>JANSMA010000003.1:3000000-3586627 GCA_029298975.1 Ophiostoma novo-ulmi subsp. americana | reverse complement strand
CCTAACCTAACCCTAACCTAACCTAACCTAACCTAACCCTAACCTAACCTAACCTAACCTAACCTAACCCTAACCTAACCTAACCTAACCTAACCCTAACCTAACCTAACCTAAATAATATACCTTAAAGTCTTTTACGTCGAATTGTTTAAAAGTTTCGGCGTATTATATAAAAAACAAAATCGCCGTCTTTAAATCTCGCTTTTAATAGTCCGTCACGGCTTTAACCGACCCGTAGAAGACACGGACATTAAATTAGTCTAAAAAGAAACGGTAAACTTCTTCGTAAGTTTAGCTAATAATAGTTACGGATACTACGACTAAGAAAAGCTTATATTAACCGACGATCTAGCTTTCTTAGATTTTTTTAATAGTAAGGTAATATATAGCCGTTTTCCCCGTGCCCGTTTCGTTACTTAGTAGGGCGGCTCTACAAGGCCCAATCAGTAGCTTAAAAAGAGTCGCGGAGTCGATAACTTAATACGGCTTAAAAATAACAAGGCCACGGCCGCCTTTATACCCCGGCGCTACGGCTAGATCAAAAAACGAGAATCCCATCGCGGCTAGTACGTTTATATAGTCGGCATAGTCTATCTTTATCTCATTAAAGATTTAAAAAATAAAGATAAACGTAGCCTTAACTTTATCGATTATAATAAAGCTTACATTTAAGCCGGCGGTAACTACTACTTCTATATCATCGGGAATAAAAATAGCCGACGACGGGTTATTTCGTTTTATAGCTATGGCTAGTATTGTTACGTCGGAACTAACTAAGTTAAGGTGCTTTAGTAAATTCGTTAATAAGCTAGCGTATTCGACGAAAAGCGTGAGCGTTGGTATGTCGAGTAGGGGGCGAACGGACGCGGTTTATATTTTACGGTTTCTTTATTTTTTGTCTAAAATAGTTTTTTATAAACGGCTAACGGCATCGGCGACGTCTTCGTCAACGAATATTAAACTTTTCGCTTCGGGTAGGGCAAAGGCAAAAGACGGAGTGCGGCGTATACGTTCGAGCTCTATACGTCTTTTTTTTGTTTTAAGGTTGGTTAGCGGCAGCTATTGTTTAAAACGTTGGATTTAACGTACGAGGTTCGCTATATATAGTTGTTTAGTAACGTTATGTTAGTATTTTATCGTATAGTTTTCGGCTAAAATACCGTTATAGTCTTCGACTTAAGTATAAGATACGGGTATAAAGAAGCTAGTATAGGCGCCTTTTTTATTAAAGACGTTCGGTTATATATAAATACGTTTTTAAAGGTATACTTTATAGGTAATAAAGGCGCGGAATTAATCTTCGGTATAAAACCCGAGAATAGTTTTAGCTTTATTAGCTAGTTTAAACTAAGGCATTACTTTAGTAGTAGGGGCCGTACTATTCTTTTAATCTTATTTTTCGTTCTCGTCTACGTCTACGTCTCTAACTTAATATTTATATACGTAGCCATTAGTACTAAACTTTAATAAAAAAAACGTATTAACGACTATTATAAAGTAATTATTATTTAGGGGTTAGCCGTCGGCGGGCGTAGATGTGTCTTTAGTATTATCGACGGCGACTAGCCCTTAGTTTTTTTATCTTGGCTGTGTGTCGTAGTATATCTCCGGGAGTATACCCGGCTTATATTATTGAAGTATTGCAATTTACTAAGGCTTGGTTAAAAGTTCCGCGAGTATAGCGAGAAAGTCGTAGTTTATAATAGTTTTACTTAAGTACGCGAAACCTTTTTAATTCTCTTTTTTAACCTATACTACCGGTTAAAGAATTTAAGCAACTATTTTATATATTAGTACAAGTTTTTAATATAATACTAACGGGTAAAAAAAGACGAATACGTATATTTTAATACTTACGGGTATAGATAATAATATACGTATATTTTAATACCCGCGGGTATAAATAGTAATATATATATATTTTAACGCCCGCGGGTATAGATAGTAGTATGTATATATTTTAATACCCGCGGGTATAAATAAATATAAACGTAAGTTAATACCCGCGGGTATAATAGCGCTACTAGACTTACGTAACTTTACGCGCGTTAGTGTTAAAATAGCGCCCGCGAGTATTAAAGCATCTACTTTTAACGCGTATTAAAAGCGCTATAGGTGTATGTTAAGGATTATATAATTAAATACCCGCGGGTATTAAAAAACTAATAAACAAAACCACTACATTTACTTATACCCGTAAAATAATAGTTTCGTATATTAATACCCGCGGGTATTAAAACGATTTAAATACCGTTGTTTAAGTATAGAAATAGGGATATAGATAATGTATTTATAAAAGAATAGGATAGTGTCGAGCGCGCGTTAATAGATGTTTTATTAATACCGCGGGCGAATAAATAGTAGTAACGCGTTAACATTATTATTTTATTTTATATAACTTAGTAAGCTACGCCCGCGGGTATTAAATAATCTATAATATTAATACGACCCGGTACTAGTCTAGTTTAAGAAATCAATAAAATAAGTTCTTACCTTCGACGTTAAGCTAAGTAGTAAAATGATTTATCGATTTAAAATCTAAGTACCCCGCGACTTTAAGCAAGTTGTCTACTTTACTATTAAACGGCTCGAGTATTAAAACTATATTAAATAAAGGGCGCTTTAATTGTAGACGTAGAAGCTTTTTGCGCGTCTTTTTTAGGTTACTTTTATATTCGATTGTTTAAACTACTCTTTATTTGACTTAAGGGATCCGATGCTAGGGTGGCGAAGGGTTGTTGGAATCGAGAACGTTGTTATACTTATATATTGCGCCTTTAGACCTTTTTAGTTTAGTATAGCCTGATCTTTTTGGTTATACCTTGTGCGTTACTCGCTTTAACGGATTAACAACTTTAGACTTTTTAGGCGTTATATTTATATATTTTTTAATACCCGAGGGTATAGCCGGATAACGAAGACTTTAAAGAAATAACTAAAAGGTAAGAAGTGTAGAGTATAAATGAAGTAAGCTATCGATAGATATAAAAGTATAATAGATAAAGGGTGTATAGTATACCGTAAGTATAGTATAGAAAGGCTAGAATTTTTTAGAAGTAAATAGACACTATTAACCGATAAAAGTAAAGATTAGAGTAGTAGTGGGAGCGGGATAAAGTAAGTAGGGGAATGATATAATATTTTATGTTCGATTGCGTTTAATAAAAAGTTAGTAGTTATATGTTTTACTATCGACGGTATGCGCGAGAAGTGCCGTTTGAATGTTATAGATATAGATAGAAAAGAACGATAGTCGATATAGGAAGTTACTTACTAACAGTAGCGAAAGATATCGACTTAGCTCTTCGTTGTTAATATTATCGAACTTAATGTAAAGAGGAAGAAGTGTTGTCGAATTGTATATAAAATAAAAGAGAGAGAGAAAGTAAGTAAGAGAGATGGGTTAATTATATGTTTAGAGGGAGGTTATAAGTCGTGAATATTTTACCATGTTATTTTTTGCCATACAATTTTACTTCGCTGCATCCGGCGACGTTTATCGATAGATGTCGTTAAGATTCTCTCAGCCTCGTTTAAAGCAACCAACCGGACAATAATAGTATTATTTTAGTAATAAAGAGCCTCGTCCCTGCTCCAGGGTCTATTACTTGGCATAAAAGTGACTTCTACACGAAGGTAGGGCATTTATAGGGGCTTTTTTATACGTTAATAGTATATAGGTCCGCTTTTAATTTACGCGCGTAGTATGTAGGGCTTTGCCCCGTTGTCGCACGTAGCACGTAAGAGACGCGTTTAAATTAGTGTTAGCGTTTTTTACTTTATTTATGACGTGTTTATTGTTAAATCTATACTCGTAATCTTTTTTATCGAAGCCCGTCGTCGTTATAACGCTCTGCTTTTATTGTCTTTATTAGTTATATTAATAAGTGTAAAATATTAATATTTTAATTACTTTCTTTTTTATTGTTAGCTTCTTTTATTTGTCGTCGTTAGTGTGGTTTAATTCTTCTTTAATTAATTGACTATTATAATCTATTTTGTTTACTTTCTTTTTTATTATTGGCTTCTTTAATATATCGTCGTTAGTATAGTTTGATTTTTTTTTAATTAATTAACTGTTGTAATTTATTTTGTCTACTTTCTTTCTTATTATTGGCTTCTTTAATATATCGTCGTTGGTGTGGTTTGATTCTTCTTTGATTAATTGACTATTGTAATTTATTTTGCTTGCTTTTTTTTTTTTGTTGTTGGCTTTTTTGATGTATCGTTGTTAATATTAATAGTTAATTATTTTAAGTTTTATTTTCTTTACGACTTATTTTTATTTTATATATTATTTATTCTTTTAATAATATTTAATATTTAATATTTAATATTTAATGATTTTAGATTTTAGATTTTGTAAATAAAATATAATGTTTATATTAATTAATTTTATATTTATATTAAATTTAAATATATATAAGTTTAAAGTTCTTTTATTTATTTTTATACAGTTATACTTTTTAATATACTAGTAGTATTCGTATTATTTAACACCCGCGAGTATTAGTAAGTTTATATTTGTAAATATTTTATAAGTTTTATTATATAGTTTAATACAATTATACCTTTTAATATACTAGCGGTGTTTATATTATTTAATACCCGCGGGTATTAGTAAGTTTATATTTATTTTAATACTCTATCCGGGTATATAATATTAACATTAATATAAATATAGTAATAACACCCGTAAGTATCAATACCTATTCCTTTATATACTGTCTAAGTTTAAGCTTTAAACATTAACATCGATATATCAATTATACCCGCGAGCGTTAATATATTATATAAACTATTAAGTCGGGCTAGGCTAAATAAATAGCTTAAGGTAGAAAGTAAATAGTACTAAGTCGGTATAGTTTACGTAGTTGTAAAAAGTATTGGATTTGTAGCGTAAGTAAAGGTTAACTTAAAAGTTTTAATTAAGTATCTACGTTAATACTTATTAAGTTATTTATTTCAATACCTTTAAATAAAAGTTACGGACTTTAAATTAGAGACTCGCGCCGGCATTGATTATTTATATTAGTTTATGTTTATGTGTTTTAAGCTGCATTCTTTAAACCAAGTAGTCCTATTTATTTTACTATTATTCTATTTTTTTACGATACGTGACTCGCTTTAAATTATATGGTTTTTTTTATATAAGTTATTGATTTAAACTACTAATTTAAACTACTAATTTAAACTACTGATTTAAACTATTGATTTAGATTATTGATTTAAATTATTGATTTGAGTTGCTGATTTAAGTTACTGATTTAAGTTGCTGATTTAAGTTAATTGACGCGTCGTTGTTTTTGTTTTATATTAATACCTTCCGATCTATAATTTCATCTTTATTACAAGTTTTGATATTAAGAATCTAATTTTCAGATTGTAATCTCCATTAGAGATTTTAGTTAGAAAGATTTTGATTTTAACATTTAGTTTTTCATTTTCAGATTGTAATCTCCATTAGAGATTCTGGTAATAAAGATTTTGATTTTGACATTTGGTTTTTCATTTTCAGATTGTAATCTCCATTAAAGATTCTATTAATAAAAAACTAACTTAACTTAACCTAACTTAACTTAGGGTTATTTTTGTATATTTTGGAGATTAGAATGATAGAATTAGGTTTGTATATGACTCAAGTACAAGCTTAGATATATGCCCCACTTATATCTTTAATTCTATGTGCATATGACTCATATACATCAAGAATAACAATTAGTTAAATAATAATAAGACTTTAAAAGAATGTTTTAAATGCTTCCAGTGCGGTCAGTTTGAAGCTACTGAAGGAGATTTTTTAACGCTTCTACTCTTATAGTACGTATAGTACTTAATGCTGCATCTATAGTATCTGCTGCCGTCTTGGCTGTATTCGCAACCTGACGAGCTCTAGCCATCTCCCCTCCTCGAGCAGCTGAAAGTGCCTGACTTGCAAGAAAGCAAACCTCGTCGGTTTGTCTTACGGCCGCAGCCTCTGCTATGAGCAAACTAGTCGCTTTGCCACTAATGAGTCGCGTCACATCTAGTGCCGCATTCGCATTCGTCTCAATGGCGGCGCGGGCTCTCTTGTTCTGCCCGTTTGCCGTATCCGATCTAGTGATAGCTTCCTGCGCGACTTTTAGTTGCGTTACGACGTCATTCGTTTTGTTTCGGGCTTTTTCGGCGGTCTTTTGGAGATACTTTGCTAGAAGCTCGGTATGAGACTCTCCGCCTTCTTCGTTCTTATTAGGTTTATCGGTCTCTTGGATATTAGTGACAGCTTTTATGAGAATGTCTGCTTTCTCTACGGTACTTTGGAAGGACTGCGTGACCTGCCCCAGGGCGGACTAGGCGTGGGCGGCATAGTCGAAAAAGTCTGTGACTCTGACCGTGTTGGACAGAATGGCGTCCCTTCGCGCTGCGGTCGCAGCCTGAATTGCTTGGTCTTTATAGCGGTGGAAACTACACGCTTCATCACGCGCCGCGGCGGCGGCTACTTTGGCGCGCGAAGTCTCCCTAGCCACCTGGCTTGCGATAGCCCGTACCTCTTTGCGGTACAAAAACGACAAACGTACCCAAGCCGCCAGAGAGAAAGCAGCGATCCCAACACCGAAGGCGAAGGAAAGCCACGGAAAGGGCAAGAAGCCGAGCAGCGCAACGATCCACCAGTCGAGGAGGACTTTGTACGCCTGTGTGAAATGTTCGCTGTACTCAAGGTAGCCGAAACGAATGGGTCCGTAAAAACGCGTGGTTGGGGAGAAGTATCCCATAATGGCTAGGCCAAAGGGAAGGAGGTAGAAAGGCCGTGACTTGGAGAAGATGGGAGTTTGGTGATAAACGTAGTATGTCAGCCATAGGAAGAAAACAGCTAGTCGTTGTCAGCATGTACAAGAACAAAAGAACAAGAATAAAAATGCATTTGCTTCTGGTTTGATCACTTTTGAAATACGACTCTACAGTCTTGTAAATACTCTGAAGCGCCAACAGAGACTCAGAGAGAGACGCTGCCGTACCAGAAATGGCACCGGTAGTCCCAGCCGGAGTTGTAGCAGACGGAAGAGCGTTGGTAACCTGTAAGGTTAAAATCTTCCCGTATCCGCCATACAAGGCTAGCATAATGAGTAGCAAGTATGCCGGTGCGTAGGACGGAAACATTGTGACCCATTCGTGAAAGCTATTGTGAAACATTGTGACCCATTCGCGAAAGCCATTGTAGGGATTGAGGACGAGAAAGATCAAGACAAGAACTAGCCAAGAAAAGATTAGATACTATTCTAAACCACATCTTTGAATGAAGTTATGGGGGGAAATACCTTTAATTTGAGATACAAGATGTCTCAGAAGCGTTTGGAGCGCTGGGAGGACATCGTTTCCAAAGGGGGGTGCATCCGACATGGTAGTTAATAGAAGAGATCACGAAGTTCGGGAGAGGAAATAATGGAATTGAGGATCGCAATGTTCCGTGATTTTCACAGTTTCATTGCTTTGTTTTCGACCAGATATATGAAGATGTTATGAACGTCAAGGCAGTGAAGAAGAGAATGCGTCTTCTTCGTTCAGCCTAGGATATTCAAACATGCAGCCGCTTTGCCAACACAAACCTGCAGCCACTTTGCCAACAAACAGACAACTCAGCAAATACACCGAAGTTGGGCCGCAGTGCATATATTCTGGATGCCCAAGTACAGCTCCTGTGGCGAGCGAGCTGCCGCGATGTGTTACGATTTAGCCCCCCCGGCTAAGGAAACTCGACCGTAAGGCGGTCGGGGACGGTAATATAACACAGCTAGTAAAGAATAGGTATATTTAATATGTATCGAAGGTCGAATCAACTAGTATCTTCATACGGGATATGAACGTGTGGTATTAAGTTGATAAACTTTATCGTGTATATAAGACTGAGGCTTTTTTTTAGACTGCTAGATGAAGATTGCTATTTATTTGAAATATAAACTTATATAAGCCTGTATTCCCGTGGCCTTGGTTGCTTATAAATAACACAATTACTATTACTAAAACTATCGCGGTCTGCTTGGTATTGTTTGCCTTATACTATCGCGAGCTTTCTTTTGAGACTATAACCCCCCCCCCCCCCCTAGCCTGACTAACAAACAGAGTCATCTTCTCTTTTAAAAGTGCTTTTGTAAAAAAATGTTTTGTATTTCGACTTGAAACTACCTTAGTCCGTTAGTACTAGCACCGTATTCGAATAGATTATACGCGTAAGACCGATCTTATTGGTGGTAAGGAGGTTCCTCTTGCTCGTTGCTCTGTATAAAAGAAGTAATTCTATAGATGGAGTAGTGTAAGAAAAGAGGGGAAATAGATCCTTATTTTAGGAAAGTCTACGTGGCAGTCGTAATACGGCAATTGGATGAACGCCTGGTCTATTTGTTGGATAATATGATATGTTGTAAAGTGGGATACATTATGCGTGATTGTTGAGTAGACAGGGCATTTATTTAACAAGAACACCGTACCCCTACTTAAATTCTACAGGAAACATCACCACCGCGACAGACCGCCCTGCTCCGATTTCAAACACCTCTGTTTTCGCCTTTGCGCTTTTATCATGAGTCCGCCTTCTCCTATTCCCTCTCCCACTCTTGTCTTTAGCCTCACGGAGCCGGCACGCGGCAGCCCAACCGCCCTCATTAGTTACCAGAAACTACAACGCCGTCCTCGAACCGCAGGTTCCTTCCGCGTTGTTGAGGTAGCCGGCCTCCTGAAGCAACCTGCGGAGATCAATGTCTACGAGTATCCAGCCATCAACTTCAACAACAAAGGCTACGAGAAGAGCCTTTAGAGTCTCGGTAAGCAAAACTAATACATAGCTATCTCGTATGTCTGGAGCTATGGGATCGAAGTTGATAAGGCGCTGAAGTCGATGACGATGACGGAGAAGCTGTATATTAAAGTTGATGACGTAAATGGGAAATCGCAGCACGAGACTATCAGCTGGTGGGGACTTAGGCAGGTGGCGCACGCGGCTCATCAGCTCCGAGGCCATCCAATTGGTACGATTAAGTACTTCTGGCTCGACTTTCTGTGCCTTGATCAGTACTCCCAAAACGACATGGAGAAGGCGCTGTAGATATGTATCATGGGGGATGTGTATAAGTACGCGGCGGCTGTTGTCGTCATGATAGGGGGCATCGCCTCCGCCTAGTCGGCCAGCGGTTTAACCTCTTGGTGCGATCGAGCCTGGACGCTGCAGGAAGCCATTCTCAACCTAAATATATGGATCCTAGTTAAGTGGCCAAAGACCGATCTAAAAGTGAAGAAAGAGGACGGGAAAACAGGGCAGTGGAATTTTTACCCGATATCAGGGCCTATTACTGGCAGTAAATTATCCCTCTGCCTTGTGGCGCTCGAGCACCTCCTCGACTTGGCGGACTCGCAGCCCCTGCGGAAGGCCGGTATACCCACCATCAAAGTGTTTGACGGCCAAGCTTCAAACACGGGCGATATACTACGCCGCGTACTCCGGGCCTGCCTGTCGTTTATTAAGGCTATCAGGCACACTAGCGTGTGGCGGAGTATGTTCATGAGGACGTCTTCGCTGCCCGTCGATGTCGTGTACAGCATTATGACTATCTTCGGGATCCGCATCGACCCTTACCGCAAGGATCGCGATCCCGAATACGTCTTCAACGACCTTGTGCGCAAAACGGCCGCCCTGTCCACCATTGGCCCCGTCTGGCTGACGCTAGGCGGTATCACAGGGTGTCAGTTAAAGCGAAACACCCAGTCGTGCGTCATCCCTGACTTCCCGCATAAATCCAGTGCCGGCGTCACGTCCCCAAACACCCTACCCAAAACGATGTTCAATGACACACAAGTATGGGTCTCCAAGTACGTCGATGACTCGCCGTGGTACGTGAGATATTACGACATGTATTTTGTGAGCCAATCTCATCCACATATCATCAACGCGGCCATGTTCAGAGTGGAGGTCACTGAGGACCTTCCGCCAAGGAAGATGTGGAGAGCCGACTTCAAATCATACGTCACGCGGTCGCGCGCGAAGATCAAGCTCGGTAGTATGAGAGGCAAATGCACATACTACGGAAACCTTGTCCCTCCCCGGGGAAGTAGTATATATGCTATTTACGTCGGAGACATTAATGACATGAGCACTAGATCAAACATAAATGGCATCGACTTCCCGTCCCGATACACGGACAAGTACAGCTTCAGCGGGCAGAAATACATCCTTTTCATGCTATATGACAGGAAGACTAAGCTCTGGGACGTCGCCGGCGACGGAGCGTTTAGGCTAGCAAGCGGGCAGAAATGGGCAACGTCAAGCAGAAGACAGATGCTTGTGTTGGGTGAGGATTCGCAGAAGAGGATAAAGCGATGGCCGGTCAAGAAAAGGGTCATGACCCCAATTGACATGGACTACCGGTCGCGGTGGTTTCACAACAACTACGGCGTGGCAGAGGTGCCTGCATTAAATTGCGCGAACTACGACCAGATGATGATTGACTGGGCTGCGATAAAGGTGAGCACCTATCCCCAAAGCCTAGAATGACATAAACCAGTTACTAACCAGGTATACCACCAGCATACCTCGCCTCCGACGGCCCATTGCAGCCCCTGGGTTCAGCACTCTGTCAACTATGATGTGGCCAGTATTATACTCAAAAATGGAAAGATGGCAGGTAAATTGTCGAAGACCTCGTCAATGTACATATACTCTTACTCCCAGGAAGGGCCCCCCCAAACTGTAGAGGATGCGTCGGGGGGGCATCTCACCCGAGATGGCGAAGGCGTCATTTCGTTCAGCTACGACGGCTGGCAGAGGTCGGCATGCTCCCAGCTGTCCCTGGATGGGGTGGCTGCACTCATAATCCCAAATTTCGCGACGGCCGGTGCGGTCGGGACTGTGGACTATGAGACTAGGGTTTGGTTTGGAGATTGGGTAATGTATGTACAGATCCGGTATCACCCAGCTGCGCAGCCAGAGTTTTGGCAATTGGTTGTGGTGCCGTATCGTCAAGGGACGAAAGGGGGTGTGGCTGTAGGAAAATAAATTATATCTAGTGACTTTATATTTTTTATAGAACAAAACAAAGTTTTACGAGATTCGGCTGTTAAAGGGATAAGATCTGCGGGTCTCAACCATATGTATCACGGCAGCACGGTCGAGATGGATCTGCCTTGCAAGGAAAACCTCGCACTAATCTCACTGTTAGCTTGTTCTGACGTAGATTGTACTGTCTTATTATTACTTGTTTTCTGCAATTTTTTCCTGCTTTCTGTGATTTTTCTTGATCACGGGTGCTGTCTCGGTTAAGACTATGTAGCTTCTGACTAGGCAGAATTATACAGGTTGGAGTTCTACGAGTATATATACCATTGAACTCGATCACTGTTCATCATCTCTTCTATGCAATATACCACATACCTGACATACATATCTTTTTTCAACCATGGCATTCCATCTCAAGCTCTCTATTGCAGCTGTCTATCTTTTCGGTGTCGCCAAGGCATGGCTACCTCATTTAAATGCACATCGTATGGAATCCCGGGATGGCTCCAACTACTTCAACAACTCTGCAAAAAATATTCAACGTCGCTGGCTTCCAACGAATGGCAATCCCATTCGTGGTGTAAACTTGGGATCTCTATTTGTCCTCGAGCCCTGGATGGCTAGCAACAGCTGGTCCAAAATGGGATGCGATGGGCAAAAGTCCGAGTTTGACTGCGTGTCTCACCTGGGCCAGGATGCAGCCAACTCTGCCTTTCAAGACCATTGGGGATCTTGGGTGACGCAGGATGACTTCAAGCAAATGCAAAACTACGGCCTGAATGCCGTGCGGATTCCACTCGGCTATTGGCTCGATGACGATATCGTCTATAGCGACTCGGAGCACTTTCCACAGGTATGTATCGCACAAACAACTAATTGATTCCTTGACTAATTTACCTAGGGCGCCATATCGTATCTGGAAAGTGTCGTTGGTTGGGCAAGTGATGCCGGTTTCTACATTGTGCTCGACCTGCATGGCGCTCCAGGTGCACAGGTTGCATCCAACGCAGACACGGGCCAGTATGCGGCTTCACCGGGGTTCTACGTGGATTATCAATACGAGCGTGCTCTGAAGTTCCTAGAGTTCCTAGTGGAAAAGGTTCATAAAACAGACGCATTCCGGAACGTTGGCATGATTGAGATCGTCAACGAGCCTCTACAGAACACTGGCGACGATACCACTAGCATGCGGACATCCTACTACAAGGATGCTTGGGACCGTGTACACAGCAAGGAAGACGCCATTGGGGTGCATGGTGATGCTCAGGTTCATCTTGCTGTTATGAACAATGACTGGGGCAGTGGCAACCCAACAGAGTCCATGAACTCTTGGTATGTGGCTTTTGATGATCACCGTTATCTTAAATGGGATACTAGGGTTTCTGTGAATCATGATTCTTATATCTCTGCTTCTTGTAACGATAAGAGCCAGGGTGATAGCCCAGGAATCGTCGGCGAGTTCAGCCTAAGTCCACCAGATGATGTGCAGTGGACCGGCGATTGGGATCCCAGCTCGAACAAGGATTTCTATAAGAAGTGGTTCACGGCTCAGATGACAAGCTATGAGGAACACAATCTTGGCTGGTTCTTTTGGAGTTGGAAGACGGAGCTAGGAGACTATCGCTGGAGTTATCAGGATGCAGTATCGGACGGAGTTATTCCTTCTGATCTTGGTACCATTGACCGTGGCTCTGCGTGCAGCTAGTTCTTATGCCACGGTACTATCATGGGAAAGCTTCATTGATTCGTCCAAAACTTCTATACAATGATATATTGTCCTGGAGGGACGTGGCTTGATTTCTCTATATTTTATTTCCTCATACTCCTCAATAATTAAGCACCAATTTAACGATGTTGTTCATCATTTAACTTGATGGACAATATATTACTTAATACGTGCCAGACGATGTAATGTGATATATATTAGAGTCGGCTTTCTTCAATATCTCTATTGAGCTACAATTTTATACACATTGTGCCCTTTTCAGATGAATGCAACTTTTACCTCTGTGGGTTGACTCTCGAACTAGCCCAATAAGTAAATAGGCGATGCCCGCAAGACCGGAAACATCACATTACTGCATCGCGACATAGCCATATTTGTGATTAGCTTGTGGACTGCACTGGTGGTAGTTGTTTTTGCGTACTGTTGGTCAAGACTCTTGTATGTTGAGGTACCCAAATATTTATTCTCTACCTTTTTGAGTAGATGTGAATAGACAATCTATTAATTGATTGCTTTAGATATAATTCTGACAGATCTGACGTATGAAATTAAAACCCGTAATGATTATAAAAAGTTCTAGTAGCTCTAACCTCCTGCCCCATGCCTTGAAATCCCGAAAGACTGCGTACTCAAGATCCTCGCTTATACCAGCCAGTTTCCATCTTCGTCCTCCTAGCCCATATCGACATTCGACCAGCCCAAAATTGTACGTTTTCCATCGACTGTGACAGCAAGGTTAACGGACTTAGCGGTCAAACGGAGACGGTCAAGGATTTTGTGTGAGTCATCTATAGAAGTCATCTTGGCCGGTGATAGAGTAACTAAGCAGATGATGGCTTCGATGCGGCTCGGAGTCGCACTTTTGGGGATGATAGCGACTCCACGTTGTACTACCCAGGATAGTGACATGAGAGCTGCACCGACGTTATGAGCAGCAGCTATATCCGTGAAGATGGGGTGGTGCAACAGCGGGTTGTTCGCATCGGCCTTGGGCCCTAGAGTGCTCCAGCTTACAACTTGGATGCTGCGCTCTTTGCACCAAGGTACAAGAGCATGGTTGGGGTTCAAAGCATGAAGCTCAACCTGGTTAAATGCTGGTACAATTGTGGCTGACTCGAGAAGCGTCGCCAGCGTTTTTTGCGTGAAATTACTGACACCTATGGAGTGGCATTTGCTTCCTACGAGCGCCTCCATCTTATGCCATGTCTCCACTGTTGTAGGGCTATCTGTGGGTAGCACTGTATGTGCCTCTGGCAGAGGTGTTAGAGCTGATGGCCAATGCATCAAGAACACGTCAATGTAATCCAGACTAAGATCCGGGAGAGATTGAAAGTGCTGCTTCTGGGTCATGATGCCAGTTGGATAGATTCGTAGAGTTGCTACTATATAAGTGTTTTACGGAAGTAATAAGAAATGGATGAAATCAAGCAAACTGTATAGTCATTAGTTTTATCTATTCTATCTGCTTCTGAGACAGGACGTAAAAAATATATATAGCTTACCCGTGACCAGACTTTTTACTGCGTGATTATGGGCGTTATCATTGAGGGTCATATCACATGATACGCTTGGTTATATGATCTACGAAATACAAAAAGGGGTAAAGACTTTATTATCTTTCCCTTAAACTACATACTACAGTAACGTTTCTTAGTTATACCATGTTACAAAAAACGTCTTTAGACAAACCTAACATCTCGATGGCCGACGATGCGTCGGTCGATGCTGACTATCTCGATAAAGACGACATATCATACCCGCGACCGATCCAGGTATTTCATGACAGAAATGACAAAAATGAAGGCTCGGAATCTAACACTAACAGTTTCAACTCGGCCGCAGCACCATTCACGCGACGGCCCATCTCATCGACCCCGTATACCGTCATGTGATGAAGCTCAACCTTCACCGGACTGCCTGGCAGCGCTTTGTCTCGCGGCGCTTGCTTTCACTGATGCCAGCGGTGCGCCAGCGCCTCCTCAAGCGGTGGTGGCCCAACTACTCGCTACCTGACTGTGTCGTGTTGAAGAAGCTACAGCAGCTCGACTACACACCTGCCTTCGAAAACGAGCAAACAATGTACAGACGCCTGGCCGCCTTCCAGGGCCGTCTCATTCCATATTTCTATGGCGAGGCGCAGTGTGGGGGTGCTCGCGCTTTGTTGGTCTCCTTTGTGCCTGGCGTCACGGCGCAGAAGCAGCCGAAGCCGCGCCTAACGGTAGATGAGTTGATTGAGCGCATACGCGTAGTAGCCGAAGAAATGGCTACGTCTGGTATCGTCTATGGAGATGGGAAGCTGACAAACATCATTCTAACAGAGGATGGCCGCGTCGTGTTCATCGACCTGGAAATGGCAGATGACGAGCCGGACCCAGCTCGGGCCGTCAGCTACCTGCTTACAGAATTTGAGGACGCATACAAAGACTATCTAAAGATAGCAGATAACGAGGATTTTTAACAAATATGTTACGATCAGGCCCTACGACTGGAAGAGGAGACCGGAACAAAAGGCGGTCGGAAACGGCAATACAACACAGCTAGAAAGCGCTGCTTCTGGGTCATGATGCCAGTAGCCCCAAAACTTCGTGACGACAGTGATATGCTCGCGACGAACACCACTTGCCCGGATTGCTCTACCGACGATTGGCTCAACCTGGTAGAACTGGGCCGTATCGATCAATCGGTAGCCGGTCTGAAGAGCATGGACAATATAAGCTTCCAGGGCTTTTTCGTCCTTGGAGCCAAAACTTCCTGGTCGTGAAAATAATTAGTATATAACTGCCTTAATATTATGCAAATGTGAGATACAAATACCAAGTTGCAAAATTCTATATAGTGATATTCCACTTACCTTGCCAAGTCCCCAGTACAACAGCGGGCAATTCCTGACCTTACAGATTAGCAGTGCAATTCTGATGCCGTGATCCTATGACAATCTCACCATTGTTCAACTTATGGAACTACGAGGTTATATACCCCGCGCTACGTAATGATGTAATAGTAGGGGGCCAATGAGCTAAATCACTGGTCTTGGTTATGGAAAGCTAGTACGAAACACTAGTATCAAAGTGGCCGATCATCGTCTGCGACGCGGGGAAGTAGCTTGGGAGGTAAGTATGCGGACCCTGGAATTGCACAAACCAAAAGCAGTCGTTTCTTTCCACAATTCAATTAGAACAAGTTGATAGTATTCCTTCTATAGCTTTGCCTGTGGCATTCCCATGCGCTCAGACTCTGGGATACCAACCCATGTTCCGCACAATCCATCGGGGGAAGTCCCAAAGACAGGGTCAGTAGCTGGTCGGGGTACTGCCCACGAGGCCTCAAAACTACCACCACGGATAGCCATGTCCCAATCAGTATTGATATATGCGCCAAGCATTGTAAATCCGGAAAGAGGTATAGAAGCCAATGTCGACGGCATCTCCGCGTCACTCACGCCGAACCCATGCCCCCTTCCCGGTGACATGAGCTTGAACGGTGCTGCTGGTCGAGTGTTGTGTGTCTTGTGCGCAACACCAGCTGGAATAACAAACACGTCTCCAGCCTGTGCTTCCAGTGTCACACCACCACTTGGGACAACAAAGACGCCGGGTCTCCCACTAGGAATAATTGCAGAACCCCTTGGATCATCTGGGGTCAGAATGTCTCCCTTCTCCCAGGCATCGCCATGTGTGTTTTCTTCGAGGTCGTCTGAGATGTCGCCGGCGCCGAATCGAATGGTCGCACGTCCGGACAAGACTACCATGCACTCGTGTACTGTGCGGTGAAAATGGGAGTCTTGAGTCGCACCGTATCTGTAAATCCACGCGATATTCCATCGATTCTTCTTGAAAAGAGCGTGGCCTGCAACCGGGTCAACTCTGTCGAACCCCTCTGCATCTTTGCCAACGACTGGCAAGACGTTCCTGTAGTGAAGTAAGGGTCGGGGCGAATTAGGAATTAGTGCCGTTGGCAGAATGTAATACTGAGTAGTCTCCATCTTGCACGTGTCTGGTTTTGTTTGGGCTCGATATTTTCAGGAGTAAAAAGAAGCAGACAAAGCTTGATGTCGCGCGTCACAGGCATTATTAATGTCGAATACCGGAGCTACTCCCGAGTGCCAAGGCTCTATTACCCCATCGCGGAGTCGGACTGGTCCTAGCGTAGCTCCACTTTGGGGCCGGAGAAATCCGTCCTTCAATCAGCGGCACGTATTGTCTGGAACCCATTCCGAGAAGTCATAGATACAGCTTTGCAGTTTTTGGCAAGAAATAATGGAATGTAAGAGTGTTTTGTGAGTTTCTTGTTTGTTACAGATGGTCAGCTATCTTTATTATTTTGGTTATATATCAGTAACGTACCTTGGCAATTAAAGTTTATCATTAAAAGACTGTGTAAGGAACTGTTTCTATGATCTCGAACTTTCCGTTTGTTTCATTGTTCTTTATTTCATGTTGAAAATCCATTTCAGAGAGTTGGTTCTATATGGCTGATCAATGTACTAAAATGAACTTCAAATCTGAATGGAAAGCACACTAAACCAATATCAACACTACACCACACCAGACCACAATACTTTACTAATAGATATACATATACTATGCATTCAGTTATTTCTTTCGAATAACTATTTACTTCGGATTCACTTTCCCCAGTGCTTGAGGATACTTTATCTGGTAGTCACTTATCAGATGCAGCCTGAAAGCATAGCTTGCCTGTGACTGGCCCACTTAATTTTCGCTTATCTTTTGTCCAGTCTCAGCAATACGTCAGTGCTTGGGCACACGACACCTACACCGCCCGGCAGAATCATTATCTATGGGATGTGACGCGGCTCACTACTTTACGCCTTGCCAGGTACACATTCATCGAGTACATCTACACTTCTATTAACAACACTGCTGCGCAGTACCGGTTTAGGATACAATGCCGCTGTCTCCATCATCTTCAGGGCTACTGCTGCCACTTCCGGGATCGCCTGCTTCATCGTGGGCTCTCTACCGAGCCCGGATAGAAGCCATGTTTGGCGGCCGATTCCCTGTCTTTATCTCATTTTGGCTGTTTGGTATGTCACCGCCTTGCCCATCTGATGACCTATGACAACTATACAACTAGCGACACGGCTGACAAGATTCTCAAATAGGTCTTATAAACAATGTTCTCTATGTCATCATCCTGTCAGCTGCTCAGGATTTAGTTGGCACCCTGCCCAAGGGTGTTGTTTTGCTTGCCGATGTGCTGCCGTCCTTTGCTACAAAACTCATCGCCCCCTACTTCATCCACCGCGTACCTTACTCTGCACGTATCCCTGTCCTTGTTATTTTGTCTTCTACGGGCATGTTTTTGATTGCCCTGACTCCAATAACTGCCAGTGTGCCAGTGAAGCTTTTGGGTGTTGTTCTTGCTAGCCTGAGTAGTGGAGGAGGCGAGCTCAGCTTTCTTGGCCTCACACACTACTACGGGCCACTGAGTCTTGCTGCATGGGGAGGCGGCACCGGTGCTGCTGGTCTAGTGGGTGCTGGTCTCTACGTCATTTTGACAGACTGGCTTGGATTCACTGTCCGCGGCAGTCTTTTGTCATCTGCGGTTCTTCCACTGGTGATGCTTGTCAGCTTCTTCGCTATTCTTCCAAGAGAGCCCCTGAAGCACGCAGCACGTGAGTGGACTTCCACTGTTCCCAAGGAGCATCGATACAATACTGTTGTTAGTGGTGATGTGTCCGATGACGATGAAGACAATGATCTTGCAGCCGCGTCATCTTCGACATCCGGCCTCCTGGCCACAGCTTCAGGGCCCATTGCATCTGCGTATGGAGCCAGCGACGAAGACGCACACTCCCTTCGCGGCAGTCACCACACAAACTCCTTTGCCGCCAACTTTCGCAGAGCCCGCACCCTCTTCTTTCCCTACATGCTGCCGTTGCTGCTTGTGTATATTGCTGAGTACACAATCAACCAGGGGGTGGCACCAACTCTACTGTTCCCACTTCAGAGTTCTCCCTTCTCGGAATATCGCGCCTTTTACCCCTTCTATGGCTTCTTATATCAGCTTGGAGTGTTCGTATCACGCTCCTCTACTCCTTTTTACAGGCTCCACAACCTCTATTTCCCATCTATACTACAGATGGCGAACCTCCTTATCCTGACATTACAGTCTATATACTTTGAGTCTTTCCTCCCATCTGTATACTTGGTGTTTCTGATCATATTCTGGGAGGGCCTCCTAGGAGGCGCGGTATATGTCAACACGTTTGCCGAGATTATGGAAAATGTGCCTGAGCACGACCGCGAGTTTAGCCTTGGGGCCACATCTGTCAGTGATAGTGGAGGCATATGTGTAGCTGGCTTCCTCGGGATGGCTATGGAGGTCGCTCTCTGCAACTGGCAAGTGAAAAATGGACGTGACTGGTGTCGCAATATGCGTCCTAGTGGTCGGCAATGAGCCAGCACACATGAATATGTCAATCATCCAGGCTGTGGTCGAGAAGATCACAAGCGGGTTTCATATGCCTGCGCATAGGTCGTGATTTGATGGGAAAGTGTAAATGGCAAGACATATATTCGATTTACTTCAAATAAGATATATGAAAAGCAAAACACGTTACAGGTGTAGTATTGCCTTAATTGCAACGAGTTCACATCTCAAGTATTTAAATCATCTCGACATCACCGTTTTCAATCTAGACCATTTCCGTAAACGTCTTTTCTGGTGCTCAAAAACACTCTCTGCAAGCCTACAGTCCCCTAAACCGCAGCAGCTTCTTTTCCTTCAACGCCTTTATCTCCTCAATCTCCTCTGCCGTCATAGCGGCAGCTACATCCCCTGTCATCTTGCGCAGGCGCGAGACATCTAGGCCATTTCTCGAGGATGCTGGCAGACAGGTGAATCCTTGAAGGATAAATTGTCTCAGGCCTGCCACAGCTCCTGCACGAGTCCAACCATCTGGGCTCGGACTATTCCAGTCCGTCTGTAGCGCCGCTGCGACAAATGACATGGTCCACACAGCCCAATGCGTTGCCGTCTTCGCGTCAGATGACCCAGGAGGGCTCCGGAACTCGATCGTTCCACAAGACGCACCACTGTCGGATATGTTGCTGAAGTTAAAGGACCACCATCTGTTTTCGAAAAGCTCCGCGAAAGCACCCGGTGTCTGAAGGCCGTTAATGACAGCAAACACGGGGCTGTAGTCTCCCGTATCGCGTGCCGTGACGTATAGGCTTCGAACAGCGCGTGGGGAGTGCTCATTGGAGAAGTTCGGTACGGTAAACCCACACTTCTTTCTGTCCACTGGCAACATATCCACCACGCTGTCGTTGAAGACGCAGATTGCCTTCAGAATGCTGCGAAGCTCGGTCGTGGTCCAGCAAAGGCCAGGAACAACTGCCGGCGAAATGTGAACATGAGTGCCACATTTGTCGTTGGTCTTGATGTCGAAGACGGAGTTCATCACATCGAATAGTTCGATGACTTTTTTGTCCCAATCTGTATGTGCATACATGACTGGTGAGACAGCCTCGGCCCCCCCTGTGGATATCTTGTCAGCTTATGTCGAGGAGTCAGTCAAGGGTCAACTTGAACACACAGTATCCGTCTCCTTCGCCACTACATAACGAGCCATCGCTCTCAACTAGCCAATCCGTGTAGCAATTTTGTCCCTCGAGGACGACTGGAATATGACGGCTAAGAAGTACTTTCTGCAAAACTTCTAAGAGCTTGGTTCGGTGCTTGCCAGCCGACAAAGGTTCGCTCCAATCCAAATCGGCCGCTTTGCAAATGTCCTTCATTCTGTCTGAGTCTTTGGGGCTTAGGTACATTTCCAATTCTACACCAATAGCGAACGATCCACGGGTTGAGGCCATTTCGTAGATGTTTGTGTGTGAGAGAGAGAGAGAGAGCGAGAGATTCTGATGATACATGCGAAAGAGAAGGACTCGAGAGAAAGATGCATCTTGTTGTAATAGCTGCGACACGGTTTAATGAGGAAGTCGTTACGGATCTTTTACCATTTTATAGACACATCATTAAACTCCTTACACCATTGCCTAATAGAACTATTGTTCATTTTGAATAAGTAGGTAAGCTATGCGGCAATGATAGTAGCTTTTTATTGACAGTCACAATAACAATTGCGCTATTGTTATTGTTGCCATCAATCAACATAATACACAAAACTAAGTAAGTATCGCAAATGTACATTTCCCCCTTTCAAAATCAACGCCTGCTTAATGCTATTAAGATCGATGACATTGTGTTAGCTCAACTAAATATATTAATAAAGACAGAATGATAAAGACAGACTCAGAAACGGAAGCTAGGCTACGCAGCAATCATAAATATACGAGGCACTGTAGTGCCAAGACATTTAACAGTCTCCATATTCTATTGAGAGAGAATGATGACTAGCACATTAACCATACGCTAGCTGACAACAAACTATGTTACTGTAAGTGTTGTATCCTACGATCAAGGTAAAAACCCTTAGGATTTTTTATGAGTTAAGGGACAGTACTTCTTTAATAATGCAAAATAAAGTGATGTGCGCATCTCTTGTGTCCTGTCGTGCTCGTTTCATTTGGCTCTTTCCAATACTTTATGGGACTGTAGTGTGAGTGACCTCACACGTGAGAAATACCCCACCCAATCAACATGTAGTACCACGTGACAAATCTTCATACGTTTTCATTTCTCGCCACTATTATTATTATTCTATTAAAACCTGCCCCTCCCTCCTCTTACTTTTCCGTTCTCCTTCTGTTTCTTTGAGTTCCTATGCAATCTACTTTCTCAATATTTCTCTTCTAAAATTTCTCAACTTCTCCTTAAAGTTGCCAAGCATTGGGTTTCTATCCATCACCATGGACGCGGACGAAACATATGAACGGCCACGCAGACAGACTGCACCCTGGACTGCCGAACAATGGCAAGGAGCTATCATCGCTCGTGTTAACGGCTATGAAACACCTGAAACCTATGAACCAATCTGCCTCGGGCCAGATACTCTTTTCGAAACAGCCGAAGACATCCAAAAACTGTTGGGTCTTGATTACACTCCACAGACATTTGAGTCACCTTTTTCACATTTACCTTATAGTCAAAGGGAGAAGGAAAACGAACTGCCTGTTATCAAGTTCTGCTGCATCAAATTTAGCAGCTACTTTGAACTGCGTGAAGCTGTCGCTCTTGAGGATTGGGGTTATGTTATGTTCGACGGCGAACTGAGATGGGCCTTCAGGGCGAGAGTACTGAATCCGAAAAATCGGAAAAGAATCATTGAATAGCCAGGCGGACATCAAGAGTCTTGCTGCCGATCAAGCCTCGCTTTGCACTTGTTACTAGCAGCCTACTCACTTTTATAAACATGCATTTACATGGCAGTATAATTGCAAGTAGGTGTCTTGCTGGTCGTCATACTAGTTTCACGCCAGCAAATCGCTGTTTTGAAGAAAATAAAAAGCAAAACTATAATCATTTAATAGTTACTTGTTTGGTCCATTTCGACTTTCCACAATAATATCTGGTGGCGTAGGGGCAGGCGTCCACATTGCCAGCTTGTTAAGAGATCGGATGATCTATTCATTAAATAATGATAGCGTACATAAAGGTGTTAATTTACTGCGTCGTGGCTGCCTTTACACCATCGTGATTGATTCTTGATTTCCAACTATGGGGTGGCATAGATATGTTAGAAACAACAACGCACTCAGACACTATTGGTTTAAGGCTGTTTTAGTAAGGCACAATATTAAGTATTATAATATGAGCTTCAGAAAGATCTTCATTATGTAGTAGTTATTGTTCACGTTATTTCTTACAGTTTCATACTAAAGTCATCTGTGTTGGTTATGTGGTCTTAATTTGCATAGAATAATATCATGGAAAAAAAGAGGATAAGCATAAAAACATATGATAAGAACAAAATCAAAATCAAAAACAAAACGATTAATTGATTATGCTTTAAGTGTTCTTCTTAAGAGCCTCCTCAAGCGTCATGGCTACGCCATCGTACTCGGGAAGAGGCGCGGCGGCGATAGATCTAATAATCTTCGCAGGATTTCCGACAGCAAGGCTATCGGCGGGAATGTCGCGTGTAACGACACTTCCAGCACCGATGACACAACGGTCACCGACAGTGACACCACCAAGGATAGTGGCACCGGCGCCGACCCAGACATTGTTGCCGACTGTGACAGCGACTCCGTAGCTAGTGAGAGGTTGAGGCGTGCCATCAGCAGCAGTGGCCATCCGGTGCTCTGCACGGAGGGGGTGGCCTACGGAAGCAAGAGTGACATTGGGGCCAAACATACAATTCTCACCAATGGTCACATCTGCGACTGGTGTGTCCAAGATGCAGCAGCCGTAGTTGATGAAGGTCGAACCACCAATCTTGACACGAAGGCCGTAGTCCATGCGGATGGGTGTCTTGACAAATGGAGCCAAAGGCCGACAAACAGTATTGGCGCTGTACATCGCCTCGGCGGATGTGACTTGGCCAGTAATCTTGTAGCCGGGGTTGACAATCTCCAGGAACTTGGCAACACGGATCTCGGCAGGGGCATTCTCTGGGATCTCGTTGTAAGCTTTGCAGGCAGCTGCGCAGCGGACACGAGCAGCACGGAAGTCGTCCTTGCCGCCAGCAAAGGCAATGAGAGCGGGCTTGCTCTGAGAATCAGACATTGTTGAATGATGTGTGATTGTTTGGTGAAGTTGGAAAGATAAACTGTAGGTGATGTTGTAAATGATGGTAGAAGTTGGTGATGATGATACAATAAAACACATGAAGTCATCGTGATAATATCATCTCAATTTATAACTATGATAAATTATATAAACTGTCCAGTGTACTGTAGTTCATCTTCACTTGATGTACAAGTGCGTGCCAAGTCATGTTCATGTAAACCGTTGGTGATGCTTTGTTTATAGAACACACTGCAAAGAAATGAAACTTTGACCTGTTCAAATAAAGGTACTTGTTCAGTGTTTACTACATAGCACCTTTTTCTTTTGCTTTGAGAATGCCCATTTCTTTATGGTGGACATATTGTCTGAACATTGCAATTGTTTTCGGGATACTTGTGGCAGGTAGTATAACGCTTCTCTCTAGCAGATTTGGTTGGATGTCATTTTAATATGTTTGTATTTATGGAAGGTCAGCAAACACCATCGTGTATACTGCAATAGTCGATACGGTTGGCATCTAACTCAGTGATGCAAGGCTTATAAAGGTAGATCGAGAACTTCCCAGCTTCTTGTAGAGCGTACAACTGGTGGCACTCGTCATGTTGATTGCCCTTTCTTTAACAGTCTAAGCAAGATATTTGCGCTTTATCTGCTTTCACCGCACCCAACCTACTGCAGTTAATGCAATACCAGCAAGGCCAGAGCCTAGAGCAATCCAATGCGAAGCCGATCATTTCGATGTGCTAACAGGAAAGGTTGCGAAATCTACGGTAAAAAGATATCATCTATATAATTTATTACTAAGTAATTGATTAAACCAATAGTGTCGTTCCATCCTTGGCGATATAAAAGTATTCCAAGTAGCGAACGGTGCTATTCTCAGACCGTTACGCAGCCACAGGCTCGCTAGTGTAGAGTACCGTACTGTTTCCAAGGCCATGAAAGTCGGTGGCCTAGGATTCAGTCCTATAATATAGACCAGTAAGTACATATTCTTTCAAGGCGGCTCTTTCCTTGCTGACATGAAATAATCTTATGGCGGCCGGGCCCACGCTGCAGCTGCAAAGTCGATTGTTGCATCATCAGTAAAGTTTGGTATAATTAGTAGTCCTGGGGTGGTCAACGCAATGCGTTTCGTCTATGCTTACCAGAGTTCCACTCGGTGCCATTGTATGTGAATGAAGAAAGAACAGATGTACGGTGTCTGACTTTGCAGCAGCTGCAGTCGCGGGTTGTGAGCCTTTTGCAGCTTTTGGGCCAATCCAAACAGCGACATTGCTTAATTCCTGTGTCAAGTATCCATCTTCGTCAATAAACAGTCTGAGGGTCCGGGTTCCTGATCTCAAGACTGCAAGGCTCGAAGCTGATCTCTGCTTGGAAATTTGCGAGGAGAGATAGAGAGATCTTCCTCGTGTGCTGATTCCTATCTGATATTCTACAATCGGAAAATAAATGAGACGCATCTGATTGCCATGGTTCTCGACTGCTTACCATATGCCGAGAGTGGGTTTTTCTTGGGCGCGAATAGTTGATCAATCTCTGTTGTTGTGTTTTTGATCTGGCTCAAGACAAGGGTAGTACTTGGTGCGTGGTAGAAGGTAAAACGGCCGTCGTTGAGGCATCGCACGCCGGTGAAATATGCGCCATCTTGATCTCCGCCTTAACAGACACACGGAGGAAAATGACAAGACGAAGAATAGAACGACAAAAAGTGTGAAAGTCGTTGCGCACATGCTTATGTTAGTTCAAAGTTAGCGGTTGGTGAAATAAATTTAAAGACTTATGCATACGTGATATGGCACGACATACATACAAATGCTGGTCATAGGCAAGGCCATGATGCACCTCTGAAAGTCCGCACATGCGGCTGAAACAACGCTAAGTGGTCGCGCTAATCACGAGATGAGCAGTACACGATGGTCGGTCATTTGCTACAAATTTCACTTCTAGAGACCCTTATTATGTCCACACTCAGGTGCATTCATGAAGCCCAATCATACTTGAAGGTATGTGTTTAACGTGGTTAGTTGGATGGTCACGAAGACCAGCAGGGGAGACCCTGATTAAATGTAAAAGCCGAGCTTAAGTAATTTAGCAAAGACTTCGTATTTCTAAGTGATTCTGTTCAGGATGATGTATGTCACCCTATGTCATCACAGATCGCCATCATGCAGTACTTGAAATAGAGTATAATTTCATCTACGCTTCACTTCTAATCGAGTGGATGCACCAATATAAACATAGTATCTCAGACTATATTGCGGCATACTGTATGCAGCATGTAATGTAATCTTCTTTCAATGGATAAAAATGTATCTTATTTCCTGACGCCGCTTAAGGAGTAGTGCTCGCGTTTGTGTATCCTTGCGTATTAGCTTTATTCTTCCATGGGAATATGAAACGTTTGTTAGACCCTGGTTTGTAAGTCTTGTATGCAAAATAGGCGCCCGCAAGTGCTACAAGAAGAGCTGGGATACCAATGCCAATCCCAGTACCTAATGCAATCTTCTGTTCTTTTGTATAAGGTGGACTAGATACTGGTACATCAAAGGTGGCATACTGAATCATAAAGAGTGGACTGTCGACAAAGTTCTTTGCGATATAGTTGATGTGACCACCTGGGGCAGTATAGAAGTACTCTAGGTAGCGGCCCGTGCCATTCTCGCTTCGTGAGACCACAACTGGTTCACTCGGGAAAGCAGCCGGGTTGGTTCCAAGGGTGTCAGTTGTGTTGGCCCATGATACACTGCTATCGTTGCCATTCAGTGTCCACTCATTTGTCACTCCGGCATCGTTGATAAAGAACACTCTGAAGATGGACGGGTCTGACCAAGACGCCACTGAAAAGCCAGTCTTTGGATTCGTGGAGAAATTGGGAATGTCGGGAAGAACTTGGTGTGGATTATTGTTAGCTATGCTGCCTCTTATGAGCTGGCTGATCGATATGATATTGCTCACCTGCAGACCAAGCACTTCCATTCAGGAACACTGATGATAAAGTTTTATCCTCAGAAAGATAGAATACGTGAATATCGCTTGATCCGGCAGGCACAGCCGCCGACAGCTGCGATCCCTTGGCTGCCTTAGGACCAAGCGGTGTCACGACGTCGTTTAATTCTTGGACGACGTAGCTGTCGTCATTAATGAAGAACTTGCGGATGGTTCCATTGATCTCCACCATTGCAAGACCGGAATCAGATTTATAAGACGACTGCCTTGTCGCCCAGTTATCGTATTTGTCGTCTTTATTCCGGCAGGAAACATTCACAATGTAACCATTCTCATCAAGATAGCACATGACGACCTGTAGGTAAGACAATTAGGAACTGTTCAAAGGTTTATAATATGCTAGTCAGGGAGACGAACTTGGGTGTACCCTGAGTCCAATGCACGAGTGAATGCTGAAAGTGGTGTTTTTTCTTTGGGGGGGATAGCCTTGGGAATAGCAATAGTGTCCGTCTGGCCGCGCTTCCGCAGCACGATAGTACCATTTGGGTTTTGCCAGTAGATGTAGCGAGACCATCCATCTGATGCTGAGGGGTCATAGGCTGCAGCGAGGTTCACTACGTAGCTTTTAGAGTTAGCAGCAGCACCTACAACAAGAAAAAGTAGAACTTTGAGAAGCTGTGCCAAAGCCATTTTCAATTGCCTTAAATCGTGGAAGAAAACGTGGAAGTAGAGAATAGTTAGTTTCAGTCGCACGCAGATGCTAGTTTGCGGGAGGACGGGTATAAATGCTTCAGATTCTCGTGCTATTCCAGCATACTCATATCTACGTTGTTGTATGAGGATCCCAGTGATTTGAATTCATTCACGAAGCTATGCATGTGACAGGTGCGGCTGAAGTTGTATCGTAGAAGGGCGTCAAATAGAATCATACAATTGGTCGGGAAATTCATAGTGGGATGAATGGTTGCCTAGAATCACACAATAATCAAGCTATTTTGAATTTCATTTATCTCTATCATAATTAACAATATGCAATTCACAAAACACGAAAGACCACTGTTGGCCTTGAAGGGTCTGTCAGCACAGAGTTAAATTAAGCATGCAAGACATGAGTGGAAAAAGCAGGGGTGGTAGGAAATATGGAAACACCAGAAGCAATCCTATCGAGTTTGCTAATCAACTCGTTCCAGAAGTCAGCCTGTATTCTGGCACCAGCCTTGTTTCCCAGCGGGTCTAGATGCGTTAGCCTTGTCTGGTAATAGATGTGCAATATGCAGCATGCACAGGTGGGCGTGGCAGTTGGTCAGGTACAGTCCTTCCCGCTTGTCTCGGGCCCTGCTAGCAAGGCATAAACTAGAGTACGGCTGCCTTGTTCCGCTGTGCGTGCCAAAAAGTTAGGCGGGGTTGGGCCTTTGATGTCGCGAATCAACTCCGACTTGCAGTACCTAGGGTTGGGCGTGTTGAGAATAATGGGTCTTTTCCCATCCTTCCCGTCAGCCTTGAGTCTAGACTCGAGCTCTCTCACAGCGTAGATGACCAGCAGTTTTGAGTTGTTGTATCGGACCTTCGTGCCCGCCGTGGTGCGGTCATTCATATGATCGAAAATTGATTTGCCGTGCGAGTCTGGTATCATCTTCTTGAGAAACGCTACATAGTGTAGGGCCGAGTTGGGAATCACGAAATGTGCAGGAGTTGGTGCCTCTCTGAGCTTTGGCAGGAGCAGCAACAGAAGAAGAAAGGTGGAGACAATGTTGACAGTCAGAGTCCGTTCATTGTCCTCAGCCACACCAAATGTCTCCGTCATGATGCCAGCATTGGCAAACACCGAGTCGAGGCGTGGGAGTGCGTTGGCCTTGGCCGCAAAAGCTTTGACAGACTCGTAGCTTTCTATGTCAATGTGCCAGAATGCAATTGACTCCTGTTCCCGGCCCGTATCTTTAAGGGCTACTATCAAGCTTTTTCGCCCTTCTCCTTTCTCACCCCCATGATAATATTGCCTGCTCCGAGGCGGAGAAGATGCTTGCAGGATTCATAACCCAGGCCCTGGTTTGATCCGGTCACGATGAACTACACGGCCATGATTCGCTCTATACAGCGTCCCAATGCTCGTGCATAGAGGCTGCCTACACTATTATTAACCTCAAGGTGGAGCTACACGATGCTAGTCAACCGGGAGGGCCGTTCTTTGATAGCCAATGGATGATATCGATGCTTACGGCCAATGACTTAATCTTTGCAGTGATGGTCCTCTGCCTAGAGGTGACTATTAGTATCAAAGAAAATGACATGTTAGGGAGCAGTCTGTTTGATCAAGAGAAACTACTGGAGGCCTTGGTTCAGCCTATAGCATCTGGGTAGAATCAGAGACTATTTCTTCAGAGGCAAAGATTGCAGCAAATGCACTTGAGGCAACTTGATAGAGAGCGGATATATAGAAGTCAGTGAAGGATGATATCGCCAACGGTGCACCTGGAGCCAGCAATTGGACCCTGCAAACTCTATGCTTATTGATATGGACTACATCAACTGGACCGTTCTTGACAATCCGTTGAAAATGAAGGCAAACTTTTCATAAATTGTGAGAAATAAACCGAAAGCTGTCAGAGTAGAAAGTCTAAATACGTATACGTAGGCGATATAAGTCGTGTAGAAGGCTGAGGAATAAAACATAGCCAAACAAAACAACAAAGACCGCGACGACTACCAGCTCGCTTTTTACAGAACCTTGACATTGAAACCAAGAACCTTTTCGATGTCTGCGAGAATCACCTCCATCGGGGTGACATATGTGATATCTGAATTGACACCGAGTCCTGTACCTCTAGTAAGAATTCCTCCCAGTCTTCCATCAGCCCCAAAAACAAGTGATCCAGAGTCTCCGGGCTGGGAAAATACCTTGCTCTTGTCTCCTATAAAGCCCAATATTGACCATACGCGAGTCTCAAATGCAGGGCCATGATTAAGAACTTGTCTTTGGATGGACTTAATCTCTGCAGGGCAGCCCCATGTCTGCTTAGTAGCATACTCGTACTTGCCGACAATGAAGCACTCCTGGCCGTCGTCGTTGAGGATCTCAGTCTGCCTAATTTCTGTCATAGGAATACCAGATAACCTCAGTTGTGACCCTTGGGAACTTAAACCTCATTTTGCTGTTCGGGTTGGTGTTGAGCATGCGATTTATGTCGCTTCTGCTGTGGTGTTTGGACAGAATGATGACGTAGTTGCACAGATCTTTGCCGTTGTTTGGAAACCTGGCGCGATCCAGCTCAATCAAGCACCAGTCGCGCGCCCAAAGGTAGGGAGTCTCCTTGCCCTCACCCCAGTACTCTGCCTGTTTTATCTCTGGTGCAATGTAGACAGACCCAGCCTGGCGGGAAGCTTCAGGCTGAAAAGGCTCCAAGTTTTTAAGGATACTATCCTTAAACTTCAGACCCATTTGTGCTAAAGCGTCGGTTGGGTCGTTGAGAAGCAAGTCCTTGAAATGTTCGGCGCTATCTTTTGTAGCTCTGCATTTGGCCTTTAAGTCTAAGAGATCTGGCGAGTTGATCTTGATGGCGGGCTGGCTGGTGTTCGTCCGCTTATACGGCTTGTCGGCGGAATGAACATCATCGGGCAGCGTGACGTGTCGACACGTTAAAGCCCAGAGCGGGCCTGAGCCATTTTGAAATTGTGCTGGCGAGAGATAAATACAGAGGGGCCCAATATGATTTTCGCGCTTTGACGGACACATGGAAGTTCCAACGTAGGAAGCCACTGGGTAAAGAGTATGTTTCTGGATTGTGCACATCAGCTCTAGCGGGTTTTTGGTAAGTAACTTGAGATCAGACACTCTGATCTCACACTCCACATCAAGCAAGCCTGCCTCATCGAGGACAGCTCGGGACTTCTCGAGAGCTTCACATATGGATGTACTCCACGGATGCGCTGTGTTTGGAACGCCCACCCACACCACAACTGGGCGTTTGAAGACCGGTACGTCGCTATGGCCTATCCGCACGACGTCAATTGTGGTCCATTCTAGGTCAGACATGGCGTGACACATCTTTGCAAGAACTGTTTCTTCCCAGCACATCAAAATGCGGTGACTTCCAATGGGAGACAGGGACTTTAGTGTGGATGTTGAGAGTCCTGGCTGATGCGTGGTCAGCGGTCGTGGCCATGGCACGGTCACGGACGATGTTCTTCCAACAAGGCGCGGCGATGATGGAAGGCCATTGTAGTATCCTCTGGCTTCTTCAGCTGACTGTGGTTGGAGTTGGTATTCGTCATCCTCGTTCTTGTTGAAGGAAAGGGCTTCAACAGCTACTGGGGTTATAACAATAGAGTCATCGCCGGCTTCGTTGCTTTCTTCCATATTGCGGGAGTCATTTTCTCTCTTTGGGGGACTGTTTTCTTTTGCCACAGATCTCGTTCTGTCCATGCTGATGTGAGTAGTGAGGCCTGCGTTCAGGGCCTATGTAAGTGTCCATGAGTTTCAAGGGAGCAGATGAAATGCTATTTGTGGTTCAGAGAGCAATGGGAGATGGAATATGATAATCTGGTTCGGGCAAGATTTGACTAAAGGCAGACTTAACCTTGATATAGTCTGAGATGTGACATAGGTTAGAGGGACACAAAACGAGTCTTGTGTTGGTGCGGTCGGTTATGGGGTGTTGGCTCAGTGGCAAGATTTGGACGGGGAAAACTTTTTGAGGGTGACATTTTATGATGACACGAATGCTTCTTTCTGCCTATTTGTTAATATGAAATAAGCAAGAACAGTATGAGTTTGTATTGATTGATGTTACATGATGACTAAGCAGCACATACTACTGAGTATGTTTACGGCACGATACCAGTACATTCTGTAATTCGTAGTTATTACTCAATATACGGTGATTGAAAAAAATATACATTATGTTCAGGTAGAGTTATCCAAGTTCATCCAACAGCTGATTATTATGAGATTACTACATCACGCCCTTCACTTCACTGCCGTGACTTAATTGTCATCTGTCGTTGTCAAACACGTGATTGTCAATGTGTGAACTCAACATTAGGAAGGTGCAAGCTTGGAGCTTGGCAAAAGCTCGGTCATTGTAGTCATATTAGTGGAGACATAGCTAGGGCAGGAAGGAGCTCCCAGCTCTGCCGCTCGTATCAAATCGGGTAGCCCACTTGAGAAACATGGCATGTACTCCATAGCAGAAAGCATAAAAGCCGGCGTCTCTCGTTTCTTTCGGATCTCTGTTGGTATGTCGACATACATTCTGAAGATATAGAGGCACAAAAATCATGGGCCATCACAACCGCCACTTTTCTGGCGATCCCTACGCTGCCGCCGGCGTCTGGGGCGCGCCAACAAGCACCGCCAAGTAAGTCTTCTGATGTATTATCAGGTCGAGCCGAGCTGGTCTGCGGCATATACAGCATGCTAATAGGTCAGCTTCTGTGAGGAGGACTATGCCATTACGCTGTATATTGCTGAGTTTGTCAACACATTTACGAATCTCGCGTACATTTACTATGCTGTCCAGCACCCTGGCCCTCGCCGCCGCGTCCGGCGCACCACAGCCAGTACCAACAGCGCTAGCACATGGACATACACGACACCGCACTGGACGCAGCCCGACTTCTTCGCCATCGCCCTATGGGTTCTCGGCATTCTGTCGCTCGTATTCCACGCGACGCTCAAGCACTCGACTCAGTACGGCGACGAACTCGCAATGCTGGTTCTAGCCGGCGCACTGCTGCAAGGCAGCTGGGGTCCACAAAGCCGCGCGGCCGCCATTGTGTCGTGGTCAGCCGTTGTGGCTGCGTCCGCGCTATACCTAAAGACAGGCGAGATCCTGCACCAGGTGTACTGCTTCCAGTCTATGATTGCCGTTGTCGGCGTGCGCACCGTGTATCTCATGTGGAGGCTGAAACAGGACGAAGACAAAGCCGAGTCTGCTGGAAAGAAGGTTGATACCGGCAAGATTACGTCTGCCGATGCTGTACGAAACTGGTTCACATCCTTGGCAACGCTGGCGTTTGCCTACTTTTTGTGGCACATTGATCTCGAGGCGTGCGGATTGCTTCGGACGATGCGGGCATCGCTAGGGCTACCATCTGCGTGGCTCTTGGAACTCCATGGGTGGTGGCATATTCTAACAGCACTGGGTGCAAGTATGTATGTGCAGCTGCTACGGGAGCTGAGCTACGAGTAGTTGTTCTAGACTCAAGCCATGCGCCGCATATGATCTAGTCAGTATAGGATTACATCAATTCTGTGCTATAGTTTCATAGAGTATAGGTTGGATATGGCATAATATTTACATATTTAGAGATATGGTATATACAATAGACAGAACAAAGAAAACCCGAAGCAAAACGAAGCATTTACAAATATGCTTATAGATCCATCAACCAAAACGCCTTGGCCGCAGTCATCTGGGACGAGAAATTTCCGAGTCTTTCCAAACGCCAATAATGCAAATACAGACTCTAGTAGAGTCAACAAAAAAAAACAATACGCCGAAATAAATCATGTGCCAGGCTGTAGGTATATGCAAAGAAAGTAAAAGCGGCAGGCAAGAAAACAGAAAAAAGGCACCCGTTATGAGGGCACAAAATAGACATTCCAGGACCCAGGAGCACGGTCAACAGCATTGACGTCGCGACTTGCCTTCTCCCACTCGAGACGCGTGCTGCGGTTGGCACGCACAAGAGCGGCTGACATGCGGGCGACCTCTTCGATAGCCCGCTGGCCCAGGCTGAAGGGTGTGAAAAAGAGGTGGCGGTCTGGACGCTCACACATTTCAAGGGCAGTGGTGTCAGCACTACGCTTAGCTATGCCGTTCTCAGCCTTTGCCTCGGCATTCTCGTCCGTCTTCTCGGCCTCGTCCTTTTCAGCCTCAGCCTGCACCTTTGCCTTTTGCTCCTCGACTGTGTGTAGCTCAGTGGTGATTTTCTTGGACTCAGCAGGTATGCCAACAGACGATGGCATCAGACATGGCTTGTTAACCTCAAGGTAGCTGTCTGCGTTGGAGAATTTGCCAAAAGATTTGCCGTCAGTGAGACCGAGCTTCTTCATCTGGCCGTCAATAATGGCATCCATAACGTAGTCAGACAGGCGGAAGACGATGCCATCGCGTATCAAAATGGGCTGGCCAGGACGGGCAGGAGACACCACCTTTGTCTCGGTGTTTTCAGTGTCTTTGGTGCTCTCTGAGCTCTCGGTGTTTTCAGCGCTCGCAGCAGCGGGCTCGTCACGACCTGAGATGTTAGGCGGTGTCGGCTTTGAACCATCAACGTTCTCGCCCTTGTTAGCGGCCTCTTCGGCCGTTTGGCGATCCTCGGGGTGAACAAACTCTACACCCTTTTTAGTCCAGTTCTCCATCTCATTGAGAACGTAATCGTTCCAACGCTTTGTGAGCCGAACGGCATTGCGGAGCTGCTCCGGCTTAGTGTGCAGAGCAGGTGCATTGGGGCGGCTCAGGTGCCAGCCGGGCACGAGCGACGGGTCAAACAGCAGCGGCACGATAACGCGAAATGGGTCTGAGCCAGCGTCGTCCCAAATGAGATTTGACTTGCTGCTGTGTGCAGAGTGCTGGGTCTTGGGGATTTGGCTGTTCAGTAGGGTGTCATTTATGGCAGCTTCTTCAAGGGGTGTTGACGTGTAATTGGAGAAGGCAATCGACTTGGGGTCGTGGGCGGCGTCGTAGAGCGTCTCGATGTTCTGGAAGATATCCCCGACAAGAATGTTGATGATACCTTCGGCGTGACTGTAGGGGAAAGCGGCCAGCGACCAGACGTCCCACATGCCAAACGAAAAGACATAAACGGACTCTTTAGGGGCACGTGTCGGAGCAGGCTGGTTCAGGAAATGGGACACCTGGGCGTAAAGGTCGGCTGCTTCCCAGCTGATTGGGTATGTCTCCTTCACGTATGTGTAATCATTGGCGGGTGTAGCGCCCTTGGCCTCGCGTACAATGTCGTCGGTAACGGCTCCGTACAGCGGGTTGCTGGTAAGAGACCGGCGCGGTTGTTCGAGTTCAGGTACATATGACAGGTAGGTAGTGCAGCCAAGCTCAGTGCATAACTCGCGGGTCCATGTGGTGCCGTTGCTGGAGCCGAGCACTATGTTGGCGGGGATGTTCTGCAGCATGGATGTTGCAATGTCGTTCTCGCCAAAGACAACGACACGCAGACCACCACCGGCAAGCGCGTCGTACTCGTTGTTCTCGCCTGGGAGCGGGATTTCTCGTGGGCCGCCGGAGCCACTGCTGCTGTCCAGCACACCGAGGCCCGGGCGCAACTTCCATAGGTGGCCTGTGCTGGTGGCGATGGAGTCTGAAATTCCCGTCGGCAACAGCTTTGTGAAAATCAGGGATGAGGCAAGAAGTATGGCGAGATAGAGAAGCAGGCGTGGGCCGCTGCGGGTGACGCGGTGAAAAAAGAAATTCAAAAACGCTGTAGCACCATAGGTAGACGATGCACGCGGGCGTTTGGGGCTGTTGTAGCGAATGGGCAACATGTCTGGAGAGCCGGCACCCAGCATTGTGATTATGTGTAGCGAGATAGGAGGGGAGGGGAGGAAGAGAATAATATGATGAAATATAAAAGATGGACAGGGAAGAAGGGGGAAGGGGAGAGACCACCGAGAAGACGGTGTCTGTCAAGGCGTTATTGCGGCGTCATGTGAGATTCGGGCCGGAGAGACGCGTGGTCGATGTAGAAAGCCACCTGTCTGTAAAATTCAAGATGTTTCTGTAGTTGATTTCTTTATCACCCTGTTGTTGTTAATGACTGGTGCTTTTGTTGACTCTTGCTGGTAAGAATGATGTGTTGATGCTGTCAAGACTTTCTGCGAGACCTTTGGTTGTATGCCGATAATTCCAAGAGGGTAACTTAATGTGACAGCTGCCAATTCTGTTAAAATTTTGCTCGATTTTGAATGTCCTTTAAATATTGCTAATGTGCAGACGTCGTTTGTCTTTGCGTGTAAGATGTTGGGATGTGAGAGGAAAGGCTGTGTAGTTGGAAGGAGAGACAGCATGCCAAGAAATGATTAGTGCCAAGTAAAGAGTGGAGAGAACAGTTTGGGGGAATGGGGAATCAGGAACAGTAGTAAATAGGGTGGACGACGCGTGGAACGCAAGAGAGGGTAGGAAAAACTGGGCACACAATGGAGGTGGCCAAGGACGGGGAAATGAGTAGTCAGATAGTCAAGGAGAAGGCAGGTAAGGGAAAAGATGGAAGGAGCAAAGGGAAAGGGGAGTTGGGGTGTGGTATGCGCACAGGACCAGATGATCAAACAGCAAATAGAATGCGTGCCGACACCCGAGATAGGAAAGAGTAAGGGCGGCTAGACAATACTTACAAGGAAGAAGCAATGTGCAGTAAATAGGAACGAGCAAATTAGGAGAGAGCAAAGTCGAAGACTTCAGGTGAGAAAGAGAAGGAGGAAGGAGGAAAGAAGAAAATGAGGAAGGAACGAATGAACAGAAGAAATGCAGGCGAGGTAATAAAATGGGCAGACAGACAGTATTTAGCACATAGCCAAAGAAGTGCCAGATGAGAACATATGCGTCGTCGTTATTTGGAAATGAATCGGGTCCAGACATACGTATTACTACGTAAGCGTGGCTGGAGGTCGTGTGAATATTTGAGATGCACAATCTCGAGACTATTGTTAGATACAAAAGTAGAGAAACAAAGATGGATAAAATCGATAATATAACAAAACAGCGGGAGAGAAAACAAAGATGGAATAGAAAGAAGGAGCGATCGTGGCCAAAGAAGGAGAGCGATCGCGTGGGCAGGTACGACTAAGTGTTAGTGTATGAGTGTTAGTGTAATATGGGGTGTTAGCGGAATGGAAAGAGCAAAATATTGCTGGGGCTGTACAAGGAAAGCACATGAAACAGACGACAGCAACAGAGAAAGATGCGTAAAGACATGGAGGTAATGTAAAAAGGGCCGTGACCACGAAGCAAAATATGCAAAAAAATAAAAGGAGGGACGGAAGGAACGTCGTCATCAGCAAGGCCTTTCAGAACGGCCACGACGCTAATAACGGGAGAGTGCGCGGCTCTCTCTTAGTGTCTGTCAATTACTATCAATTACTGTCAATTACTGTCAATTACTGTCAACGAATGCGTCTAGGAGAAAACGTATCACTCAAAGGGATGTCCAATAGCTCCAATAGCCAAACAAGCCAAACCGGGTACGTGGAAGTAATAAGGCATAGAAGGTGCGACTGTCTGTAAATTCATAAAGTCGCTGATATGATAGAAATGGAAGATGACGGCTAGCCATTGCCGTATTTGTGATATCGGGGATAAGGGACAAGGTCCAGAAGTACAGAAAACGCTGCACGACAAAAAAGCACTTATCTAACATGAACAAAACTCCTGACCAAACAAAACAAAAGACAGAAAGAGTCTGTGAGAAATGAAAAGAAAAGGAGCCGGCAATGCTGCAATTCGCCCCACCTTCCGCTGGAGGACTCGTCAGCCTGTGGGTCCACGGCCGTTTTCTCCTGCCGCCTTGGCAACACCGATGCTGGGACAGGCGATTTTCAAAGAATACTTACTTGATAGCAATTAAAGATTGGATGTATTGGTCTTGTCGAGTAACTACATATATGAAAAAGAGATTCTAAGCACGAGAGGACGAGAAGAGGGCCACTGATACCTCGGTCTATAGTTGTTGTATAGTTGCTGCATCACTTAACTCGAAGCAGCCGGCGAAGCAGTGGCGTAGTGCACGACTGGCAATACAAAAGTAGTCAAGTGAAAGAAAAGGCAGGAAAGAACGGTCAAGCTGTAGAAAGAAAATAGAAAGACAGACGTGCCTGCCAAGCCGGCAGCAGTCTAAGCCGTAGCTGCCAAGAAGGGCACATGGGCGATGGCAGAGCGGACGGCTGTTGAGACACGACATGGTCTTATTAGCTGCTCTGAATAGTCACTACATAAAGTAGTTGTTGACTGTTTGTGTTTGTTGTGTTTGTTGTGTCCTGGATCGCTAAGTCCGAAGAGTATTTCTTGGCAAGATGTCCATTTGAATTAAGCTACGGAAGGCTGGAATAAGTAGGGTATTAAGAGCATTGTCAGGCATTAATGGCATGAAGCCAATCGCATAAGCAAGGCTGAGTAAGAGCATCTCGATAACCTGGTCGTTGATGGCTGTGCGTGAAAGAGCATAGAACTTGAGTCCACGAGTAATATCTGCCAGTGAAATGGTCTGGCCGCCAACGATGCAATGCTTTTGTTTGCGCGCCATTGCCTGCCTACCGTCTACCATTGATCATCCAATATTCCAGAATACTATTTATCTGTACTTGAGTACAAGTTTGTTCAGCTGTCGTATCTTTGAAATAAGGGGAGTCTCCGCATTAAATCTTGTTCAAACTTGGGTGAAACCTGCTCTCACGCGACACTTGCAATGTCTATCAGTCTTTAAGAAATCGATGTAGCCATTGAATATCGTTTTGAAAGCAAGCATTCAGCCCTGTCCATCTATTATTAGATCGGAACAGCCATATTGACTCTTTTACTACATAAATTGAAAATAAAGTAAAAGTAAGCAATCAGAGTTAATCAATACCCGCCCTGGATACTGAGAAAACACTTTGCAGCCCTCCATGTCCTATTATACTACATACGTACATTTTGACACTCCCTTGTGACGCGGCATACTCTTGTAACCACCCAGCTTATCCGAAGGGTTGCTGAGACTAGCCAAAGTCGTAAACAGATTTCACAGGCACAAGAAGCTGTCTTGCATGTCAGAAATGTTGGTATTTTCTGGAGTTGCGTCTCAAATCTGTGTTGCATGCTTGGATTGGTTTATTTTGTCGCTCGATGTTGATTCTATATTAATTTAGAGAATTTATTCAAGAAGATTTACTATATTAATATAGTAGAATTTTGATACTGGTTTTATATCTCAGAAAATAGTGTTGCTATCGAACGTAGAATAAAGTAATTCTAAGAATATAAATAAAATTACTCAATGCGTGGAAAATAAATAATTGGAGAAAAGTCAGGATAGACCACTGGTCCAGAAAGCCAACTAGCATCAGTTACTGCGATTGAGCCACAGGAAGTTTCTCAGACCCCATGTGTTGAGAAGTGTTGTTCTTATAATGTCAAAGGATATGTAATGGGAATTATCACTCATTTGATTTTCAGACCATGAACTCCAGACTATGTACTAGACATCGCAAAGCAAAATGAAACAACCCGAGAGAAGAGAGAAGAAATGTCATTAAAAAGAACCGATAACAAATCCTATAACAAATAGTGAACCTGCATATTCATTGATCGAGATATAAAAAAAAAAGCCAGAGAAAACACGACACCTTAATACCACCAGACGGAGACGGAGACCGAAACAACTACGACACTAGATATGAATGACATTGTACACATTATTAATTTTATACAGAGAATAACGCACATAAGATGTGCTGCAACCAACACCCGAATAGATTACTCTTACTCTTACTCTTTACTCCTCCTCAGAGTCCGCCTCGCTCTCAGCTTCGCTCTCTTCCTCTTCCTCCGCGCCCTGGCCCACCTCTACTGATGGCAGGGGCTCCTGGCTTCCACTGCCCGGCCGCTGGAACTGGGCCTTGATCTCCCGCAGCTTCTCAATGTTGCGCTCTTGCTCGGCCTTGCCCATCGGCTTGTGCTTCTTGGGTTTGCTCTGCTTCGCTTGTCCATCACCACCGCCGCCGCCGCCGCCGCCCGAAGACTTACTCCGCTCAGTCTTAATGCGCATGTGCGGGAACGCCCGGATGATAAGGTCGTACAGCTTGCCCAGTGCATCTTGACTGAGCTGGTCAATGTCCAGTTCCAGCTCGCCGTCCTCGCTCTCCTCCTGACTGGTGTCTCGCTTGATGATCTCAATAGCACGCTCGAGCTGAGTCCCTTCAAGATTGTTGATACCCTCCGTGACGACATTCTTCTCGGCTTGGCCCAGAGTGCGCGGTCTAGGCGCCTTCTTAACAGCGGCTCCTGACAGCTTCTTTGTCGTGCTGCTGCCACCGCCACTCTTCTTTGACGAGGAGCTGCCAGCGGCACCCGACGCCTTCTTGCTCTTCGATGACTTGGACTTGGAGCCCTTCTTTGCGCGTCTATCAGCCTCGGCCGCTGCCAGCTTCAGCTTTTCTTCCACAAGCTGATTCTGGATCATGGTGTTCACTGTCTGCTGTGTCGTAATAGCCGTCATATCCGGAGTATTCGCCGCCAGTAGTTTGTTGAGGCGTGCGTGCTCCTCGTCTAGCCGCTTGAGGAGCGCATCGACAATGTCGCTCGACGGGGGTGCGCCGCCCGCGTCACCGTCTTCGTCACTATCCTCGTCGTCTTCCGAGTCATCGTCCTTGCCGCCACTAGGACTGTGAGCCGCGGTTTGTGTCGTGTGCGCCGCAATCCACGTATCCTTCTCCGCCCACTTGGCCCTGAAAATATCTTCCAGTCGGTTCACCGCATCAACCACCTCGCCCACAACATTGAATTTACGACAATTCCGTACTATCAGATTGAAGTCGTTCTCAAAGTCTTTGGCAGACGCATACTCGCCCGCGGCCAGCTTCTCTTGCATCGTTCCGAGATCCATCGGCTTCTTGATGACCTTGAAGTATGTCGGGATGCCCATAGCAACAGGATCAACGGGGCGCATGAACCAGTGATTCAGCTCGTAGTTCCGGGTGCGCACAATATCCTTGAGAACCTCGTCGCAAAAGCGGAACTCTGGGAGTCTCTTCTTCGGATTCTTGGGCTCGTATCCAAGGTCGCGGTTCTTTGGGGGGTGAATTGGACGCTTGGGGCGGTCGCTGTCATTCTTGGCAGAGTCACGCCGAATGATAGGTACTCCAGATGCAGGTAGGGCAAACGCCTGTGCAGAAGAATCAGCAGCCGCAGCAGGACCGGGTGAGGCATCGCTGGCAGACGGTGCACCACCCTGACCAAAGTTGGCAGATAGTGGAACTGGACTAGCAGTAATAGCAATTACGGAATCTTCAATCGGCGACGTTGCAGCACCACGCGACTCACGGCGATGTGTGGCGGCACGAGGCTCCGTTTGGCGCGTCGGCAGTGTCTTGGGCTCCTTCTTGGTCTCTGGCTTCTGGGGTTCTGCTGCAGACACCTCGGACAGGCGAGTGAAGAAGTTATCGACAAGTGACTTGGCCTCGTCTGTGATTGCATTTCCGGTGCCGTTGAACGAGATGGAGTTCTCATGGATCAAGAACAAATCGCTAATAAATTCACCGTGTGACGCATATAGGTTCTCTCTCAGATTGCGCTCCAGCAGGCCAATGTCCACGGGCTTGGACACACGTGCTGTGTATGAGTCCCATAGCATGGGCCACTTCTTGTGCACAGGGTCCTTGAAGTTGAGACCAGCTTTGGTCTTCTTCACACTTGCTAGCACACGGCGGATTTCGCGGTTGGCATAGGCACTGATCGGGTTCTCGTCAATGCTAGGGTGAGCCAGACTGCCTTCCTTGGCAACAGCACGGACACGGGGAGGCATGGTCACAGGTGTAACATCAATCTGCATTTCTGTAGTGACAGGAGCAGATGACTCGGTTTCGACGGCTGCCCTTTCCTTCGAAATGGGGGCTTCGACATCGGCAGTCTTGGCCCGCTTGGGTGACCGACCAGTCTCATCGTCATCTTCCCGTTCACGTGCAACCTTGGCTGGCGCATCTGACATGGAAGCATCATTGCCACCTGCAGAGATGGAGTTGTCGCGTGAGTGGTCGTCTCTAAGCGATGGCAGAAGGCTGGAGGACACGGAGTGTGCTGCTGGTGCCGGTAGGGGTGGCGACTTGACGTTTTCTGGAGATGCAGATTTGGCAGAAGTAGGGGCAGCAGAAGTCGAGGCAGGCACAGCGTCGGTCATATCAACATCAGCATCCTTCTCGGCGGGCTTTGATTCGGACTCGGACTTGGAAGCAGACGCTGGCTCTGAGTCTGCATCTGCCTTGACAGCAGCAGCATCCTCCTCCTTTGGTGCGGTATCCTCGGCAGTACCAGGCGTCTCTTTAGAAGCTTCGGGAGCTGGCGCTGCGCTCTCCGAATCAGGTTTTGGTGCCTCTTTCGACTCCGAACCTTCTGCTACTGCCGGTTCTGCCTGTTCCAATTCTTCCGCCGCCGCCAGTGCGTCGTCCTTTGTTGGCTCGTCATCTTTTGGCTCGGTGGGGGCTGCTGTTTCTGATGCTGGCTTGTCGTCTTCAGTCTTCTCAGTCTTCTCGACGGGCGTAGAGTCGGCTTTCACAGGGGACACGCTGTCCTTGTCTAGTAGGGTTGCGTTAGAGTTGAACGAGTCGGCATTCTTTGTCGCGTTGTCGGACACGTCAGACTTTTGGGAAATGTCGACAGCCGTCTTCAGGGAATCAGGCTGGGGAGACTTGGGACCATCTGTAGAATGGCTGAGTATGTTAGCTTATGATCGAGCAGCTGAGTCTAGGTTATATAAATGCACGACGCGCTCAGAAACGAGGGGTAAAGAAATAGTGCAGAAGACGGAGCAAGACAACCACTGGAGATCCTGACTTTTCAATGAAAGGCGCCATCGCGACAACGGAGAATAGGATGCGTTTTGAAAAGCGCCACAATTGCTCTGTAGAATTAAAGTAGATATGAACAGGAGCAAGAGAAGATAATTTGAAAGAGGGATAGAATAGAAAAGGATGGATAAGAATGGGTATAGAGATTGGTGATGGTGAAGGGAATGTTGGCAAGTGAATGAAGCCAAAGTCAAGGTACAGTGAGCCGACGGTGCGATGAGGGTGGTGGCGGCGACGGCATGCGTGCAGACCGGGTAAAGAATAATCAAGTGGTCAAATGATGTTGCGATCTGAGAGGGAAGGAGCGACCGAGGTGCGTCGTGGATTTGGCGCTGGGGCGCGTAGATGTGCAACAACAACAAGTCGCGACGGTGGGACCGCGATGCAAGTGTGGAAAGAGCAGGAGAATATGTAGAGAAAAGGAAAGAGCGATGCGCAAATTCACACGTGAATAGCAGCGGCAAGAACGAGCATCGTGACAAGAACACCCAAATAAGGAAAGAAAGACCTACCCATTAACACCATTGGCGGGTTGTTCTTCAGCAAGTGATGCCATTTTGGTGGTTGATTTGAGGTCTGCCAGTGGAGTTGTGATGACAGCCATTCGAGTCCGGAATGGGTGAAGATAGTTAGTCGTTTGAGTAGCTGATTGAATTTTATGAGTCGTGATGAGATGAATAATATGAGGTGGGCCGATGCTATTTAAATAAGCATGCAATTTCTATGTGGCGAGAAGGGCAGTTGTTAGTGGCCAGAAATGGACAGACTGATGATGTGAAGAAGGCAACTAGAATGGAGGGAAGGAGCGACTGGGAAACTGTGGTGAGTCCCGAACAGGAAGTCAAAGCCTTATGAAGCCAGCAAGTCTTATCAAAGCCTTGTTGGCCCAATAATTTTGACGAGAAATAAAACGAAATAAAAAAAAATGTCGCGATGCGATGCGAGCTTGGTATAGTGTGAATAGAGCACAGTGAGGAACCAAAATGACATCAGGCGCAAGGGAGAGAATTAAGAGAAAGCAGGAAAAGAAGGGAAAGAAGAATAAAATAAAACAGAAAAAAGAGGAAATGATGAGTGTGTATATAAAAGGCAAGATGGCATAAGATAGACATAAGATGGCAATTGACAAAAAGATGGCGGCGACTTACTTGATTGTCGTGATGAATTGAATTATTAGAAAGGCTGGGGATTCCTCGTGGTGGTTGGTCAAGCGGCACTAATGGCACTGTACGGAAACAACAAAGTCGCGTTCAGTGATGGAAGCTGCGCGCGCGATAGGGTAGATAGTGCTGATAGTTTTCTGACAGTGGTGGTGTGGCGGACTTTTGTGGCGGGTGCAAGTCGATTAATAAGCGAATTCCCCTGTTGTCATCCGAAAAAAGTAAAAAAAGGAGGATAAGAGAAGGAGAAAATAAAATCGAAGAAAGAAAATAAATAAAAGCGCGGAAGGTGGGAAAATAGAACGAGCCTGAAATAAAATTAATGACAGAAATAATAGATAAAATAGTAAAAATAAAAATGATGGAAGGCGCGACAAAGACTGAAGGGCGAGAGGAAAGTGCGCTAGGCAACAGTTGGAGGCAATCGTCGCCGCTGGTTGGCTGTTGAGTGGCTGCGGCGGGGCGATACGTGAGATATGAGGTGTTTTCTCCTTTTAGTTTTGTATTTTATTTTAATCGCCCGAAAATACGCCAGAAGCAGAAAGGCAGAGAGGGAAAGTCGACTTTGCCTTCTGTCAGTACCGGTCGGCAGGCGGGAGGGTATTTATTTCTAGGGAACAGCGGGCGTCGCTGATCTGTTCTTATCGGTGATTCGCCTGTGGTTGGACAGAGCAGTCGAAATGGAGTCTTTCCGGTTAGGGGCGTGAGCCTAGTCAGGTGGCCCGTGCATGCTCACAACAGTGCAGTCAAGCCTGGCCTTTGTAACGCTGATAGCCAATCAGAGGCCGTGCGCATTGCTTTCGAGACGCGACTAGGAAAGAGCGAAAGAGAGCACAACAAGGAGGAAGGTATCCAGTAGGAATGAACAAACGGAAAGAACAGGTGGGAGCAGGACACATCTTCAATGAGCATACATCTACACCATACATGATAAGAAAACAAAAGTATGAATATAACAAACACATGAGGGACGGAAACCAAGCAACACCAAGCCACACAAAAACACAGAAGCACCGCGGCACAGAGCATGACAAATTCAAAGCGCAAACAAGATGGAGGGGATGTGCCGCTGGCTCACCGCATGCTGCTTGGAGCGAGATTGCGACGCGACGGGAAGGCGGTGATAAGGAAAGAACAAATACAGAAGAGGTAAAAATACAAAAGGCAAAAGATGCGCTTTCATTGTGATACACTTCTTGCTAGCTGTGTCAAGCAGCTGTCATATTTTTGTTTGTTGAGCCATCAACATTGCCATCTAGCCACATCTCATATACAAGAAGCCAAGCTTTGCACATGCGCAATATGCAATTACACTCGTCAATTGACTTGCGATCACCACAGAACTACAAAGTAGATCGACTGCCATGCACCGTTTGCGACTGTTTCCCAGGTACTCAGTATTTTCGTGTCGCGTCAGACCCACTGCAGTGCTTCCATTGTGGGATATGAGGTTTTTTCTCTACTCTGTAGAATAATTAGTGCCTGAAAACAGCAGGGGCGTGGGTGTAGTCATTATCAACTAGGGTAGACAAATACTAAGTACAAAGAGAAACATCCAGAATGACGGAAGTGTACCTTTGTACACTGTATATCCACTGGAAACTGGGCTCAACAAAGACGAGACGCGGGCTATTTTCTTCAGAATCGCCAATAGTAACCCGTTATGAGATTAAATATGGAGTCTTCTCATTTCCAATAAGTGAGAAAGGGGGGTACACCAGCGGACTCATCTGAAGACCGTCCCCATTTATACGACTGGCTGGCCAATCGCAAGGGGTCATATCAGGCATCAATTACATGGGCACAGCCTCAAAGCACTTTAATTTCCCAGATTTCGCGCACATGAAAAGTCACGGGTGAAGAAGTGGAACAGTCGAGGGACGGATTAGTCATGAGCGGTTCTCAATTCACATGATACACCACATGCACAGTCACGACGTACTCTTTCTGAAAGTGGGTCAAAGGCGGAGAAGATACTGCCAGCTAAAAAAAAGTTTATGGCTAGGGAAAAGATAGCACTACAGAAAAAAAAGTTGCAGAAAAAAGTTGACCACCAAAAGCCTTGCTGCTCTCTGGGAACAATTTTTCCAAAGACTTCAAATCGACGACACAGAAAACCACAGTTATCTATTAATCTATCTCTGAGTTGAGGGAGATATTTATTTGTTACTGTTTGTGTTTGTCTTTTTGTTCACGGCCAACGACCATTGCCACTTGACGATTTCACCACTTCACATCGCCAACCTCTACACACATCTACACATCTCTTACCACAAGCATAATGTCTTCCACAAAGAGAAAAGCACCGCCGGTGCGCATCGCTAAGCCTCGCACAACCACCAGCGCAAAGCCCTCCACAAGACCCCGCCTGAACGACAAGCTGTCCGTCGTTTCTGTTCCCAAGCAGCAGCAGCAGAAGCAGTCCAGGAAGTCGGATGCAGCAATCGAGATCTCCAGTGACGAGGAGGATATCGATGATGATGATGTCGAGATTGACGAAGCCGCCAAGACTGTCAAGGAGGACACTGACATGGCGGATATCCCACAAACCAACGGCGCCGCAAAAGACACCCCCGCCGAGTCAAACGACGACGACAACGACGATGCCGATGCCGAGCCCACATTTGGTGATCTCGTGCGCGAGCACGGCACAGTCGACGTGGCTGCTGCCCTGGGCTTGCTGAAGGGTGCTGACAGTGATGCCAGCGCTGTGGCTGGTGCCACCAAGGGTGGTGCGGCCGCCCCCAACCTTGCCTCGCTCGGCCAGCTTCTCAACGCTGCCCTGCGCTCCGGCGACGACGCCAACCTCGAACTGTGCTTTACTACATCCTCGTCCACCGACTCCTCGTGGGTCCGCAACACTATCCAGCGCCTCGACCCCTCACTGGCCGGCACACTGCTGCAGAAGCTGGCTGCCCGCATCCACCGCCGCCCCGGCCGTGCCCACACCCTGATCGGCTGGGTCCAGTGGACACTCATCACCCACGGTGGCGCCCTGCTGACCAACCAGCCCGGCGTCACTACACGCGCTCTGCAGGAGCTGCACCGTGTGCTCGAGGAGCGCGCGCGCGGCCTGAACAGTCTGCTGCTGCTCAAGGGCAAGCTGGACATGCTCGAGGCCCAGATGCAGCTGCGCCGTGTGCAGCGTGGCGGCCGTGCCTTTTCTGGCATGGGCGGCGATGTCTACCAGGCAGACGCTGCCGTTGTTGGCCGTGTTGCGAGCAGTGCTATTGACAATGTTAACGGTCGTCGTGGCGGCCGTCGTGGCCGTCGTGCTGCTGGCGTTGCGTTATCGTCCGCGGGCCGTGCAAAGCCTGGTTTCAAGGTCTACCGCGAGGGCCGTGACGATCTGGATGAGGAGGATGACGACAACGAGGAGGAGGATAGCGAGGACGAGGCAGGCCAGATTCTGGTCAACGGTGCCGAGATTGCCGGCGAGTCGTTCATTGACGGCTCCGACGACGAGGTCGAGGCATTGGACGAGGACGACGACGAAGACAGCGAGGACGACGATGAAGGCGACGATGCTGAGGAAGACGACCTGGAGGAGGACGACGAGGATGCAGAGGAGGATGAGGTTGACTTTGACGATGTGGACGACGAAGATGATGACGACGACGATGACGATGAGATCGAGGAGTCTGCTACTGCCGCACCACCGCCGGCCAAGATGCAGAAGAAGTCGGGCGGCGCCTTTTCCAAGCGGAGGTAGAGGCGTTGACGGCTTTCAGGTTGCAAAGGCCCAGGCGTCATACTGCCCTTGCTGTACACGGTGTTTATCATACCTGTCTTTATGTTTACTGTTTTATCGTGTTCCATATTTCGCACTTTCTGTCATTAGTCATCATTTACCAGTTTGCGTGTTTTTGCCATTACCGTCGTTTTCTTGGATGCCATCATCCAGACGCATTGCCTGTCGTCTGTCGCATATAGACAAAACTAAAATTGGAGTACGGTGGATTGTTTAATTCCATTAATATTAAGTAGTGTGTCCAAGTATATCTAAGTATGCCAAAGTGTAATATATGAAGCAAAACGTAAGCCCGCCGATATGTAATGCTTGATGATGTGCCGTGAATAAACAAAACAAAATGTAAAGAAGTAGTGACAAGAAAATGTGAAATATGATAGGAGACATGAGTCGATAGGAGGTGCAAAGAAATATACAATTGTGTAGATCACGGCTGGATGCTCTGGCGCCAACGCTCAACACGCTCGATCTGAGGCTGGCCGGGTATCTGCATCTGTCCACCCATGTTCATGCCCATCTGCGTCTGCATCTGTTGCATTTGCATTTGCATCTGCTGCATCTGCATCTGCTGGTTGGGCATCTGCTGTATTCCGTTGTAGCCACTATAAGCCGTATTCGGCATCTTCAAGTTGGGCTGAGACATGCCGCCGTACCCGCTATAGACGGTGTTGCGGTTCATGCCGTTCATCGCCATGTTGTTCATCGGACTGTGAAGATTGGGCGTGCTGCCCATCTGCTGTGCATGCATGGAGATGCCGCCCGAGCCGTCATTGAAGCGGCCGCCCAAGAATCCTCCAGACTTGTTGATGCCACCGCCGGTACCGCCAGCCGCATATGCGTTGCCGCCTCCGTGAGGCATCTGCGCACGCATTGCGGCCATCTTCTGATCACGCTCAAAGGCAACACGTGCCGCCTCCTGTTCGCGACGAATACGCTCAGCTTCACGCGGATGCAGTGCACCCTGGGCTGAAGCAAGAGGATGGGCTCCAAGCACATCAGCCATAGAGAGACGACGACTGTGGCGGCCAGGGGTAGCACCAGCGCCATCGCCGTCGAGTGTATTTACGGCCGGGCCCGGTCCGAAGGCATAGGACAGACCACCTGCGATGCCGTTCATCTCCTGTTGGCGAGCCTCCTTCTCAGCCTGCAGACGACGGCGACGTTGGCCCAAGGTTTCTTCTTCTTCAGAAGCGTGGGGTGCAGCACTGGCCTTGGCGAGCTTGTCCTTTTGCTCCTGCTCCTTTTTCTCCTGTTCGGGGTCGACAAACTGGCCTAGAAGCTCTTCTGAAAAGGCCATGCTGACAGGCCGGGCGCGCGGCAGCTGACTTTCCTCCTTGGCCTTTATCCGGAGTTTGCGCGCAGCAAGAGGCTCATCGTCCAGCTCCTCGACAGGGGGTGTCGAGGCTCCTCCGGCGTTGTCAGGATCATCTGGTCCAACGGTTGAGTGTGGATGGCTTGCGTGTGGCGACAGAGAATAAGCCTTGTTGAGGCCCGACATACTCGGAGTCATGGTGAGCATGCTCTGGCGGCGCAACGCATTAGTGCTCTGCGATGGTCTGAGATGCATGCCGGCACCTGCATCGCGGCCCTGCAGACGGTCACGCCGGCGGCTCAGCGGCTCATTGTCTTCCATTTCCTTCTGCTCCATGAGACCAAGAGGCCGGTTCATTTCAGCAGTACGGGCGGCGAACAGCATTCCTAGCGGCACATCTTCATCGTCGCTACCTTCGTTGCCATGCTGAAGTGAGGGGTCCTCCCAAGCAAGGTTAACCCGTTTGCCCTTGCGAGCATTGCGCTCAATCTCGGCAACGACATCCAACTCGAGAAGGGTAGAGTGCATGCCATTAGGGAAAGCCTGGTTGATAGGTCGCGTACGCAGCTTCTGCTGCTGCTTGCGGATTTGCAATTCGGCAAGGAGAGTGGTCGGGGCGCCGTCGAATGCTAGGCCATTGTCTTCGTCCTCTTCGCTACCACTCTCACTATCGTCTTGATCATCTCCCTCGCCGTCTCCACGACCCCGCAGGCGGTCCTCCTCGTCATCTTCGTCGGATGGTCGTTCGTCGTCATCAGGGGCCATTAGATTTCCTCCATTACTGAGACCCAGTGGCAGTATTGCACCATCAAAGTTCTTTGACAGCCGGCGTCTTGGTCTGCGTTCGTCACCGTCCATGGGCTCACTGAGTCTGCGAACGTGACCAAGACCAACAATTTCCATAAATGAACTTCTAGACTTGGACGTGCGCAGCTCGTGCGGTGGGACCAGATCGGGGTTGGCAACACTCTTTCTGGCATTTGCAGCAGACTTCTTAGGGCGTCTCTTCTCCACGCCGTACACTTCAGACCCGAGGTGCCCAGCAAATGCGTGGTCGGTAAAAGCACTGACAGGTGCGCTCGCGGAAGCATTTAAAATGCTCTCCAGTGTAGCGGTGGCGGATCCATTTTCAAGCTGGATGTTGGCAGTCGCGGATGGCGAGTCGAAGAAGGCCGATGCCCGCAGCTGGGGCGGAAGTTTGCTGAGAGTAGACATGCGTGACTTGTGTTTTTCCGCGTCTGCAATACGAGTTGGGCGGCGGAGCTGGCTGGCGTCGCCATGGGCAGTAGATCCGGTCTTGGGGCCGGAATCGGCGTCGGCCGCAACTTCAGGATCAATCGCAAGAGACACCTTTGGTGTAGACTGCGATCCATCGCCTAGGCCAGTGGCAACAGGCGATGCTTCACTGATGTCCATAGTGTCCATGAGAGGCGATCCCATGTCACCACTAATCGGGTCTGGAAGCCACACACGAGACTCGCGCTCAGGCTTGTCTTCATTGTTCTGGGCCATCATACTCAATACTTGCGATCGGCGTGCATTTCTCTCGGCTGCCTTGGGGTTCTTGGAAAGCTTAGGAGGGAGGTTAAGCATCGCTGGGACACGAGCTGGGTAGAAAAGCATCTGCTGGCCAGTAGAAGGGTCCATGTATGACGTTGGACGGGCAGCCGTTGCCGCATGCACGCGAGGCTTGTATCCTGGCAGGGGTGTGCGAGTAAGGTCTTCACGCAGCTGCGGTGGGTGGATGGGTGCTTGAGATATAGGGCGTTCCAGGATTGAAGGCGGATGTTTAATGGATGCATTGTCCGGGTCACAGTGCACACCGTCAAAATCGTTAAAAGCAGTTTCCGCCTGCCGATATGTACCGCCAGAGCCAGACGTGGCCGGCCGTTCAATATCTACAGGCTGGGCCTCGTGGTGTGATGTGTGGGAGTCTACCTGGGCATCAGCCTGGCTTGAGGGCTCATATTCTGGGTATGTAGTGGAAACGGGCTGGTACTGTAGAGCAGACGAGAAGCCGAGGTAGTCGGCCACCGATGGTTTCGCCATGGTAGGAGGGGATTGTGTCGAGAGTAGTCCAGAGTCTGTGCCGGGAGATGAGCTGAATGCATAGTTTCCCAGATGCATGTCGTCCTCATCGTAGTTGTACTCGCCAATGTGCTGATGTGCCTTTGCACGGATAGTATCATCGTCTTCGTCATCTTCTCCATTCGCAATACGGCGATCAGCTTCATCCAGTGCATCTTGTGTGATTGTCGTTGGTGGCTCGTGTTCTACAATCTCAGCGAGAGACTGCTTCTCCGACTGCACGCTACGCACAGAGCTCTTGCCTGTGCCATGCCGTGAAAGTACTGGAGAGGTAACGTTGCCTGTGCTACTAGCCTTGCTGGCCCCGACAATGGAGGCTGTTGGTGACATGATGTAAGCCTTTGATGTAAATGCACCGGCACGAGCGGCGCTGTTCAGTCCAATGATGGAGGATTGCCTCGAATAGTCCCACCTAGAGCGAGCGAGAGATGACTTTCGGGAGATACTGGACAAGTCTGCCGGGTGTGTAAATGTGTTTGTGTTTGGGCTTGGAGGCTCGGAAGATTCGAGCACAGATGCTGCTCGTGAGACAGTTTTCGAAGCTGTCCGGGATGCAGCCTGGTGCACACTCGTGGCAAGAATGGAAGATCGACGGCTGTCGCTGCGCTTGAGTTCTTGGTGTGCTTCACGGATGGCAGTCTCGATGGATCCGGTGTTGGAGAAATGCTCGGCTGTCTCTTCGAGTTGGGCGACGCTGCTGCACAGAGTTGAGAAAGTTGTCACAGATGATATATTCGACAGTGTTGTTTGGCGGGATGGGCTGCCGTTTGAGGATGGCAGTTGTGGAAAAGTGGGAAGCTGCTGCTGGAGCGGAGATGAAGGAGGTCGAGTTGCCTTTGGTTGCACGATATTTGTTGTGGTCAAGGTTGGGCCAGGTCGGAGAACTTGTGATGAAGATAATAGTAGAGATAAGGACGGACTGTTTGCGGAGTTGGCGATTGACCGGCTTGAGCTGACCGTGCGGATGAGGTCGCTTGTGATGGGTTGGGATTGAGACCAAGAGAGAGTCGATGAGATAGATCTCTCATTGGAGAAATTGTCGATATTGCCTCGTGCAATGGCCGTGGCGTCACTATTGCTACCACTGTTGCTTTTTTTAGACAACCTCGTGTTGTCGCTGTTGCCTTTGTCTTGTTTGGGTCTCCTATCCGTCACAGTGCCTGAAGCTCGTATAGGGGTCGTTGATTGGGCGATTAGGTTGGCCATCTTTTCCGTATTGGTGGCAGTGGGGGCATCCACCGGACAGCGCGCAGATGGTCCAGAGTGCTCTTTCGACGACGTAGAATGTGTAGAATGTGTAGGTAGTCTGGGTAATGTGGGAGCCACTTCTCTTTTTTGGGACCTGCAGATGAAAATAAGAAATAAACAAGTAGAAAATTAGCGGTCTAGGCCTCGAAAGCGTACAAATTGAAGCATAGAATTTGCTGTACATGAACAAGGCACAACGTCGTATTCCGATTCTTGATTTTGGGTAGATTTGAATGGATTTCTTCGGTCATCGTTTTTCTTCCTTCCATTCGGGCATGCTTCTTTTTATTGATATCGAATTCCTCCCTGTCGATAACATCATGCATTACTTACCTGCTGATATTGTCTTTGCTGCTGTTGTTGCCAATGCGACTGTCAATGGCTAGAGGATAATGGTAATGCTGGTCGCGGTCGTCGGCTGTGGCTCTGCTGCGAGGACTGGGCGGGCAGTCAACGTCGCCGTCAGTGGATGATAAGGGCGTTGTTGCAGCTGCACCGGAAAGAGAAAGAAAGCCGGCTGATGGCGGAGAGAAGGAAAAGTTGGAGGCGGCCGACGAGGGTGAGGCAAAGCGGGAGAGAGGCGAGCCGGACGAAGTGTCGGTGGTGGGCGCTCTGCGTGTTGGAGTTGTCTGTGGTGTGTGCTGGGTCGCGTGCTTAGACCGTGAAGTTGGAGGAGGGTGTCCGTGGCTAGCCATATCGGTAGATTTGGCGGGCGGTGCGATGTAGAAGACGTAAGTTTCGAGATATCATGAATACTCGAGACAGTCTCGCCTATGGTCGCCTTTCTGACTGTAATTTTTGGATGGCGCGTGCGTCTGCGTGTCTAGGTGAGGGGATCGTGTGAGCACATTGTAAAGGTGGAAGATGATTGATTGTGTAGGGTCGCGTTGAACAATGGGATGAACAGTGAAGTTCGATAAAAAGAGACGGAAATGGAATACAGAGTACGAATATGTTTAGCCTTTCGAGACGAGAACCGACCAACAATGAAGATGTGGGCAAAAATGGCAAAAACAAAGACGATGAGGTGGATTGGGTGTGGATGTTGACCAAAGGCTGAAGGGGGTGCCCGTATAGATGGGATGGGTTGGAGTGAGCAGACAAACAGACAAACAGACAGACAAGAATCAATTGGAATAATAAGAAATCAGGGAAGAGGATTGAATAGGAAGAGAGCTATGAGGAATGTAGGGCGGTTGGTTTGGATATCAGGGACTGGAATTCAAAGGTCAATGAGAGGGTACGTCGAGGTGTTTGGCGGCATCGGTTGGTCTAGATCAAGTCGTCGGCCGATTCAGAGAAATAGTCGTCGAGATAGACCGTGGCTTAAAGGCCAGAGATTGGCAGTCAAGATCAAAGACCCTGGCTATCAAGTCTTGTCGGTCCACGATACATTCCAGTGCCTGACTGATGTTTACTCTTCCGAGAGCTCTGGGGATGATCCCTGTTGCCTCGTTTTAATGTTCGTGTTCCGTGATCTGTCGTGTGCGTCTGTTCCGGGGATTCTGGCTGGATGGAGCGTAAAGTTCGCAGGTGCTGCTTGTGCTCCTGTGTTTCTCTCGGCGATAATAATAGCAGCTTGTGCGAGGGTTTGTATCCTAGTTTGTTGGACTGATCTGAGTTGATCTGGGTTGATCTGGGTTGATCTAGGAGCTGCCGTGCAATGTCGAATGTAGTGAAAGACATGCATTTGGGGGTAGACGGGCAAAGATTGTGATAGATAGAGGCAAGGCATGGCATAGCAGGGAAGAGGGCAGGTATGGGGATTGAACAATAACGCGACCAAAATAGAATACAGCACATACCTAATATGCACAGGTCGCACAGCGGAAGGATGCCACAGACAATGAGATAAAAGACGAAGAGATGAAGGGATGAAGTGTCGAGACGTGGGCGTAAAAAGATGCAAAATCCAAAGTGCAAAATGCGATAGTAAAGAGTCGTTAAAGAGTGGAATCATGAATCGTGATGAATTGAGCCGAATAGAATAACTATTCAAGGAGCAGCAATTGAGGGCCCACCGAGTCGAGTCGAGAGTCAGTCGAGAGTCAGTCGAGCGGCTCGTTTTCGACCTTGTTTGCTTGTATCTTATGCCCGTGCCTGTGCCTGATGGCTTCTTGGTATGACGGAGTATGTACAAGCGGCGGGGCTCGCTCGAATAACGTGAGAAAAGTGTCAAGTCGGTGTATCAATAATGTATGCAATGTGTGCTACAAAGGCGTCGCGGGCTGGTGGTGCAAGAGTGCTAAAGTGAAGCTCAAGAAGTGTGTTGGCAAGGAAAAGAAGCGGGAAGTGACACGATGTGGTGGAAATGGTGGAAAGCAGGCAAGAACGTATATAATGGGAAGGAACAGGACGAGTCGATGAGGAAAGAGCAGAAAATAGAAGGAGCAAAATACTCGACAAGGAAAGAGCGACCCCAAACAATCCGAACCCCGTAATGCCCCAGACCAAGATACAAGATACTGGGAAATACTACAGATACAAGAAGAAATAGAGATAAGGAAATCGGTCAGACATAACAAAGGCGATTAATTCAATTTTAAAGTATACATCTGGCACGTTGACTAGTCACCGAGGATCATTTCCTTGGTCTTATCAGTGCCTTTGAGTGCACCACCTTCTATCTTGCATATGCTGTCTTGGACCTGATTCACAAATCTTGACAGCCGGTAGTTCCTTCCGTAGATGAATTTCAATCGTGTGCTGCTCCTTCCTCGACTAAATATCGAATGTACGTCACTCCTGCCTCAAGCATGAGAGATTACATAAAGCTCAACGTCACTCTATGCTTTCCAAAATATATGATAAATTATTCTTCTTCTCGAATACAACCTACGACACTTATGACGTGGAGAGTTTGCGTCACTGCAAGACCAGACAAGCTAATAGCGATAAACGCCTAAACGACTAACAGGCGCACAGAGACAGGCATCAGCCCTAGAAGACCGACGTCTGAGCGTCTTAGCGCCTCTCTCCTCTTGGGGCATTCAATGGGAACGAGGCCATTAGTATCTTGCAAAAAGATTTACAGAAATTTCTTTTGGTATTTATGAAGTGATTTCCAGTGTAATAAATTGCAACTGCTATTTATGTCCGCGACTATGATTCAGCTGGCAAAAGTACAGTGCAGCATGCATAATACGGCATATATCAACCGGGATATGGAGATAGATGAGAGCAGAAAAACAACAGACGAAGAAAAAAGGTGAAAGATAGTGAATGCAGTTCCACTGTGGATATATGGTGCATGCGATTCCTCGCTTTTCCCTCTTTCGCTGATTGTTTTACCATTGCTTCAGTCCGTCCTCCAGATCGAATGCCACGCCATGCTATCATCCTTTGAGGATTTAGGTTAGAACCTGTATCTAGACTTGAATCGATATTTCTCTCAGTTCACGTTGTAATATCCATTTTTCATGTTCTATATACTACTTTTCAAATAAACCAAGGTCACGGAGCAGATGCTCAGATACATGCGTGCCCTGGACAGCGGTTGGATGATTGCCGCAGAGATCGCCCGAGGATGGGTATCAATGGATAGGCTGCTGATCACTGTCAATTATAGATAGTAGACTAACTATATCCTCATGTCAGATACTGATAAGCTTCACGAGCTGATTCGGCAAAAAACAAATAGAAGAAGAAGAAGAAAATAAAGATAAAAATATTCGAAAAGAAATGAGCCAAGAACGCCCCCCCGTCTTGAATGCTCCCAGGCTTATCTTTCCCACACATAAATCCCATAATGATACTCCGATAATAGTAAGATATCAACTTGCATGAAAAATTCTATGTTTCATGATCACCAGGACTAATTTACCTTTATCTCGTGGCTGCTGCTGACACGCTTACTATGTCCGTACTGGGCTTTCTGTGCATCGGTGATATCTTACTTTGACAGTCTCGTACAGCGTCAACTGATAAGGCTCGGTCTTCCAACATCCAATACTCGCTATTGTCCAAGCTAATTTTTCCAAGTGGCATCAGCCTCTAAGCAAGCTTCGGCCCGTCACTATCGGATATTCCTGCAAAGCTTATCAACAGACGCCGTGTGATATTTTCGTCTGAAGAGATAAGCGTCTGTAGCAAAAATCTAGCTCTTTAGCACAAATATTGGCTGTCGATTTTATTTTTATTTAGTCAGGAACAAACTGCATACTTGCCCCGGCTGCGGCGGACTAGCAATGGTAGAAATGTCCTTTCTAATTATATCCTGCCAAACCTTGGTTGCTTTAGTTGGGTGCTTTAATTTGTTATAGTATGTTTTCTCAAAAATATGTTAATAATACATAATCATCAATTTTACCATCAATTTTATTTCATGTAATACGTTGCTTTCGAGTAGTTTAGTGACGTAACAATAAAAACTTTGCTTCTAAAATTATAGCTAACACAAAGATGTGATATTTATGCATAAAATATTGAGGAAGAAATACTTCGATATTGTATCAACATCGTTATTATAGCAACAATCCTTTCTCTAGTATCTAGTATGCCACTCGCTGGGCGTAGATTGCACATAACAAGGTCCAGCTTCGTATAGCTGCTCTGGACAGCGAGCTTGGCCTCGAGTGCAATGCTGGCTAGCTTTGCACCACCGGCCTCCAGAGATCAAAGAGAGAGTACGACATGAATTGGGTTCATTGTAGTTGAGAATACTCGAGCACGGGATACAAAGTCTGGGTTCCAATGTTGTTGACATACTTACCAAATTGCCAGCCGTTGACGTAGAGCTGCATGTGGTAGGCGGGTATAGTCGTGTTTGTGACGGAGGTCTCGTTGGTAAAGGTGAAGGACAGCGGCACGTCATAACTGGCAGGCATGTCTAGGTCGAATGTCGTGACAAACATCCAACGCCAGGGTCATTGATGCCGGTCTTGGGTGACCGTGTCTCACCCCCTAGCAATGAGAGAGCACCGGGCAGGTGTTTGCACTGGCGCTCAGTAAACATGACGCCTTCATTCAAGGGCCCACGAGTCGAATCGACATGCTGCTCACTGCTCAGTTAGCCGGTGAGCTTCTAAGTAATGCCCGACTGCTATGAAGCATGACCACCTGAGGCAGAGAGTAGTCAAGAATACCACGCGGCTCCTTGATGCCCTCGACGCCCAAGTATGTGTTCTCGGCTAGGCCCACGAGTTGACGAGAATGATGATGTGGACACCTGTAGAGAGGGAAGACAACCTCAGAAACTGGTTATATGATAGCAATACGTGATCGCCTTTCCACAAGCCGTATTGATAGGAGATTTGCAAAGTTAGTAAAGTTGGAATGAAAGAAAATAGCAATATAAAAACCCATGAATGAGTATAGAGTGCTGTTTTTTTTTTTTACAAGGCGCAGCTTCCTGAATGGGTAATACTGTTGATACACTGCATTGACGACACCAACCAACTTGATTTTACGGAAAAGAGCTGGTGCTTCGTTCATCGTTAGATCTAAGGTTGGGGTAAACATTGTGGAGGCTGGAATGATAAGGTTAAGCAAGGCTACCTGGAGGATTAATAAGGTTACAGGAGCTCTTAAGAAGGGCCACTACGAGGACAGATATCGGCATATTAGGAGTTACTCTTTAAGCATAGATGGCAGCCGGACAGGGTAAATCATGCATTCCAGTGTGCTTAGCCAGGCGAACGATGGGAGCGAAGCTGAACGAGGTGGCAATTACATCTTTACTCCGTCAGCTTCGGGGGTAATAGCGTGAGGAACAGTACCGGTGCCATGAAGCGGTCTTAAATTACACACGGGCTACAAATTAGGAAATATGTAGCCAAGAGTAAGGAGCAGAAAATAGGACAAGGATGTAATAATACGGAGATAACTTTGGCAAATGTAACCGCAGGTACCTGAATATCAACGAGGCTCTCTCTCTCATGTATGAGTGAAATGGAAGAGAAATATAAAATGGAACATATAAAGCACAAACTATAACAGTTAATATACAGATATGCAAAGCGAGTGCCTGGCAGGATCCGGCAGTCCTGGGTGGTCCCTAGACTAGACACGTCTTTGGTGCCTGCTCCTTTGTATGTTTCCCCTAATATGTTCTCAGAGATCTCAGAAAACAAAAGTTATGAGAAAGAAAAGTCCAAGAGAGACAAATTGACAGCCTTGCCGAGCCTAGCGGTGGCATCGATTGTACTCATCACTGCCGAGCAAGAGACATGATCGGGATAGGCGGTAGCGGGACGGCATTGTGTCACATATTTGGTGCAGTACATCCCCAGCTTTGTGTGCTGTTGTGTGCGCGTCCGGAAGGCAGCAACGCTGTTTTGGCACCAGTGAAAACAATGTCAAAAGATGTCGAGGTATGCTTATTAGGACTATGTATGTGCGTGAAAAGATTAGGAGAATACAAAAGACAGCCGGCTGACTTGAAGCTATGTAATTCAAACACGGCGTACAATGGGCCAGTGTTCACCACTGTGGTCCGTGTTGTCCCTCTCCCGTTATCCCTTAAGGCGCCGAAATATGACTTTTTAAAGTGGGCCTTTGTTGACATTTCAGTACATGCCAAGATTTAGTACCGCGTCGCATGTACAGCGCGTTACCCATAATAATTGTATGGAGATGTTGCTATTGTATCGTCGTTTAATGTAATCCATGAATATCACCACATTCTGTACACGTACATCTGGAAAAACGACGGCATGGCTGGTAAAAAGAGAAAAAGGACGGCAGACGACGGTACGTCAGGTGACGTCGATGACGGCACGTCAGGTGACGTCGATACAGCAAAAATGCTTTTACAAGGTCTCCCCGCGCCACCGTCTACCGAACACTCCTACTACTGCTTCATAGACAACCTTTTCTCGACGCCTGAATTATTCAGTTATCTACGTCAAAAAAACATCCTCGCTACCGGTACGGCACGCGTCACTCGAATCGACAGCAGTCAGTTGATTAAACTACGTGCTCAAGAGGCGTCAAAAGACTTACTTCCATGGGGGACGCGGTACGCCAGAATGCATAAACAATACCCCGACGTGATGCAATTGGGCTTCAAAGACAATGCTTTTGTACTTGCTTTAAGTACTGCGTACGATGGCTGGGAAAACGACGTCTGGAGGTTAAGGAAGAGGCCGAAATTAACATCTACATCAGCAAAAACGTCTCGCGTCCCCTTTGGAAACCTAGCCCGAAAAAACATCGAGATACCTCAATACATCGACGATTATAATCACCATATGAACGGCGTCGACATCGGTGATCAATTACGGGCAAATAGCTCGTCCCATCGACGTATACGTCGTGGCGGGCATCAAGCATTGATCTATTCATTTCTCTTCGATATTTACATGACAAACTCCTACATCCTCCATCGTAAAGCTTTTCATACACTCCCTGATTTTACGGCCTTTAGAAGGGCTTTATATTCAGAAATTATGGACAGATTCGGTGCAAAAACTGCTCTTCGACGGTCTCAAAGGCTTGAATTTCTGACACCTCTTCTACCGTCTATTTCGACGTCAGATTATCACCAAAATCGACATACAAAAGACCTCTTTTCTAAGCGCAATTACTGTGCTTTTTGCTCCTCAAAAAAACGACGGTTACTTTCGATTCAGGGCTTGAATTCGACTATAAATTTGGCCACAAATCATCAAAAACATCGTGTACAGACGGGATGTAAAGTGTGTGGCATCGCTTTGTGTGATAATTCAAAAAGGAGGTGTTGGGATAAGTGGCATCGTCATCTTTAATAGTCGATTACTAGATTTGGTAATAAATTCAAGGCAATCGCGTAATACTTCTATTTCGGTACTTTTTGTATGTATTGTTTTGTACCTTTTGATCGATACAGGGATTACAGCCAATCAGAGGCATGCCAAGGAAAAAAGTCATATTTCGGCGCCTTAAGGGATAGTTCACTACTTCTTACTTATGGCTCATTTGGATTTATAAAACATGTCAACCGTACATGCTCTTGCCGTCTTCTGTCTTGGCCCCACGCATGATTCTTCCACTGTTGGTCCATCATCAATCTATGCTCGTTCCTCGTCATCTACCTCTTTCCTGTCATCATGCTATCGCGACCTAGCCAGCATCCAGCACATATGCAAGACGTCACAAGATGCATTATCGACCAATATATTCGGTCAGCGTGCATGGATGTGCTGTTGCTTCTGGTGGCTCGGTGAGCTGTCTATCTGCCTATCTGTTTGTCCTTCTCTCTTCTCGATCTGCCTACTGCAGGCCCCTCACCCCCTTTCCAGTACTCGTTTTACCTAAAAAGGGTTTCCTCACCGCTCCCACTTTGTTCATCAGCAACTACAAGTACGGAGTACCAGAGTATTCAATATGTAAATGCTTATTTCTTGCTATTCTATTACCTACTACTGGCTTCTTTTTATACTTTTTTATACCTTCCAGAGACTTTCTAGTTCCGGCACCGTCCGGGACACCCTCCGCCTTGGCGTCTTATACCGTAAGATTCTTTATTAAGCAAATATGTCTAAACTTGGCAGAGGGAATATCTCAATAGTCTTGCTAAAAACTGGCGTGATTATCTCCTAGCTATGAACGAGTGATGTTGTCAGCGTGACCATGTTGATAGCGTATTGATAGCAGACTGCATACACGCCGTGAACCACACACACGTCGGCCAATTGTCGCATAGTCTGCGTGGGATATTCTTATCAACAGAGCGCCGGGCAGCTCCAACCCGTACTTTGTAATTTTTTTTTCATGTTTATTTTAGTCTGTAACTTCTTTAATAGTATTTGTGATATTTCTTTTTTTATTACATATTTACCTACTTTAATTATATTGTTGATAAAATTAAGTAACCTCCATACCAATACCCAATATACAATATACACCGGGCCTATAATCTCAACTTAGTATTTACAAGCCATTGAATTTTATTGCAAACATCACAATACCGATATAAACATGATGACTAATCGATGCGATGTCCCAAGCTCGAGTTTCGATGTCGCGCGGGATGCATTTCGGTTCGGCCTGCCATATATTAATAGAAGATGGCCAGGCCTGTCGTGACATATGCACGCTGTATTATGCTGTTATGTATTTTCTCAGTGGTAGGCACTGGATGCATCTCCCTGTGAGGAGGTGGGGGCCAGCGGGGTCGGAGGACGCACTGACCATGTGATGTAATGAATATTGAAGATTGAGGGAATGTGAAAGACTAAAGAATGAGGAAAGAAGAATGCTGTGTCTGGTTGCTCTTTCCCTTGAAAACAAAACAACTCAGTGTAGCTGTAAGAATTTGCTATTTCGGTCTGTTTAGCCTTTAGTATCACTATGTTGTTATCTTATCTACAGTAAATGTCGGTCGTTCCTTCTCATTTCACAGGTAATCCACATATAAGATAAGATCAACTTGAGGCCCCCATCTGGTGAGGAAAGAGCGACTGGCAAACAACGGTCCAGACGCTGATCACTAGTGCTCGCTATTACTTGTTCGCCTTTGCGCTACGAATTGCGCCGCCTATTTGCGACTACTCCGACACGTCGCCGCGCCCGCTCTTTCCCATTTGACCCATTTGGCATTTAATATCTTAGCTCCTCGTAATGCAGTGGATCGCCCACACCCGCTCTCGCAGACCGCCCATTGCTCTCAGATCGTGAACACAGGCAGAGTAGAGTCATATATCCACTTTATCGTGCTTGCCTTTTGTGTAGTCTGTCGTCTGTCATCTGTCGCATGTCTGTCTTGTGACTGCATCTACCCCGTATTCTCTTTCTCTCTCTCCTTTCACGCCTTTGCTTTGTCTCGCCCTCCTATCTCTCTCCCTTCCTTCAAAGCTGTCGGCTTCTTCATCTCCTTGCCACATCCCTTCTCTTTCCTCTTTATCTGCTCCGTCTTTGCTCCTTTTGCACATCCCTTGCTCTCCACGGCATGGAGTAGTCAGCAAGTCTCGTCTCCTCTCTCGACTTGTCGCCTCGACTCTCTTTACTCTCTTGACCCTCGACCCTCGGCCTTCGACGCACGCTCGCAAACTCACTCAGCCTGCAGTTCTACTTTTCCAATCGTGTTGTCATACGCCCTGCAAGTGCCCTGTTTCCGGCACCAGCTATCGTCATCGGTTTCACAGCAGCTCCTCCACCCTGCCGACAAGGAACTCATCCTTTTTGGCTGACAGTTGGCTTTTGACTCTCTACCCTGATTTCTACCTCGATTTTCTGCCTTGACCTTCAGCCCCGGCCTTTAACATACACAATATGCTGATTTGATCTCGACGCCTTCTTCTAATCTCGCCCGGTCGTGCTTCGTCCGGACCTCCCCGCTCCCCCCTTCTTTATATCTACAATGACTGCACCAACACAGCCGGCGCGGCGCCGCTTTGCGCCTGTGCCAATCGAGACAACCTTTGAGCAATTCCGCCGACCTAATACCGCCGCAAATATAACAGGGCCGACCTTGGAGCCGACACCCTCTCCATCTCCACGCACACCGTCACCGATACCCCAGCTATGGACCAAACCGCCTTCGCAACTCCTCGTCACCCATCTCAGAAAGGAGAAACGCCATTTTGCGCCGCAACTGATAGAATCGTCGCGGCGCTCCCGGCGGATAGGCGATGTCGGCCCGGCCACTAAGCCTACCGACAAGACCGACATCACTCCTTACCACAACCACATCTACGCTCCCAAGTCGCGCAAGAAGCATGCCCAGCGCAAGACGACCCAGTCGCTTGCGCGTCGTGAGTCGTGCGACGAGGAAACAGCTGCTCATGTCTTTGAAATGCTGGCACGTGAGGCAGAGAAGCGCATGCTTGAGGATGCCGCACTGGCTGCGTACCCCAACAGCCGCGCCCGTGCCGGTGGTGCTGAGCATTTCGTCATTCGCGAAGGCTCTGATGACGGTAGTTCCGGCACGCAGAGCCGCCAGTTTACCGGGCACCACGGCCCTCGTCCCAGCCGCCGGACACACCGCGATTCGCTGACAGAAGACGTGGGCTGGGCATTTAAGGAAATGCAAGAGCACCTCGGCCATCTGACACACGAGCGAGCACCTTCAAGTACGACCTCGCCCGCGGTCCGGCCTGCCAGCATCAGCAAGCTGGCCTCCGCTGCCGGTACACCCGACGTCACAGTTGCAGATGCGCGCCCTATTCAGCCCATGCAGGCTGACCGCATTTCAACGCTAGACCTCGACCGCATGAGTATGGAGAGCCCGCCAAGCGACCCCATCTGGACAACGACAGCGCGCCAGTCTACGGATGGTAGCCAGCCCGGTAGTCTCAGCCTCAACCCCATTGGTGAGACGTTCATGCCCTACATTGCTGAAGAGCCGCTGCATCTACCAAGTCCTTCTAACGGGACTAATTTTGGCGGCATACCACCATATGCACGTCAGCTGCGTGACGCAGAAGGCGAGGACGACGAGGATGAAGAGTTGCTGTTGCGTGAGAGCGCTGCACGTGTTGTTGAGCCAGCACCGCCAACTGCCGTCTCACCCGAGCCCCACTTCCGCGGCCGCAATGCCTATGCTGGCTACCGCAATCGTGACTTGTTTGCGGCAGAGCGCGATGTGGGCAAGACACGCAAGAAGACGCCACCCATGCTCGGCAAAGAGCTGACATTTGTCAAGTGTCTGTCACCTAAGCAAACGAAAATGGAGCCCGAGTATCTCTGGAGCATCAACGACGTGGTCGAGAAGTCACACCACAGCCACATGGAAAAAAAGAATGCTCAGGATGGAAAGAGTGGCAAACCACAAAGAATTTTGACGGGCCCATCCATAGCCCACAAGGCCCAGCCGGGCCAGCTGTCACCCGGTCTCTGGCACGGTCTGTGCCACACCAGCGACCAGACGCAAGCTGTTGTACCGATCCAGCGGCCAACACTGCTGGCCACTCCATACCCGCCGAGCTCGCCTTGTGATCCCTTTGCCGAGGCATTTGGCGTCTCTCGTGATTCTGGAGTCTCTGGAGTCTCTGGGGTCTCTGGTAGCATTCTTACTAGCAGTATGAGCAACAGTATGGACGAGCGGCTGGAAGAGCAGAGACGCAAGCAAGAAGCAGCCAAGGAGATGGACGACAAAATTGCCTCCGAGTTCACGGATCGGTTTGTCACACAAGTCTACAACTACTTATCGCTCGGCTACCCGTCCATGGCGCGCGACTTTGACGAGGAATTGTCTAAGATATCGAATGTTCCCGTCAAAGATCTGCAGGCCGACGACTTGGTGGACAACAACGCCAAGGGCCACATTTCGCTGGATGAGGACGACGCCATTGCAGGGCAAGGAGTGAACGAGGGAGAAGAAAAAGAAGAAAAAGAAAAATTCAACTACAACCACGACAGCTGCCCACGCTGGCATGCGCTCAAGGTCTATATTGCTGAGTGGGCACGGCAGCACCCGGACCTGAACAGCATCGATCCGCTTGCATGGGGTATGCGGGAGCGGCGAGGCAGCTGGGGTCTGTAAACTGGTTGTCAAACGGCTGCATGCTCTGTTTATGGCTTATGTCACCATTGCGCTTCTTTGATTTATCTGCTTCCATTTGCCTCGCATCTACGATTATTAATCATGCATATTAATGCCGTTATGAACTGTTTTGCAGTTGCTTTTTCTCGTTTCATTGCATCTCGGGGCCATGAAGTTTTCACTTGTTTGCTGTTTGCCGGGAAGGGCACTTGGTTTTCATTACTCATTCATATATTCTATTTAATATTAACATTATCATGGAGTCTCCGGTATAGAATATACAAAAACGAGTACCATATTGTGATGCACAACATAGCTCTCGTATCTGAGAATGACTAAGCGTCATGACACATCACGTGTGGGATGGAGACATAAATAGATATAATTCATATAAATCCATTGGGCCAAGCACCTTGACTCCACTTATTCGAATAACCTCAGATGAATGCTCAATAGCTACTGAATGCCCAATGAGGTGGACACCTTATTAACAACTGATTCTTCTATGTTGCACCACAAGACTACTGTGCATTTTGCAATTAAAAGTAAGGAGTTTTGATTGTTGCTATAAGTGCTCAATGATGGTCAATCTACTTTCGCTGAATACCCAATTCACCTCGCCTTTACAATGGTATAACTATCTCACGAGAGTAGACGACAAACAGCAGCAACTAACAATAGGCAATTGGCACTTTCGTAGTATGAATAATGTACATTGTTGTTGACAATCAATAATATATCAGCCGCAATACAGCGTAAAAACAGAAATGGGCGGACTGTGAGGTATCCTACACCAATACTAAAAGCAAGATAACAGGCAAAATCTTCAAGATAAAAGCAAGACAGTCACCTCTCCATCGCTTGCAAATTCGTTTATATCCATGATAACCTTAGCTATACTTTCTCTCATATTTCAATTTTTTCCAGTCTACATTTTCAATCGTCCACAAAGCTCCTGCTACGGTTCCACGATGCCTTTTGTCAATACGAAGCAGAAATTCATGAGAAGCAGAAGAGTAGCAATTGCTCAGTCTTCAACTCCCTATTCCTCAAATACTGTCACTGTAGAGAACGGTGAGTGTGAAGCTGCCTACACGACATCCGTGCAGCTACATCAGGAAGACGAAGCGTCGGTCCACTTAATCGACAATGGCACGCTCTGAGGTGGAATGGCAGAAGGCCACAGCAGATCACATGGAAACAACTCAAAAGAGAGCTCCCGCTCCTTTTCGACCATGGAGAGCGGCGGGAGTCCGTTTCAGATTGAGGATCAACCCAAGATCGACAAGGCCGAGCCACACACCACTGATGTCTAAGCTGAGAGCCTGCTACCCCTAGCGTGGAAAGCAATGATTTTGTGCTCAATGAGACTGGCCAGGCCCAGTCTGGCCCAAGCAGCAACCCTGAAGGAGAGCAAGATGGAGGTCAAACGGGCTCTGACTCTGGTGCTGCCACTATGTTGAGCATTCTTCTCTGCGTGCCGCATCCCAATCTCGGGATGGTGGTGAAGGTGGTGCTATTGGACTCTCAACGAGACGAGACAGACAAGCACATCATAAATACCGTAAAAATGAAGTACTCTGAAGAAAGATGGTGGTACTACCATCGGAAGGTCAGGACTTTTAGAGTTTCTCTCGTAAGTATTGATCCCTGGTTCTGAGTGTTATTCTGAGAAGGAATTAATAATCTAACATGATTCTAGATGGCCTCAAAATTGCAATGAGAGTGTTTCCACCGTTTCTTCACGCGAGCACCATGGCTTTCCATCTTCGAATGAGGCAAACTGCATGAAGCTGGCCGCTGATGTCCAGAGTGACAAGTATAAACTAAGACCCAACCCAGTCTGCATCTGCAATACAACATCACGACTAATGAGCGCCCACCTCAACGGCGGCGACGGCAGAAAAGAGAGCTATGCTCTTTCCTATACAGTTTCAAAACTTGTTGGTACATGGAAAGAGCCGGCTATGGGCCAACATACTGTTTTCCGAGGGCTAGTGATGGAGGAGTGCAAGAACTGGACAGTACTTGGCGGATTTTTCATCGGCGGCACCGTTATCACCATCGTCTCTGTTATTGTTTGGGGCTGCTACCAGAAGGATAACCTTGCCAATGCACTCGCCACTGGTGCGCTTGCATTCGCGATCTTGGCTCTGGCATTCGTCTTCCTAGCCCTGCCTGATGATGAGTGATTTCACATCTTCCAGCGCCATTCTTGCTTACTATCGCTGTATTTTATTTAGTTTCTTTTGTCGACATTTCTTCTTTTCTTTCCTTTTCAGTTGCATTTCAGCAAGTTGACATAGTCGCATTCTTTGTCTGGACAAGGGAGAGGCAAAAAGTGTAACACAAATACGTACTCGGTTTTTATTTTTACCAGTACGAGACTATGAAAAAGTACATTTGCAATCGTAAGGGAGGCAATACATGCTACTATACTATGGTAACCGGTTGTAACACACTCAGTATAAAGCCACACATTTTCGTACATAAAACTCGGCTTTGTCCCATCCTCGTCTTCGTCTTCGTTCAACATCCCATCAATACTGAGACTACCACTACTCAAATCCAACTCTTGAATTTATCTACGAATAGACATTATATTATATATGCAGCATGGAATTGACTGTATTCTGGAAATGCGAGGCTTGTGGTGAACACATTGAAGAATGTTATAGATACGTCTACGACAACTCTCCCGCACAGCTACAGCTATCCGCCGAAAACGCTCAAAATGTCTCCAAGCCACCTCAGGAAATATCTACAAGAGAAAGGTGACCATACCCGGCAAACCCAGAGTCAACAGAGGGCCAGATGGCCCCGGATATCCTGCGACGCCAGATCGAGACATAATGCTATCTATCGTCGATGAACCACTAAAGAGTCTTCCCGCACCGTCCCAAAAGGCCTATCTTGCCCTGGGCTATTGTTTACGCTATGGCTCCAGTACCAGAAGCTACTGGGAGGCAGAACAGGTTGAGCTGCCGGACTTGACGAGTGATAGAGACCTCATTTATTTTATACAAAAGTACATTCGGTCGCAGCCTATCAACAAGCTGTGGTTCACCAAAGTTGAGCTTGCAAAAATCGCATCGGTATGTAGAACTTGCAACTTCATCATTTTGACATTAAATCTCGTTTATTTTCTGATGATGAGCGGGGCCAATAACTAATGCTTTTGATTATTTAGTTCGCTCACTGGTCTCCAAAATGTTGTGATGGCATTGCAGAATATTACCCGAGACAGATAATGAAAGCGCACAATCTACAAAGCAAAGGGTACGCGTTCGAAGTCTATCCCGGATGGACGATTGAAGGTGCCGGGCCGCGTGCCCTCCTAAATAGTTCAGTCGGAAGTAACGAGCTAGTTCATCTACTCGAACATCCCGAGTGTGTCTCCAACACCAGCACGCGAATTCTCCAGCAGCTTCCTCGGAAACTGGGCCAGCCGGCACCGCAAGACTCCGTGAACACGGAGCTGTACGGTGTATTTCTGGAGTTTGACCACGATGATCAACAACGGGTTGCCTTGTGCAGACTTATTATAGCCTGCATCGCACTGGCGTGGTGTGCTTCTAGTATTAAACCGTGTGATTGGTCCGGGCACCTTCGTTCTTTGTTTTATCCTCACATTATATCTTTTGTTGCTGTTATTGATTATCGCAGCTTTGATTCGCGGGTAGTGGACATAGGAAGATTTAAGTAGATGAACTACTAACCACTTGTTCAACAATGCAGCAATATATATATAAATGAAAAGCTAGCAAAACGGCTCCCATAGATGCAATAGTGCGGTGCTTTTGCATTGAGTCAGACTATTACCATTGACTTATCATGTGTGACCCGGAGTATTGTGCTGTTATTTTCGTACATTTTGGCTTTCTTTTTGACTTTTTATACTGATATTTTGTTACTATTTTTGGTGTGTTGGTAGTTGGTTAGATAGCAGGACATTACGCATCTATCCTCGCCCTCAATATAGCTCTTTCATTGATCCAGTCAATCATTATGTTGTTTTGGTGCTTTATAGTAATGTGATTGAATTAATATAATACTAAGGAAAAGATATGTCTATATCAAGTAAATATAAGATGACCCTCTGGAACTACAGTTGTATGTGTTTTTATACTGGGTACTCAAAATATTATACCACAATCGGTATGTCTTAAGTAGACAAGATAGAGTCACTAATAAAACATAAAGAGGGCAGAGAGAAGGAATAGCAGGTAGCCCCTAACAACAAGGGTCGTGGCATCTGCTGTGACTACCACGCTCGTTGCAGACGTGCTCGTTGCAGACGTGCTTGGTGCAGAAGTGGTGGCTGTAGCTGGGACAGATGTCAAAGTCGTTGCAGTGCTTGGAATTCCGGCTGGTACCGTGGTGGCATCTTTGGCAGTAGAGGACGAAGATGAGGCAGGAATAGTTGGCGAAGCATCAGAGCTTGCTGTCACCGAAGCGGCCTTGGACGGCTTCTCTGCTGTTGCGGAATCCTTTGCGCCCGTGGTCTGTGTTGCAGCCTCCTTCTGGGTAGTCTGTGTGGCTGTCTCCTTGTCGGTAGTGTCGCCCTTCTTGGTGGTTGTAATTGTAGGACCAACAGTAGAAGTAGAGGTCTCGGACAGAGCAGGCGTCGCGGGGGTGCCCAGACTCTGGGAGATCCCGATAGTGGTACCGATAGGCTGGAATGCAGTACCAGTGCCGTAGGGCAGGCTGACAATCAACGTGTTGGTCCGAGAGGGCTCAATCTGGCTGACAGCTGCGGCAGGGATCGACGTAGCTGCAGAAGCTGACTCGGTGCCGGCTGTAGTAGACACAGGACACACAGTTGTGCTGATGGCAACAACTACTGTAGTCACATAGGTTGTGTGAGACTCGGCAGGGCAGTTGACGACAGTGGTTGGGCAGGCTGTAATAGTAGCAATGCTTGTCGCGTAGACTGTGGATGTGGTGTAGCCTTCAGGAGCAGAGGAAGAAGCAACACCGGAACTTGCTGAGGTCTGGACTGATGCAGAAGCAAATGCAGACGAGCCTGTTGGGAGTGCAGAGGAGTGAGACGCAGCGCTCAAAGTTGAAGATTCCGCCGTAACAGATGAGATCTCGGCTGAGCTAGAGGCAGCAACGGGAATTGAGGATGAAGCCGAGGACGCAATCGAGGACGGCGAACCGCTAGAGAAGGATGATACCGCAGAGTTGCTTGATGATGACACGGCGGCTGTGCCAGTTGAAGAAGAAACCTCTGAAGAAACCACCACGGAAGACGCAGATGATGACTCAGTCGAGGACGCAACCGCAGAGATCGATGCCAGAGATGTAGTGGATCCCACTGACGAGGAGTACGAAGCTGAAGCCGATGCTGCAACGGACGACGCAAGACTGGAACTAGACAGAGATGCCGACGATGCTGCTGCAGAGGAAGCAGAAGATCCAGAGGACACTGAAGTGCTCGAGGCAATAGCGGAAATCGAAGAGAAGGAAGAAGATGCCGACGACACGGAGGAAGCAGATACCGAGCCAGATGCAAGTGCAGAAGACGACGAAGCAGCTTCGGAGACGGTGCTAGAGATGGTGCTGGAGATGGTGCCAGAGACAGCACTAGAGACAGCACTGGAGGCGACACTGGAGACAGCACTGGAAGCAGCGCTGGAGATAACACTGGAAGCAGCACTGGAAGCAGCGCTGGAGATAACACTGGAAGCAGCACTGGAAGCAGCACTGGAGGCGGCACTGGAAGCAGCACTGGAGACAGCACTGGAAGCAGCGCTGGAGATACCACTGGAAGCAGCGCTGGAGATACCACTGGAAGCAGCGCTGGAGATACCACTGGAAGCAGCACTGGAGGCGGCACTGGAAGCAGCGCTGGAGATAACACTGGAAGCAGCACTGGAAGCAGCACTGGAGGCGGCACTGGAAGCAGCACTGGAGACAGCACTGGAAGCAGCGCTGGAGATACCACTGGAAGCAGCGCTGGAGATACCACTGGAAGCAGCACTGGAGACGGCACTAGAGGCGGCGCTGGAGATAGTGCTGGAGATGGTGCTAGAGACAACACTGGACTGGGTACTCAAGGTGCTTGCCGAAGCAGATGCCGATGAGGCGGACACAATTGTCGAGGAGGGCAGGCTCGACACAGTAGATGACGATGCAGCAGGGACACACTGCCGTTGCAGTTTGATTGTCACTGCAGTACATCCACTCAAAAGCTCTGATCCGCTGCGAAGAACAGCCGAGTCGGTCTCGCAAATGTACAGATACTTCTTGGCGGCTGATGTGCACTCGAGAATGCCAGAGTCGGATGTCTCAACACAGTCGAGGAACGAGAATGCCGAGACAAGGCGAGACTGGGTGTAGAGGTAGATGAGACTGTTGTTGTTGGTGTGCACGCCAGCAAAGAGAGTAGTGCCGGCTTCGTTGGTTGTCTGCAGGTGCGAGCTGTTGACGTAGGTCCAAGTGAGGTCTGTCTTGCTGTCGCTCACGTCGAGCGCCAAGAAGTCAGAGTACTGGTAGAGGGTGTAGTCGACATCAGAGCCTTCCAGAGACGCAGTAATGGAGACAGGGTCGGCCGTTCCAGAGCACACGGGTGCACTTGACGTAGCAGATGGGGGAGCCGACGTCGACGAAGCAATAGAAGAAGAGGTTGCACTCGCTGAAGCCGATGTCTGGCATCTCGGGTCAGGGGCAACAGACTCGGCTGTGATCTTGATTGCTGTGCAGCCGTCCAGAACAGAGGTGCCGTGACGCACAACACCATTGTTCGACTCGCAAATGTAAAAGAACTGCTTCGCTCCAGAGACACAGGTCACCGAGTTGTCACTGGCGTCAATGCTGCACTCGAGGTACGACCACGCACCGGTGATGGACGATGCTGCATACATGTACACAAGGCTGTTGGTGTTGGTATGAACTGATGCATAGCCTTTAGTCAGGGCGCCCGATTTTGTTTCGATGGACGTCTCGAGACGGAATGTGCCATTGGTGCTGTTACCAACCCAGTTCCACGAAGTTATGGGACTTGCTTGGCTGTCGGCAAGGTCGACGGCCAAGAAGTCGGAGAAGCGGTAGAAGCTGTGGCCAGTGGTGGCATTGCCGACGTAGGCTTTGAGGGTGATGGCCTGGGATGTTGGGTCTGCCGTGGGGCAGGCAAACGACGATGTGGTGGATGCAGGAACTGTCGACGAGGCAGTCACAGAGACAGACGCTGTCGAGCTGGGGAGAACAGAGCTGCTGCTCACAGGCAGGACCTCATCGCGGGTAATGCGGAACCACGGAGAGGCCTTGTACTGCCAGTCTTCAATGTTGTTGAAGTCGCCAAAGGTGCGCAGTGCACGACTCAGAATCTTGTAGTCGCCGCTCGGGATCTTGCTACCATTGGCAAAGACGCCCTGGGGCTCGGCATAGTTGCCACCGGTGAAGCGTGGGTAGTTGTTAAGGGGGAAGTCAACAACCTCGTCGGTCAGAGGGTTGGGGACAAGCCGGAACGAGCCCACCCAGTTGTTCTCGCCCGCGACGGGCGGGTAGACCCAGTCACTGGGCTGCCAGTCGCGCGACACAAAGTCGAAGCTGAATTCGCGCGACGACCAGAGCAGGTTGAAGTAGACCTGGGGCACATCGGAGCCATCCTCAAAGGTGTAGTTGGTGCCCTCGGTGATTTCGCCAGTTGTTCCGCTGAGGTAGAGCGGGACACCGCGGGCCATTTCCCACATGTCGCTGTTGTAGATGCTGCCCTTAATGCCCATGTAAGTGACAGCGACGATCTCGCCGTTGGATCCGATAAGCTGAACCTGGCCGCCATAGACGGGCATATAGATGCCGTCAACTGATGCTGGCTCAGTAAAGGTCAGAGTGAGCTTGACAGTCTGGCCAGCGCCGACCGTGATCTCGTCGGCCGAGTATGAAACTGTGGCAATATAGCCCTCCTCGGTGTAGTATGACGGCTCCGTGCTGATCCAAGCAGTGCCGCCGCCTTTGGTGAGGGAGGTCTGGCCAGGCGAGTGCACGATCTGGTACGTGATGCTGGTAGTGCCAGCGTTGGTAATTTCGACATCGTGGGTGCCGACAAAGTGGTCTGTGTCGTTGAGGTTGATGTTTGCGGGCTGGATCAGTGTCTCGTACTCGACGACCTTGAGAGCGTCAACCAGGCCGGCTCCCTGCTTGGCCACGTTGGCCAGGTTGTCGGTTCCATCGTTGTGGTAGACGGGCGCACCACTGCCAATAATGCGGTTACGGGCAATGCGCGAAGCATCTGTGCCGAGCGAGGCACGGCCACCGCGGGACCCGAAGAACAAAGCGGCAACACCAGAAATGTAGGGCGTGGCCATGCTGGTACCGGAGTAGACAGCCCAGCTTCCGCCACTGACAGGCCAGGTTGACATGATGTTGCCACCAGGGGCCGAGATCTCGGGCTTCATGCGACCATCGAGCGTCGGGCCCCAGGAGCTGAAGTCATTGATACGTCCGTTGGCAAAGGAAGCGCGGGGCACACCGACAGCAGCATGGTCAATAGCAAAGGTGAAGTTAACAGAGTAGCCGCTCTCGGTCTGCTCAAGGAGCCAGTCGCCGTCATCAACGCGAATGGCAGCAGCGCCGACAGGCTGGTCGCTTCTGTAGACTGTGCGCTCTGGGCGGGAAAACTCGGTGGTGTTGAGGATGTAAAAGACATATGTAGCCTTACCGATCAGCGTTGTGTCTTGGATCTGGTTGTAACAAGTTCCACGTCTATGATTGTCAGAAAAAATCGTAAGTGTAAAGAAGAGATATAAAAGTCAAAACCAAACTCACGGAATAACGTAGACGTCGCCAGTTGGGGCACTTGGTAGGCTCCAGTTACATGCGGTGGTGTTGCGTGCACCAGTAGGGACGAAGCCGCCAACAGTACCGTCAATCTGGAACTGCTTGAGATCGGAGCTCAGGTAGACAATCTCGCGTGACTCGCCGCTGGACGATTGGGCCGTTGTGGTGTAGGCCACCCACTCTTCGGCCTGCACGCTGCCGACTGCGACTGATTGGCCATTAGCATTGCCGCCGCTGGACGAGTAAAAGGGGCCGCGTTCGCCGCTGTTGCCGGCGGCAATAGACACAAAAACACCAGTATTGGAGACGGTGGTTGCAATATTGGCCAAGGCAGTATCGGGGAAGCCCCGGCTAGATCCGAGCGAGGCCGAGATGATATCAACGCCGTCTTGGTAGGCCATGAGGAAAGCGGCAACAATGGTGTCCTCGTATGTGCCGTCACCGCAGCCAAAGACCTTGTAAGAACGAATCTTAGCATTGGGAGCAACACCGGGGATGATACTATCCACGCTGGCGGCAATACCGGCAACGTGCGTGCCGTGGCCGAGACAGTCCATGGGGTCAGAGTCAGGCGAAACAGCACCGCCGACTACGTAGTCGTCACCGACGAGATCGTAGCCTCCCTCAACCTTGAAACCGGGACCGAAGCCACCGCCGAGGGCTGGGTGGGTGTAGTCGATGCCAGAGTCAACGATTCCAATGACGACACCATCGCCAAGATGGCCATCGGCCTGGACGCGGGCCACATTGGTGTCGTTGTGCGGGGTCCACGTGGAGAACTCGGATGTGCCCGAGGAAGTGGCGGTGGTGGACGACGTATTGAGGGCTGTCACAACGGCAGCAGATGACACGGGAATAGTGTAGAGTGCAGCGGGCCAAATCTTTTCCACGTCGGGCAGGGCCTGGATGTCTGCAATGGTGACATTATTGGCATCTGCGAGGTCAAACGAAACACCTGTGAAGATGTCCGAGTCAAAAGAGCGCGCAGGAGCAGCTTCGTGGCCGGCATCGCCGAGGGTGGTATAGAAGGACGACGAGTCAAGTGCACCACTGCCGTCTCTCTTCATCTTGGACGAGGCCGAGGCCGAGAACTTGACAATGTAGCGGCCGGTCTGGGGCGTCGCGACATTGAACTGATCATCCTCTGCGGCGAGGACGGCGCCGGTGCCGAGAAGCAGTGCCGCGAGCGACACGGCAGTCTTGTGCAGCATCTTGAGTGTACTTGATGTCGAACCGAAAGGTCTAAACAAGAAGTCAAGGCCACGATAGGGACAATACCAAAATCTGTCAGTGAGCAGATTGGTAGGTCAGAAACGAGCGTGAGGGTTGAAGAAAAAAGATCAACATGATCCTGCATTAGGGTCCGAGGCCATCTTATATATGTAGTCGCATTGGTGGCCGAGTCATACTGCATCTCTCTTGCCCAGACTTTTGATAACAAGAGTATAATGCAATCATGCAATAACATTGAACCTGCAGCCGCGGCTATTGTTGTCCACCCTATAGCTTCAATGGTCTTTTTTCCCTCGTCTTCTCCGGTCACCGGAAGCGAGGCCATTTGCGTCGACATAGCACCTTCTGACTGTGCAGGGTACGGGTACGTGCTTGTCAAGAGTAGCGTTACTGGCGTTACTGGTGAGAGATTTATCCCGTCGTTCCATTCTGGCCTCGATGCTAGCAAGGGTTCATGATCTGTAGAAAGGCGGGTTGCGGAGGTTGCAGCCCAGAGAGGCAGGAACGAGAGACGAGGAAGGACGTATGGGGTAGTGGAGTTGCAGCGTAATCTGATTAGATCAGACATTGTGGTTGATTGATAAGATAACCTGAGTGGGTCACCGAAATTAGACACACTATAGATTGTACTTTTTAGTGTTGAGCTGCAGCAAACGATAATTTTGATTTCTTATTCTTAATATTCTTAAATTCAATTCTAAAGGGTTCTGGCCTAGACTAGTCAGACTTTAGCTTCTGTTCCTGGCGTTATTTAGTCACTATTCTTCGCTATTCTTCCTCAGTGGCTTGGCGTTGAAGACGCTTAAAGGCAAGTAGAGGAAGTCTGTCCTTGGGAGGTGCGGTGACAGCGGCTTTGACGCCGTAACAGGTTACAACCATCTTGGATAGGACTATATGTGACTATGCATCACTATAAATTTAAGAGAGATTTTGGCAACTTTAGAGAAACATGAGAGACATTTGGTTAGCCGTTGGCACCAATGTCCACTTGGTGCACGCAGTGTATAGTTTCTGGCTGCCAAGCCCGAAGGTGCAGTGTTTTCCAAAGTTGCGATGCCGCACGTGGACTTTGTCTCTTCTCTTTCTTGTCTCGTCTCTTCTGACGCCTATTACGAGGTAACAAGTAGAAATAAATCGCGTTATTTTCTCTGTTGACCTTGTCGTCACATCTCGCTTCTCGCTTCCCGCTTCTCGTGTTCTTCCATAACAGTCAATAGTCTTCGCAGCGGTCCTAGCAAACTATCGAAAACTATTGCTCTCGGCAAAGATGCAGTCCGTATTAAGCTTGTTGTCCGATCATGCAGGTGCAGTGCAGTATCTCTGACCACTGGATGTAACTGTTTGCTGTGATACAACACTGGGTTACGTTAACCATTAACTCTAAATACTATACCCTCCTTTATGTTGTAATTTGATTTCACATGTTTTTCTTGCTTTTGGTTCTGCCTGCAACTTTATGTCTGATGACTTTTTTTTTACTTGAATAGCTTGGTTTCTCCGATCATAAATCACTGCAACCTACCTACCTCGATCATAATGCACGGTTCTCCGATTGCGTATACTATACCACCCACAACCCTGCTCAATAAACAGATAATGTCTAGCTCTCCCACCCGTCAGTCTTGGCGTTTTCGCAATGTCAACACAACCCACAATCAAATACCACTTACCAAAAAAGGACAAGCTCGAACGGACAATCAACAGGAAAGACGGAGAAAACAGACAAAACAGGCAGAACAGACAGAATAGAGAGAACACAGAGAGCAGAGAGAACAGAGAGAATAGAGAATAGAGGGAATCAAGACCTTCCTGGACCAACTGATCAACTGATCAACTGATCAACCGGTTAGCTTGTACAATGGACCCGAGACAGCAGTACACTTGTACCCTTACTTAACCACATGGCGTTTGGCATTGTGGGGGTGGCTGTCATAGCTTCCTGTCATTTACCTTTCTCTCTGCTCAGCTGGTGGACCTATTCCAAGAGGTGGAAGTTGTCGGCCTCAAGTCCGATGTGAGATGCGATTCCGGCCGGATGTATATTTACTAGTTGATTGATATTTATTAATATTTTCTGCACTCAACTTGTTCTTGTTCCTTTTTCTTTTCTTTTCTTTTTTCTTTTCTCCTTGAGTCCTTTCGTCCTTTGGTTCTGGCCATTGTTGATTCCAGTTATAATTCATCCGAAATTATACATCGTACCTTTTTATATTGCAAACATGAAACACATTTATGGATAATTACCAACATTTAGGAACAGGAAAGTCAGATGCAAACATGAAGAAGTACGCCTCATATTTTATTCAGACGTAGCCGTAGCCCTCAAGATCTTGTAGCTTCCCCGAGACAAAACGCTCATGCAAGCTAACATTTATGTGCAGCCCTTGGTATTGATGGCTAGCCCCGAAGCTTCTTATTTAGTCAGGGCAGCCCGGGGCAGTGCAAAACCAAGACAGCCACACGTCTTGGAAGTACAAGACGGACAAGACCGGCAAGCTCGGTGAATTCATATACTATATTTGTATTGCCAATATTATGAAAAAGTTCGCTCAGTTGTATGGGGAGTTTACGTAAGGCACTATTGTATCCCGGGCCCGGCTTCCAATTAGCCATCGTGGTGGCTAATATCTTTGATCAGAAATACACGCCGATATTCTGCCGTCAGCTCATGTCGTGAGCTGAAGTAAAATTGCAGGATTGAGCGCACTGAGATAGCTAGTTTTACGAAAGGCGAGATCCGTGCTACTCAGTACGAGACGAGAATATAATATATCATCAAATGTAATTCATTACAAAGCACACTCTAACATGCAGCTTTTTGCCGTATAAACAGGACATATAACAGAGACAGGAAAATCAGATAAACACTCAAGACGCAATACATCAATCAGACGACGACACTAAGCCAAGTAGGGTGCAAGTGCGGCCTTGGCCTCAGGCTGTAGCCGCTTCTCGACGTACTGAGCAATGGCGCCGTTGTGCCGCCGGTCAGCTTCCTTGAAAAAAGCACCAACCCACTGCTGCACATTCTCAACATCGGCAAAGTCGTCGCGTGCACCACGGCGGCATGTGTTGAGCGGCGTGTAGCCAACTCCGAATCCGATATCGTCGACATCAGCCTCGTTGACATCATCACCAAATCCGCTGGTCACCTGGGGCGGGTTCTTGAGGAGGTCGAGCAGGTAGTTGCAAGTCAAGCCCCAGCCCTTCTCGTACAGAGTCGAGAAGCTGGTGCTGTCACACATCGTCTTCGTGTAGGAAATAACACCAAGCTTGCGGTCGACAGGACGGGCAAACTGACCAGTGGTGGGCAGCACGAAGCTGAGGTAGATGGGCTTGAACAGATCAGTACCTGTCGTGACCTTGTTGGCGTGCTGGATAAAGTAGTCCGCACCGTATCCGTTCTCGACACCCTTGGCAGACACAAGGTGGTAGAAGCGCACAAAGCGGATCTTGTACGAATCAGAGGCACCCTTGTCCAGCTTTGTGAAAAGCTTGCCGAGGATTGTGGTAAAGTAGGGGTCCAGAGAAGCGCTGGGGAACGAGTTGACAATGCTCTCGAGCACATCAAGCGCGTTCTGCTCCGTCTTCTTGCTGACAAACAGCCGGCCAAAGATCTCGAGCACAGTTACAATCTGGTTCTCGGCAATAATGGCATCCTTAACTTTCGGAAGAATAGCTGCGAGGAAGCGCGAGCAGGCAGGGACGTTACCGCGCGTCTCCCAGATAGTATCACCCAGAAGAACAGGGATCAGGGTCTTGTAATGGTCGGGCAGGGCTAGAGTGGGGTTCAGCTCCAGCAGAGCAGAGAAGATCTGGAAAACGTAGGGCACAAACTCGCTGACATCCTCCTTGAGGATAAACGAAAACGGCTCCCACAGACGCGCCTCCAGCTGGCTGCCAACCGACGCAGAGCTGTAGCGCACAAGGGCACCAATGGCCTCAAAGTGGTAGTAGTAAAAGCGAGGGTTGCTGGGGTTCGACTTGATGACGTTGGTAATGTTGATCAGGTGCGTCAGGATGCCGTCAACAATAGGTACGACACCGTCCTTGATGACAATCAGCACGCGCAGAATACACCGCATCAAGAATTCGTTCTCCTGCAGCTTCTCTGGCGATGTGTCTCTCTCAACCAGGCTGAACAGGTGCTCCAGCAGATCCTTGGCAAAGGGCTGAATGTCCTCACGTGAAAACAGATGAACACCAGCATCGCTGGTCAGGAACAGCACACGCTCGACAGCAATGGCAGCATATGTGTAGACGACGTAGTTATCCGAGCCAAGGTTCTGGATCAGCGGCTGGAAAGCCGTCTGCCATTGCTCCTTGGTGAGCTGACTGCGGAAGTTGTGTAGGTACTTGATCGCGTCGACCTTGGCGATCGGGTGCGTGTCGGCACTTCCCATCAGGTCGGCAGCAACGTTGTTCTGGAAAAAGTCAACAACGTTGACATATTGGTTGACGGTCTTGACACCCTGTGCGGCAGTCACAGCACCCTTGGCGGCGATGGCCAAAAACAGGTAGATGGCAGTATCCTTGGCCTTCCAGTCGGTCTTGCCCTGCGCCAGGTACGAGTTGAGGTACTCAAACACGACCTTGGACACCAGCATCTCGTGCTTCTCCAGCAGCGACCGCAGGAAATCGGTAGCCGCGCGCCGCCGTGAGTCGGTGTCGGAGCCTTCCAGATCACGGCGGATAAATTCGATTGGCTCGTCCTCAAACATCTCAATATCGGACTCGCGAAGCTCAACATTGGGCAGAATAACCACCTTGACAATCTCTTGCAGGGTGCCTTCAACGCTAAAGTTGGCAGCGTGCCGTGCCGAAGACGCGACGGCTGTAAGGAACTGCAGCGCCTTGCTAACCAGCAGATCGAAGCGCTTCTCGGGTCCGGTTGTAGATAGCACAGACCACACAGACTGGATGAATGGCTCGGTGTGTGCGCCAAAGTCATCATCGTACTTGGTGGTGTAGAGCTGCAGTGCCTCGCAAATGTCCGACTTGACGTTTTCGACGACTGTGGCCTCGTCGTCATCATCGGCAGCGAGCACGGGGTTGCTGTAGGAAAGGTACTTTTGCAGCAGAGCAGTGACGGGTTGCAGGTTGGACTCAACGACAGGAGGCATGTCCTGGCACGAGAGGTCGTAGAAGATCTTGATCAGTAGGCTCATGGACTCAAACCAGCCCTTAAGCGCGGCGGCATCGTCCTTGTTGGCGTCAATTTGTTGGTCGACAACGCTGAGCATCTTGATAAACGGCTCGCCAAACTTGGACAAAACGTGGTTGATCTCGGTGAACAGCTCGTTGGAGCGGAATAGTGGCCGCCACCGCACAAAAATAGAGTGTGCCACCTCGAGAACGCCGTTTGTAATCTTGAAGTCTGTTGCGGACAGGCGGCCGACCAGATCGTCAATAAGCGTGTCCCAACGCTCCCAAAAGTCGGAATCAGCAATGATGCTGATGGCCTCGCCGAGCTGTGTCTGGATGCTGGGCGGGGATGAGATCATGAGGCCAACGAGCTCCTGCTTGATAGTGATGACCTCATCCTGGGGGAGTTTGTAGGCACCCTCCTCGTCGACATAGTTGAGGCGGATGTAGTTCTTGAAGCACAGGGCGGCTGCGAGACGAGTTTTGAGGGCAAGGTCGGAGGAGGCGATCTGAAGGAGGGTGAGGCAGAACTGAGGCTTCTTTTCTTCGACGCGGAGAGCGGCCTCGGCTGGTGTTGTTAGCAAGGGCTTTGCGCTTCTTAAGGTTTGCAGACTTGGAGAGGAACACTGTTGCCTGGATCATACCTTTTCTGTGCTGCTTTGGATCAAGCGTTGAGTCCAAAAGCTGCACGATGCTGCCAATTTCGAGGCTCATCTTGGCGGTGTGGTGTGGGGAGAGAGATGGTGATGAGAAAAGCTGAAGCTGAAGAGGGCGGGGAGAAGAGGAGAGGAGGACGGCGACGAGGATGAAGAGATGAAGGTATGATGGCAGATGGAGTGAGAAGAGGAGGAAAGAAAAGGATGGGCAATATTGAAGAATGCGACAAAAGTGAAGAGACAGTAATAATACGCGCTGACAGTGAATGCACAACTATTTTCCGTTTTGTGTCGTGTTTTTTTCTTCTTCACTGCCTGGCTGGCGTCAAGTAAAGCTTCGAACAAAACAGTGGGAGCTTCTTGGTCGCCGTTGTCAGGGTGCCAAACGGGGCGGGGTGCTGTGGTGGGTCGGTCACGTGGTTTTAATTTATTTAGATATGCTTGCATAATTACATTTTGCATAATGTACAGAGAGAATGTCTCGATGCATATAGCAGGCGATGGCATTCGATCAAAGTTTGAGCAGGCTTATTATTGTGTCGTAGTTATAGCTTAGTTTAAGATGAGTATTCTTCTTTGTACATAGTTCCTTCGACTCGACTGTGTATCTATTGCAGTCGGGCCAAGTTTAGCTTAGTCATTGAGCGCCGTGGTCCTGCGACCGAGCACGTGCATGCCTGTGTGACCGCAGCTCATGCTGGTAACCGTCCCCATGTACCAAACCTGATGTCATGATATGACACCATTGCTGGTGAAGTAGAGAAGGTGCGATCGTGTCCACTCCTTCTCCTTGTTGAACAGGCCGAAACGAGAAGTCCAGTACTCAGCATCTACAATCAAATCGACAACAGCAGGCATGACCCTCTAAACCTGTTCTCAAAGCGGCTTGTCACGGCCCACAAGAGGGCCGCCACACTGTATTTGCACGGTCCTTTACTCCTCTTTTGCATGTACTCCACAGTACAGACAATAAGCCACTTGCCATATCAGCAGCAAGAAAACCATTACGAAGTAGGTATTTGGTGAAGTGAATCGATGCTGCTACTATCAGCTATCTGCTATCTGCTATCTCGGCCTATCTGTGTCTATCTATTCCTCTCTATCTCTGCCACCCACGCCACACCCATCGCCATCCCACACTGTGAATAGACAATACGCAGGTGCGCATTAATACGTCGATTCCAATATTCCAATACGCTGTTACATTCGACAGACACTGCCGACTCTGGCCGCGCCGGTTTCCCCGCCATTCTTCAGCACCGAACCTGACGACGACGACGACATCCCCTGCGGACGCCAGCGACGCCAGCCGCAGTCGCGAAATTTGCAGTACCCATAACATATTGCATATCGGCTGCAACGTCTGCAATTACCACAGCGACCCCCGCGCCGATAAGCCGCACCGGGGGCCTGGCAGACTGTCGTCGATTTTTCTGCTCACGAGAACGGCCCTGGAAGACGACAACGAAACGCACAAAGGCGGAACTTTGTGGGGGTGAGTGTGTGTTTGATTTTCGTTATTCTGCCTGCATAATGTTATTTCTCGACTGTATGAGATATTTCGGCACCCAGCACCCACATAACTTTCCCATGGCTCTTGCGAAACTATATTGCTGACATAATCAGGCCATTTAGCTTGACGACAACCGACGAAACCTCGACGCTCGCGTACGCTCGACAGCATTCAACGATACTCGGCGGGATTCACAAAGGTCCAGGGCTCAACCTCAACCCTGTCCACAGCACACTAATTGAGATCACCCACTCCACAACCTTTGCTACCTGACCTGACCTCGTCAACATCCCACGCACCCCCCTCTCCTCCTCTTCCCGACAGACGATCATCGTCTTTTCTGCATTGCCAACGGAGCATTCTGGTCTCGAATCTTGATCGGTTGAACTTGATATACTACTTCCATTTCTACTACTTTCTATTCTTTTTTACTCCTCCGTCTTTACTGCGCCCATTGATGGGTCCGTCTGACCTCAGGCCCGCTACGGTCTCACTCTGTGCTCCTATACATTTATGCAAGTCCCAGCACTGCATGTAAGTCATTGTCTGTCTTCTGTTGTCTTGTGTGCTTTCTGCATCTGCATGTTGTTTCTTGGTTTTGTTCCTGCACCTCTTGGTTTTCCCCTGAAATTTCTGCACTCTTCACCTCCTTCATTGGTTCCCCATCAGTCATTCGCCATTCGCCATCAGCCATCAGCCGTGTCTGGGGGCCATTATATACATACCTCACTGCATGGTGTACCCATACTCGGCCATAAAACATAAATGCTCATGTACTCGTTCTCAACACGCCATCCTCGAACAACCACGTCAATGCATACCCGACTGCTGCCAAGATCGATATTTACCTCCTCACATCGACCACACAGCACAAGGACACCCTGAGTCGCAGCCCAGTCTTCTCGGTTGACCACTGAGAGCCTTATCCGGCCCTCCATCTCGGCATTTATTGCGTCTTATTCTGGATTTTTATTGTCTTTTTGTCTTTTTGTCTTTTCTCTCTCTTCTATATATTTTGTTTTTGTTTTTCACTTCAACTTCAAATTCTCACTTTCTGTCACTCCTGCGTTCACCAATACCATGCTAACATGCTGCGTCATATAGTCTCGCTAGGCCAGCAGGCCTCCGAGAGTGACGACGACGCCATGACTCCCCCGGCCTTTGACGCTGGTCGGTCCTCCGACTCCAAGGGCCCCAGCGGTCTCGCCAGCGTCTTCAAGAACCTTGCCGGTACAAAACTCACAAAAGCACCCCCCTCCACCTCCGGGTCCGGGTCCGGACTGCCGACACCATCATCCACCTCTTCCCCAGCACCTCTTACATCATCCTTGGCCGCTGCCGCCATATCTACGGCATCTACTGTATCCATTGCGTCACCACAACCTCTCTCGGACGCCACCGACTCCGATTCATTGCATATTCGTACTCACATAGGCACCTATGCCGAGTGCCTCGAACAACTACGGCACGGCTCCATCAACGACCGCGTATCTGCCGCCATTGCCCTCAAATTTCATGTCGCCGAATCCTCCGACAAGTCCACGTTTGAAGTGTGGCATGCCGCGCGCGACCTCATCTTTCCTGGAAAGGCCCAGGCCGCACGCCTTGCCGGCTGGGAGCTGCTCGCCGAGTGTGCCAAGCATGCATCTCCAACAAACCTCGAGCGCAAAGAGTACTTTCAGATGATCACTGCTCCGGCCGACCCCAGCGACTTCCATATGCAGCTCTCAGCTCTCATTGATTTGAGCTGCAACGGCCGCGATCTCGCCGGCTTCGACTATGATATCTTTCCTGTCCTGACAGAGTGGTTCCAGGTCGCATACAAGGCTTCACGCACTGCTGCCAAGAAGCCTTCCAGTGCAACCCAGCGGTCCGACTCTTCACGATCCGAAACTAAAAAGAGCTCCCGAGGCAAAGGCATACCCACCATTGAAGACCGCAACCTGTCACAGCTCTTCTCTTTCACCAGCGAGGTGCTCCGGTATAGCTCCAAGATCGCCAGTGACAGTGCAGTCCAGGGGCTCCTGAGTGCCATTCTCGATATCGCCATGAACACGAGCTCCGAGGAAGATCTGCTGGCATGTATCACTGTCATTGACACGTGTGTTGTCATCAGCGCCATGCCTAGCAAGAGTCTCAACCGCTGTGTCAAGGTTCTAAGCTCCATTTATTGCTTGGTGCCCAAGCTCCAAAAGTCCGCCTGGAAAGTGCTCTCGAACATTTTCAAATCTCACCATGGCCTGCACACTATTCGCATTCTTCTTGATACTTTACGCAACTACCCACTCGAGGGCGTCGAGGTCAAGGAGGCCACACGCGAGGTCCGTGGCGCTCTCTCCGTCCTCCAAAAGCTCGTGCGCAAAGCGGGCTCATCAGAATACCCCCTTCTTCCCTATGCTTTGATTGTCGACGGTCTGGCAAATGTCGCCGACCAGGGCCCGCCTGTGCGCGTTGCTACGGCTATCCTGCAGCTTATCAACCAGCTCTTTGATAACGGCGATGGCGCACTGAGCCCACTACTGCAAGACGAGGACTGGGCATCACTACTCGCCGTGGCCACCACATGCGCCAAGCGGAGCACGCCGTCACGGTCGTTTGACGGTACGTATTCGCGTGGTGCACTCTTTAGCGGTCCGTCTGCCTCGGAGGAAGCGTCTCAGGACGGCCTCAACCGTGAATCGGCCGTCCTGACTGTGCGCATTGAGTCCCTACTACGTGGTCTTCTTTTTGAGCGCCCCGAGCATACCCAGCGCAATAGCTGCATCTCTTTTCTTGCTAACGTCCATCCCATCCTACCCGACTCGGGCGCCGATCTTGTCATCAAGCATTTCAACGAGTTTCATTGCTGCTTCCCGTCCGACCCACACTGGGAAGCAAATCTGCGACTTGTGCTTGATGCTTTCTACGCAAACCAGACTCGCTCCGCTGCTGTTCGTCTGAGTGCACTGCAGACAGCCATTGATGTCCAGAATGTCCTGGAACTTGTGGATGGTGGTATCGATGCTCCGGATGCCGTCACCGGCCTCGCACGACGCATACTTGCTCGCATTGGCGACGAACGCGACACTGTTCTCCTCCTGCGCGCCACTAGCTTTGCCGTTTCTATCGCGGCGTCTGTCGACAAGGAACTCTTTGCTTTTATCATCGAGTCGCTCGGCCTCGTTATCAAGAACGACGAGCGTGCGCTCCCTATCACTCTCACTTCGCCCTTATCTATGCCCGCGTCACCCGTACCGAGCTCGGCTACCCCCACTGTAGTCGATCTCCCAGATACCGCATCGGCATCTTCGTCGGCGTTTATTGACCAGAGCACGTCCAACATTGCTGCTCGTGGGTACGCTCAGATCTTCATGGAGACCATGAACACCGACGCCGGCAAGGCAATTATCGCGTTCAATGCGCTTGTTGGTCTTGCACGCGACACCAGGTGCCCGGTCGATGCTCGTCTCTCCGCACTCAAACTTTTGTTCCGCCTTCGTGCCGACTGGGCCAATCGCATCTTCCTCGTATCCAACACTGAGTCCGAAGGTCTCGCGGCTGTCCTGTTCCGCACCGAAGCATCGCTTGAGCGCAAAATGGCCGACGAGGTCACCCAAGAAATTCTAGCGCGGCAGGCGCGTAACGAGCCATCGGTCAGTGCTCCTTCGCCGCCACCCATTGTGAACCGGCCCACGCGTGGTATATCGTTTAGTGCTAATGCGCCCCAGGATCGGGATAGGCCTAGTGCCGGTGTACCCAGTCGTACAAACAGCAGTGCCCGGCATAGAGGCTCGACACAGCGGTACCGCCAGCTATGGAGCGTGCCCGATGCCGACGCTCTTCCCCAGGCACCGTTGGCGAATGCTAGCACCGTGCTCTTCTCACACCAATGGGATGAGAGCACAGCCGAGGCAGACAGACTTGCCAAGCAGAAGATTGCCAAACAGAAGCGCAAAGACGAAGCAGCCAAGAACGGACATCATGCTGAGGTGAATACGGCCGCAGAGCCTGCCGAGAGTGCAGTTGAGCCGGAGTCTGAAACCCCCAAGCCAGAGGACGGTGCCGGAAAAAACGAGGTCGAGGATCTTGAGCAAAATGTGGACCAAAAGCAAGTCGGGGAAGGTCAGGATGAACACAGCGACGACGATGACGATTACGAGGACACGCCTCTCATGACCCTCGACATTGCATCATGGATGGAAGTCATCTTTGAGCTCTTCACCAAAGGCACCAACTGGGAGCTATATAGCTTTGCCCTTGTCCACTTGCCATCGCAGCTGAGCAACCACGCCGTCTGTCGCGGTGCGATCCCTGTCATCTTGCGCATCCGTACCGCGCTCTGTGACCAGATTCGCCTCAACAGTTCGCAAGAGCCGCCTGTCGCCACTGGCCTCCGTCGGCCCGACGTCCAAACATGTGTACTGCAGACCTTGACCATGATTCTTAGTTACCACGAGTACTTTCAGCGTCAAGAAGGTGATGATCTCGTACGCACATTCATTACGGGTCTGACCGATAAGAACCCTATCTCGTGTGTCCATGCCCTCTCGATCTGCTGCTACGAGCTGCCAAATGCCACCAGCAAGTCGCTCGTCACAATTTTGACAAAGATGGCCTCGATCATCACACGGCCCGGTGTTGCTGTACACATTCTAGAGCTGCTCGCATGCCTCAGCCGTCTTCCTTGGCTCTACTCCAACTTCCGTGACGACGAGTACCGCATCGCATTCGGTGTCTGCTTCCGCTACCTACAAGCAGTGCGTGAGGGCCGTATCACAAGCCGTGCCAACTATAATATTGCCGGTGGTGATATCGGTTCAAGCTCATATGACCCAAACGGTCCTGATGTTCCCAGCCAGCCGGCGGCACCACTGCAGCCTAATGCGTCTGATGATCTGCCGCAGTACGTCTATGCCCTGGCGTACCATGTGCTGACGTTTTGGTTTCTCGCCCTGCGTGTCACCGACCGCGCAAGCTATGTCAACTGGATTACAAGCCGGCTGTTTGTATCCAGCGATGGGCGGCAAGTTGCCGATGAGCCGGCCCAGATCACGCTCGACTTTATGCAGCGCGTGGCTTTTACCGACGCCGACGAATCGGCGCCTGTTGAAGACCCCGACGATGTTCAGAATGGCCAGAGCAGCAACGACTTCCAGTCGATGCGCAGCTGGATCGTTGGCAACAGCATCGTAACGGTCCAGCCCGGCAAAGCCGGGTTTGCCCGGGTCACCAAGCGTCAGCCGTCAGGCACATCGTACTACTCGATCCGCGAGAATCTGCAGCCGCCTACCTCACATCAAGTCCGCAGTCTCACCGACTCTACCGTCGACGGCACTTCAGCCTCTTTTATCAAGGGGGGCGGGACGTTGTTCTCGCGCCACCTGCTCGCCCAATTGCTCGCCCCGGTACCTCAGTCAGTTGACTCGCCACTGCGCCCGATCCTGCTGCCCGCTGAAGACGCCGCTGTCGAGCGTGCATTCCGGGCATTTGACCGCAACTCGACCATTGACGGCCACAAGGTTGGCGTGGTCTACATTGGCGAAGGTCAGACTGACGAAACGGAAATTTTGGCCAATATTTCTGGTAGCAGCGACTATATCGAATTCCTCAATGGTCTCGGTACACTCGTGCGGCTCAAGGGTGCCACGTTTAACACACAGGGCCTCGACCGCGAGTATGATACCGACGGCGCCTACACGTTCTGCTGGCGCGACCGCGTTACGGAAATGGTATTCCACGTCATCACGCAGATGCCAACAGACCGCGAGCACGATCCCATTTGCATCAACAAGAAGCGACACATTGGCAACGACTATGTCAACATTATCTTCAATGACTCCGGTCTCCCCTTCAAGTTCGACACGTTCCCGTCCGAGTTCAACTATGTCAACATTGTCATCACGCCCGAATCGCGCGCATCGTTTGTCGCGCGCCGCGAACTGTCTCTTCAGAAACAGCGCGAGGAAGAGCGCGAGGCCATGCTCAAAGCGCAAGACTTGCCCCTGCCTCCGCCTCAGGGCGGGCGTGAGAAGCGTGCCATGCCGTTCTACAAGGTGCACGTCATGGTCAAGCCCGGCTTTCCTGAGATCTCGCCGGCCGCGCGTGCCAAGATCATCTCTCTCAAGGCTCTGCCCGACTTTATCCGTCTGCTTGCCTTGAATGCGTCGGTGTTCTCGCAGGTGTGGGCCAATCGACAGGGCGGCGAGCACATCTCGCCGTGGCGCAACCGATTACGGCAAATCAAGCGGCTGCGTGAGCGCTATGGTCCCAGCCCAGCTCAGACTTCTTCCGCCCCCTCACCGCCACCAGCATCTATGGCCTCGGGTGGTGGTGGAGGTGGCAGTGCCAGTGCCGGTGGGTCTAGTTCTAATACGCCTCTTGCTACAGTGCCGCCTCCTCTTACTGGTGGTGTCACTGGCGGCGGCGGCACGATTGGTCCTGGAGGGCCTATGCTCGGTGGCGGTATTGGAAACGCCAACGGTAGCGGAGGCAGTACAGAGCAGCTGTCGCGGCCGAGTGTGGGCGGTATGCGAGACAGTTTCAACAGTCTACGCCGCACATCGATAGCGAACTTTGTCTGGCCAGCCAGTGCGGATATGGTCAATATGAACCAGCGGTCGTCTGTGTACTCGACGGCGACAGCAGGTACCGGCACGACAGGTGGTGCATCGGACACAGATGCAACGCACGCCAATGGCAACAGCGGGTCTGACAGCTGGATCGACTCGCTCGACTTTGCCCGGTGGGTGTAATCTGGCGTCTTTATGACTCTTTTCTTATCATGCCCCCCCCCCCCCCCCGTTCTTACTTCTTTTCTTACTTCTCTTCCTTCAAAAACGGTGTTGATCTAGCGGTGATTGTTACTTTTAATCTTGGTTTTTTTGTATGCTTATGTGTTTAATGTTTATCTAACGCCTTTCCTTTCTGCTATCGTGTATTATCTGGGGGCTCTGTCTATACCACAAAAGTTTACATTTCAGTTCAAATCTTTATCATTTCCATTTATATGTCCTGATAATAAAAGTGCTGCAGAGGTGAATAATACATGTATAGTTATCAATCTACGATAAGATGTCTAGATGCAAGGCGAGCCAAACAGCCGGCCTACCTTTTACACTGACTGCATATTCACGTCAAAATCGTAGACATCTGGTGTACTTGTGTACATGTACGCCGACTGCGTGCCTGATCATATAGTCAGATCTTGTTCCGAATATAGACCACATCAGAGTTTGATCAATCACTGAGGGAACGTGAGGGCCGCGGGCAGGACGTCACGGGTAGAAAATAGCAGGTCTATTTGCACGAGGGGGTGTGACAGTCTCTTCTACTACTCTTAATTATTAGCTTCCAGTCATCAGGATTGACTTGATAAAAAAAACAAAGTGGTCTTCATATTTCGCATCTGCTTCTATCGTATCCAAATATAGCGAGATGCCGCACGTCCGCGGCATAATATATGCACAAGACCAGTACAGCAGACCTGATCAAATAACTTTGTTCAGATAAAGCGCTAGGATAGCACGGGACATTGACTATACAAATTCAGTATAGTGGCTAGAGTATTAATAACTTAAGGGCATCGCGGTTGTCTATAGGGAGAGCATAGACAACGTACCAGTGAAAAGTTACATCTTACATGCACATTATAGAAAGTACAAAACATGAGAACTGTCATAATGTCACCATAATACGGAGGTCCATAAACTACTTTGAAAATTCGACCACTAGTATACTCATGTCTTTCGTGTCTAGTCATTTTGCGGGAACGGCTATAAGTGACGCGTCTCGGAGCATCACGACGGCGACGTGATGATGAGACGAAACTCTACCAGACAACATAAAACGTTGAAAGACTGTTCTAAAGGTCGTTTCTCTTCTTCTACGAAAGCAAGGAATCTTTTGCGAGGTAAATGGCTCGTCTAAAAATCAAAAAAGTGCTGTCACCCAGCCCCTATTGTGCTACATCCTCGGCTCTCACATCGCAAGGCCTTTAATACAAAGTCAATTGACCCCAAAAAAAAGCCGTCATAATATACAACACGATACCAGCAGTACTGTGGGTGTAGTTTAGTTCGACTTCTGAACTGTGGCGTTGTGAGAAATTAAAAGTGCGGTCAGATTCACGCACGTAGCCAGTTGGCAGGCAAGGCGCGTCAGCCATGAATGCGTAAAATGACAACGAAGCGAGATCAAAACAATTTGCGTTATAGCCCAGTACGAGCAGAGTTTTCACAAGTACTATTGCGTGAAATTAACTGCAAGTTGCGAAGGAAACGAGGTAGATGAAGGTGGAAAACAGGCGTCATGGAGCTCTGACCTCAGCAACAGCCACTGAGCACGGCATCTAACGAGGCACTGCATCGGACACAAAGATTCAGGCTATGCACTGAATGGAGTGCTATCAAGGTCAAGTAGAGAATAGAGACTATACAACAGTGAATCTGAACATGGCATCGCATCAAAGTCTAGGGAGTAGTACAATGAGGTACCTAATAGAAGCTGCACGGCTGGAGGCACCTGTCAAGTGAACGCCTTTTGTCAGGTACAAGAAAGCATTTGAGAAAAGGAAGCGGAAGAAGAACACAGAGCAAGTGGTTTCGTTCATCATGGCCCATTGCCCATTGTTTGAGGGAAATTTACAGCGTCGGTCGCTGTGCGAAGTACCATTATGACAGTATAGTGACAGGTATAGAGAACGGTGGCTGCTGCAGCAAGTGAAGAATGATGAAGAGAAGAGAAGACGAGAGAAAAGAGACGGTGGACGTGGGAAGTCGAGAGTATCCCAACGGTGTATGGGAGCTAGAATATAAAAATAAAATAGAATAAATAAATGGCAAAATAAAGAGATATGTGGAAGGAGTTACAATAACAAATAGAATGGAAGATCGTAATGCTGCAGCTAGGGGAGCAAGCAGGTGCCAGTCTGACAGTCCATAGTGGTTAGCTGATAGCATCCAAATAGAAGATAGCCGCCGTAAGAAAAAAGATATAAATATAGAATAAAATAATTCGATAAAATGAAGCAAAACGTCAACGGTGCATGAGCATGGGCTATCGGTACATGGAGCATGGACATGGAGCATAGTAGCCAGTGCTCCGTGCTGCAGTCTGCAATATAATATACAATTTACGGTACAATATACAAGCTAATGTGGAATGCCGCTGCTTGACCAGTCCGACCAAGGCTAACCAGACATCGTAAGCATTGCCGGAAGGGACCCTGACAACTTGTTTTGGAAGAGGATGAAATGGTCTCGTGTACCAAATTGGTAAGAGTAAAGGGAGTGAATGAACAAAAGGACAAATGGGACTATGCAGAACACCCTTAGAAATAAAAGCCTCAGCGCGTAGATCAACGGCGGTGAACTTGAGTCGAGGATGTCGAACAACTCCAACGGTGATGTAGAAGCGCAAGGGACGATGAGATGTTGATAGATTATAGGCCGTGCTTAATGTGAGTTTACAAGTGCATTAGCTACTAGTAACAAGAAGAAGAAGAAACTTTTTGTAGATGTTTTTTTTTCTTCTTGTTGTTGTTCTCACAAGAGAACACAGATTTGAGCAGATACTTATCAGTAAAATGCACGTCTTAAACCATAGAACGAGTGCGAGAGCATACAAGGAATTACCTACAACAAGACGAGGAAGTGGGAGGTCGTCAAGTGTTAGGAACAACATAGGGAGCTCCCACATGGGCATGGACGAAAAGGGAAATGATATGACATTACGTCCTCACGGTATATGACAATAACCCCTTAAAAAGTAATGGCATATCAGAAAATATCAAAATACCAAATTTGAGCAATGGAAGCTAGGCAATCAGAAATGGCTCATAGAGTTTCTTTCATTTATATCGTAATTCATTTGATGAAATAATAACCTCCGTAGCTCGATCGAGAAAAGAGAACAGGACCATGTGAAACGAGAGCTAGTGAAATAGAGAGGACGCGCTAGAAGACGAGGAAAGACAGGAACGGAAGAAAGCCGAGTTTCTTGAAAGAAGTAGCCAGAAATGACAAGAGAGAAGAAGAAATCAAAAAATAAAGAAGAAAAACAACAGACACTAATACGGGGTAGCAGCGACAACCGAAAGCATGGGCCACATGGATCGCGCTCAATTTTCATCCTCCTCGAGTAATAAGAACAAGAAATAAGATAAATTAGAGAGTCACTAACAAGGTGCCAGCGAATAGGGGCGTAGAGTGCATGGGTCCAGAAGAGAATAAGTGCCGTTATTTTGTTTTGTCACAAGGAGATATAAAAATGAAGAAAAATATTATTCTACGTGCAGGCTGAAAAGCTTATTTCTTATACTACGACTCTGCGTGTGAGAGTGCAACCGTTGTCATGCAGATGGTATGGGGAGGTTACTTTTTGTGCACACTGTCAGATAGAAATAGAACTGTGCCGACGACTACAGAAAGTAGGTGAGTATGTGCATTTCTTGTGCTTTACGCTCGATGTCTATTTATTTCCATATATAGATGGGATTACATCGAGGGATATGTTTGTTGAGTAGTGCTGAGAGAAAGACTGGGAGAAGTAGACGGAAAGACAGACGGAAAAGAGGGAGACAAGAATGAAAAGATGTGGGAGCTCCCAAAATCAGGGGCCAGGTTAAAAGACCAGAGGACCAAATCTAGTGTGCAGTGTGGACGTGTCAAGCTACTCGTATTTAGCAGCCCGTCATGATCGACCCGGGGTTTCTCGTGGGAGTTTACCAGTTTACAAGGTACTATTTACTAGCGTCTGGGATGGAGGATGACAGCTGTGAACGAATCACAAAAGATGAATTCAAGCGAATATTATTCGAGGGAGAGGACGAAAGGGTTGAAAAAGACTAATACTCGTAGAAATGCAGCAGGCCCACAGAAGAATAGCATGCTGGGTAGAATAAGATGTGAGAGAAATAAGAAGAAATAATAAATAACGGGACTGAAGAAATGAATTAAAGAAAAAGATATAAAAATAATAACTAATAAAAGAAAGAAAGCAACGTCGCCATACCCAGAACGGCGTATAAGTCTAACAGATTCGGGGTCAGCACGGTCCATGCTTCACAAATTCAGACTCCTGTGACGTCAGCTAGGGTCAAAAAGCGTCTAGAACATATATATTGTAGTGTTTTCTTTTTGCTTTCTTTCTCTTCTTCGGATCTTCTCGCAACTCCCAGTCAAACAATCAAACAAACAAGCTCCTCTCCTTCTCCAGCCCCTCTCTATTGATATCTTCGCCAAGGAGCTTTCGTCTGAGCCATGATGACAATGTTAACTACAGAACGATATAAAATGTAAAAGAGAAACAGCTAAAGAAACAAGATTTCCCTACATGTGCTGTAGCATGGTGGTGTAGCAGAGGGAGGCCGCCCGTGTAAAGTGCGGTAGACACAGTATGGTTTCTGTACACAGTCTGGGAGATTGAGCGTCAAGGCAGTCTGTTATATGATCGCACTCACTACTCGTACTCGTAGACATTGCAATAACACTGAAAGGTATTTGATTTTCTTCTCAAAGCTGCAAAGATATACGTAGATTCAAAGTAAAATTCTAAAATTCTAATAAATATGAAGTAAATCTAAATCATTCCGATTTAAATAAATGAATGTTTTTCGAAATAACAAATAACATGATGCTTTTTGTAGAATTTATTTGGCCATTAAAGTGGTGTTCGGATCGCGGCCGAAAAGTGAAAGGTTGAGAAAAATATAGTCGATTAGTCATCAAGTTTTGTGGTGGGCGAGAAAACGAGAAATCTATCTCGAGGGACTGGGCGGTCGTCAACTCCCCCAAAACCCCAAATACGGGTGGCTGGCCTGGCTATCTGCGGTTTACAGGGCAAATCGCGAAATGAGCGTGCAGTAGACCAGATCAAAACAGACCAAAACAAAGCAGAAAAACCTGCTCTGGCAAGCTAGAAAAAGCAAAAAGGGGGTCACTTGCGGGAGATACAGGGAGTTGCAGTGAGCTAGAAAATCAAAGCTAGAAAATCAATTAGCTAGTTAAACTTGACACTAGGTTTATATATCTTAATGCCGAATAAAGCTTAAATAAAATGAAGATACCTGCTGTAGTGAGCAGCCAACGCCCAAACGTCTGTACAGGGCGTATAATCTCGACTGTAGCGGACTACATATACACCTTACGGTAAGTCCTGGCATGAGATTAGCACCTGACAGAGGGACGCACACGCCCTGAATGCACACGCCTACTCCCTAAATTGCACGCCTCGGGGCTGCTGTTCTTCGTCATGCTTCCGTCTTTCGTCTTTGATGCACACGCCCTGTCGTCTAGGGGTTGAACCTGTTTTTCTATTTGAATCCTCCAACACTGCGAGAGCTGGAGAGGAGAGGTGATCTGATTTGATTTGGATCTCTTCCCTTGATTGCGAGACTCTTGATTGTTTTTTATTGTTTAGATATTATTTGTAAAACAATCAAAAAAGATATTGTGTGCCCATTCTTTCTGCTATCTTCTAAATTTATGAATGGATATTTAAATATTTTTATGACATATTTACTGCTGTGCACTATATCATTATTCACTCAGCTTCCCGATCAAGCTGGTGTCAAAGCATTGGCAAGAAAACCTCTCTGGTACAAGGACAAAATCCAATAGAATAGACTATGTTCTACTGAATCCACTGGTGGCTGTGCAAGCATGCGTAGCACCTTACTGGTAGAGCAAAGACAGAGAATAGACAAAAGAGACAAAAGAAAATTGGACAAATAGGCAACTAGACAAAGAGTGATTCCATGTGAATGCTCTCAGGCTCTACTGCTATACTATATGAGCGAATTTCAGTAGATCTCAGATCTGTTACGGGGCGCTTTTCTTTTGCTCCTTTCTCACCGTGGTGGTAATATTTCCTGATATTATTGCTGCTATTGTGCGTCCATAATTTCCGTTCTAGGTAGAATCAGGCAACTGGAAGAGAGAGAAACAAAACTGGAGTTCAAGAATTTGCAAGGAATTTTTGTATTTTTGAATTATTTTTGAATAGAAAGGGTTTTTATTGCCTCTGGGTACGCTGGAGGATGAGGAGAAATTTTGATTGAAAACGAGAAGGAAAAGGCAAGATAAAAGTAAAGAAGGAAGTGAAAGAATTTCACCAATGTATGATAAAAAAAGGAGTGAAAAAAAGAGAAAATAATGCACAAGGGAAACTAGAGTATGACTATGTTCAGCGCACCGTAGGCTGTAGCAGAGAGGAACAGAGGCAAGAATAGCAAGACAAAGACAAAGAGACAGGGCAGAACAGTGGTGAACAGCAAACGGCAGGCAAATCAATTGCGATCAGTGGCCGGACAAAGAAACAAGAGCAACAACCAGGACAAAGGCAGGCAAGGGCAGACCGTGACGACGTGTAAGTGCAAGCATGCATGGCCCGTAGAGAACAAGGCGAATGCTTGTCTATCTTACAAAGGCAAGCCCGTCTACTCACTGCCGCTCCTCCTCCTCTTCCTCAGACGCACCACTGCAACTGCAAATCCCGCCGCGCCAACCGCCTTCATGCTGGCACTGTATCAGAGGTCCATTTTTCTTCTTTGTTTGACTTACACGTCTCTAGTGTCGTCGAGTTTGTGCCTGGCGTCGTCTGGTGGTTGTCTGCTGTCCGCTGTCCGCTGTCCGCCTCCTCTCTTCGTCTGCCCGTCTTCCTCGTCCTGGTCCTCGTCCTTGTCTTCCATCCCTTTCTCCTCTTCTCTGCTCTACCACCGTTATGGACCCACTCACTTACACTTACACTACTCTCTTACCACCGACCTACATACAGCACAATACTGGAGACTGGCTTGTAGCTTCGTGATGATATCTCACGAGAAAGATACCTCACTTTAGGAGGCACACGTAGTAGACGGTGTCCTTTAGACGGATAGATACAGGCAAATAGATGCTCACATAGACAGACATACAAACAAGACTGCAATAATATAAAACAAACGCCCTCTCTGATCGATACTTGTGTTTCCTCCTTCTTTCCTCTCTCTTCCTCGTCACCATCCCGTCTTCCTCTTTCTCTTGTCTTCGCCCCCTTCTCTTCTTTAAATCTCTCTAAAGAGAGCAAGACTGTTCGAATAGAGACTCTACCTTGCCATCTGCTCGGTTCTCTTCATCATCATTGTCTGCCATTTTCATTTCCCTCATTCCTCAGTCTACACACCCCTTCTCTCTTATCTTACACTCACAAGTACAAGTTGTTGACAAGACAAGCGAGGACAAGCCTACCTTCGTATTCTTCATTCTTCTTTTCTCTTTCTACCCCCTTTCTCTTCCTCCTCATTGTTTAGATCTTTCCCTGCATCTTCCGCTCCAACACAATGGCAGATCCAAAGAAACCCGCAGACCGCATCTACTGGGAGTCGAACGAGGTCGACGAAGAGGCTGCCCTTCCTCCAGTCTCCTCGTCTACTCCTCCTCCTGTAGCAGCTTCTGCTGCACAAGACAAGGGCATCACCATTGTTGCTCCCAATGTGCCTGCATCGGCTTCAAGACCGGGCCTGCGTCGTGAACGCTCCAATGGATCCCTCTCCATCCGTCCTCTGTCGCGCCGCAACTCCATCGATGCCACCGCCGCACTGCCTATTCAGTACCGCACGCTGTCCATCGATGTCGACGAGTATGCACAGAAGCGCCTGCCGCTGAAGAAGGACAAGAAGACTGTTGCAGGTAAGTTTTGTTTTGTTTCTGGTCCGCGCCCTTTTCAGTTACCGTGATGTATTCCACCGACTAACTGCCACAGATCTCGCCCATCTTCACTGGCACACGATCCCAGCTGAAGAGGTCGCCATGCAGCTCAGCACTTCCCCCAAGACCGGCCTCTCCTCCGACCAGGTCACGCGTCGCCACACCCAGTACGGCAAGAACCTACCTTCGCCGCCACCCTCACACTTGACAGGCCGCATCCTGGGCTACTTCTTCAAGGGCTTTGGTCCCGTGCTGCTGGTCGCGTCCATCCTCGTGTTCATCGCCTGGAAGCCGCTCGGCAAGCCGCCGGCCATTGCCAACCTCGCGTTGGCTATCGTGCTCGCTTCTATTTTCTTCATCCAGGCTCTGTTCAACATGTGGCAGGACTGGTCCAGTGCCCGTGTTATGAGCTCCATCCAGACCATGCTGCCCGACGACTGTCTGGTGCTGCGCGACGGCCACATGACGAGCATCCCAGCAGCACTCATTGTGCCCGGCGATGTCTTGATGATCAAGGCTGGTAACAAGCTGCCCGCCGATGTTCGTTTCATCGAGACATCGTCGTCTGGCGGCGGCGGCGGCGACACAAAGTTTGACCGTTCCATTCTGACAGGCGAGTCGCTGCCGCTGCCGGCTACTGTCGACTCGACTGACGAGAACTACCTGGAGACGCGCTGTATTGGCCTTCAGGGAACGCACTGTGTGTCTGGTACATGCACGGCCATTGTCGTGGCCACCGGTGACAACACTGTCTTTGGCCGCATTGCCAAGCTCACCAACGAGCCCAAGACGGGCATGTCCACTCTCGAGCGCGAGATCTTCAACTTTGTCGCCATTGTTTGCAGCATCATGGCCCTCGTCATTATCCTCGTCATTATTGTCTGGGCTGCCTGGCTACGCCGCAGCTACCCGGGTTGGATCAATGTGCCCAACCTGATCATCTCCATCGTGTCTGTCGCCGTTGCGTTCGTCCCTGAAGGTCTGCCCGTCGCCCTGGCTGCTAGTATGACCATCAGTGCCAACATGATGCGCAAGAACAACATCCTGTGCAAGTCGCTCAAGACCGTTGAGACTCTGGGTTCCGTGTCCATTATTTGCTCCGACAAGACCGGCACCCTGACCCAGAACAAGATGATCGTCACCGAGTGTGCTATCGGCGGTAAGCGGACCATGACCACGGACGAGGCGTGCGACGCACTTCTGCTGCAGCGTAACCCCCATGGCAACGACGAGGTTGAGACGGATGTTACTGAGTCGGTCATTGACATTGACGGCGCCGGTATTGGCCATCCCACGCACCACCCGCTGCCCCAGAACGGCGCTCCGGCTCTCGATCAGCTGCGCGCTGTCGCTGCCCTTTGCAACGACGGCCAGTTTGACGTTGCCACACGCCACCTTCCGCTAGCTGAGCAGACCATCCACGGTGACGCCACCGATCAGGCCGTGCTGCGCTTCTCCGAGACGCTCGGTGCTTCTGGATCCGTTGCTGAACTACGTGGTGCATGGTCCAACAAGTTTACGCTGCCCTTTAACAGCAAGAACAAGTACATGATCCGCGCTCTCTCACTTGCCCACAACAAGGATGGCCTGTCCATGGCACTGCCTGCCGGCATCGCTGCTGTTTTCCAGCCCAACGACTTGCTGTTGACCATCAAGGGCGCGCCCGAGATCCTGCTTGAGCGTATCCAGTACTACGTGAACCCGTCCAACGGCATTGCCATTGAGATGGACGCCGAGACGCGCGCACAGGTTGCCACCATCAAGGATTCCTGGTCTGCCAAGGGCCGTCGTGTTATCCTGCTCGCACGCAAGACCCTGTCGGCCTCGAGCCTGCCCCAGGGCCTGTCATCGTCGGCCTTTGAAGAGGAGATGCAGCGCCAGGCCAAGTCGGGCATGACCCTTGTCGGTCTTGTTGGTATTGTCGACCCACCACGCCCCGAGATTCCTGAGGTTGTCCAGACCCTGCGTCATGCCGGTATTCGCATCTTCATGGTGACCGGTGACTTTGCCCTCACGGCCCAGGCCATTGCCACCGAGTGCGGTATCATTACTGCCGACCCAGCAACTGGTACCAAGGTCGACACTGTCGCTGATCTACCAAGAGGCGGTGCTCCGGCGCCACTGGATGCAGATGACGACGTGATCACGGCCAAGACGGCGTTTGGCAGGCAGCGGTTTGTGCCCCTGGATTCGCGCAAGGCTATTGTGCTGAGTGGCCCCGAGTTGCTGGGCCTCAACGAATCGCAGTGGGACACGCTGGCGCAGTATGAGGAGATTGTGTTTGCGCGCACGACGCCCGAGCAGAAGCTAAGAATCGTGCGTGAGCTGCGCGGTCGGTCGTATATTGTGGGCATGACGGGTGACGGTGTCAACGATGCGCCGTCTCTGCGCGCTGCCGACATTGGCATTGCCATGGGCTCGGGTAGTGACATGGCTCGCGAGGCTGCGGATATGGTGCTGCTGGACAACTCGTTCTCAAGCGTTGTGGAGGCCCTTCGCTTTGGCCGCATGATGTTTGACAACCTCAAGAAGACCATTGCCTACCTGCTGCCGGCGGGTACATACTCTGAATTCTGGCCCGTCATCACTAATGTCGTGTTTGGCATCCCACAGATCCTGAGCAGTTTCTTGATGATCATCATCTGTCTGTTCACGGACCCAATGGCCTCGATCGCACTGGCATACGAAGCACCCGAGGCGGATGTGCTGACTCGCCCGCCCCGTCTTCCTGGCAAGGACCGCCTCGTGGATTGGAAGTTGCTGCTGCAGGCCTACGGTATCACCGGCACAATTGAGACGTTTTGTTCGTTCTCGATGGCGTACTGGTACCTGGAGCGTAGTGGTATTCCCTTCTTCTCGGCGATTTGGTTCCACTTCGGCAACCTGCCCGACGGCATTGACCCCGACTACTACGCCAAGAAGCTGAATGTCGCGAGCAGCATCTACTTTGTCAACCTCGTAGTGATGCAGTGGTTCAACCTGCTGGCGATGCGCACGCGTCGTCTCAGCATCTTCCAGCACCCGCCTGTCTTCAACAAGCGCACGCAGAACCTGTCGCTGTTCGCAGCAATCGGCTTTGCTGTCGCCATGGTCATCTTCTGGCTGTATGTGCCCAAGTTCCAGACGAAACTCGGCAACATGCCCGTGCCAGTCGAGCACTGGTTCCTACCCATGGCATTTGGCATGGGTATTTTGCTTCTGGATGAGGGCCGCAAGTACTGTGTTCGTGGCTGGCCCAAAGGTATCATTGCCAAGATAGCATGGTAAGATAATCAGTTGGAGGAAGACAGTTAGTAGTTAGTTTCTTTGTATACTAGAAATATATGCATCCAAGTCACGGTTTATCTGTTAAAATGATATGTTTGTGTTCTCTCTTTCACGCCTCGCGGTGTCTATGATATTCAACAGAACAGTAGTGAATGTAGAGAATAGAGGTTGACAAATACCAAGTATTCCAAGCCTAGACAAGAAGCAAATGTAAAAGCCTAGCCAGAGAAAAGTACCACGCAAAAAAGCACAAAGTGCTACCCAGAACCATAAGATAGTGCCATAAAAGGTGAAGGATGTGAATGATGTTGAAATTATGAATGGGGATGAATGGAATGCCAACGGTGATTGATAGGTAGATGATGGTTGGATATGGATGGGATGGGAATAGGTGCATAGCCAATTTCGAGGCAGCACAAAGAAACAAAACAGCAGACAAGATGAATGGGAAACCGAAATCATAGAAAACATACTTGATAACGCCACTCTATGATAACTTTGCAAAACGAGAATAGAGGAGGGAATATGACGGTATGAATAAGACGATAAAGACGAGAGAAGCAAAGGACACAAAAGAAACAGAAGCAAAAGACAGAAGACAAAGATAGACACGCCACACAAATACGACTATACCATGAACCCGTTGGACCCATTGGCGTTAGCAACATCACCATCCAGGAGGGTTTCGTACTGACGCACGCGCTCAGCATTCGACCATATCTTGATCTTGTTGTCGTCGCCGCACGATGCAAAGAGAACAGGGTCGGTTGGACTCCAACGGACAGCATTGCACCGCGGCTTGTGCGCCTCTATCTTGAAAAGCGGTGAGCCTATGTTCTTGTGCCAGATGGTGAGGTTACCGTCTTCACTCCCACTGATGACAAAGCACTCATTAGCGCCACCGAATGCGCCGCGAATGATAAATTTGCCGCCGGTTGATCCTATGTACCGACGAACAAAGCGGCCTTTGGCCATCAGGTCAAACATGTGTACTTCGCCATCTTGGAGGTTGACGAGCAGCATGTTGGGGTCGTTCTGGCTGATCTCGACAGACACAGGCCGACTCTGCATGGGCATCTCGTACTCGAGCTCGCGTTTTCTGAAATTGTAAACGTGAATCTTTTTTTCGTGGTCCATGGCAACAAGCCACTGCCCATTAGACGACAGTGCCAGGTCCTCGGTGCGGTGTTTTTGCGTCCATGTGTGTTGCAACTCGCCGATCTTACTCCAAGTGCAAAGCCCGCGGTTCTTGTCGAATGATCCCAGCACAATTAAGTCGTCGTTCTTGTCAGGATCGCCTGCGGGTCCCGCAATCCACGCACAACTGCTAATCGGCTCGGTGAACTTACCAATGAAGTTCATAAACAAGCCGTTATGCACGTCGAAAATGCGCACTGTATTGTCGCGGCCGCATGAAACGAGCATCGAATCATCAGGGCTCCATGCAATATCACCAGCACCCTTGTTGTGGCCGTCTAGCTTCCGCAATACCTCAAATGTCTTCATGTCCCAGATGATTACGTGCCGCCCAGAGCCGCAGCTGGCCAGTTTTGAGCCGTCGTTGGAGAAACGTATCTGCCATACCTCGCCGGCATTGGGGCCAGCATCTAGCTCGCGCAGTAGATGCGAAGGAAAGTTGGTCGGCTCGCAGTAGTGATCTGTGTATAAGCTGCTGCCTCTAGGATTTGTGTGATAGAGGCATGCCGAGTTTTGGTAGTACTTGACCTGCTGTAGTAGCACGGCAAGCCGGTGCTCGGGTAGCATTACTGACGGCGAGATGTAACGGGATAGTTTGCTCAGTAGTGTCCGTCGTGATGTACCAGCAGCACCGTCCCAGCGAGCAGCGTGGAACAGATCACGAGGGTTCTGGCACATAAGGAAAGTAGATAGTCTGTGCGGGCCTGATGGGTCTCGGCACAACGGCGTCAACTCATTGCGCAGGACCAGGAGAGCCTTTGCAGTATCACCTTGCTCAAGGAACTCGAGGTATTTCTGCTCGCGGATTGTGAAACGCATATCCAGCAGATTGGCCTCTGGTGAGAGGACAAGTCCATCGTTGGGTCTATCGCCCTCTGGTCTGTCCTGTGTCTGTGATATCTCAGTCCTGCCAGGCCGTTCTGCAGCCCCAGCATATGTTGCTGCGTCCAGATGGCGTTCGGCAGTAGTCCAGTCAGCAGCCAACACAGCAGCACGGAATGAAGCCACAGCTGGGCTCTCGAGGGCATAGCCGCTGGTCTGCATAACGTTGTCTGCGGCATCCTCGTAGCCGAGGTCGTTCAGGGCCTGAATGACGAGTCGTGTCACCTCTTCTCTGTCATGCCCATAGTATGGTGTCGTGATTGCGTGAGGTGGTGGGTGTGCATTTTTGCTGATGGGCAGTGTGTAGGCGCCATTTGCCTTTTCCTTTCCATTTGTCATCGAGCTTGAGGTTGTATTTGAGTTCGAGGCTGAGGCCGAGCCGTGGCCGTTGGTTGCTTGGCCGTGCATGTCAGTTCTGTCGAGCTTGATACGTTTTCTTTCGTTTTCTTTGTTGTTCTTGTCGATGATCTTGTTCCTGCCCTTGTCTTGGCCGAAATTACTGTGATCGTGCTGGTAGTCTGCGTCGACTTGCTGGTCTAGCTCGTCTAGCTCACGTTCACCACTAATGTCCCCTATTGAGCGCCGGCGTCGGCCGAGGATACGCGAAGTAGGGACTGGCCGTACAAATGGTGAAGAGGAATTGGACGTAGTCGACGCCGGTTGCTCGGGCAGGGACCTGCGGGGGGTTGAGTCGGCCACCGCGTCTTGCAGGGTCTGCGGAGAGGAGCTCTGGAGCCTCTCCGCAGGGGAAGCAGAGGGGAGGAAGGGGGAGAGAGGTCGTGGTAGCGACAGAGATGTTTGTAGTCAGGCGTCAATAGTCGCGAGACAGACCAAGTCGAAGTGATTTTTATTTAGATGTTGTCGATTTAACGTCAAGAAGATGTCGAGGTGATGTCGAGTTGATGTCGTTGATGTCGACGACGAGCTCGTGATCAGGTCATCTGCCGGTCCAGGCGTCTTATCGCTGTTATCAGTGTTCGAAGTCCAGTAGTATGTGCTGTAGTGGCCTAAGGTCGAGTAACTCGATCACAGAAAGCCGGGACTCGTGATGACCGGAATGCGGGACGATGCAGGATGCTGGATGCAGCTGGCTATTGGGCAATGTTTGCTACGCCTTTGTCTAGGAGACAAGAGACGGTAGGGCACAAAGCGAAAGAGCGAAAAGAGCGGAAAGAGGAAGGGATGGGGAGATGTAGAGTTAAGAAGAAAGAGCGATGGGCGGAGGGGAAAGAGGATACTGAGCGAAAAGGGAAAGAGATAAAGTGGTGATATTACCAAAGGTTACTAAAAGGAAGGAACGATCAGGTGTGGAATTCTATGGGATGATGTGTACAGTGGAGAGTGTTGATAGTTGCAGTTGACAGCAGCGATGAGAGAACTGGGAAGGTGGTGAGGAGGTGAGAGCAGTAACCGGTGGAGCAGCTTGGGACTTGGGGAGACAGAGAAGACTAGAGAGGAGGGAAAGAGGAAGGAGCTATCGGGCCACTGGGGCACCTGCCTGTCTTGCCCACTGCCGTGCATTATTACACCATCGACCTGATCGGCTTGGGCGCTAGGGAGTCGAGCGTGACTGATCACTGTTCCACTGGCCGCCCACAGGCCACAGCGTAGGCTTATCAGCACCTATCAGCACCAACCAGGCACTTATCACCTGTGCTATTGGCATTGCTTGGCTCCTATCTTACACTCTCAACTAGGAAGGCTCCACTTCGGCATGTGTCGCCCGCTCGTCGTCTTGTATCTCTCCTCATGTCCGCTTTCGGGTATGTACCAGAAAGATTATGTAATCGACTATGACGCCGTCATCATTGATATGTCTGTCATGACAGTAGTCGTACCAGTCTAGCTTCCGTGCTAGATTTGAATGATCATGGTGAATGTCGCTATCATACATGAATTATTCTTGTCCCCGGCAAGACCCGTTAGTGAATTGTTTAGTCAGTCCTATTAGGCTTAGTCATCGTATTAGTCATCGTTCGGTTTGTTGGGTGATTCGTAAAACTGTTCTTCACGAAAGATTCGAGAGTACAAGATATGCGTTGCATACTTCTGTTGCCCTCACGGTAGTATTTGATTGATAAAACAAGCCCGAAATTTATGGCCACTGTAAGGGAACGGTCACATGACGGAAGAATGATGCATGATGTGCGATTCGCTAGATATGCACAATTTGTAAAATCACCGAGTCCCCGAGATCAGTCAACAAAATAATACGGAGAATAAAATATGCATTTATGAAAAAGCGTCGTCATTAATAAAACTATACTAATAAATCAAAAAGGTATCAATAGATGTGTAAAATAAAATGGGAATATAAGACAAGAGCGAAGAGAACGCTGGTCATAAGAGAAGGAGAAAAAGTGAGAGTATAAAAGCAAAACAAAGTAAAAGACATCAAGAGAACAGAAAAGGCACTGAGACATAAAAAGACGATTACAAGAAACCGCCCTCGGTGCTCATGACATTGACATTGCTACGCCAGCCGCAGCGCTCGACCGAGGCCGGCGGCGGTGGCGGCGATGTCATGCGCGAGCCGCTCGAGTGGCGCACATGGCCGGACGAGGTGGTTGTGTACTGCTCAGGCGCAGCAGCAGACTCAGAGCCGTTGGAGTGGTTTGATGCATTGGACGCATTGGACTGCACGAGCAAAAGACTGCTGGTGCTGCTGCTCAGGCGTTTAGTAAAGTCATTGAAGCTCAACCGCTTGACGAGCTCGACGGGTGTCGTCGCTACCTCGAGCGTGTCAACTTTGCTGGACGTGTTGGCGTGCGGCAGGGTTGATGTCGACGGCGAAATGGGCGACGTAATTGTGGGCGACTTGGACGGTTTATGCGACCGCCGGCTCATATTAGAGGTCATACTAGTAATGTAGTTGTTCACGTTGAGCGCGGCAAGCTGGGGCTGGCTGTGTGTACGCTGGGCAATAGACGGCCGGTTGCGCGACGAGTAGCCCGTCTGGGGCCGCAGGGCCTCGGGCATCTGAGGCCGCGGGGGACCGCTGTCAAGACTCTTTAGCGTCTGGGCATCGAATACAAGGCCGCCACGGCTCTTGGGGGTACCCGAAATTGATGAAGACATGGAATTCGACTCCTCGGGCTTGTAGCGGCCGGCAATGAAGTCCAGCGCACGCAGACGGTTGGGAGCGATATCGACACCGGATTTGGCGGTCATGGCTTTGGGGCAGATACCGGTCGGCGCGGGTTGGCTGTGAGCAATCGAGCCGGCCATGTCATTGCCACTGTGGACACCTTCGTCGTCTTTATCGCTGGATAGCGACCCGTCATCTGAGTCATCCTCATCCAAGTCCCAGCCGCTCTTAGGCGGGTCCATTGGTTTGGATGTGGACGGGAACTGAGACTGAAACTGCGGCTGGAACTGTGGCTGGGGGTTGTAGCTGTTGGACCGGTTAGGCCGGCCGACATACGGCATCGTTGTGGTGCTGCGCTTGATATCGCTAGGTCTGGCGTTGATCTCCTTGATATCTTTAATTTCAGAGACAGCGACGGCCTGACGCAACCGTTTCCGCTCTTCTGCCTCGCGCATAAGGGCATCGAAGCGTGCAAGCGAGCTCAGTTTCTCTTCTCCGGGGATGGTGTCGCGCTGCGAGCCGGGGATGAAGCGCATCTGGAACGCGCGGTCCAAAATCGTCTCGCGCGGAGCCGGTGGTGATGTCGAGTTGGAGCCATTGGGGCCAATGGAGCCAATCGGGGTGGAGGAGTGCGCGCCAGTGGTAGCAAAGATAGGGATGGTGGGCGAGCTCACACTGTCGCGGCCGCGGGACGGCGAACTGATGGCAGATGTCGATCCGAGAAACTCAGACTGGGACTCGTTGACAGTAGTGGCGGGCGACGGCAGGTCTGTGGACCGACTGGACTGAAAGAATGGAGCATTGTAGTGGCTATGGTTGTTGCTGCTTGTAGTGCTGTAACCCGATGTTGCGATATGCGGTGGCATGTTGGAGCTGGTGTGGGACAGGTCGCTGCGGCGCGAGCGTAGGCTCGGGGAGTCTGCCGTTTGGCCGTGACTGTGACTAGGTGGCGGCGGTGGCGGCGGTGATGGCTGTGTGTAAGAGAGAGACTGTGAGGGCGGAGGAAGTAGTGGTTGAGAACGCTCTTTGGAAAAGGGGTTGACAAAGGTGGGCGATGCGGGCGTGATGGGACTGAGGGGCCCCGATGCTGAGGACATGACAGTGCCAAGCTGGAGCATGAGGGCCTGGATGAAGCGGCACCACTCGAGCAGGGCCTGTTTGTGGTTGTTGTCCTCGGCCGGGCGGAACCAAAGCGTTGTGGGTGCCGTTTCTTTGGTGGTAATGAGGCCGGCAGTGCGACTAGAGCGGCGCTTGCGCAGCTTGTCGGTAATGGGGTCAGGCGAAACGTTGATCACAAGAGTTGGCAAAATGGGACCCTGCTTGCGGTGCGCAAGCATCTGGACCTGGCAATCGGTGATGGAGCTGATGGCGTGCTGCTGGATGGGCTCCGAGTCGCCTTTGTTCTTGAACACGGAGAGGTACATGTTCTCGGCAGAAAGGCATGTGAGCGACGGGGGCATTGTTGCACGAGGTATTGTTGTAGTGGCCTGGTTTTGTGGTATAGACGGAAGAGACGGAAGAGAAGGCGTGGATGAGGCATTGGACTGCTGGCGTTGCTGGTGGACGCGCTGCTTAGTATCGGCAGCAGCCGCGACGACAACATAGCGCTGCTTCCAGATGGCGCGGCCAATAATGGTCCCGCGGTCCGGAGGGACATGTAATATTCCCTCCATTGTGTGACTGTAGGATGTAGATGTAGGCGAAGGATAGAGAGAGAGAAAATAGCGATGTTGTGCTATGACGAGAATATCATGATGCAGGATTTGAATAGCCGGGTCGGGTCGAAATCGAAATCGAGAGTGCGGCAGAAATCAGTATATAGCTGTTGATGAAAGGTTGCTGGTCGTTTGACAAACAGTCCTATGTCTATCCTATTTTCGAGCTGTGCAGTTGTTGAGGTCGAGGCGTCGAGTGAAGATCGGATGTAAGACAACCGACAACAAGGGAGGCGGCGGGATAAACAGAGAGCTGATGCAAAGAGGGATATGAGAGACAGGAGACCAGAGACAGGACACGAGACAGAACAATGGAAGAACAATACAGAAGAGACGGATCGACGAGGTGATCGTTGAAGTAAGTATAGAAGAGTAAAGAGTAGGGAATCGAGAGGCAAGAGAGGATGTGAGACGAGATAGAAGGAGGAGGTGAACAAGAATCAAGATTAATACAAATTGAAAAGAATCGACGAATAAAAAGGAATAAGAAAGAAAACAAAAAGAAGTGGAAAAGAAACAAATAGATAGAAGGATAAAACAAAGAAAGGGGAGGCGATATGAGAAATGACAGGCGGGAGATATGAGACAGTCAACGGTGTGGGCAGTAATAGTGAATGGTGAGCAGTTAAGGGTAGTCGTAAATAATCGATCGGAATACTTTGTAGTGCTCTATAAATTAAATATAGTGATATTTCAATACGTTGAAATACTTCAAGATATGATCCAGAAATATTCGCAATAATAAATTTAAAAAATATTCGCAATACCAAAGCTCCGTAACGAGGATACGAGAGAAGCGAGGTGCGGAATACAGAAGAAATCAAAAGGAACTCAACGCCAGGAACAGAATCTGGAAATCGGGACGAAGATCTGAGGAGTCTTGAGGAGTCCAAGAAGTCTGAGAAGTCTGAGAGACGAGAAAAATACTGCACAAAAATGGAGAAAAGTAGCAAAAGGCTCAAGTGCGATGTCTGAAATTAAGAGCGTGGGTTCAGGAGAGAGCGGGTATAAGGGTAGAAGTTATCAGAGTAGTTTAGCATCTGAATAATTTAGTATTTCATAATAATAATTCATATCTTCATAAACAGATCGGACATCGAAACCAGAAACCAGAGAAAATCAGAGAATGGCAGCTACTGAGTAACTATGAGAGAAATGCATACCACTGTAACGGAAGTGGCGGGTCATAGACGAATGCAACTCTATATTTTAATGTAAATAAGTCGTAAGAATGTGGGAGTAGGGAGGGGAGTATTTACGTCGTAAAGCACAGTCCACGTAGAGGCGAAACAGGCGAAAAGACAAGAAGACGCGAAGAAGAGGAAGAAGTCTCCAGTCTCCAGAGTAAAAATCCAAGTGGAAGCCAGAGTGGAAGAAGCCAAAGTGGAAAGTATCAAAGAAGAGTATGGGGCAATGTCGTAAGGATAGGGGTTCGGGGCCTCTGAGAGAAGCAGAGGCACATGAAAGAACAACGGGAGAACACTGACTGCAACGCTGCACGGGCCGTCGGAGATGCATATTATTGATTTTATACGCATTTATTCAAATTTATTCCAATTCGGTCAAATTTAATATACGAAGTGTATATTTTTTATTGTCAAGTGGTTTGCCCCTTCTCACCGATGGCTTTCGCGATTGGCGGTGTCTTGCTTTTGGAGATTGATATTCGTAGACTTTAAAAGATGAGAGCCAGGACGAGGAAATATACACTCAAAGATACTCCGATCAAGTAAAGCAAAGGTTAAGCAAGGAGATCTAACACGGCACAGATCTGACGAGCATATCCCGTGTCTATCACGAAACCACGTTAACAACATGGCAGACACGACAGTGATTAACACTACACAGCACTGCACAATGGACGGAGTAGTTTGTAAGATACGCATTTATACAGCAAATGCATAAAATGGTCATGGCAAGATGTCCTCTGTACTAATGAATGCATGCAAGACAATGCACCTCCTGAATCCATCCACTAGTAGATCAAGCGGGTGAACCAGGAGAGCAGAAAGGGAAAGAAGGAGTGGAGAGGGTGTCATATGGTGGAAGTGGACGTGTGGAAGAGTGGAAGTAGAAGTGGAAGTGAGTGGAGGAAAAGGTAGTGGAGCTGAAAATGCTGGAAAAGAAGAGTCAAGGGAGACAGAGACAGGGGCGGCAAGGGATAGCAGCAAGAGGCTAAAGAGCAAAAAAAGCCAGGCCAAGGGGAAGGGATAGGACGCTGGGACGACAGACTAGGGACGAGAGGGGACAAGCCCAGGGACAGGGGTTGCATATTCTGTATGTGGTATCCAAGTGAAGAGCGGGAGTGACCCAGTAGCAGACCGTCGGTATTAGAGCGACGGTAAGCGGCAGACGGTAGAGCGGCCGATTGTTGGGAGTTGGATGAAGTGAACCGGGAGGTAAGATGCTTGCAAGAAAAACAAGTTGAATATGGATAATTTCCCTTAATTTTATATCTGGCGATGATATTCGACATGGATGAATTTGAAATAATATTTGATTTGTACGTAAGAAATGCCGTTAATGGAAGGTGATGCGAGTGGAAATCATAGGTGTTTGAAGAAGAAGAAAGTAAGCAGACATGATAATCGAACATAAGATGCGATAAAGATGAATGGGGAAAAAGCAATATATATATATATAAAATATAAAAACATAAGGCCAGAAGGACGAAAGGACAGAGATAAAAGACAAAAAGAAGCAATACTATGAGCTACAAGACAAAAGAATGAAGAATAAAACCGTTCTCCTCGTGGTATTTTTCACCACATATCATCTATGACAGGTTACAACAACAGACCAGACGACAGACAGCATGTGGCATAATAGGAGAAAGAGGCGAATAATCAATAATCGGAATCATAATAGACGATTTATGCACCGGAGTAAGAGACCGGCATTATGGACGCTTTGAGGCTTTGAAGTCGAGTCTCATTTCAATGATCGTCGAAACAAGATACGATATAGATACGTATGTGGAAATACAATATTAGGAAATAGCAGGAAATAACAGAAAACGGGAAATAAATATCCAATATCAGAAAACAAGAGAGAGATGCGAGATAAACGCGATTGAAAATACCATGAACCGGGTTGCGTCTCATAGCCGACCCAAGCACACGGCAGGGGTATCGAGTTGTAATTGGGCAGTATACGAGTATACCTGAATAGGTATGAAGAAAAACCAGGATATTATCAGGGTGTATTATGACGACGGGCCTCGAGGTGAGTGCCAAGGTGAGCTGGTCATCGTGAGATTGAACAGTTAGACATGCGGAATGACGGCCGCAATGATAGGTTACAATTTAGATACTAAGTTGTGATATAATAGAATATAAATGAATCACAAACGCAGCCACTAAAAAGGCAGCAGACGAGTGATGGCAGAAAAGACTGAAATGAAATGAGAGAAGAAGAAAATGGCACGTCAAAAGACCACAAGACACAAGACGGAGAATAACCAAATGGGGAAATATAGAGAGAATGGAGGCCGAAGTCAAGGGGATGGGCCGCAACGAGACAGCAAGGGAATTACGAAGTAAGATGCTGACGGTAGAGAAATGAATGAGGCCCAAGAGATGCGGCAAATGGCTACCCGGAAGGAGTAGACAAGTACGAGGTGAGAAAGCCAAGAAGGAGAGACAAAGACGGAAGGAAACCAAAGAATGAGAAATGAGAAAAGAGAAGCAATTACATGTTGTCTGGATGGCGTGACGTGCATGAGGCAGAGGCAAATTGATGTGAGATTTAAGATACAACATGTTAATGAATAACCCGAAGAGAGCCGTTGCATAGTCGGCATTGCACAACAGGCGCCACTGATGCTTCCAACGAGCCAACGTCCAACACCAAGTACTACTTCGTTGACAGGTGGCAGGTGACAGGTGACAGAAGCTACGGAGCACAACTTGAATCGCGCATACTCGAGAAAACTCGAGAATGCGGAAGCCGACAGACTCGGATGACAGACTCTCCATAGTTCTGGGTTTCTCCGTTTGGGGGCCATACTATTAACGACACGAGAAGCAATCTGAGAGGTTACGTACTTCGTACACATGTACCAAGTGAAGATCGCCGTCTGGAGACGGGGTCGGGTATTAAGGTGCGAGGGTGCTAGGGTACTGGGGGTGAGGTTGTTAGGTAAAAGTTGGGTGACGAGACTGAGACCCGATGTGAGTGAGTTCCGCTCGGTATTACCGCAGCAAGACTCTCTTCATTACTTGCATTTTTTGTATATTAGAATAACAGACTAATTACAGCAGTGAATACTCAGTAGACTAAATTAATCAAGCAGCCAAGGAGCCGTCGCGGACACTGTCGACTATGTTAGGAGTTGACTCGACCGGTGCATACCGGAAAGAGAGAAACCCCGGACTGATTGCGCAGACTCATGCCCGGAAAGGGGTGAGGCTGTAAATACACATCGTAGAGACCAAATAGTGAAAGATAATGGAAATGGAAATAGGGAAAAGAAGCTACGGAGTAGAGATATGGCATATTACAGAGTAGAAGGAGGAGGGGGGACAAAACGGGAGCGAGGAAAGGGAGCTGTCAGAGGGGCACAGACAGATACGTCGTGCACGGACAGATAAAGCTAGAGGAGATAATATTGATTCTTGAGGGCGTCATCTCGGCTTCAGCCTCGAGACATTTTATTTCCGGCGACAAAGCATTGCAAGATGGAGGGTGGAAGGGTAAGAGTGAGGAAGGGGCAGAGAGCGAGAGAGACAGAGAGAAAGAAAGAGAGAGAAAGAGAGAGGGACCGGGTTCACTAGGCCAGAGTCAACAAAGCACCCGTGACGATCTGGTGAATATGGTGTGAAGATGCAAGTAGCTAGCTTACGACTCTGGCTCGTAGATACGTTAGATACGGTAGATACGAATGAAAAAGAGGTAAATTGCAATTGATAAGGGAATGTAACAGAACTGAATATCTGAAAATGGCTATGAGACCCGGACTCCAGCCAATAAATTGAACGATGGGCTGGTCTGATCGTCTTCCCTATCCATCATGTACTTGTCCCTGCATGATCTCCATACAATTCAAACCCTTTTCATTCACTAACCGTCTCGTCTATTTCGTGTTCCTGGTCCCTTTTTATTATTTATTTTCTACCAGCCGTTCTCCAACATTTTGATCCCTGGTAGAACATGCAGTAGACTGCCTCGACATATCTGGGAATAATACCGAGTACCTGAAATCTTGCATGCAGAAAGGGGGAGGCTCTGTGCGCAGCTAGCGGGTGGATACTTCCAAGTTCGACACGGACCGCATCTTGTTACCCATACCGTATTTTGCTTCTGTTGGTTTAATTCTTACTCAGTATTTGGGGGCAAGTCTTGGACTTTTGGGGTTGGCACTTCATACATGTAGAGTAATACTATCGTGTCAGGGTATATTACTCCATACTTAGTTCAAATATCTACCAATACTCAGTAGCCGACATACGAAAAGGGAAACGGGGCGTCGGCGGTGTAAGCGAGCAGGCGAGGTCGCTTAGCAGATGGAGATCTTGGAAGACGGAAGGGGAAAAGAAAGTCAGAACAATATTTACCAAGAGCACGGATGCGAAAGGGTCGAGACCAAAAAAGCAAAAAAGCAAAAGAGCAAAAAAAGGAAAACTCCGCCAAACATCTCGATTCTGCAAGCCTAGCAGTCACGATTCATGGAAAACATGTGACAAAGTAGCAGCGAATGCAATAGTACTGCAATAATACTGAAATGTTACAGGGCTTCCTTTACACGCGTGCACTCTGGGGAGTTGCAGTTGCATTGCTGCCGAAAAGAGAATAAGAAGAGCACCAGAAGAGTCCACCTCGACGGCAACATGAGCGTCATCAATTGCGTGAAACTGTTTAGGGTTTTGTAGATTCTGTGAGCCAATACAAGGCTGCGTTTTATCCCTGATACCATTCTTTTGTATAAAATGTGTGAGGAAGATACAACTGTTTCACTTCGACTCTCAGCCCAGTCTCACCGGGATATGCCTGCTACACTCACCGACAGTCAGCCCCGAAAACCAGGTAAAGATACGGTGTGCAGCATCCATGAACCTAGGTGGTTTCCAGTGTGTTTGCTCATTGTGTCAGTGCTCATGACGCATAGACCATAATACTCTTTGGATATATTTAGACCTTTGGTTGGCGATAGTGCAGATGCTCTTAGACGATGTGGTCTATCAGATGCATCGCTGTATTGCAGTTAAGCCACGCGGTTGTACTGACACAAGTAGACGGCATATGTGTAGAGTTTCTAGCACCCGAATTAGCAATGGCCATTCATACCATCAAGCAATTGCTGTTGTAGAGGAGTCTGGTTTTCGCGCTATGCACATTTCTATTCGCATTGCTGTTCACGCTACTGGTACTTCAGACTTGCCTTCAAGCCCTTTGAAATATCCTTTATTATAATGAGAGAGACAGTATTGTGTGAAACAATACTCTTGATTACAAACTTGATCGTCACTCGGTGTGCTTTCTATATCAGATGGTCGATGTAATGATGATAATAAGCAATCGTCGAGCCAGATCGTGCTGCAAGCACTTAAGGCAAATGGATCGACAGCAAGTACACCATGGATATATCGCCTTTTCATTTTGCATTACTAAACTATTGTAAATAGTTTCCTTTGCTTGTTTACTGTTTCGCAGCCTTTCATAGGCCATTTACAAACTCCAGATGGCCTGTTGTCGTCCAGCGTGTGAATCCAAGGCCCATCACCAAGCTTGACACAGCCTCTCATGAGAAGATAGAGATAGTATGGCTTAATTGGGGGCTCGTAATTATAGGCTAAAAGAATAAAATCTTGAAAATGCAATTAGATCGCTGTCATGTCACTACATTATGTATATGGGACGAAGGGTGGTCGCAGATGTTCAGATGAGATGATGGGCGGCAGATTGGCAGCATACTTGGCCGCCAACGTCAATAACTGGCCATATTACTATAAAGCTACAAAGCTATAAAGCTATAAAGCTATATGCATTCAAAACTTTCCGAACTCTATATTCCTTTTTTCCAGAGAAGGAAGGCACGGTCGTTCCGCTCTAGTTGATAACTGCTCCTGCCTTTTGGTATTGTAAGATAGTTTACAACTCATACTGAATTGGCGCATAATTTAGTCAGCCAGTCTCACTTTTGTAATGGCGTATCTAGTCAGGAAGACCTAGAAAATTCGGTTGTTGTAATATTTCTCATGGATCAAACATCAAACAAAATTATACAAATAGCATTCGTCCAAGTGTGGCAAGTCATACGCCGTCAGTTGTCTGCTGTTGACAACATGGGTGGGTCATATAGAGCTATGTGATTGGTCAGTTCCATAATAACTAGATCTGATGGCCATTTTGAAGTTGAAAACACATGATGATATTCAATTCCAAACAATATTTCTTAGGATATATAAAATAAACTCAAAGACTATTAAAAATCTAGAAATATTACAATATTGAAAATAAGTACAGCTTCTTCTAAACTTGAAAAGAAAACAAAAACAATAAATAAATAAATAGATAATAAAAAAGGACTTTCACGAAAATAAAATCTCAACAATATCTGTTACAGTGACAATGAGTCGCGTTTGCTTGAAAGGCGGCCAGTATCACAGCCTCATCTGCTCCGTCTTGCTTTCTTTCAAACAGAAGAACAGCCGCGTCATGAGGCGAATTATGTAGGCAGTTAGGATATGCACTTAAAAGCCTTGCTCTTCATGTTGCTACCTTGCGTTTAAACGAGCCCAAGTTGCCACATTTTACGTATCTCATCGGGCGTCCAGTGCCCAGTCAGGCACTCACCGACTTCAACATGTAGAGAAAGGCGGGTGTAATAACTGGTGCCTAAAGTGACAGGCGGTCAGACACGGCAAAACTCCAGAGCATAGCATAGACTCGACTACCCACATTGTCCACGTAGCGGTCACATGACGCGTCCTTCCAAAATAGGCCAAGCTCCAACACTACTACTGGCCACTTGTTTACCTAACTGTACGGAGCCCGTGGTTGGGCTGCTGGCAGTACTGGGGTTATTGCTATCTACGGCCAGGCATCACCGTTTCTCCTTTCCCCGAGAATCGACGACGACCCTTCTTCTCACCTGTCTTCTTGCCCACCCCTCACCTTTGTTTCCCCTGTTTTTGTCGATTTTCCTCATCTCTCTACTTTGTTGATACCTCTTTGCTACATTTAGATTACCCTGTGCTCTCCAGGTCCTCTAGTAGCTACCTGTGTCTACCCCCTAGCTCACCGCAACCCCTCCATCACAAGCCACAACAACAACAACCCGGCAAGGCACCGGCGTTTGAACGATCTCGACGACCTTGACGATCTCGACGACCTCGATAGCTTCGACGACTATCTACCAACACGGGACACCTCCGGCTCGACCGTGTCTCCCTAGCTACACTCCCCAACCGCCCCCCCTCTTCTCTTTCGAGCTACCCCGGCCGTCCTGACCGCCGTCCTCGTGCTCCCCGCCCCCTGAAAAGCGCTGTGCGCCGGTTCCTGATCTCGGTCTTGCTCTCTTCATATTACGTCTACATCGGACCTTGAAGCTCCAGCTATACCACCCAACACCTAATACACCATGTCTGCCAGTCTAGCCACCCCGGGCGGCATCTCCGACCCGGCCTTGATCCAGTGCGTCATCACTTTTACCTTTCTTTGAAATCGTTGCTGTCTTCTATTTCTGCTGCAGATGCTAACCATATAGGCTTGTCAACAAGCTGCAGGATGTCTTCACCACCATCAACGTCAACAACCCCATCGATCTGCCCCAGATTGTCGTCGTCGGCAGTCAGTCTAGTGGAAAGAGTTCCGTTCTCGAGAACATTGTCGGCCGTGATTTGTACGTCTCTCTTCCTCTTTATACTTTGACATGAGTCTTTATACTAATGGTTAGCCTCCCTCGTGGTTCTGGTATCGTGACACGGCGACCCCTCGTGCTCCAGCTTATCAACCGCGCAGCAGGCACAAACGCCAATGGCGTCAAGGAGGACATCTCCACTGCTGGCGACAAGTCTGCCAACGCCGACGAATGGGGCGAGTTCCTGCACATTCCCGGCCAAAAATTCTACGATTTCAACAAGATTCGCGACGAGATCAGCCGCGAGACCGAGGCCAAGGTCGGCCGCAATGCCGGCATCTCCCCAGCCCCCATCAACCTGCGCGTTTACTCTCCGAATGTCCTCAACCTGACCCTGGTCGATCTGCCCGGTCTCACAAAGGTCCCTGTTGGCGACCAGCCTCGCGACATTGAGCGCCAGATCCGCGACATGGTCATGAAGTTTATCCAGAAGCCCAACGCCATTGTGCTCGCCGTCACCTCGGCCAACCAGGATCTTGCCAACTCGGACGGTCTCAAGCTTGCACGCGAGGTCGATCCCGAGGGTCAGCGCACCATTGGTGTGCTTACCAAGGTCGATCTCATGGACGAGGGTACCGACGTCGTCGACATTCTGGCTGGCCGTATCATCCCGCTGCGTCTTGGCTACGTCCCCGTCGTCAACCGTGGCCAGCGCGATATTGACAATAAGAAGCCCATCCAGATGTCGCTTGAGGCTGAGAAGAACTTTTTCGAGCAGCACAAGGCGTACCGTAACAAGAGCTCTTACTGCGGTACTCCCTACCTCGCGCGCAAGCTGAACCTGATCCTGCTGATGCACATCAAGCAAACGCTGCCCGACATCAAGGCGCGCATTGCCGGCTCGCTGCAAAAGTACTCGGCCGAGCTCGAGAGTCTGGGCCCCTCCATCCTGGGCAACAGCGCCAATGTCGTGCTCAACATCATCACTGAGTTTACCAACGAGTGGCGCACGGTGCTCGACGGTAACAACACGGAGCTATCTAGTGTTGAGCTGTCGGGTGGTGCGCGTATCAGCTTTGTGTTCCACGAGCTCTACTCCAATGGTGTCAAGGCCATTGACCCCTTTGACCAGGTCAAGGATGTCGACATCCGCACCATTCTGTACAACTCGTCGGGTTCGTCGCCCGCGCTGTTTGTGGGCACGACTGCTTTTGAACTGATTGTTAAGCAGCAGATCAAGCGCCTCGAGGAGCCCAGTCTCAAGTGTATCTCGCTGGTCTACGATGAGCTGGTACGCATTCTGACGCAGTCGCTCGGCAAGGCCCTGTTCCGCCGTTACCCCAGCCTCAAGGAGAAGATCCACGCCGTTGTCATTTCCTTTTTCAAGAAGGCTCTCGAGCCCACCAACAAGCTCGTGCGCGACCTCGTCGCCATGGAGGCCTGTTATATCAACACGGGCCACCCCGACTTCCTCAACGGCCACCGCGCCATGGCTATTGTCAACGAGCGCCACAACCCGGCCAAGCCCGTTCAGGTCGACCCCAAGACCGGCAAGCCCCTGCCCGCGTCGGCCCAGCCCGTGCGCGCCGCCAGCCCGACGCTCGCCGACGGTGACAAGGAGGGCGGTTTCTTTGGCAGTTTCTTTGCTGCTAAGAACAAGAAGAAGGCCGCCGCCATGGAGGCGCCGCCCGCCATGCTCAAGGCTTCGGGCACGCTGTCGGAGCGCGAGAACGTCGAGGTCGAGGTGATCAAGCTGCTGATCCAGTCGTACTACAACATTGTCAAGCGCACCATGATCGACATGGTGCCCAAGGCGGTGATGCTGAACCTGGTGCAGTTCACAAAAGACGAGATGCAGCGCGAGCTGCTCGAGAACATGTACCGCACCGACACGCTCGACGACCTGCTCAAGGAGAGCGACTACACTGTGCGCCGGAGGAAGGAGTGCCAGCAGATGGTCGAGGCTCTCGGCAAGGCCAGCGAGGTCGTGTCCCAGGTGCAGTAAATGGGGGAGGTTTGATTTCAGAAGTTGTTTTCAGGCGCTATCAAGTGCTATTAGGTGCTATTAGATGCCATTAGGTGTCATTAGACGACAGAGTGGTACTTGCGATGGATGATTAGACTGAGAATGCGATTTGTTTATTGTTTATTGACTGATGACTAAGAAAAGAGGATAACTCAGCGACATGTCATGATGAAGCCCTACCATTAATAGTGATGAGACGACGATTGTAATACGAATACAGACAACATTTGGTATCTAATGCAGTTTATTCACCCGCCTAGCCCAGACTTTGCTCTTCATATTCAGTCACTGTAAACAGCCATTCAGTGTTGAACGACATCCTAGCTTTGTTCCATGTTGCTGCTCTTCTTTTATGCTTTCAGTTTCTTCATTAATTTCCATGCCATGTATAAGATCACAAGGGTTCTGCTTGATATTATGTAGATTTCCAGTGCCTAAATGCTGCATTGGTAGCTTTTCAACAAGGAGCGTATCCTACTCACCTTGTACTTCTTACCACGATACCTTGTCCAAAAGGAAAGCCAAAACTCGTCATCACCTGTTGCTAGCTGCCACTCTTCCAATGGGAGAGAGGCTCGCCCAACAACCCCATCACTAACCTCGTCATGTTTGCTCCCCTCCCATATTACCTCTTTGTTAATTCTCACGCCGTCTCTCTCATTTTCCATGACTGTTCTCCGCATGGCCGCGTCATCTTCCGCCTCGAAATTGCTTAGACTGCCAATGCATTGACAATCTTCATTGTCGTCTTCGCTGTCCTCTTCATCCTCCTCCTCAATGTCCTCAATGTCCTCAATGTCCTCAATGTCCTCAATGTCCTCAATGTCCTCAATGTCCTCAATGTCCTCTTCGTCACTCTCTTCGTCGTGCCACGAAAGCCTGCTCATACTCCGCAATCGATGGTGTTGTTGGTCGTAGTGCGGAATCGTGCTGTTAGCCCGAACATGTCTTTTGTACTTTTCCTCGTCCAGCGCCCACTGCATCCGCCGCTTCAATGGCACAGCCGACCAAGCTCGCTCTGAATATCCTGGCTTGACAATCTCTACAGCCTTTAACCACGCACTCAAAACAAAGTATCCATCGAAAGAGGCTTTTCTTGAGAGAAAGTCCAGCCTCCTTTGGTTCAGGAGAATAGGAAATTTCGACCCGGCGTATGCATCTAGTGGTGCATAAAAAGCATTTTGGAGAAGGTAGAGGCAACGGCCTGTGAGAGATTGGTGCAGTAAGGCTACTTTGGCAGATCGATGCCGGACCCAGGCCAGCTCGCCTTTCTTGTACTCAAGCCTTGTCAATACACTTGCTAGCAATCCGGCGCTCTCAAAAAGATAAAGCAGAGCATCGATGACTGGTCGTGGATCCGTGTTAAGAAGCGGGCCACTGTCGTGTCGGTTGTCGTTTATAAGCTGGCTCGTGCAACAGTCAACGTATTGCCGAAAGAGTAAATCCTTTTCTTCCAAATCAAGTGCGAAAGGACCCTTTGATCTCAGAACCCAAGCCGACCAAAGTGGTACTATATCCAGGCTCAGAAAACTGAAAGATTCCATATACAAGGTTACAATCGCCAGCTGTGATCGGTGCCAAAAGTACGGCACGCGCTGCAAGTTGGGCGGGAGTAGTATGCCGGTTGCGCAGAAGATATGAGGGGAGAATAGACTCCTCGGCACCAATGAGCTATAGGTTTCGTCGGAGACGCCGTGGCCGGGTGAAACACGTATTAAACGGTAAGAGGATGCTTTTGTGTCTAAATCTAATGTAGAAATGAGACTGGCCAATTCGTAAATAGCTTCTTCGATGTTGTGGTCGTCTAGAGGCGTGAATCTCCAAAAAGCGAGGAAGCCACTATGCTTTATTAGGAGACGATATAAAATAGTCAAAACATATAACGCCATGCTGCTGGAGAGGCTTTAAATATAACTTACATCATTATGTCGATCTCTTGGACCGAAAGAGTGAATGGCGCAAGACTTGAGATGAGGTCATACATCTTTAAAAAATTAAGCAGACTGAAAGGTTTGTCGGGAGTCATGATATTGGCCTATGAAAAAGTTAGCAAAGTGCTTTGCAAAGGACAATGAACGGCATCTTACATCTGGTGTATATGCCACCTGGCTCAGTAAATGTTCTCCGCCATCGGCATCATGTATAGACCCCTCTCCGTTCTTTAGCATGCTCCGAACTTGGGGCAAATCCAGCTTAAATATAGCCATAAAAAAGTCGCAATCTGGGGGCCGGTTGTTGATCGGGTGTACGTTGTAGGTTGCAAACTGGGCGAGCCGGAACCCTTCAAACGTGATTGCCCGGCGTTGGAGCACTAATCCTCGCAAAAAAGCCCAAGCCCCCGGAATAAATGTGACAGTCGTAGTGGTGATTTCCTTACAATTGCAAAGGTCGTCTGTGCCGCTGTCTCTTTCGTCATCGGTGGGCTTCTCTTTAGTAACAACTCGCTTCTCAATTTGAACTGAGCCGAACCAGGCCGTCTTGAACAGATACCATGACTCAATTTTGGCTTTTTTCGTAGACCACTGTCCCTCTTGGTAGTAATGGGAAAGCGATGTAGTCGTTGGTGCGGGTGAAGTAGCAATCGATTGTGGCCTGGTGGCGTTGGCAAGGTATGCCTCATTGATGCTGTGTTGAGAAAGGCCTGAATTTGGCATGATGCGCTGGTGGGTATATTTTGTGGGTGGTGCCGAGTTCACAAGGTCCTTCGCGATGGCTTCTGACATGGCTGAAATGGAGCCATGCCGGCTTCGTATGGGCAGTTGGGTTTGCCATTCATGGCGTAGATCACCTCGCGGCGGATTTTTTCTCAACGCACTGCTTAAAGCCCCTGCCAACACTCTATTGAGTGCACCTTCGAGAGCCACTTCTAATGCCCCATCCAGAGCTCCCGTTACAGCTCCCGTCACAGACCTCGTAATAGCTTCCGTTTTTTGTGCGTCTGATAGCTCAAAAGCTTGAATAAAACGCTTGCTGTCGTCTTGTACCCGAGCGGATAGCTGGGAGCTGTGGTATAAGCTCTGGGCTTGGTAGCTCTGGATACGTGCATCTAGCGTATTGACACTACGGGTGAAAGCCGAGCTTGCCTGCTCAATGGCCTGAAAAGTTCTCAAGCTCGCGTCTTGTGTTTGAGAGGACAGTTGGGCGGACTGATGCGAGCTCTCAGCGCGAGCCCTTTCCACACTCGTAACTACAACGTTGACGCCTGTCGCCAAAGCCTCGACGCTGGAACTGAGCTCATTCTGCTCGTTGGCCGACGACTCGACGAGTGCTTGGACTTTATCCACTTGGGCTCTATATAGGTTAGGTTAGACGATCGTGCTTCTTCATATCAAATACACAACAACTTACCCAACGATAGCAGACTGCGCATGTTGCAAGGACGACTTGGATCGCTCCAAAGCTTCTACGAGACGGTCCAGGTCGGACTGTTTGCACACTGACATGAAGCGGCGCCATTGCCGTTTAGCTGCTGCGCGTCTGCCCTGCCGAGGTTGGGGCTGTAGGTCAAAGGCATTGACCTTGCTTATGAACTCATCGATGCAGGTCTTGCAATGATCTAGGGCGCGCTGCAGATTATGTGATAGATTGCCAGGTGCAATACCCGGCTGGCTGGAGTCATTGTAGCGGGTTTCAATATCTTTGAGGATGTCGATCAAGAGACCAAGCTCGACACAGAAACCACGCATCCGTTCAGGCGCGTCCGAGAAGTCACTGATAAACCTGTGAACGAATAAAGCACCCTGTGCCAACTGACCGGCAAAGCCAATGATGCCAACGATGCTGGCGGCATTTGATACGCCGTCCATTGTAAAGAGATGGAGTTTAGGAGGTGCTGTTCAATTAGATCTTTGGATCTCTAGCCGTCCAACGCACACATGTCAGACGGCTATGATTAGCCAAAGATGCAGACTGGGCAAGAGGACAGGTGAGAGCGGGAACGATGTGTATGAGATGGAAGAAGTAAGAAGGGGAATTAGACGATACAGAAAAAAGAAAAAAAACAAGAGAGGAATGACAGCCGCATTGGGCACCAATGCCTTCCTGTGCTATAGACAAGAGAGCGGAGCGGCAGAGTCGCTCACACAAGACTGTATTGGCTAAGATAGCCAGCCTATCATGAGGTCAATAAGGCCATGAGCTCACCAGTGCGTGAGAACTAGGCGCACCGCCACGTAGGCACACTCGAAAGCGCACGTTTTGCGTGCTGGATAACAGCACTAGGTTTCGTAAATCTTTGACTTTGCAGCATACCAGTATTAAAGAAGGCGACTGTAAAAAGCGTCTACAGGCCGACATCAAAGCATAATCAAGAAAGGAAGAATAGCCTAGGCCTCCATAAAAGCCCAATGCACACGCAGTATCTATTCTATAACATTTATTGCTGTGATTGTTAAGTCGTCAACCCGAGCTCCTCGGCGCCTAGCCACATTTTTCTCTCACGTCAAGCAAATACAAGTGTCGTAAAAGATGAAATTGTCAACACCAGCAATATTAGATTTCCTGAAACAATGGACAACTATCACTATCTACCAAATACTATCATTGTCATAAGGTTCGTACGGGGGGGGGCCTGGCGGAGACTCTGGCCCAAGACAGACATACGCATAGTCCTTAGCATCTTGATAGTAGTCCTTGTACTCAGGAGGGATGCTGTGATAGCGCTCGTCATCTTCCTCCCATCGAAAGGCGAGCCATCCGTTGAAGGTCCTGCCATCCCGGTATGGTGTGGGAACCCATTTGCCAAACTCCGGCATATAATGACGAAAAAAGCGGTAACGGGGACTCACTGGCATAGGCCGAGGACGATAGCAATCTCTCAGGTAGTCAGGCGATCTGGTGAGGTCTGCAACATTGAAGTCGATCAGATACACGGCGGGCAGACTCGACATGGTCCAACCAGCGGCAGGGGCGGGCGACACTAGCACGTTCCGAGGAGCCAAGTCATTATGCCTTACGCCGAGATACTCAACTATACAGAGAGCTTCCATGCTTTTTGCGAGGACCTCGAGTCGAACCTCCTGCGGGATGCTCTTGAACAGCTTCTCATCCTTGAGCAGCTCGTGTATGCTGACGCCGTCGATCCACTCGTACAGGACCATACGCACTGGCCGGGTCGGCGGGAACGGTTTTTTTGTGTCAGGATAGCCAAGCAACTGAAGGGCTTCGGGAACAGGGAGGTCAAATGTCCACGATCCGTAGTACTTGGGAATGACCTGGCCGTCCACATTGGCATCTCTCAGCACCTCGTAGGCCCCAGCCTCGCGGCTATAGTCAGAGTCTGCCTTCTGGGGCGTGTCGTTGGGCGCTCCTCGCCCAGCATCGTAGTAAAAGGCGTCATAGATTTTGGCCACGAGGATGCGCTCTGGATCCGAGTCCAGCCGGCAGCGCACCAGCTGCGCGCCGCGGCCGTTCTTGCAAGCAATATGATCGATGATCTGCAGGTTGCTCACGGCCGGATCGGGATGAGGTGGTGACGGCATCGGGGGGAACATGAGGCACCACTGGCTCAGGGGCATTTGTTTCTGCAAATGTTTCTCGTCTTTAGAAAGCGGGGCCAATTTATGTGTATAATAACGACCAAATGGAGGGATTGGAACATGACGACGAATAGAGAGGCGGAAGCCAGGGCGGTAGGGCAGTTCTGGTTTGTCGGGGTCCGGAACGCGTTTCCATTCCACGAATGGATTGTTTCGATTTAGCCGGCACCCCTCTTTGTCTTGTTTAGAATTTTCCATTTTCCATCTACAGAAGAGCGTGATGGCGTGCAGTGAAATGATGGGAGCAATTCAGGATGGCAAAATAGGAATGAGGAGGCAGCGAATTGTCGAGTGGCCAAGTAACGAGTGCGTCACAGGATAGGGTGGTAAATGAATGCTGATGTAATCAAGCGCGATGCGAAGGAGCGACAGGAATGGGTAGGTCAGTAATAAGTAGAAATAGAAATAGAAGAAAATAGTTTTAACAAGCCTCGGAATGGGGACAGGGCTTATAATAAGTGAGAGGGAGAAAGAGGATGAAATCACTGTGAATACAGTGGCCCGAATGCGCGCCTACGAATAACATATAGAAAAGCTCATGAGGTTGGGGTCCACTGTTTCCGAGCCCATATACCGCAATACCAACCAACAGCTTCTGCCTAGAACTGAAACAGAAACCCCTTACATCGACTACTTTCGTTGGCGGCGTCGTCTTAGTAGGCACAACGGGAGTTGCTATATTTAGCAGAGCGATGTTATAAATGAACATGTCACGAAAATAAGATTGGTTTCAAAACCTTTATCTAGCCATTCTTACTTCTTACTCTTTTTGTCCTTTGTTGCTTATGACTCTCATATGACTCTCACATTAATCTTGCCTTAGACCCGAATCTTTATTATATTCAAGAATGCTGCCGCCCGTTAAGCGCTAGACATAGGGTGCGGCCGGCGGCTACACGGCCAGACAACGTTATGGGTTTCGGTCATCACGCCTCGCCAGCCTCCATCCGCCCAACTTATATTATGATTTTGCCATCTCCTGAGAATGCCTAGATTATGAGATGCCAATCGCGGTTTCAATAAACGCCCTACTACTGCAGGGTGAGGCCGGCTGCAACACGGCCAATCGCAGGGGTCGTCCTACAGACATCCGATTCGCACATCATGACCGTCGTTGCCTCGCAAGAGTATATCGCTCCTTCCTCTGCTCAGCGAAAAGGCCGGCGGTCAAATTCATTGTCACTTGGTCAACCGCCTGATAATGACTAAGCACCCTCCTACGCACGTAATGTCCTCAATTCTATTGTAAATCGTGTTAACCGCCTGGCTTAAACGCCCAGTATTTTGTGCTCACCCTTTTTTCATACTATCTTGAGTTTCCCCTCAACTATTTTTACATCATACTGTTGAGGCCATCTTCAGGCCGCCGGGCCTCTCTCATTTCGACTTGTATGTCTAGGCATGCCGTACTGACTATAAAATGCACCCTTCTTCACGTCAATTTTACCTTGTTTATCAAATCTTTTCTGTACCACACTTCTCTTCCTCAACACCCAATTTCTGCTTCCTTACGCTCACTCTCACATTTTTGATATCTTAATCAATCTCACCACATTCGTCATGCCCTCCATCAGCATCAGAGCTTCTTTTGACCACCTGCTCCACGATGTTGCTGGTCGTCACATAAGCCCTCTCGCCCATATATCTGGACCATCAACCGATGCGGCTGACGAACCAGACAGTTGTTCTGAAATCGATTTCGATTACTGGAATGTTGAAGCGCAGGCTATTCTTCGCCACGCTAGAGCCCAGCTAGACACCCATCGGCTCGCTTCATTCGAGCCAACCAGACGCTTCTACAATGAAGGTGACGTTGCTGACGCGGCAGCCGTTCACCTTACCAATCCAGTTGAACTTGCGCTCGATGCCCAGTATCCCAACCAGGTGGCTGTATATAATCAGCCGGGACGCGAAACCGCCCGCGCCGACAGGGCGTATTCATTCTCGGAAACGGGTGACTATTTTGCCATCATGGATTATAAAACAGCAGGCGTCATACGGCCTTACGAAGTCCGTCATGCATTTGACACCCGTCATCGATATATGTCTGATGATTCTGTGTTTGCGGGAAACCTGCTGGTCCTTCTGAAGCAAGCTGTCCACTATTCCTCTGTCTATCTTACCAAATACGTCTGCTTCTTCGACTACAACTCGCTACTGCTTATCTACTTGGCAGATGCAGACTTGGGGAGTGTTCCTCCGGAAGGTGGCAACACCTGTCAGATGACCCTAGTGACCGACAAGAGCCGCATGCGACGAGCTCTTCTTGGGTTTCTCGCGCGTGCATACACATGGCGAGCTACGGGGGCTGGTGTACCTGGAGATGACGATGGTGGTCAGAGCTTTGAATACCAATATGCGAGCCACGATGGCTACGACAACGGCGAAAATCACGGCTCTGCTGGTTCTGGAAGGTCTCTCAGGTCCGGACGTTACCGTTAAAGTCAATTGAACCATTCCATTTGAATGCACCTCTTTTTGTTACTGCTCCTAGTCTTACTGTCAGTTACCTTGGTAATATAGCCTTTGTTTTTATTCTTCAATACTTTACTATTATACGCGGTGTAATCATCTTACTATGCTATCATGTTCTCCAGGTATTCCGAAAACAACTCGGGGTACACTTTAAGCTAATATCGTCGGTACGTGATACAACTATATAAACAGACATACGGACCCTCGACTATTTCATATCTCTATAATCGTGCCTTGTCGCTGCCTTTGAGGACAAGACCGCCGTCGACAACGTCAAACTCAGATCCCCGGCTCCAGCCATGCCACCGCTTGAGTACCTCTTCACCGCCCTGGCCGGGATAGATGGCTGTGCCCGAGTAGCCCTGACCCGGCACACCCGGACCCTGTCCTCTGCGGTTGTCCTCTGATTGTGTATCTGCCTTGGAGCCCACACCAGGGACAACTCCATACAGGGGTGTACCTCGTAGACCGACGGCAGGCCGCTGGTCGCCTTCACGCGTGCCCGATTTCTGGCCGGCTTCGAGCTCGGGGTACTCGAGGACTGGCGTGCAGCAGGCATCAGTGCCGTCAAAGACGGCCTCCCACTCGGCGCGCGTGCGGCTGCGGAATGCATTTGTTAAGCTGGCGCGCAGTGCTGCCCATTGTGGGCGCTGGTAGCGGCGCGTCTCCCAGTTTTGGTTTGTGAGGCCGAGCTTCTCGATCAGGATCTTGAAAAACTGCGGCTCGATGGCGCCGACGGCCATGTAGCCGCCGTCTCTAGTCTCGTAGGTGTCGTAGTAGGGGCAGCCAGTGTCTAGCGTGTTTTGGCCGCGCGGGTGGTTGCCAAGATCTGTCTTGAGGCCAAACCGGGGGAATGTGGCGAGGTACGACACGCCGTCGACCATGCTGGCCTCGACGACCTGGCCCTTGCCGGTGCCGCTGCGGGCCTGCAGCGCCAGCAGAACGCCCACCACTAGCATAAGACCGCCGCCGGCAAAGTCGGCGAGGATATTTATGGGCGGTGTCGGGCGCTCGCCGTCGCGGCCGAGCAGAGAGAGCGCTCCGGACACGGCGAGGTAGTTGATATCGTGGCCGGCCATGTCCTTGTACTTGCCGTCGCGACGGAATCCGCTGAGGCGTGCATAAATAAGCCGCGGATTAAGCTGCAGGAGCTCCTCTGGGCCGAGACCGAGCCGCTCGAGCACACCCGGCCGGAACGGATCGATCAATATGTCTGCCGTGGCCGCGAGCTGTCTGACCAAGGCGACGCCGGCCTTGTCTTTGAGATTGACGGCGATGGAGGCCTTGTGCCGAGTCAGGCTGTCATTGGTAGGTGCAGGCGTAGGGTCCGAGGGTGAAGATGAGTGCGAGCCCGGTACGGCACGGTCAATACGCAGCACGTCGGCACCGGCATCGGCAAAGAAGACGCCGGCGAACGGGCCTATCGGTCAGTAAAGGTCGATGAGTAGAGTTGATTGACAGAGAGACATACCTGGAGCCAGTCCGGCAAACTCAAGCACCTTGAGGCCCGTCAGAGGAGGAAGGGCGGCCATTGCTGTAATCTAGAAATGTTGATGAGAATAGATGTCGTCGATGAGATGTCATTTGAGTTTGGACGTTGCTTATTAGGAGCTGTTTTGCGGGGAACTTACACCAGTTGCACGCTACTGCTGAGCTTCCCCGGCTATTCAAATCCGCCCCAACCCCAAAGGCGAGCAAGAGCTAAAACCCGGGGCAGTGGGCCAGTGCTAATGGGGGGCCTGTATTATTCCGTAGGCTGGCCACGCGAGGGCGATCCACCTGGACCTCGGCAGGACAAGGCAATGATTCAGTGCTGATGGCATGATAAGATGCTCCAGTTTACTTATTCGAGATTGTGTAGATTTGGGATAGCTGTAGACCAGGTTCGCTGCATACCAGATAGACATAGCGCATGTCTTGTATTTTCCTAAATAACCTCTACATCAAACACGATCAAGCATCGACGCATCGACACATTACGATATCATAAGATCACGAGATGACATTGGTTAGCTGATCCTAGCCATATCATCTTGACCTCTTCTGCTTAGCAGAGAGACGCATTGAATGTATGCACGAGGAGACAAACGTCATGAAATTGTGAGAAATCGATAAAAGTAAAGAATAGGAATAGGAATAAATGAAATAGAAATAGAAAAAGACATTAACAGAAAGCAACAGACACGCCTTTAGCTTTGAACCACATTACTCTCGCAGAGACACAGATAACAAAAAAGAACAGAAAATAAAAATAAACAAATAATAAAACAGATAGCAGACATGACAGAAATCAAACATGGATTCTTGGGGACTTCAACCAGCCCCAGTCATCATTATTGACACTTTGAATACGACTCCAGACAAAACTCATCCCGCTCAATCACCCAGGATAGACTCGTCCTCGTCCATCTTGTTGCCGTCATTTTCCTCCTCCTCCTCCTCGTCCAGCTCCTCTTCAACCAGTTCGCGCCGCCGCAGGTCCTCCAGCGTGCCCTCTTCCGGCTCCGGCGTATCCAGTAGGTCGTCCAGCTCGTCCTCGTCCAGGTCCGCAGCCGGTGTCGGCGCGCCCAGCAGCACATCCTCGTGCGACAGGCCCAGGTGGGCGCCGGGTGTTGTCGGTGCCGGTGTCGCCGCTGAGCGGTGCTGATTCTGGTTCTGGTACGCGTGGCTGTGGGACGCCGCAACACTGACGCCGCGTGCAACCTCTTTGCCCTTGTTCCGCTGGTGTGCGGCGCCGCCCTTCTTGCGGCTGCTAGCGGCAAGCAGCTCGGTCGCCTTGCTCTCGTCGAGGAACGCCACAATCTCCTTGTAGCTGGGGCCGAGCTTGGTCTGGTTGCGCAGCAGACGGCGCTTGAGCTTGCCCGCGTGCGCGCCCGAGTGGTCCAGCACACGCGCTGCAATGGCCATGACGTAGTGGCTCGTGAGATCGCAGAGACCGCGCTCCGCCTTGAGCTCAATGGCCCGGCGCTCCTCGATCGGTGTGTCCTCGTCGTCTTCATCGTCCTCGTCATCCTCGTCATCCATGGGATCGTCAATCGGGTCCTCGTCGTCCGCCGGATCGTTGAGCGTCTTCTTGGTCTTCTTGGCAAACGTGCGCTCGGCCGCATCAAAGATGCTGAGCAGCTCGTTGATCAGGCCGGCTGGGACCTGGTCGATCAGACGGCCAAGGCTGACGTACTTGGCCATGACGGCCGGCTGGCTGAGGTTGCGCCGCAGCTGGGCAAACAGCACGTGCAGGTCGCAGTAGGCGCCCGTGGCGTAGAGCCGCAGATCGTCGTTGTAGCCGCGCGACGAGAAGGTGTGCACGACGTTCTGGTCAAACGACCGCTTGCGAATCGCGAGGCTGTCAATGACATCGTTGGGAACTTCCGACTTGCTGTGCACTGCGAGCACCAGTGTGCGCATCTTCCACATAAAGTAGAATTGGCACGCGCCAATCGCGTTGGCCGTCAATCCGTCCTCAATGTTGTCGAGGTCCTCGTCGGATTCTTCAAACTTGCCGCGGTGCACCGTCTTGACCAGGAGATCGATTGCCGGTTCATTTGACTCGGCACTCGCCAGACCGTCAGCCTCGAGAATGTCCACACAGTCCGAGATGGATGCCAGCTTGCTGATCTTGAACAGCGTTACCGACAGGTCTGTTGCCAGTTGTGGTGAGAGATTGCGCCGCGCTGACAGCTCGCATGTCCGATCGAAATTGCGCAACGAATTGATCGTCGTCTCCCACAGCGCCGACACGCGGCCGTCGACAACCTCCTCCAGCTCCTCGTATTGTCGCGCGTGCAGCAGTGCCGCCGCCGCCTCTGACACTACAGACGTGTCTGCGTGCCGTGTAAACTGCGTGCAGATCTCGTCCAACAGGCCCTCAAATGTCGCTGTATCTTGCCGTAATTGCCGGAATACCTCCAAGTTCAGCGAGTGCTGCAGCCGCAAAACAGTGACGGCCGTCACTGGTTCCGCACCAAACTTGCGCAGCAGCTGTGGGATAAGACCAGCCAGTGACAGCGCCGCCTGCTCTGACGCTTCGGCCGCTGAGATGGCGTCGCTCTGGCCAAACCTCCTGCGGAACCGCTCGCTCTCGCCACCAGGCGTCAGGCTCGCCTTGGCCGCTGCGGCCAGAATCTCCAGTAAAATCGACTCCTCGTTCTCGGCCGGTGCCACGGCAATGCGGAAAGTCATGTCTGCGGTGCGCGACTGCTTGCGTCCGCCACGACCAGACTTGGCGTTGTCCACACTGTGGTCGTACAACAGGTAGCCCGCGATAATCTCCCAGTTGGTGATCTCGGGAATCTTGTCTACCAGCACCTGGGTAGCCAGTGCTAGCCGGCTCGTCTCGGACACGACGGCATTGGCCACTTCAGCCGCAACATCCAGGGTCGCAAGCGTCGGCTCTGTGCGCTCCTCGCCCAGCTGGATCTCGTAAGCAGAGATGGTGCTGGCAAGGCTCTTGACGTCGATCCAGTCGCGGCGCGGCGCGTCGAAATCAGCCGACTTGCCTTTGCCGCGGCCAAACAGCTCGTGCAGCACCTCCTCGCCGCCAATCTCGTCAAGCTTGATCGATGCAAACTCGCGCACGCAGTCGGCAAAGAAGTTGACCGTCGCTCTCCGTATCCGCAGCTCGGCGTCAAAGATAAGCTGGCCAATGGCGTCAATCTCATCCGGCTCCAGCAGACCGGCCGGGCGCAGCTGCTCGACAACGGCAATGGCCGTCACGCGCACACCAGTATCAGCATCTTTTGTCGCCATCTCGATTAGACGGGCACGGAAGCGGTCGATAAAGTGACCCATCTTGCTGGCGTCGCGCTTGAAAATGCGCGCCAGCTGCTTGAGCACCTCTTGCCGGGTCGCCGGGTTTTGATCAGACAGCATCCAGCCGAGGTAACGCAGGTACTCGGGCTGCATGTAGACGGCGGGCAGTGCCCAGACCCAGGATCCGAGGGCCTCCACACACTCGGTGCGGATGCGCGGGTCGACATCGCGGTAGCGGTGGACAAAGACAACGTCAAACGACTCCTTCATGAGCTCGGCAGCACGTTCGCGGTTGTGGTTGGCCTCACGCAGGGTCGACTCAAAGGCCAGCAGGCGCGTGTCCTTGCCCTTGTTCTTGCCATTGCGGCCGCGCTGGCTCTCAACCTGCTGGGTCATCTTGTTGACACGGTCGTCGAGCTTCTTGGCGACATCAACGAGCATGGCCAGCATAGCCAGGACGACTGTCGTGGCGGTGTGGCGGAAGGGGCGCAGTGTCGAGGACGACAGCGATGCAACCCAGCGGATGACGTTCTCCATGATCTCGGGTTGTGTGTAGAGCACTTCGGTCTCGTGCAGCACGTTGATGAGGGAGTGGAAGAAGGACACCAGCAGCTCGCGGAATGAGCGCGTCGACCGCGACTTGGAGATGAGGGGGTATTCGGTGATTTTTTGCTGAAACGTTTAGCAGCTGTCATTCTATATAGTTCTGCAGAGTATATTCATCATAGAGCTCGCAACTTACATCTTCGTAGAAGCCCTGCAGCTCAGTCAACTTGTTGGAACAGTTGTCCGGATCATTGATATCGTCTTCGGTGACATGGTAGTCGCAGCCGGCAGCCGACAGAATGCAGTTGACGAGGTCGGCGACGGCAGCCTGGTTGTTTGTCTGGTAGCGCTCGTACCACCGCGCAGCCACGTCGTCGCTGTCGTCTCCCGACTGGAAGATGTCGGCATACAGCTCGCTGCCGTGGTCGCCGTCGGTCTCAATGGTGACGCGCACCGACTTCTTCGGGCGGCTGGGCAGGCTTGCGGCGTGGTTGCCATTGCTGTTGCTGGCGCCGTTCAGCTTGGGCTTCTTTGTTGCGCGTTTTGCTGCACCATTTGTTCTTCTCTTGGATCGCGATGCGGCGCGTCTGGCCTCGCCGTCAATGTGGTCGCCGTCGTTGGCGTCGTCGTCGAGATCGTCGTCGTCACTAAGGTCGTCGTCAAGGCTGTCGAGGCCATCAGCATTGCCATCGCCCAAGTCCTGGCCGTCCTCTCCTAACCGCTTGCGCTTTGTCGTCTGCGGGGCGGTGTCATCGAGGTACTTGCTTGGGGGGCGCACGACGCGTCCGGACCGACGCTGTGTCGCGCCGTCGCCGCCGTCGTCAGAGTCCATCGCGTATTTATGACAGGCAGGGTGTGTGGTATAGTGTTTGTTTGATGTAGAGTCGATTACAGTCGGGCTGTCGCTGTCGTTGGACGCTGGCAATTATCGATATCGTCAAAGAATTGGTCGCGTCGATTTGCGCGCGCAAGTCGTTCAAGAGTGTAAAAAACACGCCCTAGCTGAGATGCAATGGAAAGCCTAGAGGGGTGGCGCCTAGCTTTCAGTTGTATTGGGTAATACGGGTCCAGGTATCTTATATAGCTTCCTCCGTCAGGCGTGTTGAGAAGTGTCGTGACCACGAAATGCAGGGAAGAGCGCTGGTGACGGGATGCCCGCTCGTCTCCTGCCTCAATTAGATTTTATTTAATCAATTAAAAATCATTAATTCACAAAGCGGCAAAGATGCAGGAGAAACACACAAAAGGCCCAAAGAAGAAGGAACAAATGTCGCGTCGGCAGGCGCGACCCTCTTTCCCTTTTGTTCTTTCCCTCGTCTCGCGCTACTCTCTGTCTCTCTTTCCTTCGCTCCTTCCCCCTGTAAGTTACAACTGTCCGTTTCTCCATATCTGAGGGGGCATCCACTATCATTGGCTGACAATTGTGCCAGCCCACGCCAGAACTACACGCTATCAGACACTACCAAACACTATCCGGGCACTATGAACTGTAAGCAGTTATGCAACATAATGTTTCTGCCTGAGGCATCTCATTTAGCGAATGTAAACAACCATGGAACTAATAGGTACAAACTACCCCGCTCTCCCGTTGGCTGCTCGCGTGTAAAAATGGGTCCCATTTACACGTATGATGACTAACAATGACTTGCACCGGCTCTTAATGAGGTTTTTGTTTCCTTTAATTCTTGATTTTTTCGGTAAATAATATCATAACATTCTAATAGTAAAGTAATGGCACCGTAGTTCTTCCTAGTATTCACTGCATCTCAATGTTTACTGATCGTGGCGCCACAGCGAGTCCTTACAGCAGTGCAACATACACGGTGAGGAACATGAGAATCGAGGCGTCAAAGCACATCGAGTGGCTGTATACTTTATTATATTATTTTATTATATTATATCGGTACACGTCTATACACCGACGACACTACATTAGCGTTAGGACTACCTTGCCGCGGACTTGCCCACTGTTTGCTCTCGTCATGGCTGCCTCGTATTGCTCCAGCGGATAAGCCAAGTCAAAGACGGCCTTGACAGCGCGCATCTCAATCAATTCGGTAATAGCCTGCAGCTGCTCAGGGTCGGGGTGCACTTGGAAGTAGACTCCTCGCAAATTCATACCAATGCCCCCTGTCTCGGGCTTGAGCCTCTCTGGCGACTCGACGACGGTAGTGATGACTATCCCACCATGGCGTGCACTCGTCCAAGCTCGTCGGAGGGTGTCACCACCGACGCAGTCAAGAATGAGATCGTACTTGTCAGAGTGTAGGGAAGAGGAGCGCGCTCGGCCTGAGTAGCTACTTTCTTGACTTCTCTGGCTTCTTTCTGTAGAAGAGTCTACCACGCGGTGGGCGCCCAAACTACGAACAAACTCTGATTCTGACAGATCACATGCAGCCGTAATGTGGCCGACACCAGCCAGGCGGGCAAGCTGGACAGCCCAGAGACCGACACCGCCGGCGGCATCTGTTATGAGGATGCGCTTGTTGGCATTAGCGTCATCGGCCGATGCGAAGCTGCGCGGACGGTGGTGTGAAGACGACGAGGGGCGCGATGACGCCCGGGATAAAGGTCGCGGAATCGGCGACGAAGATCGTTGGTAGGGGTGCTGTAGTAGAGGTCGTGTAGTTATGCCTACAGATGGAGTCGTACTAGAATACGGAAGAAACGGCGGCGTTGGTACAGCCAGTCCGCCGTGCACAAACAGAGACTGCCATGCGGTGAGAGCGGACATGGGTACAGTAGCGGCTTCTTCCCACGAGATGGTCTCCGGTTTCTGGCGCAGCTCACTCGTGAGGGCAATCGTAAACTCGCGCGCATTGCCTTGGCGGGTGGGTGAGGTGAGCGCATAGATGTCAGTGCCTGGCACAAAGGGTGAAGATGGCGGAGCCTGGATAATCGTTCCGGACACTTCATATCCCGGGACTGGTGGTCGTAGAGAGGCGGGTTCTGGCCAAGTGAGCTCATTGCAGGTTAGGGCGACAGCATGGACTTGAACGAGATGCTCGTCAGGGCCGAGAGGCACGGGCAGTGGAAGGTCGATGAGAGACAGTGCATGGGATGCAGGCTCATAAGTGAGGGCCAGCATCGAGTCGCCGTCGTCGCCGTTGTCGTCATTGTCCATGCTGGGTCATGTGTTGCGGATAGAAAGGATCAAAGTTGTGATAGTAATAGCAATGCACCAAGCGCCGTACAACAGATGATATATAATCGTAAACATGTGTGCATGTGTATATGTACTCGAGAATGACAAGACACATCGGTCGAGGTACAGCATGCAAGAATCGATAACACAACACGAACATCGATCCCAGCAGTGGTAGTCAGTTGGTCTTAACAGCATGGATAGATAGCCTTGTCATTGTAAGGATATATAAGCGACTTCCTGTTTAATTAGATGAATCCGGGGTCGGCCATAGACGCTCAAAGGTGGTAGACACGCTGTTCATAGACCGAATCCGGGGTAGAACACAGACCAGCCCAAGAGGCTGAGAATACGCGCAAAGGACAATGCAATTCATCGGTTATCAAGCAGTATGTCAGCAAACATATAGTCCGGCTGTAAATTTCCTCACTTGAAAGAGGTTCAGTTCAACGGCGCGTTTGTTAAAGGAGAGGGGTGGAAGCATTCAGATATGCCATCCACTGGTAGTTGTAGTCCTTGTTGTAGCTAGACGTGTGCAAAGAAAGGAGAGGCTACATTAACGATCAGCATTACAACGGCAAGCCAGCAAACCCAAATATGATTATGTCTGGTTCGAGGTGCATCAAATGAGTGTTGCGTTCTGCTACCAGTACCCCCCCGCCCATGTAAGATGGTCTATGCATCCAGATGCTTGTAGTAAGGTAACCTTGATTGACTTTAGCTGTCCTTGGAAGCATTGCTGGTGCTTGATTAAATGTCCAAATTGATTTCCTAAGATCATGTGGCTGCCTTGTGGTCCTCTGATCATTGCAACAAGGTCCAGGGGGGCGGCATGTCGATCACAGGGGTCACCTTCAGATGGCTTTGACGGATTTGATGAAGTTGATATAATTTGCTTTTCATTGGTCAGTTGAATATTCAGTAGTAAATGCAGAAAGATATCAGAGATTATAGAAAGAGAACGAAAGAAAATAAAATAGAATAAATGCCGAGGTATCTGATGCTAGCAACGCCAATTTTGTCACATCTTCCTCTAGTTGGAGCCGCCTACTTCTGCCTCGTCTGCCTCTGTCTCCGCCTTCTCCTCGCCGTACAAGAAGTAGTGCTGCACAATAAACACCACGTCGTAGGCCATGGACACATTGCCCAGAGCTAGCTTGACCGGGTTGCCCGTAACACCCGACCAGTCGCCCTGCCGCAGACTGTCTACCAACAGCTGGGCAATGCTCAGGATACCGCCGCTAAAGTCCAGCAGGATCTGCGCAATGCTCCAGCCGGATGTGCTGCGGTTGCGCCAGTTGGCCAGCACCTGCGGCGAGTACTTGACAAGCGTCACTACGAGCTTAACATAGCCGAGGGCATAGACGACGTCCAGCCAGCCCCAGTGGGTAGACACTTTGAGCAGCAGATTGTCCGATGGTGGAGAAGCGGATGGACTGCTCAGAGTCAGGGCGACGACAATGGCGACGGCACCGACACACCCAGTCATGAGCCACAGGATAAACCGCGACGGGCGGCTTGCAGTCCGAGGGGTAACGATAGGAGACGAGCCTGCCAATAGACCAACCGCCTCGGGATCATTTTGGTGAGAGCCCCACCAGAGCCGCGGCAAGAGATACTGCGACAGCGTGATGAGCGAGAGCACGAGCGCGTGGGCGGCAAAGGCGACATCGTTGGCAGCGACGGCGGGCGTCAGACCATGGTGGCGCGCGGCATACTCTGCGCGCACGGTGGCCGAGTAGCGCAGGGCCGAGGTGGACAGCAGATAGGACAGGAAGCCGAGACAGTTGACCAGCGGAAAGTCGACGGTCGTGCCTGCCGTAGAGCGGCGCCGAGCATTGAGCAGCGGCTGTGGGTAAAAGGAGAGCGACCAGCAGAAGGTGTAGACCCAGCCGAAGAGGGCCGACAGAGCAGCAAGAAGGTCCATTTGATGGAAATTTAAATGGTTGTTTTTTGGTGATAATTTAGAATAATAAAAGAAAGAAAGAAAGAAAGAAAGAAATCAAAAACTCAGGGCCTCGACAGAAACGCCTTATGTCGCAATCACACGGCTAACGGGCTGCCGTACAGCTTCCTGCCTTTTTGGGTGTTTAGTGGGGCGCTGTCGTGCTTTACTCTTCGGCTTGTAATTCCAAGTATTACTAATCTTATCGCTATCGCGTGATAGCTGACTCATCTTCAATCTCACTTCAACGTCCAACCTTGGTTTTGCAGCGACGAGATCATTGTCGCAATGGACTCGCTTCAATACCAGTCGCTGCGCTACGGAAATCACAGCCTGCAGACAATCGATGTCTGGGAACGGCCAGCCGAGGAGCGCGTGTCTGCCGCCGACAGCAACCGCTACTTTTTCATGTGCGTCTTCTGTCTCACCATCTCCCTCACACAGGTCCAAGTCAACGTCGCTAACAGACAGCTACATTCACGGAGGTGCATGGAGAGACCCGCGTAGGCTGACAGACACGGCCGTTCCGTCTATCAAACTGTTGACTGCAGCCGACTCGCAGTATCTGCCGCGCGACCGCATTGCCGGCTTTGCCTCAATCGGCTACCGCCTGTCGCCGCACCCTGAATTCCCGCAGGATGTCGCAAGCACACCCAAAGACGAGTTGCGTGACGCAAAGCACCCAGACCATATCAACGATGTGTGGTCAGCGCTGGCCAAGCTTGCCTCCCAGAAAGCATCTGAAAAGGGCTCGCCGGGCGACTACATTGCTCACGACAAGTACATTGTCTACGGCCACTCGTGCGGCGGCTTCCTGACATACCAGCTGTGGATGGGCTCCCAAGCTACGCCTCTGCCCCCTCCCATTTCAGCAAGGGTACCCCCCTATATTGTCGGCTTCGAGGGCATCTATGACCTGCGCGGACTGGTCGACCGTGGAGGCAGCCCCGCACATGGCGGCGGCCCTGGTACTGGTTTTGCAGGCGCACTTTTGTCGATTGTCAAGGGTGCTTTTGGTGAGAACCATGCTGCATGGGACGCAGTCAGTCCTGGCAAGTATGAATGGACCACCCTGCCCGAGCTCACCTCAAAGAGGCTGGCAGTGGTTGCCTACTCGATGGAGGACGAGCTGGTGGACGTCGGCGAGATCGACACGCTCGAGGCAGCGTTACGACACGGCGAGAAGGCCGACCAGTTTTCGCTGGTGGTGTTGCGCGATTTACACGGCAAGCATGACGACGTGCACATTGACGGGCACGAGATTGCGCGCGTGCTGACCGAGACTGTGCGGCAACTTGATTCGCGGTAGATGCAGATATAAACAGATTATAGTGAGTGTGTTATCGCCAATGATATTGATTTTGATGGTAAAATGTCCATGATTCTATGTATCCCAGTCCTTCTATCACAATTTATCCTTCCTTTCCATCCATCTATTGTCATGATCCAATAAGCAACAGCAATGATGATCCCGAAAATCCCACAAACAATTAAAGAGCAAAATAAAGCAAAACAAGAATCCCGATTTTATAGAAAGCAAATGCAAACCAAAAAGCAGTCATATCTCATAAGTCATAAAAGGCAAAAACAGAAAGACGCCAATAGAAAATAGAAAGAGGCAACGCTCGGCCCATAAAGCCGTATTATGAAGAAGTATTAATGGTTCCTTGAAGAGAAGAAACCTAGGCCAGCGCCCGCAGGCGCCAGCCGATGAAGCGGATGCGCACAACGATCATGACAGCGGCACTCACCAGAGTGGTGGCGGCTGCCCAGATCATGGCAGTGTGGTAGCTCTTGGCCACGGCCAGGCTGGCATCGCCAATCAGGGCCGAGGCTGTCGGAGCACCGGCGAGAGTGGCGACGGCGGCAATGACACAGACCATGCCGAAGCGCGCACCAATGCGGTTGCTGGCGTGGCCCGAAAGCGCCGAGATGACACCGACCCAGACGCTCTGGGTGATGCCGTTGCAGAGGCCAAAGAAGACGACAAACAGGTACATGCCCGTGGCCGAGCTGCCGACGGCGAGCCATGTCAGGAGAATGGAGCCCTGCAGGGCCGTGGACATGATGAGGGTGTCAATGGGGCCCAGCCAGCGGTCGGCAATGTAGCCGGCGACAACACGCGACGGCATGCCCAGGGCCGTAGACATGATGAGCAGCATGGTGGCCTTGGAGGATGAGAAGCCGATAACCTCCTCGGCGTAGGTGTTGATGTAGTAAAAGGCAAAGTAGAGACCCCAGTAGAGCATGAAGGAGCCCACCATGAACAGGACATAGGGCAGCTCGCGCAGGGCCGACCAGTCGACGATCTGGGCGCCAAAGTACGACAGGTGCTTCTTGTAGTATGCGAGCGACAGGAAAGAAGACTTTGAAGACTTCTCTTCGGTTCCGCTGGCTGGGACCGCCTTGCGCTGGATGGGCGACTGGCGCAGCAGCATGGCGGCGCAAAGGCAGACAAAGACGGACAGGAACGTGGCAACGCGAATGGACCAGCCAAAGCCGATGGCGGGCAGCAGGAACTGCACGACGGCAGGCAGTACAGCACCACCGACACCCGTGCCAAAGGTCGAGATGGCCAGTGCCGTGGAGCGCTTCTTTAAAAAGTAGCCATTGATGGAGGGCAGCGAGGGTGCCGTCAGCAGACCCAGGCCGGTGCCGGTGATGACGGCCTGGCACAGGAACAGGGCACCGGGCACCTCTTGCGCCAGCGACGCATCAGCCAGCTGGGCAGGCACGGCGAAGCTGGTGCCGATGCCACCGGCAAGCACAAACAGGGTGCCGGCAAAGGTGACGTGGCGGGCATAGCCTGCATCAGACAGCAGGCCGGAGACGGTAGAGAAGAAGTAGGTCAGGAACGTCTGGACAGAGCCGACCCAGCTGACGGCGTCCGAGTCCATGCCGAGGGTCTGTGTGTAGTAGACCTGGTAGATGCCAAAGACGTAGCCGGTGCCCCAAGCAATAGCGTTGAGGAGAATACCGGCGGCGACCTGGCACCAGGCGACGAGGCCGCCGTCAGGAGGAACAAAGACGGCTGTGTCGTCGTCGCTGCCGACGACAGTGTCTTCTTCTGTGTTGTTTGCCTCGATGTCTTTGGTGTTCTTGTTGAGGTCCTTCTTGGGGTCATCCTTGCCCTTGTTCTGGTCCTTCTCGGAAAGGATAAAGAAGATGTTATCGTCGACGAGGGTGGCCCCCGACGGGGCACCAAACTCCTCAATGAGAGTGGCCGACGAGACGTTGCGAGGCGGCATGCCAGGCCGCTGGGATTCCTCCAGAGTCCCCTTTTCCAAGTCAGACATTGCAGTGTTGTAGATGTGTCTGTTTAGATGTGTAGATGTAGATATTAGTAAGTGTTGAAGATGGTGTTGGTGATAGTGGTAGTGATGCTGGTTAGATGGGTAAGGTATTAAGAGTAGGAGGTATTAGTATTAGAGGTATTAGATGATGATGATGATAATGATAATGATAATCTAACGGCCACCATAGTAGAGGACGTCCTCGAGTCTTTATATAATAATCAGACACACAATATAAAATACGAGAGGATGGACAAAAATGAAAAAGCTATAAACTAAAGCTATAAGCTATAAGCTATAAGAAATCTATAAAAGCCGTAAAGGGATAAAAGAGAAAACAATTACACAAAAGCGAGCCCAAGGACTGGACTGGTCTGGCCGTTCTCGCTCCTCCCTAGGCCGTTGTAAAGAGGAGTCTGCGGCAACGACGAGCCCGACAGAGGGTCGTGTAAGAGACAAGAGGAAAAACGAAAAGGAAAAAGAAAAGGAAAAAGGAAAGGAAAAAGGAAAAGGAAAGGGGGAAAAGAGAAAAAGTCAAGAGTCATGTCTTGCCATCGCGGCCTGGTCATTCGTGATTTGTGTTGTCATAGCTCAGGCTGGTAGGGAGGGAGTGAGCAGAGTATGGGCAAGGGGCGTTGGACTATCGTGACTTTTCTTTCTTCGTTTTTTTAGAGCTTAATAACCAAATAATAATCCACAGAGTCTTGAATTCGCCATTCAGCTAGACCAACCCCCTCTGCTGGTAATAAATCAACGCCCATCCATTTTGTCTGTTGTCTTTTGACTTTTGTCTTTTTTTTGTCTTTTTCTTTTTTTCTTTTCACTCTCCCCCTTTTATGTGCACTTAGGTTTCCATCTTCTTCCATCTATTTTTGTCTCCCGTTCTCGTCTCCGGCCATCACGCTGCTGTCTTGCTGTCTTGCTGCCTTGCTGTCCTGTCCGTCTCTTCCGTCTTCCCGTCTCTCGTCTTTTGTCTTTCGTCTTTCGTCTTCGTCTTTTGTCCTTTTTGGTTTGCTGCTGCCCTGCTGTCGGCTTTTGCTTTTGCTCTTTGGTGTCCAGTGTCTGCTCTCTGCCGTCCGTCCGTCGATCATCCTTCTTCCACCTCATCCACCTCCTCCACCTCATCACCCTGCATCTTCTGCATCCTCTATCTAGTCTGCTGTCCACCATCACCATTGCAACGACATCATCGACATCACCGCCACCATCACCGATACCATCATTATCATCGAGATCATGGACCCGGCTCTACCCGTCGGTGACCACTAACATACCTCTTAATTTCTTGTCTAGTGCTCGGCTTCCATCGCTTTTGCATACCGTGTATCGCTCTAGATTTGGATTTTGCATCACCATCCTCCATCTCTCCCTATCTCACCGTCTATTCTTCGTTCCCTCCATATTTTCTCTGTCTCTATCCTGCTGAGCCGTTCTGCAGACGTTGCTAGCTTGTAGGTGCAATGCAGTATATGACCACCCCTGGAGTGCAGTGCCTTATGTTGTAAGGATAGAGGGTAGAGTAGGGTAGATTAGGGAGAGGACCAAGCGAACAAAAAAAAAAAAAAAAGGAAGAAAGAAAGAAAGAAAGAAAGAAAGAAAACGGGAAATGCAAGGTGAAGGACCGAAATGCGAAATGCGTACAACGCAAAGCGTAAATAGCCGTCGGCAAGGATCCGAGTCACAGGATGAAAAGTCACGATAGTTTGAGACGAGAAAAGACGGTGGGTGTAGAAAGAGTAGAGAAAAGTAGAGAAGAAGACAGCAGTATAAAGAAAAATAAGATAAAAAGTAAAAAGTAAAATAAAAGAGGAGAGAAAGACGGGTAACAAAGTGGAGGAAGCAACACAGAATTCAGAGAATATAGAATAACAATAGAATAGCGATCTAGTGAATGGTTCTAGAGGACGATTCCCATAATAATCCCATAATTCGCAAATAATGGGGAGGATATAGAGCAAATAGAGCAAATATGTAGAAGAAGAGATAATAAGCAAAAATAGACTATCTAGGAGAGTCTAGGTTGCGTCTAGAGCTTTTGGGTGAGCGCACGGGTCGGGTTTAAGATGCGATTAATTTTTTGATGAGGACATTCTAGTATGGTTTCTATTCGTTTTTCCTCTTGTTTTTTCCTCTTGTCGCTGTCGCTGTGAGTTTCGGCTTCCTCTCGCTTGTGAGTGACGAGCAACGTGGAAGGCTCGTGGCGAAGAACAGAAGAAGAGAAGAAACGAGAAAAGAAGAAGAAAAACCAGGAGAATCAAGGAAACATCGTGCCTTGCACTATCGGACTATTCTAGAAGCTACAAGATCTCGATAATGTCATCGTCGCATTCGTGGTTGTAAATATAGAGAGGCAAATCGCAAAAGTAGAGAAAGAGGAGAATTAATACGAATAAAACAATAGAGAAAAAAGAGCCGCATTGATTTTGTTTCTAGTATCGTGAACATTGCATCGAGCATCGCCACCGTCGTCACCATCATCATCATCATCATGAGATATAGTGTTTGCATTATTTTCTCGATTCCCCGATTCACTTGGTTCGCCTTGTTTCTTCTTGTTTCTCCTTGGTTTGCGTTCTCCATATCTCCAATTTTCATCACCATCCATCAGACATCACCGCATCACCACATCACCACCTATACTCGACTCACCCCCTTCATTACACTCCTTACGCATTACTCATTACTCAATCCATCACATCATCACACACCGCATCAGCAAACAACAAGACGACACGAAGACGAGCGAAACAACTGGATTGTACAGTCTCGATCTAGAATGTCCTTTTTTCGTCAGCAGGCCTCGGCATCCGTTGTCGGTATGATCGGTAGACAATAACCCGGAATTGTAGAAGGGAGAGACAGTCTGAGTGAGAAAAAAGGAGGGAGACAGGGAGAAAGGGGGAGGGAGCAGGAGGATGCCCGTTCACGATAGTTTCCAACGACGCGAGTACAAAGCGACTATATGCTATATACACCCGCGGGGTGGATAAAAGCAAAGTAGAGAAAGAAAGGGAAAAATAGGAAGAAGAAGAAAAGAAGAAAGAAAGAGAGACAACACAGAAACCGGTAGATGAATATTTTCTGGATATTCTCCAAATATTCTCTTAGCAAGGCGTACATCTGATCACGCTCACCGACTCTCTTGCCATTATTTTATGCAATTATTTTACTATCCAAAAGATATACTGAATTAAACATACTTCTAATATACTTAAACCGACAACGGAGATGATGGCAATGCGACGATCGACAGGCGGGGGTGCTCGAGGTGTCGGAGTAAGAGCAGACGGAAAGTACATACTGAATCGGGAAGGATAAAACGAGACGAGGGTAGGGTATATGTAGTTGGAATTGGAGTTGGAGTTGTAAGGGCAGAGGCGGTTTTGTCTATACATCCATCTTCTTTCTCATATGTCTACCATTACGACGATTATAGCCAGGATTCGCCATCAGTGTGACAGACTAAAATAGAAGTATACGGAGTTTGAGCCGAGACTTGGGTCGACAGGCGACAGGCGACGCAATCCGGGGAGGTCGATGAACGAGTACGAGGAGGGTAGAAGAGAGTTGAGTATAGTTGTAATATTACTAATAAAATCACAGGCAATACAATTACATCCAGGACAGCACCAAAAATAGTCGGAATATTCGAGAATATTCAAAACCCGAGGAGACGACAGAATAAACATGCCTATCAGAAAGAGAAAAGGACAGCCACCATGATAGGCGGTTTGCCCTCGAGATTGCTTGAAAATAGCATGAATAGCACGGAAAGGCGCACAGAAAAAGCCAAATCATATAGACGATGAAGAGGTGAGGTTGAGTTGTGTTGTAGATGCATGAGATTGACAGATGCAAATAGAATAATCGAGCAGAGGTCAATCAGCCACGACAGGCAAGACAGGCGAAACAGACAAACCAGGCAAAATGCCCATAAAAATCTAAATAATAATCATACAGAAGATGAAAGAAACCGGCAAACACGGGCCAAAACGAGCGGCTAGTCTTTGTCTTGGAACGCCATTGATTAATTTATTTGGTAGAATAAAATGCAAAAATACGCACAACCACAAGGGGCGTGCGGCTAAAGAATGATGACCCAGAATTAAAAAGTAGGTCTCATCACAAGGCCGTTCCAGACCATTCTGTCCCACCTTTGTAAGTGTCTTTTCTCCGTCTCCTTATGCGTTTTTCTTGGGCAGATGGCTTTGGGGTTCTCGTGGACACTTGTATATGTGGTGATATTGAATAATACATTTTCCATTTTATTTTCTTGGGTATTTTACAGAACAGATTGTCTTGATAATGACTGGGAAGAATGTGTAATGAAATAGGAATTGGGAGATAGAAAGAGACTCGGAAAAAGAGAGGCACTGAAAAAGAAGGGGAAAAAAGACATCTAAGATCAACACATCATGAGATCAGATGCTTCAGCCGTAATCAAATATGCACATATCAAAGCGAATACGGTGTGACACAGCACGGAGGAGCATAGGAGAAGCATGCAAGTATGACTCTAACAAAATTACAGATCACACAACATCAAGTGACAGTGTAGAGTCTTTCGGTCTGGTTTGTTTCTGATCGTGCATCTGGTTTTACAAATGCAAAACTCAATCACATTTGATACACCGGAGACATGCCGATGCGCTGTGCATGCATACAGTAATAGTCGGGGTAGATGGAAAGACGTGCAGACGTGCAGACGTGAAGGATGCGCGGAGCGCAGGGAGGCAAGGAGGCAAGGATGGTATGGTGCTGAAAGGAACGTGAGACTAAGTGAGTCCGGAAGAGCTAGACTGAAGCCGGAAGGATAACAAGGAAAGAAAAAGTGAGAGGGGAGAAGAGGAAAGAAGGAGAAAAAGTAGCAGAGGAGGAGGCGCGGCGGATGAAGCGCGACAGTCCGGAAGAGAATAATGCCAAAAAAAAAATGCCAGAGGGGTGCGACGGGAAACGGAGGGGTGTATAAAGAAAGACGGTCAGTCAAAGTCCGTGGTCACGATGGAAGAAATATCGAATATAATGGTTCCTTGCGGGGACACGAGAAGAGAAGAGGAAGAAGAGGAAGAAGAGAAAGAAGAGAAAGTAAAAGTGAAAAAGTAAAGAAGAAAAAGAAAAAAAGAAAGGAAAGACAAAAAAAAAAAGACACAATCCCAGCAGGCCGACGCAAACATCGTGAAATGCGACAAGCAAACAGCTGCAGGATGCCGCCGATGCGACAGCAGATTTTTCAACCTCCTCTTTCAAGGGGGTCCTTGTCTTGTAAGTGTATTCGGAGAGGAATTTAAAAGAGGATCTTTAGGCATAGACTCGTAGACTCGTCGACTCTCGTCATCTCGTCTTCTCCATCTGCACATCTCATGACTATGCGACAGGGATGCGAAATTCGAGGTGGTCTAATTAACTGGTTGGGCATCAAGGGGTATTAGATGGCACGAGCTGAAAGACGAGAGAAAATCAAAGCTCAAAGCAACCCCATGTAGAGCAATGGAGCGCAGAAACCACACGCCAAAAACGTGGTCATTATGATTAGTCATCGAATATCATGGTCAATCGCAATCTGATGCCATTTAGTATAATAATCATACGGCAATCACGCATCCCAATATGCCAAATAGAATATGATGTGAGAATGTCAGCTCCATAGACATCTACATCTACGGGTCAAAAATATTCGTGCGATGGGTAAGGACTAGGCCGCGCTGTCACTCCACAGACGGTCTACGGAGCAAGAATTGCCCTTGCACCAAGGGTTCGCGCGCCCCTATTAAAGCATTAAACTTCTGCAAATTTTAAGTCAGTAAATTATATACACTAGTCTGTTTAGAGCTAGTCGTCTTAATGCATCCACTATATAAGCATGCGCTAGCTGGACAGCCAATCATGCTCTTCTAATCAGAGCAGACTATTAATAGCACAAGAATGGTCAACGACGTGTGATGGTCGACGTGCAAATGTCGTGGTTTTGGCTCGTCTTTTACGAGTATCGCAGTGTGAATTCGTGGTGATGCTTTCAGAGTGCATCTATGTGTTTGTGTAGAGTTTTGTGCTTGTAAAGAGGCGCCTAAACAATGGGTCGGCCAAAAGTGGCTTTTTCAAGGTAGTGATGTGTCGGCTTTGCAGACAACAATGGTAAAAACAAAATAAGAAAGCACTGCGTTGGTATAACTTTAATCCTGGTATAACGGATACAATTTCTAAGCGAGCTCGGTCGAGGTGAGTACCGGTCTGGCTTTGCTGTTGGTGTCCTGCTGCAACTCTATGCGGTTGTGTTTCTTCCACCTTCTCTACAACATTCTCACAGCGTCGATGTGTTTCTAGTACGCAATATCTTTATAAAGTACCATTATACTACATACTACATCGGAATGATACCCGTTAGGCTACCGGAAATCAAGGAATGTGTAACAGGGCCAAGGTCAGGATCAAAGAGCCCAAGCCATCCACCGTCATTTGTTGCCACCCTTTTTACGGAGTGATCGACCATCCCAAGTGATATGGTGACAGCCCAAATTGAAAATTTTCAACCAAGACCAGACAGCCAACTGACAGACTACCAAAGCCAATGTTACGATACCACAAAGCCCGACTCCTCCCAGTATGCTACGGCCTAATGCAAGTGATCCCTGATTGCTGTCAACCTGTGGGGACCTGGCCACAAAGTCATCTAGGCACAAAGTTGTATTTTACGAGTATATTCATCGCTACCACGAATACAAATACAATCAGAAATATATATTACCAAAGAATCACAAAATTGTCATCTACAAACAATCGACTCTTTATCACTTTGATTGACCCCATTAAAATCGGGCGGGACGCCCCGCACATCACCCCTGTCGCTTTTACAGAGTAAGAGATAGGCCAATGGGGACTTGGTATGGCTCAAGGTCTCCATAAAAGCAGGTGCACTCTGCGCCAGCCAATCGTATTGCTTCCCTGCAGAAAAGTCCCGGCGCAAGTCGCAATGCGCACTAGCGCCAATACGCCATGCGCGCGAATGACGAATCACATGCCATCGCATGCAATTCGCAGAAAAGGTGAAAACCAGCTTGCGACGGGCGATAAGATAAGGTACGTACCCCGCGCTTACTAAGGAACCCCGCCACGTTTTCTCTGTTACAGAGTACTGAGTAGCACAATGTGGCGCGTCTTATTACTGCCCAAAGCGGTAATTACAAAACACTAACACACACTTTGGGCAAATAGTCAACATCAACAATACAACAATAACAAAAACAATTAAACTCGTGACGCGTTTCCATCTACACACGCGATGCGCCAATTGAAGTACTAACAATACCACCAGAGGATGCGCATTAAGGGGCTGTTTTAGAATCGAATGGAAGAGTGATTGAATTTAGTTGAGTTTCATTGTGAATTTTCAATTAATCCTTATCTGATTGATTTTGTGTAAAATATCTGCAGAAAATAATGAATAAAATATATAACAGAAAATGATATAAAGAGAGGGTGCATCATACAATGCTTAATAATATTCAACAAGGCGAGACTCGAGTAAATACCAACCCAATTGAACGTGATCAACACAGCACAATCCATTAACATGACTGAACGCGAGAACCTTGATGAAACGGCCACCACGAGACATGCAGCCGCGAGACAGCGTCTTACCCTGTTTTGTCTGTGAGAAATACTATTGACAGTCGTCTCGTAAACATCACACCAACAACGTAAAGTATTTCGGTATATTGAATATCGATATCGCTATCTGTAGACAGAAGAAGCAACAAGAGAAAAATTCAAACAAATCAATCGATCAAACAAACTCCAAACGCAACATCGTCTTGTCTTTGCTGTCTGTTCTTTTCGTGTACCAGCGAACGACGACAGTCGACACCCTTCCATTCCTCCATCTGTCTTGCTCATAGCATGTAGTTTAGTAATTAACGACCAATTGTATAGCAAGCATAATAAGCAGAAAGCAGAAAGCAGCAACAGTGAACAGTAGTTAATAGATAATAAAAAACAAAACAGATAAAGAACAAAACAAGAAGATAAGCAGTAAAACAGTAAACAGATATCAGCCGTGAACACCCATTCATCCAGTGTAATTTTAAATAGTTCGCTCTTCCGAAAAGCAGGTTAAAAGCAGTTGAAGAATAGAAATAGCAGATCCATACCGCAGTGTAGTAGCAGAACAAAAGTAAAAAAGTAGACGCAGCCGTAAGACAATAAAAAAGTCAATAGAAACAACAAACATAGAATGTGAAATAAAAACGGCGAAAAAACAGACAAAGATGTCATCTACTCTCGAGGTGCAATATATATGAAGCGCACTCGAAACGTGGGTGTAGATGTCCATGGCAGACCCATTTTTACCAAAAGGTGGAGAAAATCCAATACATAGCCAATCACCGCTTGCGCTTCTTGCTCTTCTCAGCACTCGCGGCCATCAACGCCGGGATCGTCGGTGCGATAATGGGCGTCGACGAGATGTGCGCGGGCGGTAGTAGAGACGGCAGACTCTTGATGGGTTGAGACTGCGATTGAGACTGCGATTGGGACAATGGCGGCTGCGGCAGGTGCTGGTGCTGGAGAGGCGGCAGCTGCTGGTTTTGCGCCTGGCTTTGGTTTGCGCTCTGTATCGGCATCACAGCCGGCGCATGGTACGACGGCGGCGGGATGGCCGACTGCGACTGCATGTGTGTGTGGGAGTGGGGATATGAGTAGGATTGGGAGTGCGAATGGGAGTGCGAGTGCGAATGGCTGTGTGAATGGCCATGCGCGTGACCTTGTGAAGTGTGTGCCTGCGCCTGCGACTGCATGACAGGAGGCGGCGGTGGCTGCATGCCGTTGGAAGAAGCACTATTGGGAGTAGGAGTAGGAGCAGGGCCGGGCGTGGTCTCGATGGTGGCGCCATTTTCCTTCTTGATAGGAATGTTCATGTGGCGTCCGTACCGACCCTTGCGGCCGTTGCCCTCGTCCTCGCTGACACACTGGTCGGCCGGCAGACCTGCGTCCCGGCACCGACCGCATGGCCGCTGGCGATCACAGCCCTTCTTGCTCTTGCGGCACCGCTGGCACCGCGGCTTGCTCGACAGATCGGTAATGTCCTCTTCCGTCATGCCGGCAATAGCAGCAGCTGTGGCAGCAGACATGGCCCCGCTGCCGACAGACGACACAGATAGCTTGCGCGACGGCGGCAGTGATGCAGGCGACATCGGCACAGCAGACGATACCGTGGACAGAGTGTTGCCGCCGTTTGTAGCATTAGCAGCAGCAGCCGACGCCGATGACTTCTTGTTCTTGGCAGCACCGCCCGCCTTGGGCTGCTTGGGCACCTTGGGCGCCTTGGTCTTGGGTGCCTGGGGACGCGGAAGCTTGGATGCGGTAGAACCAGCAGCCTTGGTCACCTTCTTCAGCTTGGGGGCTGCCATGAGACCGTTGGTAATGGGCGCAGATGTGACAGCAGAAGACGCAGTAGGGATAGAGGAAGTGAGGGCAGAAGCGGAAGACAAAGACGACACGGCAGGCGCATTGCTCTCCTTGTAGTCGGTGTCTGCACTGTCGTCGTCAGCCGGCTCCACAGACTGGTAGATCTTGCGGCTGGTGCCGCCGAGGTCGAGACGCTGCTGCTTGCGCGATGCAGCGTGAAGAGCAGCCTCTTCATCGACATCCTCGTAGTCATCACCATCATCGCCACCGCTCTCGCTCTCCGAGTCGCTCGTGGCACCCGTCGACGAAGCAGCGTCGGCACGACCGCTAAATGTGTCGTCCTGGGTAGACGTGGATGTGCGGCCATAGTTTGAGATCTCGCCAAGGCGCATCAGCTGCATGGCGACATCCTTGTCCTCCTCAGACAGAGAGCTCACGGTGGGGTCGGGTGTGGGCAGGATACCCATGCCCAAGCCTACGAGACCGGCATTGGAGTAACCAAAGCTAGCACGTGTTTGGCGTCTGTCCGAACCAGGTGTGGCGTAGACGCCACCCTGACCAAAGTGTGTGTTATAGTGCTGGGGTGAGTGCAGAGCGCCTGCACCGCTAAAAGGGTTCTGGCCCGGCAGAACATATGGAAGGGAGGGTCGGTGGTCGGAGCGGCGGGCGGGTGAGACGGAGGGGTTTGAGGTCGCAGCGGGCATCTGAGGAGGAGCAAAAAGAGGCAGTTCCTAGATTGTTAGTATTTTTTATTCTCCAGAAGAAACACATATAAAATATACACACCGAGCTCTCAAATTTGGCACGCTTGCGACGGCCGCCCTCGACAATGTTCTCGACACTGATCTCAGTGTTGCCAATGGGCTGCTGCTCCTTCATGCGGCTGCTGTTGGAGTCAGGTGCGCCGTCGCCACTGCTGTAGCCAGCCATGCTGTCGGGACCATATCCGTCCGAGTGCTGCGAGCCACCATTGGCGCCACGGGCCTTGGATGACCGCGACCGGTTCTTGGAGTTTGTGCTTGTGCTGCGCCGGCCACCATTAGCTGCGCCGGGGGATAGACTGCGATTGCGCGAGGTCCGCGAGCCCGGGCGATTAATGTGCTCGCCATGGTGGTCCTGCAGATGGTGGAAGTGATGCAAGGAGGAGACGGGGGCAAAATAAGAAGTTGTGGTGCCAGCGTTGTTGGCAGGTGTGGATGCGGAATTGTGGCTGCCATTGGCCTCGCCGTTGGAATATGAGTGGGAAGGGGGAGAATGTTGGCCGTGGTAGGCGTGTGCGTCGCTGGAGCCGTTGGCATTTGCAGCTGCATTATATGGGTGGTGGGCGCCGAGGGCGGGTGGAGAATGGTAGTTGCGGGTGGCAAAGGCGCTAGGAGACATGGCAGGCTCTTCGATAACGCGGACATAGACAACCATTTGATCGCGGAAGTTCTCGTAGCGGGCAATCATGGTGTTGCCGGCTTCATCTTCAAAGCTGACGCCCTTTGAGCTAGTTGGGCTAGAGTAGAGGCCATAAAAGTTCTTAACAGTAGTGACAATAGAGTCTGTGGCATCATGGGGGTAGATCTGGACCCGCATAGGCAAGCGAGCGGTAGTGTGCGGTGACTCGGGGGTGATCAGCTGGAAGCGGACGGTCTTGGGATCCGCGGGCGCTGGAGTCGAGGCCGACGCAGACATGGCAGGAGATGTGTGGGAGTAGTCCATTATGGAAGATGTGAGGGTGTAGAGGTATAGAGAGGGGGGAGGAGGGAGAGAGCAAGATATAGAGGCAGAAATTGGCCTACTCCTGGAAATTCCTGATCTCCAGCGAGAGACGAGACAACGACGCCTGTAGACAATGTAGACAATGTAGACAACAGAATGTCAAGGAGGGTATGGAAAAGAGGGTATGATGAAGAAAGCGAGAGTGGAAGCAGGAAGCAAGAATGAGGATGGAAAGAGTGGACAAGAGTCAGGAGGACCAGTCGGGAGAGAAAAGTGCTCGAGGTGCTCTGGTAATACTCAGCACCCAGTGGTCAAGTGCTCGGCGCTTGAATTGGGCCAGCCAGCAAAACGGCGGCAGGAAGGGGAGTGCTCGTCTGTCTGGTCTTGCTGTTTGGCAGGACCTAGAGAAAGAGGCAATTGAGTATATTTATGAGTGTATATGGATGTGTTTGTGTATGTATATTCTTGTCTTGTTCTTCTTTCGTTGTTGTCGCCGTTGAAGCACGGCTGTCAAGTGTGGATGACACCGCCTTGGTGAGCAGCAAAGGAGAGTCGAGGCAGAGGGGAGAGGATAGTCGAGGAGGCAGGACTGTCGGTAGCGCAGAATGTCGAGTAGATCCTACAGAGTGTGTTAGATAGCTGGGGATGTAGTATGATGGTTGTAGAAGGGTTGAATTTGAAGAAGGACTGAGCAAAAGAACAGACAGGAGGGAAGAGAGTGAAGAGAGGAAGATGGGAGGACCGCAAACAGCGCCGGAGCTGCAGGTGTCGGCAGGGCTTTTGAAATGCAGAAAAAGACATGCAGGAGTGATCGCATGGTTCGAGATGGACAGTTGGACATACCAGAAGGCAAAATGGATGGCGTGGGATGCCGGTGGACGAGGTTGAAAAGAGTGATGCAGAGAGTGATGCAGAAAAGCGAAGGAGGACGATATTTGGCGGGTGTGAAGTGTAGAGGTGGATTTTTGCGTAGGAGGTGTGGCGGTGGTGGTTAGGTAGAACGGTAGGGGTGTGGTTGAGTGTATGGTGCGGTATGGTGCAGTGGATGGTGTGTATGGTGCAGAGAGAGGTGACGGCGAGAAAGTCAAGACGAGAAGATCACGAAGTGAGCTGGATGCAGAAAGGAGAGGAATATCTGGAGGATAACGAGAGAGGAAGGATAGAGAGTGAGGAGAGAACAAAAGAAGAAAGAGCGAGGGCTTTACCTGGAAGGAGCGAGGTGTGCTTGGGTGGTTTGGTGGGCGAGAAAAGCGAGGGAAAGGGAAGGAGCGGGAAAGAGCGAGCGAGAGGACGAGCAAGAGACAGGCGAGCGAGGAAGGAGCCGGCGGGAACAAGGAAGGTGTTTAGGGGGGTCCTTACAGGGCATGATGTGCTGAAGAGTGCTGTGGTAGAGGGGGCATCTGGAGATTACAGGGCTGTCTCCAGGGACTCTACAGGCGGATGTGCTGTGCTACAGGTACTATAACCACATGAAGAGAAAGAGAGCGCCAACGTACTCAATCTATAGGGGACCAACCGCCAACGACAGTTACAGCGACCCTGTATCGCACGCTAACGGACCGCCGGTTGCTGTCGCCTGACTTGACTGGTGCAGTGCAGCACTAGCGCTAGCTGGCGCTGTAGCCGCCAGGGTGAAAAGTACCATCGAGGAAAGAGCGATCAAGCAATGGAGCGATCATGCGCTGCGTAGATGCCTGCCTGTAGATTTGGACGTCTCTTATATAAGCAGTCGATGACCGAATCTACATCTACATCTACCTACATCTATAAGTGCAACTGTTCTGCTGCCATCTCACTTCCATCATCCCATCTACAGTCTGCCTCTGCAAGATCAACATGCGGGTGGGCAATCTGAGGCAGTAGCGTATCGGAGCGCATACACCATCTCCGTGCGTTAGTTGGGCTAGTGTGGCGTGCGTGGTGATGGAAGAGTTGAGAGTTGACAACGAGTCTGGCAGATGGAGTTGGCGAGTGCAATGCGACTGTTTACATTGGTGGATGGCAGTAGAGATACGAGAAAACAGACTCTAGCAAACACAATAGACACATTTGCAAAGCGACAGGCAGACGCTGAGGGTCTAGAGTGACGGAGCGTGCGTGAACTCGATGCCACAAAGGGCGCCCAAAACGGAAAGAGCGACGCAAAGGGCGAAACCTGTCCAAGGCCGGCACTATAAAATAAATAAAAAATATAGCAAAAATAGCAAAAATAAACCACAAATAACCACAAATAATAGACCAAATAAAACAAGCCGGAAAAGCGCAGGTGACCGTCGTTTCGTCTGCTCGGTGATAGCGCACTTGATTGAGATAAAGGCGCATTCTGTTCTGCAGCCGTAGCTGTAGTTGAGGTCTATATTTGAGTGACCAGCCTGTCTGACAGTGATGATTCGAGGTGATTCGCAGACAAGCAGATGCCAGGCGACAGCTGAGGATACACTTGAGACGACAGCAGATATTGCTATTGCAGACCACTCTGCAGACCCGGCCGCGGCCGTCGCATCATGTTTGATTACGGGGGATGCGACGACTGGACAGGCGCATTCGTGTGTAAGAGTGTAGCGAGAGGCACTTGGAGTAAAGGCTCTACAATATTGATGTAATCATGCAATCTAGCAGAGAGCAGAGAATTCAGTCAAAGGATCAAGCCAGAAACATTCAACAGACAATCAACAGACAGTCAATACTGAGTAGAGAATCAAGAATCAAGCAGTTGTCGCCAAGAGTCTGGTGGTGAGTAATGGAGGTAGTGGATGGAGTGGTACAAAGTACATTGTGACTTGTTGAAGAGGGGGTCCAATGTCAGAAGTAGAGGTGCAGAGAAAGTTGCCGAAGGGTAGAGTGAGTTGAATCGAAAGACTGAATAAAGAATATGCACAATACGAGATTGCAGCTAATGCAAAGCATAGAAGGCAGCTGAATGGCCTGGCCAATGGCGCAAGGCGATGCGCCGAGTTGCGAGATGAGGTAGGCGGCGTGGATGGTACTGAGTAAAGCCTGAGGTAAGGTAGATCGAAGCTAGGATCAGCAGTCAGAGAGTACAGAGTAATAGACAGCAAACAACTACGTATTTCATACGATTGTGCATTCCTTGCTGAAGAGAAAGACCTGGCCATTTACGCCTTGTCAGTGGAATGCGAGGGGTATTTCAGAGACAAAGCTGACGACGTGAAGATGTCCAAAGTCTGTAGACTCCATACTCGTAGACAGGTAGGCACAGACAGACACGAATGCGACGTGCGGTGACGAACTAGACTAGGGGTGGGATGGGTGGTGGCAGTGGTGGCAGTCTTGGTGGCAGTTTTGGTGGTTAATGAGGTGGTCATTCAAGCATGCTCCGTAACGTGCGGTGACCAGACATGAGTGATCGACATAGATTACGGAAGAGGCAGAAGCAGAAGCATGTACGTACGTCTTGCCGCGACGAAACCTGCGCGTGAAAAGCCGGTCCAGATTAAAACTTGGTCACTCTACGGAATACTTGTGGTGTCTGGTTTGCGCTCGTTTGCGCCGTCATTGTGTACATAAGCAGATGATGTAAGCTACAATTTTAGGCAATGAGAGGAGACAAGACAAGACAAGACAAGACAAGAGAGGGAAAGAGCCAGCGCATTCGCAAACAAGTTTCGGGGATATAGAGATAAAGACCAACAGCACATTGATCAACGAGTCTACCGAATAAAAACCTCTATAAATCTCGGGAAAATACTGTAAACTAATTCTACATCAAAGTAAACTGCAAAATATAAGCACAAAATGAACAAAATATAAGCAAATAAATACAGCAAAACCGCAAAACCGCAAAACGACGAGTCCAGTAAGTCTCCACTTATCCGATCAGGCCCACCTAGTGCAGCGCATAGCGTAGCGCAATTGCGCAGCGGTAGTACGGTAGCACGGAAAGTAGCCAGTAGCCAGCAGCCAGGCGAGCCAGGCAGAGCGCCGACAGGCGGACAGGCGGACGGGCTCCAGGGCTAATGCAATAGAAGTAGCAGCCACGGGCAAATAACTAATAGAGAGAATGATGCGCTGGCATACGGAGTAGATAGGGTATGTTGACAACATTGACAACGTCAGTAGAGAATAATACGACAGCCACGACAGCAGAATTGGAGCAGACATTGGAGCAGGCATTGGAGCAGACATTGCGAGTACACACTACGAGGCATTCCGAGTAGAAATCAGACAGCGACAGCGACAAGACGAGAACACAAGGGTGAACTGTTTCAGGTGCAAGGCGGCCCATCTGGCCAGCCGCCGGCCAGCCATGTTTGGCCTGGCTGAATGACTGGCTGACGGCTCTGGCAGGACTGGACTGCGAGGGACGAGCAAAATATGAACGCAAGAAGACAAACGATGGAAAGCGAAAGTAGGGTAAATACCTAGACACCTAGACACCTAGACACCTGAACACTAAGCACCTAAACAGCTCAGGAGCCCACACACACCTCTCGCGCATGCACAACAACAACAACAACATTGACAAGTAGAATCCACGAACAGGAGCGCGAGGCGTCACCGCTTCTCGAGTGTTGGTTCCTTAGTTTTCCAGTCTTTTGTGTACGAGTGTTTTAGTCAAGATAAGCCCATAGACTACCACGACTACGTGTTGCGTATGGTAGCATCGGGTTAGGTAGCGTGTTCGGCACTTTTATCTAGGAATATCTAGGAATATCAAGGATACCGGCCAATTAATTGTGAAAATTGTAATGCCAATAGATTAAAATATTAAAGATTAAAAGCCAAGAGAATTAAGAAATCATAATTGAAAACCAATAAAAAGAAAAGACAATCCAATAAACAGGAGTGCAGGAGAAACACGCAAAAGAGAACGAAACACGACACACTAAAGCAACACTCGCCACCCGGAGGTCCTCACCGCGCAAGGGTTTTCAGAGGTCAGAGGTCAGAGGTCCAGAGACGCAAAAACGCAGAAACGCAAAGAAGAGCGGAGACTGCCGCACAGAATGGAAACGAAACGGACAAGACAGATTAAGAATGAGCCAAGAAGGCGAGATGCGTTAGCTGTTGTAGCTGCAGTGCGGTGTAGATTAAAGGGTCATGCATAGCTTTCTTGCACGTATCTATTGTCTATTGCTGAATATATTCAAAAACCTAGAGTCACGGCAGCAATGCGATAAAGATGCGATAATAACATGGGAGTAGAAGAGCGAAGAAAGCGTATATAGAGAAAACCAGAGAATGGAAGGCGCAGACGCAACAGCAGGCGCAGACGCAGCGCAGCGCATGCGCCATAATAGCATCCAAAGCAACAAAGAGGGGGCGCGAGTTTTTGTGTTTGAGTTTGCGTTTTGCGTGTTTGCCGGTTTTGCTGGTTTGCAGTTTCGCCAATTCGCAAAGCACTTTTGATGGGGCCAAGGTAAAGCCAAGTTACGTAGAAGCCATTATTCTGGCCATTGCTTCTTCTTTACTCTTATTGCATTGTATCTTATGTGATGGACTTTGCTCGATGGCTTTGTCAGCGGTCGCATTGTGAAGATCAGGAAAGAGCAGTCGTCACTTTTCTCTTTCTGTAGAGGCATTTCACTCCCTGCTTGGTAAATATGGACTGCTCTTTCAATAGTGCATGAGAGTACTGTCTCGCGCCTTACTGCCATTGCTGTAGATGACTGTCGCCGACTATTCATCTTGAGACGAATCCAATTTGCGACCGCGAGCTACAGAACTCCATTCTGCGACATCTTTTGACGCGCTGGGATCGCTCTTGATCGCACGGTGTGGCGCAGGAGGCTGAAGGCTGATTATTGACCTGAAAAGATAAATAATAGTCGCAATGGTGACTAGCAATACTAATCGATAGTGACGGCACGGAAATCGAGTCAAAGAGAAACAGGCGCCGACAAAAAGCCAAAGAGCCAAAAAGCCATAGAGCCAAAAGGCGGGGAACAGTGCGAATCTTGATTGCTGACCTGTTTTGCGTTTTGCGTTCTATTTGAGATCTACTGCCACAACACACAAAACGAGTGACAAGAGATTGCATGAATGCCATTCAACTGTAAAGTAATTGGGATGGGAAAAGAATAGAACTCAAATTGTCAAGAGATCAGTGTCAAAAATCATGGATGGTCCATGGAGCGCTGAGAATGCGCCGGCGCAATCGGACCAGTCGCAAGAGTCGAAATCATCTCATTTATCAAGCGTATTGAATTGCACAGTATCGGTTTGATTGGAAACATCATTGTTGATGCAAATGTGGTCGTCGGCCGAATGCGCCGACTCGTTATGCTCGTATGCGCATTATGCGGCTTCTCTTGTCTTCCGTCTCGACTGGAGGATGGCCCAGTCTGGCGAAAAGCGGAAAGACCAGAGACAATTATCAGGCATAAAGTGCACACGTGATAGCGTGTCAGGCTGGCGCTAAGCCGGCACAGTCCGCCGGTCTTGGCGCAGTTGCGGGCCGGCGCGTCATTACCGGTGTATGTTATGAGATATCACTACACAACTAGGTCTCCGAGTAGCAGTTAGTTAGGAGAGTCGAGCAAAAATTTAATTGAGAGTTTTGAAAGACATCTATAACAAAACTTTACATAAAGATGCAAAAGCGTCATTACTGGGTGACGCGACGGATAGTGGGAGCGATAGAGACTCGATAAGAATGCGATAAGAATACGATAAGAGCTGATAACATGCGATAACGAAACTGACGCTAGCCACTCTAGACCGTTGTCAAGGAATAAGTGGGGTCGTACGTCAGCGGCACGGGACTGTCGTGCTGATTTAATAAATGACTAAGCATAATATTGCTAGGAGAGCCATTCGCTGAAATCAACGACTGCCGCCAATCCTGTCTACTTTAACCGCTCTCTCAATTCCCATCTAATACCGTCGCCGAGTCGTTGGAAACAACATGTGATAAAATGACAAAACTAAGCAGTGTCTGCAATGATGCCTTTGTCGTTGGTGCGTGGCTCGACGTCTTAATTTCCGACGTCAAACTGAAAGAGAGTCAACATAGGCAGCGACTCCAGGTGGCTGATTCCGATCTTGAACCAGCGGTAGCATTTTGGAAGCCGGGTACTAACCGAATACGAAGATACAGAATACACGTTGTCGTATATATTCAGACCCGGTTCAAAAAAAAACGGGCTGATCTTGGTGTCATTGAAAGCTTGCATCCCACTCCTGTCTTTCTCATATAAAAGACGACGAAACACCACTTGAATCACAAGTTAACACGCATAACAGAGACTAAGCAGCCACTAATAGCTATATAGTCCAGCACCATACATCTTAAAACAGACAGTTTGAGATCGTGTATGCATTTGCAAAGGTGCGGCATGCGAGCGTCGTCTTCTGTGCAGCTCGGGGCCCGATGACAAAACTCCACCGCAATGTTGCTATTTCTCGGCCATTGTTATGGAGATATCTGTGTCCTCCATAGCAATGTGGCAATACCATTGATTGTAGCTGATTTCGTCCGCGTCGAGTGTTGAGGAGTCAAGTTGTGTCCGTGATGTTGTATATTCCGCTGACTAATCATATGCATCTTTGACTCCTCTCATTGGCTGTCAGATTGAATGCTCTGGGCCAATCGATCGTCTCCAAGCTTCAGCCACCAAACGTAAACACGACAAAACACAAAGCGCAAAACATTAAATTATGCACAAGCAACCGACAATGACTGCGTTAATATGAAATGGCCATACCAACTAGACATGGTCCTAACAGTCACACATCACGACCAGCTTTCGTTGACGTCAATGGCCATTGTCAAAAGTGTCGCATTGCGTATTCAGTCGCAAAGACAATAGCCCAACCTCCCCGTGTTTGCTTATGCTTATTATGCTCATTCCTCACAAGTTCGATACCATCAGCACCAATTCAGCAGCAACCCACCTCGATCTGCTTAGTTCACGCCATCTGATTTTGTATTAATCAACTTTTGATTTGTTTCATACAGAGGTCGTCTGTTCATGTTCCTCTTCGTAATCAAATCCACACAAATCTGGTAAATTATGTTTACGAGTATTCTATGCTGAAAATAAATACGAATAAATAATTAAAATCATGGAAAATATGCCCTTACCAGCCGTGCTTCGGATTCCATGCGCAGCCCTTCTCTGCCCTGATTCGCCACTTCACCCATTTCGTGCTTAGTGCCGGGTGTCTCCAGCTGCCATTGGCACGCCGTTCCCGCTATTTGTCTGTGAGCCCTCTGTGTCGCAAACTTCCTGACTGTAAAAGTGTAAAAGACTGCAATAAGACTGTACGCACTTTGGCTCCAATCCACATTCTGGGCTTATGCATGCAGTCTGACACCATGGCAACAGCGCGCACTAGTATTAAACATTGGTCGTAAAGAAAGAAGAGCCAATCGTTTTTGTTGCAGCAAATGGAAAGAAAACAGCACCAACAATGCGATGCATAATGTTGAATATTATTTTGTTGATATAGCCAGGCTGGTGATATCACGATTAGGAGTCTCTGCTTTTATTGCGACTAGGACTCTATTAGACATTGGGCCTCTATTGGGTTGGCCGGCAATAGCGATCAGTGGCAGTGGCAGTGGCACTATGCACGCAATTTCACATTTCACTCCTTGTATCCCGTAACGATTTTCATTCTCCATGAGGGCAGGCACGCATCCACTCTGCCTGCCAGACCATTCAGCTTGCGCAGAGACCACTCGACTGGGTCAATGTGCCATTCGCACCTTCCGCCCACTTGTTTGTTATTGTTCTTTCGGCCGGTCCTGCGTATCACCGGTGCGTCGCTCCTTCCTTGGGTATTTGTCGCTCCTGCCTCGACAGTTTTCAAATGGCTTCGCATAGCCTCAATTTTCCTTTAGTTTGACCTCAGATTGGCCTCACCTTGACCTCAATTCGCGGTCGAGCACGCGAGCCACGTTCAAGTTTGCAGTCCATCTGCAATTTGCTGTATCGCACCTTCCCTCTGCTGCGTCCACATCCCTGGCTCCTGCCCTCTGCCCTTTCTCTACACGCTAGGACCAATTTTAGCTTCATTTCCCGACCTCATTTCGCTTTTCGCAATTCACATTTCTTAGTCGCCCTTTCCCCTTTTGCTGGTAGAAGAGGTGCAGTGTCTCAACCGTGCCTTCCCAGTACAGAAGAAAAACAGTAAAACTGCACAGCAAAGTACTTTGTACGGCGCATCTCAGCCTACCGCCAGATCCCTGTTTTGCCTTTGTAGCTAATAGTGCAAGTACCTCCCACTCCCACGTTCTATCCTTCTACCGGGCTTCCACCTTTGTTGTGGTCCCTGCTCCTTCCTGTTTACATCTCGACCACAACAACAACAGCCACTCGTGTTCCCGAGTTCTCTCTGCCACCACCTCTACATCACCCTCCTCTTACCCTCTCCTGGCCTTTCTCTCAACATCTTTGTTTCTTCAATCTTGTTGTCCCGTCCACAACAGCCTTCCGTTGCATGCATTGTTTGTTTTGCTTTTCCATATAAGCTGCATTCTTCCTCCTTCCTTTTCTTCTTCCATTACTGGGCAGTCTCGATTTCTTTCGTGCCTCCTTTGTCATTATCTTCGTTGCCCATTGTCTTCTTACTTGCTCTTGTTCAATATCATCGTGCGCTCTCTTCTACAATCTTCTCTCATTACTGCGATCAACTTATACGCTACATGTCGCTCTACACCTGTTGACGAGCGTGTCTACTCAACACCCAATTCTGCGTCTCGCGACATCTTGCTCGCACCGACACAGCTGCACGCATCGACTTTGATTTTGACATCAACACGATATTGACGACACGAGCAACTGAGATCACGACGGTAGTCGACGGCAGTGACTAGCAGCGACGACTAGTGCATCGCTTGACGCGTCTTGTCTAGCTGATATTACTCTGACTCTATCACTGATTGTACGCGACAAAGTCGACGGCAACCTTATATCGACATTGACATTACAACAGACTTTGTTTCCATTCACCATTTTCCCATTCTTCTCTGCTTTCTTAGCTCTCAGCTATTAGCCATCAAATACTTTGTTTTACTTTCTACTTAATTCCATAACAATCATGGACGCTCAAGTAAGTAGACGTGCTCTCTCAGTGTAGCTTTTCATCAGCTCCCCCTCAGCTCCCCCTCATCAGCCTCTGCCTGCCTCACTTTATTGCACTGTCTGCTTTCACCCCACCCTTGCATAGCTGCTGCACTGCACTGTTACCGTGTATTCCTGCAGTCAAGTCCTTTTGTGCGACATTGCAACTCTCGGTGAGAGCTTCATTTGCTCTCATTCCTGTCCATTCCAGTCTCTATTTGGATTGACCTTGTCCAATGTTTTCATATACTTTCCTATACTTTCCTATATTTTCCTACATCTTCCCGAATCACCCTCTACATATATATACCCATATAATTTTACTACTCTCGCTATAACAAATGCTAACCATTCAGCCACAACGGGCCGTCCGTATCGTCTCGAACGCCGAGAACATGGTCCAAAACCTTCCCAAGACACATCAGCGCCAAAAGTCAAGCATGGGACTCAACGAGGCCGCCAAGCGTACAGCCTTTGGCGATCTGAGCAACACCTCACGTATCCGTGGTGATAGCATCATCATCAACCAAAAGGCCAACATCATTGGCAACAATGCTAAGGCAGGCATCATTTCTACGGCCCCTATGCCACCGCCTCTTTCCAGCACTCAGCAGACTCACACAACCGGTCTTGCCGCACCCGCACAGCGACCACGCAACAGCATTGCCCCCCATGCTGATAGCGACCGCAGCAAGAGCTACGCAGGCATCACCGCAAGCAAGAGAACATTTATTTACAGCGATGCTGATTCCCACAACGCCCCTGCCGTCACCCGGCCAGCTCTTAAGAAGAGCCCTCGTCACAGCAAGAGCCAGCCTTGCCTTAAGAATGTATCTGGCATCCAGCAAAAGAAGACCCTGCGGCGAACCATGAGCCGCCTTCCGGTCGACCAGAGTACCTTGCAGGAGAATGCCATGTTGCCTGTCCCCAGTGCCAAGTCGACTGTCGACTCTAGCTATGGCGGTGTCTCAATCAAGGAGGAGTCCCTCGAGGACGAGCTTGTTGTTATCGAGCCGGTGTCCCAGTCAGTCGACAACAATGTCTCCACCGTTAGCGAGCCAACCAGCGCCACGGAGAACCTTGAGAGCCTTGGTTTTGTGGAAGTCAACGAAGCACCCTTTGTCGACGCTCTCGAGGAGTTTGACCACCTCAACCTCCCGCCTCTGCCCGAGGACGACACTGAGGAGAGCCTTGGCCGTCTGCGCGACGAGATCGAGGCTGCCGTGATTGAAGCTAACGAGGCTGTCAATGTAATCAACTCAGCCAAGGGTATCTACGACCAGGCCCCATACACTGCTCAGCCCCAAACATATTTGACCGATGCGCCTGCCACCACGGTGGCCAGCGCCATGTCCGAGGGCGAGCCATGGGACGATGATGCGGATTACTATGACGAGCAAGGCTACACGACAGCACACTCATTCCGCTCGCTGGGTGACAACACGACAGGCGGCCTGACTACTGTCCTTATGCCGAGAATGACGGCTAAGATCCAGCAGGAGCTTGAGGTTGCACGCGCATTTGTCGAGGCCAACATCAGTCCCGAGGAGGCTGACGACGAGTGTTGGGATATCAGCATGGTTGCTGAGTACGGCGACGAGATTTACAACTACATGAAGGATCTGGAGGTATGTGTTCTTGATAAATTCCGACTGTGCTATGTGTGCATGACTAACCCTTTACAGATCAAGATGCTTCCCAGCGCACACTACATGGACATCCAGACGGAGATCCAGTGGTCGATGCGGTCAGTCCTGATGGAGTGGCTCATCCAGGTGCACGCTCGCTTCAACCTGCTGCCCGAGACCCTGTTCTTGACAGTCAATTACATTGACCGCTTCCTGACTGCCAAGATTGTGTCAGTGGCAAAGCTGCAGCTGGTGGGTGCCACTGCCATCTTCATTGCATCCAAGTACGAGGAGATTATCTGTCCCTCAATCCAGGAGATCGTGTACATGGTGGACGGCGGCTACACGACGGACGAGATCCTTAAGGCTGAGCGGTTCATGCTCAGCATGCTCAACTTTGAGCTGGGCTGGCCGGGCCCGATGAGCTTCCTGCGCCGGATCAGCAAGGCCGATGATTACGACCTCGACACCCGTACACTGGCCAAGTACTTTTTGGAGGTCACCATCATGGACGAGCGCTTTGTCGCTTGCCCACCCAGCTTCCTGGCCGCAGGAGCACACTGCCTCGCCCGCCTGATGCTGCGCAAGGGTGACTGGAGCATTGCCCACACACACTACTCGGGCTACACATGGGCCCAGGTGCGCCCTCTGGTCTGCACCATTCTGCAGTGCTGCCGCGACCCGACGACCCACCACGCGGCTGTCTTCGACAAGTACGCTAGCAACAAGTTTAAGAAGGCGAGCTCGTATGTCGAAGAGGAAGTGCAACGTGGCTTTGTGGTGCCGTCTCTCACCAGCGTGTCTGGTTCGCGCGGTGTGCCTGCCCTGGAGCACGCATACCACGACCACTCATACAACGAGCAGGCATACGCCGACCGCTATGTGAACTGCTCGGAGAACTCGGGCCCGATGCATTAGTCGTGCCAGCCCGTGTACCCCATCTATGGGTAGAGGCGTGACAGAAGAGGTGTTTGAGTGTAGTTTGTTGTGAGCAGTTGGAGATGTGCTGTCTGAAGACAGTATATAAACCTAGCCGCATCACACCAACAACTCATATCCCTTGCCGCCCACCCACATGGTCTTCATGTTCCACCTAGTCATGATGACGTGTGTACCATGTACTTGTGTGGACCCGACGTACAGTGACTTGGCAGCAGGCAACTACTGCCTGCAGCCGCTTGCTAAGCATAGCTCTTCAACCCTTCAACCCCTTTTTCTTTGTCCTTGGTTACCGGTTCTCAGGTGGTCACATTAATGGTGTATGGTCATGGTCGTGGACATGGACATGGTATGGTCGCAGTTCCGGTTATTACTTTGTTTTGTTATTCTTGCTCTTCTTGTTTGCACATACCCTTAGAGCTGCCCATTGTATATGGACAGTGTCATGATTGTACGAGAGACGACATTTTCTTTTTACTTTCCTCTTTCCCATTGAGTTTTCTCTACTTTTCTTCTACTTTTTCTCTTTGTTCATTTGCCATTCTATCATATTACCTTATCTACTACTGCGAGCCCTTGCCTGCGTTGTTATGTTCATTATCATTCACTCATAGCTGATAGCTGATATGCCACTGGCATGTCTCGTGCTGCCTGGTCTCATTTTAGTCGTTTTGTTTATGATTCTAACTGCTTATATTGTTTGCATTTTGTTTTGCTGCTTGCCTGAGTGCTTACTTAATGAGGTGATACACTTGCAATGACGCGAGGTTACCAGGGACCGCGAACACAGGACAAGAGACGAAAGAATACGAGGAGGGATGAAGGACCTATGCGAAGAACAAGTGCGGCTAAATTCATGCAACACATAAAAAAAGTGTGTTTAACTCTTACGAGGTGATGCTAGACGTTGTGATGTGTGACGATGTGATGCTGTAAGTTATCCACGTGAATATTATGTAATCAATAACTGGCATAACTGTAGTTTCGCCATTTTCCTTGCAGCACACAATATTCTAGGAACATGTATATATGCAATGCCATTCGCATTGATATCGAAAAAGCCCAATACCGGTAGAGCTCGAGAGCCAGAGAGCCAAGAATAAAAGGCGCTTAACGGAGAAGACACGGACACGGACATGGCGATTACATAATATCGGGTTTATTTCGCGTGGGGGACTTGACTTGATTTGGAATGGGTGAAAAGTAGATATAATATCGGGGATATTTTGGTACGACATACATCTTCAAGATTGAGACACTTTCCTGCTCTCCATCGACTTTACCAGATTACTGCCCGGTTATCCTATCTCGCTCTCTGTCTCTGTCTACTACTGCAAGAGATGCCCGGTTATTTATCGCCAATATGCGGAGAAGTCGCAGAGACAAGTCCCGTGCCTGCCGATCTAGCAGTGATAGTGGTTTATTAGTCCAGTGTATGGCGTATTTCAGCCAAATCCTACCCCTGTAGGGACTGAGGGACTGTCCGAACACCGAGAGAGCTCCTAAACTCAAGCCCAAGTCCAAGCAAAAGAATCAGAGCAAAAGCCAAGAATTGGGGTAAAGTATCGAGTATTCAAGAGTGAGCAAAACTTGGGGAACCAGGTAGACGGCAGATGTCTGAAAAGAGAGACTGAACAAGTGCGGCACCGCAGCTGATGGAAAAACATCCTCACCGCCGAAGCATGCTCAGTGCAGCCCTAGAGCCATAGGTATACATAGTACCAATATCAAACAAGTATATTTACTCTGTAGAGCGAAAGCAGATATTCCACTCTCCCACGCACGATCTAGAACAGGCAAGTCCACACGCGGTCCACCGTCGAGTCTCTTGCCGATGTGAATCTCATTCTCATGTGATGCCATCTCATATGAGTTGGGCAGTTGAGCAGTTGAGCAGTTGAGCAGTTGAGCAGTTGAGCAGTTGAGCAGTTGATGTCTTTTTAAGTCGAGACATTCATAACATGCCTATTGCAATTAGTAGACCGAAGAACTATAAGATAGCACTGTAACAAATATAGATATACATTGATCAAGATAGGCCCGGACAGCATTTCCGAGCTGGGCTCAAGACGGGCACCATTTCCGGAGCTTGACCTATCGACTGGTCAGATGGAATCTACTCAGCAGCTACTTTGTACGCGCTGGACAACCGGAAGACCCCCGATCTCATAGCTTGCTTCGCTTCCACTGTCACCCCCTACTCAGTAGCTCTACCTCTACCTCTCTACTCTACCCTGACTGAACCCCAACTCCAACCAGCTTCCGCATGCACGAGTACATTTCCACATCTAGTTTCGTGTCTTTCCATTTGCCCTTTGCCCTTTGCCATTGATCCTTTTTGTGCTTTATTTTTATCTTTTTCATCTTTTAAATCTCTTACGTCCCCTTTAGCCCTTTTCCTGTTTGCAAGTACCTCTGCACACAAATCGCTAGCAAAGCTACTTCTTGCTTGCCCCTGACTTGTCCTCTTTAAGTACTTAATGTTGATTTTATTTGTACAAAAGTCTCTTTGCATTTGACATCCGCCACATCTTTTTTGCCATTGCCATTGCCATTGCCAATTCCATCCGCGTCTAAATTTGCCTTTGCCTTTGCCGCCGCCATTGCCATTGCCATCGTATCTCTGTCATGCCTGCCTCGTGTAGACTATCACCCACCGCGCCTTCCTCTTCCATCCTCGCCCCTTCTTCACCCGACTCACCTGCTCCGATTTGCGACACTTCCCCAGACCAAGGTGTCCTCTTTATCCTTAATCGTACATGGAGAACTTGTACTCAGTAATTAGAACTGGAAAAAGAAAGTACCTTAACTGCTCCTTCTGTAATCGTACCCCGTACTCGTAACCAGCTCCTTCCTTGTACACCACGACATTCAATCGCTCTTTCCTTTGCTCGTTCTCTGCCCTCCGCGCCAAGCTCGCGGCAGACATCATCCCTCACCCTCATCCCCTTTCTCCTGAAATTTCGTCTTCTTTTCTGCCTCACTTTTGCCTGAGCCATCACCCATCACGCACCAACATTCACCCTTCCTCCTACATCCCACTTCCATCTCCACGATCTCTACCTCCCTTCTCTCCTCAATCTACTTGCCCATATCCACTCTGTACCCTGTATCCCCACACTCACAGGCTAAAAGGTGTCTTATTCGCGTCTTCTTGTTTGGTTTATTTTATATTATATTTTTTATTTATTTTATAATATATATTTTATTCTTTTCAGATACACTTCTCCCCACTCACTCCCCATCTTTTCGCTTTTTTCTCCTTCTTTTTCCGTGCCTGTTAGAATCTGTCACTGGTCACTGGTCCCCTCTTCCTTTTTCCTTTTTCCATTCTCTATTCGATATTGTGCTCCTGTTTCTTCGCTCTCCCTCTACTCGACTCCTCCTCCGTTCCTCGACCTCTTCCGATCTCCGTCCCTCGGTCTTCTTCCGTCTTCTTCCCCTCTTCTGTCTCGTCTCTTCTCTACCTCCCTCTTGTCTACCTCCTCTCTACCTCTCTCTACCTCTCTACCTTCTTTTTTCAACCTACCTCTCTTTTCTTATTACCTCTACCTCCTCCGATCTCGCATGTCCGAGTCCTAACTCACCACACCCAACATGTCCGTCACAGAGGCCGTCAAAGGCGCCCTCGGCCAAAAAGAGGCCCAAGAGGTTCCCGCAGACCTGTCCGCTCAGACCCGCGCCCGCTTCCACAAGAATGCCGTTCCCGACCCCGAAACCGGAGAGCTCTCCTTGGGTATTGATCAGTTCACCGATGCCATTGCCCCCGCCGACGAGGAGTACCATAAGATCAAGCGCGAGCAGTACACCATCCTCTTTGCCGTTGCCGACCGCCGCGCAAAGGGCCGTGTGAACCTCGCCGACTGGGCCTACTTTGAGAACATCCTTGCCAAGCCTGATGCCGAGTACGAGATCGCTTTCCGCCTCTTTGACGTCGAGCGCCTCGGCACCGTCCGCTACGAAGACTTCCGCCGCCTCTACGAGCTCAACAAGGGTGCGGACTCCATCCCCTTTAACTGGGACTGTGAATGGGCAAAGCTCTACATTGGCGACAAGCGCAAGCGCCACGATCTCGACTATGTCCAGTTCTCCCAGATGCTGCGCGGCCTCCAGGGCGAGCGCATACGGCAGGCCTTCCAGCTGCTCGACAAGGACGGTGACGGCTACATTGAGCCCCAGGAGTTTGAGCGCATCATCCTCGAGACCGCAAAGCACAAGCTCTCCGACCACCTGCTCGACCACCTCCACACCCTCTGCAACATTTCCCAGGGCTCCAAGATCTCCTACGCCAATGTCCGTGCCTTCCAGAACATGATCAAGGAAATGGACCTCGTCGAGCTGATTGTGCGCCGTGCCTGTGCTAAGAGCACCGACGGCAAGATCACCCGCACCGACTTCCTTAACCAGGCCTCGCGCATCACCCGCTTCTCTCTCTTCACGCCCATGGAGGCCGATATCCTGTTCCATTTTGCCAGCATCAACCAACCCTCGGGCCGACTCGGCCTTGCCGACTTCTCCAAGGTCCTGGATCCTTCGTGGCGCAGCCAGGAGCGCGTCGAGGCTGCTACTGCCGCCGCCGCCGCCGCCGTCTCCGCCGGCCTCACGAAGCCAAAGTCGGCCATCCAGCGCTTCTTTGGCGACGCCGTCGAGTCCGCCTACAACTTTGGCCTCGGCAGTTTGGCCGGTGCGTTTGGCGCCTTCATGGTCTACCCCATTGATCTCGTCAAGACGCGTCTCCAGAACCAGCGCAGCGCCGCACCCGGCCAGCAAATGTACAAGAACTCGATCGACTGCTTCCAAAAGGTCGTCAAGAACGAGGGCTTCCTCGGCCTCTACTCGGGTGTCCTGCCCCAGCTCGTCGGTGTCGCTCCCGAAAAGGCCATCAAGCTGACCGTCAACGATCTTGTGCGCGGCTGGGCCACTGACAAGAAGGACGGCTCCATCTTCTGGCCCTACGAGGTCCTTGCCGGTGGTACCGCCGGTGCCTGCCAGGTCGTCTTCACCAACCCGCTCGAGATTGTCAAGATTCGCCTGCAGGTCCAGGGCGAGGTTGCCAAGACTGTCGCCGACACGCCCAAGCGCTCGGCCATGTGGATTGTGCGCAACCTCGGTCTCGTCGGCCTCTACAAGGGTGCCTCTGCCTGTCTGCTGCGCGACGTGCCCTTCTCCGCCATCTACTTCCCCACCTACTCGCACCTCAAGAAGGACATGTTTGGCGAGGCGCCCGGCCACAAGCTGAGCGTCTGGCAGCTCCTGACCGCCGGTGCCATTGCCGGTATGCCCGCCGCCTACCTCACCACCCCCTGTGACGTCATCAAGACGCGTCTGCAGGTCGAGGCCCGCAAGGGCGACACCCAGTACACCGGCCTGCGCCACGCCGCCCAGACCATCCTCAAGGAGGAGGGCTTCAAGGCCTTCTTCAAGGGCGGCCCCGCGCGTATCATGCGCTCGTCGCCGCAGTTCGGCTTCACTCTCGCCGCCTACGAGGTCCTGCAGACCAACTTCCCCTACCCTGGCGAGAGTTCCAAGAAGGAGCTCAGCAGCATTGCATCTGCTTCTTCCATCAAGTCCAACTCCCTGAAGACGGATACCCCTCAGACCCCCTTTGCGCGCAGCCGCAATGCGCTCAAGATCATTCTGGATCTGGACGAGGACTTTGGCAAGATCAAGCTGCCCGACCAAAAGGGCTGGCAGTCGCTGCCCAGCGCCATGGGCGGCAGCCGTGCATAAAAGACGACTGATTCTTTTGTGTGTAGCGGTTACTCTAGCGTACACGTTTGGCTCTTTCTTGTCTCTTATCTCTTGGTTTTTGTCTCTCATTCTGGATGTTGGGTTTCTTTGTTTCTTTCTGTAATCTTGACATTTCATGGCGTTCCGGTAAGCGCAAAAACTTGATCTTTCATTTGTCGTCATTTCCTCATGTCTTTTCTTTTCTCTTTGCTCGTGTTTCTTCCTCATACAGCCTCATCACAAAAGATCTATAAAGACTAGACAGACGATACAGCTATATCTATATTTATATCTAGATTCGCATTTGTATCTATTCGATATCGGTATATCGGTGTCTAGAGGTAGACTGCTATATCGGTCATCAATATAAAGCAAATCAATAGATTAATAAATCAATGAATCAAAATCAAAGTTATATGGTTATAAGCCTGAATAAGTAACTACCAACACCAGAAATGCTATCTTTTTGAATATCTATGCAGACATGACATCTACTCCTCATCGTCATCGTCAACGACAAGCTCAGAAGGATCGACAACCCAGTCCGTCTCGTCGCTAAACACCGGCACCAGGTTGTACTTGCCGCCCACCGGTCCCATGCCAAACGCATTGCCCACCATTGTCGCCGCCGCCGCCGCCGCCGCCGCCGCCTCGCCCTTGCGCTTCTCGTCTGATTCTTCCAGCAGCACCGCCGTCGTCAAAAAGTTGACGTCCGTGCCGGGCATCATCTCGTACGTCATGCCGCCCCAGCTCAGCTCTGCGCGGCCCGACTTGCGGATGTTGAGCGTGCCCAGGAAACCGCCCTGGCCGATATCCGCCAGGTTGACTCTCTCCTTGGCGCTGGACTCGTTCTCCGTTCCGTCCGCCGTCAAATCAATCGGCGCGACGCCGTCGAGCATCACTACATCGCCGTCGGCGCCGGGCTCTCTCTTAACGAGCCCGGGCGTGCGCGGTGGCAGGTCGCTGTCAAACGACGCAGCGTCGTCCGAGTCAAACGGCTTGAGAGACGGCAGCACAGGCGGGAACTGGAACAGGAAGAGGCGGCCCTCTCGCCGCGGCTGCTCCTTGGGCGGGTCCTCGGCGCTCTCTCCAGCGCGAGGCGCAGGCGTCTCACCGTCGCCCAGAATGGCATCCGCGGCCACCAGTCTCGCCTTTTCCTTGTCGTTGTCGCCGGACTGTGGTGGCTGGTCCATGGCCAGGTCGTGCAGCATGGCCTGCAGGCCCTGCTCAATCGTGATATCCTCGTCGTCCTTGGGCAGCAGCTTGGCCGCTCTCTTTGCCCTGACCTTCTTGGCCTTGATTGCGTTCTTGGGGGGCAGGCTGTCCAGAGAGAGATCGTCGCCGGCCTCCTCCTTGACAACAGCCGCTGCCGCCCGCTCGGCGCGGGCTGCAGCAATCTCGGCCTGCTTCTCAGCCAGCGTGTCAATGTCCGTCACCACAATCTCGTTGCCGTTGACGTCGATGATGGTGACACTGCCGTCCGTCGTGATGGCGCGCGACCACACTTCATTGTCGTCGTCGAGGTTCATTGCGTCGGCAGCATTGCTGCCGCTGACGCCCGTGTTGTCGTAAAACAGCTCGTCGTCCGACTCGTCCTCCAGATCCTCGGCAGCATCGGCAGCCGCCGCCGCGGCCGCGTCCGCCGCCTCGAGCTCGGCCGTCGTCGCCACAATCACTTCGGGCTCGCGGTGCTCTTCACGGCGGATGCCCATGGGCAGCAGGCTGGCATTGGCTGATTTGCCGCTTCTGCCCGCGGTCAGACCCGTCGATGACGAAGAGGCCGACGGCGCATGCTCGGCTTGCTCGTCTTTGACGTCGGAGTAGTCGCCCTGCGCGCGGCCCATGAACGTGTCCGTGTTCAGACGCGGGTCGTACTCGTGGTCCGCGGCCACAGCAGAGAACGTGCTACCGCCACCGCGACCGCCACCACCGCCGATACCGCCGCTGCCGCCCGCTGCAAATCCGCCGCCGTTGGCAGAGGATCCACGGAATCCGCCACGGCCGCCAGGACCGCCGCCAGGCGCAGCGCCGGGCACCTGCGAAAACGGACCGTCGGCCTCGACTGTGCGCCGATTCAGGCCATCGCGTCCACCACCGAAATCGCCGCGGCCACGGCCCCGACCGCCACGGCCCCGACCACGCCCACGGCTGGCGGCACGCTTCAGACGGGCCTCTTCGGCGGCACGGTCATTGAATTTCTTCTCCTCCTGCTCGGCGAGAGCTTTGCGTTCGTCGTCTGTGCGGCGCACGACCTTGGGCTTGAAGACAAAGGAGCGTGTTGTCGAGGTAGTGGTAGTGGTAGTGGGAGGTATTGACGGGGTAGAAGTTGCTGCTGCTGCTGCTGCTCCTGTTGGCGGTGGTAATGACGGCGCGGGCGTGCTTTCTGAAGAGGAGATGAATGTCGGGGTCTGTGCGAGTGTCTGAGGGGTCTGCGAAGAGGGGGCCTCCTCTTGTTTGGGTGCTGCTGCAGCTCTGGATGCTGCCGCGCCGCCGCGAGGGGCGCCTCGCCTTGTGCGAGGAGGCATGGTGGTGTTGTAGAGGTGTGGAGGTAGGTGTGCTGGTTTGGATAGATCGAATACGGTCAGAGGAGCTGTCGCGTTCGTGGGAGTGTAGGGTAGACCTGATGACTTATCAAAAGTCACCTGACGTTGAATAAGAGTCAAAAGAGAAAAAGAGCAAAAAAGAAGTATATTTCATATATCTGCAACAGGAAAGCGCGACGGAGCTCTTGCAACTCTTGTTCTATAAACTTTTTTGTCTCGATGAAAAAAAAAACTATGAGAGCGATGCCCCACATTAATTGATGTAGTCAGAAGCTTTGCAGTAGCGTATTAGTTGCAGTTTACAGTACTGACAGCCATTGGTGGGGGACGACAGGCTGTAGTCTAATTGTAGGGCGCCGGCGCATGACAGGCCTTTATTACACGGCATTTCTTATCGTGCGCTATAGTCGCTGTAATATCGAGTTAGTGTAAGATAGCCGTCCTGTAAGCGGAACGGCATGCGGAGGCAATATCACGATGTGGTGATGTGCCTCAGTCGGCTTGTTCTTGATTCTTTCGTTTTTTGTATTTATTCTAATTTATAATTTTATACTTTCTAACCGTCTCATGTCGAGTTCTTCTACAGCACCTCTACCATGATCTCGCCGTTCCCGCCGTCGACGACGACACCCGGCGATGGCCGCATCGTGGCCGCCCTGGAGCCCAATGGCGAGCCCGGCCTCGAGGTCGTGTCCTACCAGTACCCGCTCAAGCTCATTGCACCGACAACGGGTGCCGGCCTGGGCACACTAGGTGCCGTCGGCAAAGACGCCATTGATGACCCAGCGCGGAAAAAGAGCGCCCTCATCTTCTTGCTGTCCTACGGCGGCGGCCTCGTCGCCGGCGACCAGGTCAACCTGGATGTCGAGGTGCGGAAACGCGCCCGGCTCAGCCTCGTGACCCAGGGCACCACCAAAGTGTTCAAGGCCTCGGGCGACGGCCGGCTGGCCCGTGTCGAAGAGCCCACGCGGCAGACGCTCACGATGAACGTCGCGCCGGGCGCCGGACTGTGTCTGCTGCCCGACCCCGTCCAGCCGTTTGCCGACAGTGTCTACGAGCAGGTGCAGATCATCACATTGGACGAGAAGCTGCAGCCAACCGAAACAGAAACAGAAACAGCACCATCGCTCTGCCTGCTGGACTGGGTGACGCAGGGCCGGGCGGCGCGCGGCGAGAACTGGGACTTTGCCAGCTGGAAAGGCCGCAACGAGGTGTGGCTCGAGACGGCACCACCGAGTCCACCCAGTTCACCCAGTCCACCCAGTCCACCCAGTCCACCCAGTCCACCCAGCCGTAAAAGACTGCTGGTGCGCGACTCGGTCATGCTGGCACCGGGCTACCTGGACGGCGGGTTCCCACACGAGCGGCCGTCCGAAGCGGCCTCTGCGGCGCTGCGGGACTCGCTGCAGGGCCTGGCCGTGTTCGGCACCCTGATTCTGCGCGGGCCGCTGGTGGATGCGACGGGCCGCTTTTTCATGGACGAGTTTGCCGCGCTGCCGCGGCTGGGCGCGCGGGGGTTCCACACCGAGGACGGGGCTGTCGAGGCCGTCGACGAGACGAGCCGATGGAGACGCGAGCGCCTGCAGCAGGAGCATGCGCAGGGCGTGCTGTGGTCGGCAGCGGCGGTGCGCGGGTGTGTTGTGGTCAAGTTTGGCGCGCGGAGTGTCGAGGGCGGGCGGCTCTGGATCGGCGGGATGCTGCAGCGCGAGGGCAGCGTGGGAGCAGCGTTTGGCGACGAGGCGTTGATGTGTGTAAAGTAGGTTTTGTTCCAAGTCATTTAGTATTTCAAGCAAAACAGCACGTACAGCGTTTAGCATTGCATATTCAGATTATATACAAGTATATTTCAGTTCTTAAAGAGTATGCAAAATATTCAAAGGATTCGGCTCTAGTGATGTATATTACAATAATGTGAATGGCAAGCTGGGATGATAAGAGAACCTAATGCGTCGTCCGCAACGCTGACAACCGCGTAAACATGAGTGAGAAGAATGTAAAAGAAATAAGAGAAAAGAAAAGACAAAAAGAAACGCCAGTCATGATGTCATACTGTCAAGCAGTCATATAAATATAAAAAGCAGAGAGAAACGACAAGAATCTCGTAATAGCCAGATGCAGCAACAAAACCAACAATACAAACTGCTACGTCGTCAGCGTGCTGAGCTCCGGAAAGAACTGGGCAATCTTGTTAGGGTCGCCGTAGCTGTTACGTGACGGTTCCGCCGGTGTCAGCGGCGTCACCGGGTCCGTGTCGTAGTTGCTGCCAATGAAGCCGTGCGCCTGTTCCAGCTCGTTGAGCGACATGCGCTTCTTCTTGATGTTGCCTTGTGCTGGCAGGTTGGGCGACACCGACGAGTTGGCCAGGGCCGCCGACAATGCCGACACAGACGACGAGCCGTCACCGGCTGAGCCGACACCCGAGCTTGCCGACGACGAAGCCGTTAGGTTGCTGCCGTTGTTGTTGCTGTACGCTGAGACTCGTAACCGGTTGCCAGGACGAAAGGCACCAACGGGAATGGTAGGGCCATGGACTTTTCTCGGTGCTGCATCGGCAAGCTGATCGGGCGACAGACCTGCACCAGAGGCAGGGAACGGGCTGGCCGTGCGCGACAGCAGGGAGATCTTTTCGTTGGCGACAAGGCCCTTGGTCTGCACAAACGCAGCCGACCGCGAGTGGGCTGGGCCGCGGTTGGAGTAGGCGTCGATAATGGGGTGCACCATGACCGTCTGGCCGTGGATGGTCAGGATCGAGTTGGTCGGCACATTGACCCAGCTCTCGCGCTCAAACGTCAGCGGCTCGCTGGCCACAAGCACCACATCGGCACCCTTGTCGTGGCGCTGCATCTGATAGTCCTTGCTGGCGTCGCCGCCAGGTGTTGGGCGCTTCTCCCACTGGCTGCCCGATGAGTAGTAGAGACTCGCGGCCTGGTCTGTCAAGCTGTTGATATAGCGCGTGCAGATAACGCTGTGGCCGTCGGACAGCGCAAAGTTGAGCAGGCTGCGGGTGTCGACGTTCTCGGAGTGGATTGTGCTCTCGGGGATCTGGTCAATCAGCTCGTTGATGATGGCAATGGTGCGCAGCACAGCCTTGCGCAGCACGCCGGGGCCAAAGCCTTTTTCGGGCTGAGCGCTGGGATTGCAGCCCATCCGCTCGAGCGTGTCCAGCAGTAGGGCAAACGCCCACTCGCTGTCGGTGCCACCGTTGACGACGTGGTACCAGTGGTCGGCCAGACGCTCGGACAGGCGGCGCTTAATGTGCTTCCAGCCACCCAGACCGCCGTTGTGCATGAACATGAGGCTGCCATACGAGAAGGGGTGGCAGTTGTCCTCGCTCAGGGTGCCGTCGGTGGCAGCGCGGACATGGGCAAAGACAAGACGCGAGGCGGTCTTGCTGGCGATGCGTTCGAGGTTGGAGCAGTTCCAGGCAGGGATGGTCGAGCGGAAGAGGCAGGGAGCCTCGCCGAGTTTGGGGTCGGTGTAGAAGCCGATACCGAAGCCGTCGGCGTTGTTCTGGCCACGCCGGGTATCCTGGTCGGGTTAGGGGCTGTAGTTGAAAGGGATGTTTCAATGCAAAATACTTACTAGTCGTAGACGGGCATCGAATGACTGCTTGAGGATGGAGTGGGTGGGATCGAGGATGAGCTTGGAAAGGAGGATCTCGTCGCTGCCTTTGTAGACCTATGTTGTTAGCGGTGGTCGAGGAGGAGGAGAGATGACGAGACATACTAGAAAGCGGCACATGATGAATTCTGGCTACGAGTGTAGCGTGGTGTTGTCCGTCGAGGTGGCTGTTGAGGTGATTGTCGAGTCAGTAGAGGTGGTACCGTGAAGGGAGAAGAGGAGGTCGTCGTCGTCGTCGTCGTCGTCGTCAGGCTGGAGTTGGGCTGCTGTGTGAGGGCAGATGTGATGGCAGAGTAGAATGATGGCCAGTAGATGATATGTAGAGAGCGATAAGGTCGTGAACAAAAGCAATAGACCGAAAATTGAAAATAGGGAATATGTGAAGAAAGACAATTGAAGAAAGGCAAAGTAGAGTCAGAGTAGAGACAGAGAGACACAGAGAGGCACAGACAGAGACGTCGTGAGAGTCAGACGACGCAGCACAGAAAGTACAAAGTGGAAAGTGTAACCCAGAGTAGCCAGAGTAGCCACACAGACGGCAGGAACGACGTACCGACGGCACCCAATCATACGCCACTAGCACGTTTTGGTCAGCGCTCACGGGGCAAACAGAGGCGGAAAGAGGAAAGAGGCGGTCAAGTGGAGATTGGACGACGCCAGAAGGCACAAGACGAGACCCAAGACGGCGACTAATCTGGAGTGCAGTAGTGCGTGCTAGTGGACGCCCTCCCACTGAAGACTGAAGGGGCTCTACAAGGCTGACGGCGTTTTGCACTTTTGCACTTTTGCACTTACTGGTGCTGATGGAATACCGCTAGGCAATGGCGACATTACAGCTCTGCACCAAACGGCAGGCGCGACCGCGTCAGGCCCTATGCTGTCAGTCTGCTGTTTCTCTACCTCATCCATCGCGCCTTCCGTCTTTTCTTTTTTCTTCTTTTTTTCACTAGAAGGTTTCACTGTTTTCGGCAGCCGCGTCTCCACATGAGTCACCCCTTCTCTCTTGGATTCTCTTAATTTAAGTGCTCTTTAAAACTCTTGCTCCTTAAACTCATGCTTATCACGGCTTATATAATCATAGCTTCTCGCAGCTTTGCTCCCACGAGCTCTTGTACTCTCACTCTCACTATCACCTCTTCTCCACCCATGCAGCCTGCCTCTTGAATCTGCAGTACACGTGTAACGCTCATCCTTGGCACGGCGATGCCCGTCGTTCTTTGACTATTCACTCACGTCTACCCAGCCCTCATCCTTGCATCAAAACGTGGCGGTAAGCTTGTCTTGAGCACGAGACGAGGCAAGTACAGCACAACGCACGAGCGGTTTTCGTCTTTTGTCTTTTGTCGTTCTATACGGACCTGTGTTACTACCTGCAACAGGATAGGCCATGGGTTGCAAGTCAATCTAAACCCTGCGTGGTCGCATGGCCTCGGATACCTGCCGACGGCGTCACACAGCGGATCATAAAGTCGTGGGTGTCTTTTATTTGGGTTGGTTAAAATTATATTGTCATCAATTATGCTGCCTTTGCCTCCTCTGGCTCCCATTGGTCGTACTTCCACTTGCTGCCGATATGGTCATCGCGCAGCCGTGACTGGCCCGCGCCGTAGACGCGCTCGCGCAGCGTGATGGGCTCGTTGGGGTCTTCCGGGTCGACAGCCGCCGGGTACCGGCCGCGGCGGCGCAGCTCTGGGATCAGCAGCTCGACCAGATCCTCAAAACTGCCCGGCGAGATCACTGCTCCCACATTGAAGCCGTCGAGGTCGGCAATGTCCATCCATTTCTCCAGAATATCAGCCACGGTGGACGGCGATCCGATCGGCACCGGCCCGCCCGAGCCAATGGCGGTGGCCTTGCCAATGTGCCGCGGCGTCCACTCGGGAATCGTGTCGCCGCCGCGGTACCGCAGGCCGTCAATCAGCGAGTGCAGGCGGCCGTCCACGGTCACATCGTCGGCGCGGATGGGCGTGTCGAGGTCGTGCTTGGACAGGTCGATGCCGGCATTGCTCGAGTAAAAGGCCAGGCCGGCCTCTTCGTTGGCAAACTCGAGCGCGCGCTGGTACTTTTCGTGGGCCTCCTCGTCGGTGCGGCCGATGATGGGCGTCACCGAGGCAAACACTTTGATACTGCGGGGGTCGCGGCCGTAGCTGGCGGCGAGCTTGCGCAGGTGGGCGACGCGCTCCGCCAGCAGCTCGGCCGACCAGGCGTTCATAAAGGTGGCCTCGGCATGGCGTGCGGCAAACTCCATGCCGACCTTGCTGGAGCCGGCCTGAAACAGGAAGGGTGTGCGCTGGGGTGACGGGTCGAGGATGTGGCGTGTCTCGATGGAAAAGTTGTCGCTCTTGTGGCGGATGACACGGACACGGTCGGGGTCGGTAAATATGTCGTTGGCGGCGTCGTGTTTCAGGGCGTCGTCGGCCCATGATCCCTCCCAGATTCTGACTGTCAGCGCAAGCCGGACACCTTGAATTAAAGCAGAAGCAAAAGAAAGCAAAAGAAAGCAAATGAAAGTAAAAAACGACAGAAAGACTCACTTGTACAGAATCTCGAGATACTCGTCGGCAATCTCGTATCTCTTGTCATGCTCGACAAGCGGCACACCGATCTGTTTGTCAGCAGGCTGCAACTTTTTCTTGGTATCAAAATATCAAAGCATCAAAACAACATACCGCCTTGGCTGCCGACTCCTTGTACGACGTGACAATGTTCCAGCCAAACCGGCCGCCCGACAAATGGTCAACTGTCGACATGCGCTTGGCCAGCAGGAACGGCGCCTCGTAGCTCGTGCTGTTGGTGATGGCAAACCCGAGCCGCTTTGTCACTGCCGCCATGGCCGACACGGGCACAATGGGGTCGCCCACGGGGTACTGGCAGGCGACGCGTGTCGAAAAGGCCGTTGCATCCTCGCCCTTGTAGACGTCGTGCTGGGCATAGGTGTCGGCGACGAAGAGGGCTGTGACGTCACCCTTTTCGAGCAGCTTGGCCAGGTTGGTCCAGTACGAGAGGTCGCTCTGCTTGGTCTTGGACTTGTCCTCGGGCCGCTTCCACTGGCCAAAGGAGATGTGGCTGGGTGTGAACATGTCGAAGCCATTGATGAGGATGCGCTTCTTGGGCGCCGACGCCGACGCCGACGCCGACTTGTCGTCAGCGGACGGGGGTGTCGCAGTTGCCATTTTGGGTATCTATCTTGCTTTATTATCACGTGATAAATTTGGTGATGCGTTTCGTAGATCCGTCGCGATGCCAGGGTATCCAATGTCTGCAACAGCAGGACGTAAGCTATATCAGTATATGCATACCCGTACCCTGTATCCGTATCCTGTATCCTATCTCCAGTAACAAGACTATTTACACCAATATATGACAAAAGCAACCCCTGCGATGTCGGGAGCTATTACGTGCTCACCGTTACATCTTTGGTCGACCATGCCACTTTGGCCCGAGCTATCCACCGACCTGTCATGTCATGGACAGATACGGAAATGTAGGAATTCTAGCGAATATTAATATGAGAATTTTAGAGCAGAATGTATGACCACAAATACGGAGTAACCACCCACGCCTCATGCCTCGGCTTAATACTCCGGCGTTAACTGTCACCACTAATACGCTCTATATCCCGTTCCTGCCCGTGCTCCATAGTACCTTCCCGGAGAAAGTAACAAGTATACCGGGCAGACACTATTTGAGATTAGTACCCTTCTAGTACATATGGCACCATATAAGCGTGAATTGTGCTCTAATCAAGATTCGATACATTGGTGTACAAGGGTTTGGGGGTTCTGTAATCTACCGCCAATGGCACGCTTACATAACTCATTTCAGCAACAAAGAACTCGCCTCTGCTAGAAGAACGTACTGTTGTATTGTTGTAGATTTTACACTTTTTATTTCTTGGATGGTTTTACGGATTCGTTGAGGCATGAGTAGTCATTTTATTCTTCTAGTCTAATTGTCTTGTGTCGTTTCATTTCTTCAATTTTTGTTTATTATTTCCATACTTATACCCCAGCGTCCTCGAAGAAGAGACGAGGGAAGAGAACGATGGATGTGTAGCTGTGCATTATTTATTCTCGTTCATTTCTCGTTCATTTCTCGTTTATCACGCAAAGGAGTCGAAAAGCAAGCAAAAGAAATCAAAAAGAATAAAAAGAAATCAAAAAATCAAAGTCATGGCAACAAAGACCGTGGACGTCCCGGAAGCCGAGGATCCTGTGTCCTCGGGCGAGTCGACGGGCAACACAGAAGACGACAATGTCTTGGTGAGTCAGTCCAAGAACCCGTCTGTGTGCATACCAAGAATTCAAGAGTACTAACTTGCATAGAGAAGCCTTGGTTACAAGCCAGTATGTCATATGCCCATATGCCCATAACCCCATAACCGCCATGCCCAGCTCCCACTGACAGACAGGTCTTGAAACGCAGCTACAACCTCTTTCAGAATTTTGCGACCAGCTTTGGTATGTCGGATATTCCATTATTCATCTCTAGCTCTGAAATCATGCAACTAACCATCTAGCCGCTCTGTACTTTATCGGCGGTGTCCGCGTAACCTACTCGACCGGCATTGCAGCCGGCGGTAACCTCGCCTACTGGTAGGTCTCTATCTTTCTTGCTCGTTACCTCTTTGCATACAGCAGCTGACCGCTGACCGCCCAGGACGAGCTTCATCATCTCGTGCGTCTTCACATTCATCACGGCCGCCGTCATCGCCGAGATCTGCTCGTCGCTGCCCCTCGCCGGCTCCATCTACCTCTGGTCCGCCGAGGCTGCCGGCCCGCGCTGGGGCCGTCTCTTTGGCTTCGTCGTCGCCTGGTGGTCGACAACGGCATGGACTACCTTTTGCGCCAGCAACACCCAGAGCGCCGTCAACTACTTCTTGTCGGAGATTGTCGTCTTTGACGTTGACTTTCCCTCGGACACCAGCAGCGTCAAGTTCCGCGCCGTCCAATGGATCTGCACCGAAGTCCTGCTCGCCGCCGCCGCGCTCTGGAACCTGCTGCCGCCGCGCTACTTCAAGGCCATCTTCTACCTGTCCTCGGGCGCCGTCATTCTCGATTTCGTGCTCAACATGATCTGGCTGCCGGTCGCGACGAGCCGCACTATTGGCTTCCGGACGGCGCACGATGCGTTCATGACCACGTACAACGGCACGGGTGCGCCCGCCGGCTGGAACTGGTGCTTGTCGTACCTCGCGACGGCCGGTATCCTCATCGGCTTTGATGCCTCGGGCCACGTCGCCGAGGAGACCAAGAACGCGTCGGTAACAGCTGCACGCGGTATCTTTTGGAGCACGGTCGTCAGCGGCATTGGCGGTTTCCTTGTCGTCATCCTCTTTCTCTTCTGCGTGCCCGATGCCGACACGCTCTTCTCGTTTGGCGGTGCTCAGCCGTTTGTGCCGCTGTATGCCGTCATTCTCGGCCAGCGCAGCCACATTATCATGACGGTCATCTGCTCCATCGCGCTGTGGTTCAACACGGCGATTGCCGTACTGGCTGCGTCGCGGCTCGTCTTTGCTGTTGCACGCGACGGTGTCCTGCCCTTTTCGTCATGGGTCTCGCGCGTCGAGGGTGGCCAGCCGCGCAACGCTGTGCTCGTCGTCTGGGGTGTCGCGTCCATCATCACCTGCACCATCCTGCCGTCGTCGGCCGCCTTCACGTCGCTCGTGTCTGCGGCTGGTGTGCCGTCTGCTGCCGCCTATGGCCTCATCAGTGCTTCGCGCCTCATCCTCACACCCAAGACATTTCCGCGTGCTGCCTGGAGTCTCGGCCGCCTCAGCAAGCCCTTCCAGGTCATTGCGGTCCTCTACAACGGCTGGATTGTCGCCGTCCTCTTCTCGCCCTATGTGTTCCCCGTCACTGGCGAGTCGCTCAACTATGCGCCCGTCATCATGTCCATTGTCACCATCTTTGCTCTCCTCACGTGGTGGTTCACGCCCGAGGAGAAGTGGCTGCCCAGCCAGCGCATCAAAGAGACTCTGGATGCGCAGATTTGAGTTGTCTGTTTAGGATGTATCAATAAGTGGATCGTTGATAATTTTGAATATATACCTATAGACACTTGGACACTTTTAGACACTTATAGATACTTGAACAGCGAGTTAGCGATATAGCCAGCAATCCATTTTGTGTCATCAGTTCATCCGTCATCATGAGGATGCACGTGAACACGGTGATGCACTCAACGGCGTATAGCCCAGACATGACGTCATATAAATGCAATGCAGGTCAAGAAATATCCTTTCTAAATGGAACTGACCATCAAGAAATATCACGACGTAGTGATAATGTACATCAATTCTTGTTCACTCTGCCGTCGACGTCGTGATATTACATAATCATGTACTTCCTATAACGTGACCACACACGTGTTAGTCGAAAGTGGGGACCTGCCGACATGCCACACCTTCCCGCACCTGCACATGCCCCTTCCCCTCCCTCATATCGGAAGGCAGCAAATGGAAAAGTGACGGAGAAAAAAGAAACGAGAATCGATATCCCACGACGAATTCCGACTCGATTGGGCTTTGATTTCGTTGACAACAAATCAACCACGTCATTTTCCCCTCCACGGGTATCCACGATTTACAACATACAACATTCAATAACACACCAAGGACGCAATAAGCTCCACCTACACCGCCCTTCGTCGACAGAGCATGCCCAGGCTGGCCGACGTATCGAACTGTCGAAGATAGGCGAGTCAGCAAGGCGGCGCGAAGAACGAAGAACAAAGAACGAAGAACGAGAGATACTACGATACCACGATACTACATTACCTAAACACACACACACACACACACACAATATGAGCGGCCGGAGAATAGCAGCCGGCTTTGGCGGGCTGATGCGGCGGGGAGCTGCCCAGGGTGCCCGGAGTGGCGAGACGACGACGACGACGATGACGACGACGACACCGATCACTGCCTCTATCAAGACCATACATACATCACAGAGCGGGCTTGCGTCGACAAATGCCCGCCTGTTCCACAGCCAGCGGCTGTCTGTTGGCGGACTGCAGCGTCTCGAGACGACCACAATGCGCGCGGCCCGGCACCGGCTCGGGTTCCCCGTCAACGGCTACCACAATGCCGTGACTGTCCGGAATGCGTCCTTTGTGCGCATGATCCCCAAGCTCATGCTCAAGTTTGTCCGTATCCCGGCAACCTTTGGCGGCCTGATGATTGGTGCCGCCGCTTGGGTCCAATACCAAGCCATCCGTACGTCATGCAGCATTCAGAGGGAGACTTTGAGGACTTCAAGGGAGACTATACTAACTAATTAGAGGTGGGAAACTCGGCCTATGATGTGTTTGTCAACACACGGGACACGGTCGGCAGTGCGGCGTCGTCGTTTTGGGACGGCGCCGTCGACATTGCCGGCCAGACAAGGCAGGGCTGGGACCAGACCAAGAACCAGCTGGGCGTGTCTGATTTCTGGAACAAGATTGCCAAGATCCAGGAGGACATTGGCAACGGCATTGCGAGCGTGACGGGCGGCAAGGGCGACGGCAGCGGATCGGGCGGTCCCCAAAACCCCAAGGACCCCAAGGGCAGCAAGAGCGGTGCTGCAGCAGCGGCGGCAACGGGTGCAGCCTACTATGGTGCCAATGCCGACGACGAGGACGACGAAGACAGCAAGGCCAAGCGCTCGCGTGCGTCCGAGAACGCCCGCGACGACCAGATGATGATGTTCACCAAGAAGATGATTGAGATCCGCAACATCCTGTCCAAGGTCGGCCAGTCCAGCTCGCTGACGCTGCCGTCGATTGTCGTCATCGGTTCGCAGTCGTCCGGCAAGAGTTCCGTGCTCGAGGCCATTGTCGGCCACGAGTTCCTGCCCAAGGGCTCCAACATGGTGACGCGCCGGCCCATTGAGCTGACGCTCGTCAACACGCCCGAGTCCAAGGCCGAGTACGGCGAGTTCCCCGACCTGGGCCTGCGCAAGCTGACCGACTTCACGTCCATCCAGCGCACCCTGACCGAGCTCAACATGGCCGTGCCCGACTCCGAGTGCGTGTCAGACGACCCCATCCACCTGACCATCTACTCGCCCAATGTGCCCGACCTTTCGCTGATCGACTTACCTGGCTACATCCAGGTCGTCGGCCACAACCAGCCCCTCGAGCTCAAGCAAAAAATCTCGGAGCTGTGCGACAAGTACATCCAGGCCCCCAACGTCATCCTCGCCATCTCGGCCGCCGATGTCGATCTGGCCAACTCGACGGCCCTGCGCGCCAGCCGCCGCGTTGATCCCCGCGGTGAGCGCACCATTGGTGTTGTGACCAAGATGGATCTCGTGGACGCCACGCGCGGTGCTGCCATCCTGCAGGACAAGCAGTACCCGCTGCGTCTGGGCTATGTCGGTGTCGTGTCGCGCGCGCCGCAGTCGTCGCTCGGTGTCGGTCTGTTCAAGAAGGCCAATGGCGACGGCAGCGCGCTGATGAACATGATTGCCAAGAATGAGGAGTCGTTCTTTGGCGCCCACCCGCTCGAGTTTGGCCAGACGGCCGATGTCAGCGTGGGCACGACTGTGCTGCGCAAAAAGCTGATGCACGTGCTGGAGCAGACTATGTCGGCCAGCCTGCAGGGCACGACGGACGCGATCCGCCAGGAGCTCGAGGAGGCCACGTACGAGTTCAAGGTGCAGTACAACGACCGCCCTCTGTCGGCCGAGTCGTACCTTGCCGAGAGCCTCGACGCCTTCAAGCACTCGTTCAAGCAGTACGCCGAGGGCTTTGGCCGGCCGGAGATGCATGCGCTGCTGAAGCGCGAGCTCGACCAGCGCGTGCTGGACCTGCTGGCCCAGCGCTACTGGAACAAGCCCATCACCGACCTGACCCCCGCCGTGCCCGAGCCCAATGCGCTGGTCGACCTGCCCAAGGCCAACCCCGACTCTCTGTACTGGCGCCGCCAGCTGGACGCGTCGACGTCGCAGCTCACCAAGCTGGGCATTGGCCGTCTCGCGACCAACGTCGTGGCCACCAACATCCAGGCCGGCATCGACAAGCTGATTGCCCAGTCCAACTTTGTCAACCACCCCTTTGCGCGCCAGGCCATCCAGGAGGCAGCCTCGACCATTCTCAACGACCGCTTCTACAGTACCAGCGACCAGGTCGAGAACTGCATCAAGCCGTACAAGTACGAGATTGAGCTCGAGGGCCGCGAGTGGGATGCCGGCCGCGAGCATGCTGCCGTTGTGCTCAAGGAGGAGCTGGCGGCATGCCAGGAGGCCATGAAGCGCCTCGAGACCAGCGTCGGCGGCCGGCGGCGACTAAGCGAGGTCGTCAACTTTGTGGACAAGGCGCGCCGCGGCGACGTCGTTGTCGAGGGCGACGGCCGCAGCGGTGCTGGCGGATTCAGTGCCGCGCTGCTGCAGCTCGGCCGTGAGGGTGCGTTCCTCAGAGACCGGGCCGACATTATCAACATGCGCCTGCTGGCGGCCAAGTCCAAGCAGTGCCGCAGCGCCGACAACAAGTACTACTGCCCCGAGGTTTTCCTGGATGCGGTGGCCTCCAAGCTGGCCGGTACGGCCGTGCTGTTCCTCAACGTCGAGCTGCTGTCCGAGTTCTACTACAACTTCCCGCGCGAGCTGGACCAGCGGCTGGGCCGGCACCTGTCGGAGGAGGAAATCGAGCGGTTTGCCAAGGAGGACCCCAAGATCAAGAGGCACCTGGACGTGATCCGGCGCAAGGATCTGCTGGAGCTGGTGCTGGAGAAGATGGAGAGTCTGCGGCAGCTCGAGGGCCGCGAGAAGTCGAAGCGCACGGGCGGCCTGGGCCAGGAGAAGCAGTCTGGCGGCCGCTGGGGACTCTTTTAGACGTGTGCTTGTCAGTCGTCCACGGCGTATGGCGTTTGTCTACCCTCCTTCTTTGACGATGTGATGCCCTTCTTTGCCCTTTCTGCTTGTTGCTTGTTGCTTGTTGCTTGCCACTGTTTGTCTTTTATATTTCCTCACCTGGTTATCCTCTCCGCTTCTTTCTTGTCTTCTTTATTTTGTTTCTGTCTTTTTTCTTCCCTTCCAATCCTTTACCTCCCTTCTTCTCCCACAACAAAATTAACGCAAATACCCTCCTCGACCTGTATGCGAGTTATATTAGATCTACTCCATGAAAGCAATACTAAATAAAATGTAAAGCATCAACATGTATCAAAACGTATCCAAGATGTACAAAAATACTCAAAACACTCAAAACACTCAAAATACTCAATACTCAAAACTTGCTTATTCAAATCTAGCTATGATACATATCCAAATATGACTACCCATGTCTACTCATCTACCCACCTACCCGTCAAGACTTGTTTGTACTGTCACCTCCCACCGCAGACTGTTGCCCCGGCCGTAGCCTTCGCCAAGCCGGTTCTGCACCACCCGCGCAATGCGTGTCCGCAGCTGCTTCAGCGAGCTGTCGTCGTCATAGCCCTGTGCCACCCGCACATTCAGGTTCGCCATGCACAGGCCATAGTGCACCTGCCAGAACTGCGCATCCTCAACACGCGCGACCTGCGGCTCCGACGCAATCTCGTCCAGCACCGAAGACACGGTCGACATGTTCTTGCTGTCGGGCACGGGCACGCTGCTCTTGCTCCTGGTCAGCGCGCCCTCGGCAGTAGTGATCTGCCCGCCGTCCTTGCCGTTGTACGACATGAGCAGCATCAGACCCTGGGCGACAGCAAGACGGGCTCCCAGGAGAAGCATAGATAAGGCAATTGTGGCGCACAGCAGCCGGTCGAGCCACGACTGCACGGCCACAAACATGAGCGGCAGCACCAGCAGCACGAGCGACACGGCCATGGTCAAGAAGTGAAACGGGTTGGCCAGCACCGACGACAGGCCGATGGTCGACAGCAGGTTGGTCACCCACGTCATGGCGCCCAGGAACATGGACACAATGCCGCCACCACCGCTCTTGACGCCGACGCTCTGGGAGAAGGGTGCGACGCCGTGCAGCAGCAAAAGAGAGCGCCGGATACGTGCGTGGTTGCCCAGGCCATAGGCGCTCACGAGCGTGCTCAGGAACGCCGCAAGAGCCGGGAAGTCGACTGTGCCTGGCGAAATGTAGCGTGTGTGGTGGTGTCCGTTGTGGCTGCCAATATCGAGGTGCGGCGTCGTCAGCGTCGTGGCAGCGTGCGCACCGTCTGCACCGTGGGCGTGGCCTGCATACTGCGCATTCGTACCGCTTTCGGTTGCCGCCTCGAGGAGGTCCTTGAGGTCATGGCTCAGCAGATCAAAGCCGCCAAACACGAGGAAGATGCTCATGGCGAAACCAGCCAGCACCTCGGCGCGGCGCAGACCAAAGGGGTGGCGGATCGTCGACCGGCGCCAGACTTCAAAGTTGCCGAGCACGTCCACAACAACACACACGGCGGCCGACCCGACGTCAAAGAACACCAAGTGCGACAGCGCCGTCAGGGCCAGACTGTCACCACCGTCGGATGCACACCAGAAGACGAGCGTCGCCACGGCTGCGTGGCACAAGCACCAGTAGAAGCGCGCGCGCTGGTCGCGGTGCATGCTGCCCCAGGCCTCGCGAACAGTGGGAATGGGCAGGGATGCCGGTAGCACGGGCGGCGGACGTTGCGGGGGCTCCTGGAAGATCTGGTGCTGTGCTGAGACGCTACTGTGCTTGTACCGATGGCCACGACGCAAGCCAATGTTGGACTTGACGGGCGATGTCGAGATGTACTGGGTCTGGAAGTTGAAGGGGTTGCTGTCGTCGACCTGGTTCTGATTTTGGCTCTGGTTTTGGCTCTGGTTTTGACTGTCGCCGATGTTGATAGGCGCCGAGCTGGCCGCCGATGACGAGAGATCGTCCATGGCGGTAAAAGACCCCGAGGGCGGGCGCAGGAAGCTGTTGGGGCTGAGATAGTTGGGACTGGAGCCGTAGTAGCCGGCAGACAAGCGGTTCTGGGCGTATGCCTTTGAGCGTGCCGCGGGTGCGCGAGTCTGTGGAGTCGACAGTGAGTGCGAGTGGGAGAGCGAGTGGGAGAGCGAATGGGGAGGAGAGGAGTCGAGGCCGGGGGATGGGCTGCGTCTCAGCAGGGCCTCGGCATGGGGGTTGTACGGCACGTCGGCTTCGGTGTATGAGTCGTCCGCCTCGAGACTGCCGACCACGTCTTCGGTTTCCTCGACGTCGAAACTAAAGGGGCCTTCTTCGTTGTCGCCACCGTCTCTGCCGCTGTTGGCGTCGTCGTTGTCCGAGGTCGGCTCGAGGTTAATGGACGGCGGCGCCGGGGAGGAAGCAAGATGCTGGTGCTGCGGTTTACGTCGCGTAGGAGAGTTGCCGGTAGAGGAGACAGAGAAGGATGGTAGTGCCGGGCCGGACGCCATGTGCAGCGGTAGAACGAGTGGTCGGGGGTAGACTCCGGTAAAAAGTCGAGTCGCGTCGGGCGACGTTGGTGGAGGTGGAGGTGGAGGAGGGATGCGATGTGACAGGTGTCGGTTGACTTGACTAGACTAGTAATCACCTAGTAATAGTCTGACCTAGTATTAGCCCGAAAAGGAAGTAGCAATACAGCCTCGCCGACGTTGCAGAGCGGCCGGTCGTGCCTTCCTTTGTGACCGGTTAGTGACTGGAGCGAGTGGGTGGTGGTCCCGGTGGTCGGTGGTGCGCTGGTGGTGCGCTGGTGCTCTAGTGGTGCTGTGGCCAAGTTGCCTGTTCTGTGCCATCCAGATTGCGCCTTCCCCGTATGCGGTGTGCGGGCGGATGTCCCTTCTACTTTCGGCCTAGCTAGCGGCAGCGAGGCTCTGGTGTAATTAATCGCAATGTAAAAGGAAAGAGCGATCGGTGCTGTCGCGAATGGGATATGCAACTATGCGAAATGGTATATTGGTTAATGAGATATGTGCTGAATTGGCGATGCTGTGATGTTGTTTAACTTGTTCATGATTCACAATGTTTCGCGCTGTTGGTACTGGTGCTGTTTCGTTTGCTGTAAACATTCGCATTAAAATCGAAACGTGCCTGTGCGGCCGCGAATCAGCCACCCTCTCAGCGGCAGCCTGTATCTTAATAATTTCCTTAGTGGGACACTGCCCCGGAAAGAGTGTCGTCATAGCCTGTAGGAACGGTCTGGAGCGGTCTGGAGCGCTGCTGATTAGATAATCAACGACTCTAATACTGATGCCCATTAGGGGCCGCGGCTAGCGTATTTGCACTGTACATTAGTAGACTGCAGTTGCGGAACAGGGCATCCCTTTTCGATGTTTGTCAGGTCTTGACGCAGTGAAACAAGCGCATTCAAACGACGACGACGACTCTGAATTAATCAAACGATACCTATTCTCAATTTTATAAGCTTCAATACCACTTTCACCGATTGACTGCCGTTTGAGACAGCGCCCGCCTCTTGTTCCTTGCATACGCCCATCGCGGCGACACATTCTTGGCGCCATGGCGATGATCTAAGCGACGACGACGACGACGACACGACGATAGACGATACGGCCGAGCTAGCATCCAGGGCGAAAGAAGGGCTTACTAAGGGCTATCGCTTGCGATGGCGAGCAAGTCGCACGAGCACAAAAACACCCACAGACGCATCTCTACCGGATCAGCCATGCCGTCGCGCGTAGCAGTCCCGCGTCCCGGCGGCCGAGAAGAAGCATCGCCGGGACAAGACCTTTCCTCTCTAGAGCATCAACAATTTCAGCAACAACAAGCGCAGCAGCAGCAACATCAACAACAACAGACGAGACGGAGGAAGGGCTCGCTGCGCAAGGCGGCCATGTTCGGCCGAGGTGCGGCACAGCGAGACCAGCAGCAGCAGCAGCCACAGTCGCCTCTCCAGCAGTCGCAGGTCGCCAGCAAGACGGCGCCGTCCAGTGCGGTGTCGGCAGCCACTGCAGCAACATCACACACTTTGCACACATCACCAACTACAGCACTCACCACCACATCCAATACCAACTCTATAACACCTCCTGGCCAGGTGGGCGGATCCCCCGACGACCATGCCGCCAGCAGCAGCGGTGCCAGCGGGCTAGGCATATCTATTCTGGGCATAGAAAACACGACGCCCAGGACATCCATCGAAGACTATGCCAGCCGCGCAGCCTCGGCGGCGGCAGCGGCAGCCCTGCTCAGCCCAACACCAAAGTCCGCCAAGGCATCCACCAAGTTTTATACCTCACCGCGCAGCAGCACAGACGGCAATGATGACGTCTCTGCTGCAAGTCCTACATCAACAGGCACCAGCTCGACAGCGGCACTCACGGCTGCCACAACATCAGCCGCAACGTCGAGTGCTAATGTTAATGTTAATGCGAGTGCCAGTGCCAGTGCCAGTGCCAGTGCACGCCGCCACGACCGCAAGCGGAGCAACAGCGGAAGCATCACATCGTCACCCTTGACCAGCAGGGCGGCAGCCAGTCTCACAATCACGGAAGAGGAGCCTCTGCCATATGCGAGCAGTCCAAGCAAGCATGCTCGTGCCGCAACCTCGCCCACCAGCCCGAGCAGTACCAATAGCATCAATAGTATCAACAGCATCAACAGCATCAACAGCAGCAGCACAGGAGCAGGACTCAAGTCTGCTGCTACAGCTGCCGCCGTGGCTGCGACCACGTCACTCCGCACCGGCACCGGCTCAGAGTCGCATAGTGCCGATAGCACTGGAATTTCTGCATCGTCATCTGGTGCTGCCGTCTCATCTCCTGGGCGCATTCTCTATCCGGGATCGATAGGAGCCGTGTCCGTGTCCCACCAGAGACGGCGTGGTAACAGCAGTGTCGGGCAAACACTCGTGCCGCCGTCCTCTGCGACGTCGGCTACTGCGACGGGTGCGCAGACCGCACTGAAGCCCACACAACGACGTCTGTCGCAGTCAAATCAGAGCCATAACCAAAATCAGCAGTCGCCGGCTCAGTCACAGACACAGGCAGCCCAGTCAGCCCAGTCTAGAGCCGTGCCTCCAGCGCGTCAGCCAGCTCTTCGTCAAAGCAGTCAAGGCAGCCAAAGCAATCAAAGTCATCAAAGTCAGAATCAAAACCAGGCTCGTAAGCAAATACATAGCCTCCTCCAAGACCAGCATCATAATCAACACCATAATCAATACCATGGTCAACACCATAACCAGCATCAGAACCAGCACCAGCACCAGTACCAGCACCTCATCCAGCCTCCTCTGCCACCCAAGCAGCGCGCCAAGTCGCCTTTGGCTCTGTCCGACCTCGCTACACCCCTGCCATCGTCATCTTCGGCAGCAGCAGCTGGTGTATCTCTCGGTGCGGGTGTCGGTAGTAGTGTCTCTCTCAGCACCAGCGTGGGCGTGTCGGTCGGTGTCGGTGGCGTCAACGTCATGGCAGTGGGCGACCCGGACTGGGACTATGCCGAGACGGCATGGTGGGGCTGGGTGATGCTGATTGTGACGTGGGTGGTCTTTGTGACGGGCATGGGCTCGTGCCTGGGCGTCTGGAGCTGGGCCTGGGATGTGGGCAAGACGCCGTATGCGCCGCCCGAGCTGGAAGACGACCCGACGCTGCCGATTGTAGGCTACTACCCGGCGCTGTTGATCCTGACATGCGTGATGGCGTGGGTATGGGTAGTCGTTGCGTGGATCGGCATGAAATACTTTAAGCATGCCAAAATCAGCGGTGACTAGGCGGGGGCAGAGAAAGGTCGATGTTCTTTTGTTATATATGTTATATATCCGCCGTCAGGCACACACTAATGGCAATCACGGCTGTCAACAGTCGATAATAAACTGCACAGTTCAAAACCAAGCAAAACAGAAGTGATGAACGTGATGGATATCGAATTAAGCGTAAAGATAAATCTATATATGCACATAAAATAATAGCTAAAAGATAGCAACTCCGGTAACATAAACACCTACTCCTTGACCAGAACCAAACTCCAAAGCTCTATAAATACAGGCGCTGTACAAAAACACGTCTACCGCATGATCTTTGTGCCAAACAAGCCGAACATCTGCCGCCATTCGCGCTGCCCCTCGTCGTCGTCGTCGTCGTCGTCGCCAGACGCATCGTCGTCCATGTCATCTGTCGATCTTGCAGGCTTGGCTCGTTCCTGGATGCCAAACTGTCTGATGCAGCACACAAACGGCAGATTGCTCAGTTCAGGCAGCGGCTCCAGGGGCGTCTCTGCCTCGGGCTCGGGCTCGGGCTCGGGCTCGGGCTCGGGCTCGGCTTCTGCTGCCTCGGGAATTGCCTGGGATACCAGAGTCGTGTCATCATCGGCCTCGGCATCAGAGCTGTCATCCGGCGGATAGTGCTTAAGATTGCGGCCGGTCTGGATAGCAGCAATCCGGTTGCGCTCCTTCTGGGCCTTCTGGGCCAGCTTGGCCTCCTTGGCCTTTCTCGCCGCTTCGGCTTGGGCCGCTTGTTCTTCCTGCTTCTGCTTCTGTTTCTGCAGGGCGGCAGCCTCGGCCCGGCGCGCGGCCTCGGCTTCGTTCTTCTTCTTGTCGCGAACGGCCTTGGCTTTTGCCGCCACACGCCGCTCCGCCTCCCGCTTGTTCTCTTCCAGGTTTCCCCAGAGCAGAAACATCTTTTCGTGCAGGTGGTTGAGTTCGGCCTTGTTGCTTTCCCTGCTGAGGTCGCAAGCATTCATGTTCAGCAGGGCCGTGCCTTGAGAGTCGTCCACGACAACCCAGATCCGGGGTTTTTCTTTGCCTTGGTCCTTTTCCAAGCTCAGGGCAGTGTCAGAAGCATCCTCTAGCAGCAAAGCAAACCGCCACTCCCAGGTGAGCTTGGCTGAACTGTCCCTGATGCCGCGCTTGTCAACACCAAACCCGACGACATCATCATCGTCGTCCGAGGAGGACAAGTCTGCGTCGCTCACGTCGCCTGTTGTCTGCTCGAGCTGTCCTTTGTAGCGGCTGGCGGAAAAGTCCTGCAGGCGCTCGGGCATAAAGTCGACGACGCGCACCTTGGCCGAGAATTTGACATTGACAAACGGCACCACCATGACCTCGGAGCTGTCTTTGTCGGCATCTTTGGAGCCGTCCGTGTCGTTCTTGCCCACATATCTGTAGAGCTCGGGCCGCAGAATGTCGGCAAGCGGTGTTTGCGGTTGCGTGCCCGCTTCGCAGGTAATAGAGCGGTTAGGCGCCACTCCCAGCATCTTCTGTGCGCCGTCTGCATGGTCATCGCCCTGGGCGTCGCTACCGCCCTCGCCGCTGCCACCGCCCTCCTTTAGCTGCATCCGTAGCCGCTTGCGCTTCTGCTTGCTGTTCTCGCCAGCACCGCCCCCATCCAGACGCTTCTTACTGGCTTGCTGGATCTGCTGCTGCTGCTTCTGGTGCCGCCTCTTGGCCTCCTTAATAAACTTTTTCTTGGTCCTCTCGTACAATTCCAGCCGCTTTATGGCCTCCAAGTGTCTAGGCTCCATAGTTTCTTTATCCAGTTCGTCCATGTCGAGCACCTCGATGTGAATCTTGCTGCCGAATGCGTTGGGGTCCCCGCGCAGAAACCCCTCCAGGTGACCACTGTAGTTTCCAAACTTGATCTGGACATTGGCCAGCTTCACCCAGTCGCCACGTCTTGCTTGCTCCATGATGGATGTTGCGTGTTCGTCGAAAAAGGACACGATCATGCTGCGGCGGCCCATGGGACCTGTCCATCTGGAATTGGCCGCAGCCTTGTCGGCGGCACTTTTCTTGCCGCCTTTGCCGGCAGTGAACTTGTCCAGGTAGCCGTACTCGTCGCCCACTGTGCCCGTTTTCGTGCACGGCCCAGGGGTACTGCTCTCAAAGTTGGCAAAAAGACCTTCCTTGCCCTTGTCTTCAAATGCATCATTGGTCGTGTAGTCGGAGACCCAGATTATGGCGCGATCGCCAACCCGGCGTGGCTCGGAAACGACACGCACGAGCAGGTCGCAAAACTGGTGGTCGCGGACATCCTTGAGCGGGCAGCGCTTGTCGCGGACACTGGCTGACTGGGCCATGTTGACCTTGATTGTCTCGACGACGGCGGTGAGATCGTTGCCGCTGGCCTCGGTAACGGTGTCCGTGATCTTCTTAAAGAGCGCCACGGCGTCGGTGGTCATCTTGTCGTCTGACACGGCGACCGAGTGAGTGCCATATTGGCGTGACCATGCTGTACGCTGCTTTCCAGAAAAGGCCGGCTTCGGCAGAGTCATGATGCTCCTCGGGTAGATGTGCATGACGGTCACATCGTTGGACAGCAGCGAGTAGGTACTGCCGTATATCTGGACCCTGGCCTTTTGGATAATGATAACATCAAAGGGGCCCACAGACGGCATTTCCGCCTCGCTTTTTGAAAACATGTGAAAGGCGATCGTGCTGCCTGACGCCTCGCTGTTCTCATCAGAGAGGCGCAACGCCATCTTCCAGTCGGTGCCGCGACTCTTTATGGGCAATTGAGCGTCTTTGACGACGCCACGAATGCTGACCAACTGGCCAACTGCGTATTTTTCATTGAGAACGTCATTGATGTCGGCATATGTGACTTGTGCCGGACTCGGCGAGAACTGATTGGGGTCTCTCGACGCCAGGACGCGCACAACGCCGACAGACTTCTGGGCTGCCGACGACGGCAACATACCGGCGATGACGATGAAAGAGTGTAATAAATTAGACTGATGAACTTAAGAGGTCTTGGATAAATGAGTTGGGCTAGCAGATGGTATCAAAAGCTAAAACCTAACAAAAGGATGCCGTAGAAGTGCATGCCAAGTAGTTATCGCGGGGATCGTTCACAATACGCATCATCGCGTGAGACGCGTTTCAATCAAGATGTAAGTGAGTGGAGGCGCGCTGTCACGATTACGGATTATGTAATGATCTCGGGATCACGTGTAGGTATGGGGCACTTTAACGACTCTAACGACTCTAACGACTAGTACTTTTAACCAAATAATTTTCTTTCAATATGTCTGCCTCAGGCATGCACTGCTGATTCCGCATCCACCCCCCGCCAGAGCCGCCCCACATGTCCGCTCGACTGCTGCAAGCGCGCACTGTATGGCTTCCAGGGCCGGCCGTATGCGCAAACAGTGCGCAGCGTGTCACTAGTGCCCCTCTTTGACGGTGTATTTTTGTAGTTTTAAACGGTATTAACTTTTAACGTTCCTTCCCTTTGAGCAGAAAGGGTGGTCTGGCGGCAGCTGCCCTCACGAGGGGTGAACTGGCTTCAGCGCCTTCAGCTGGTTACTGAGTATTGTCACTCACCCAGGCCTCACCCACAACTCACCAAGACTCACTCGGCAGTCCCTCAGCAGGTGGCCGATACTCACTGCCGCCCGCTCCTTCCCTGTACTTTGTGCTGCACCACGCTCCTTCTCTTTTCGTCCCTTCCTCCTCATCACTATTACGTTCCTTCCAATTCTACCTATTACTTCATACTCATTTCCGAATATCCTCTTTTTTCCTTTTTCCCTTTTCTCTTTTCTCTTCTTTTTTTCTTCTCTCTTCCTCTTCTGCCTTACGCCTCTTCATCTTTCTCGACTCCCCTTTTGCTTCACTCGCCCTCTTTTTTTTCATCACCAAAGCAACCCAACGAACCCACGCGAATCCACCGTGAATCTTTTTCAGTGTCTAAAAGGTCTAAAAGAGTACGTTCCGTTTGCCCCTCCTTTTTGTAGTTTATTTTTTGTTTTCTTTCTTCTGTTTTGCTTGACTTGCCTCGTCTCGTCTCTCTTGATTTCTGGTCTACTGGTCTATTGGTATCTTCTACTTTTCTTGACTTTCAATCTCTTCATTTTTACTTTCCTCTTGATATTCATATCTCTTTCATACCCAATACCAACTAATAATAGTCTACGCGGGACACCGTCTTTTCTTGTTTCTCGCTCTCTCTTCTTCTTCATCCCACCTTTAACCATCAACCATCAACCTTCAACGTCCCACCACCACAACTACCACATCACACACCATGGCCGAACGGTACATTCCCGAGCATCGCCGGACGCAGTTCAAGGCAAAGAACACCTTCAAGCCCGAGGAGCTGCGTCGCCGTCGTGAGGAGCAGCAGGTCGAGATCCGCAAGGCAAAGCGCGAGGAGAACCTGGCAAAGCGTCGTGGTATCGGCTCTGGTGACCAGCGGCCCGGCGCGTCTCTAGGCGCTGCCCCTGATAGCGACGATGATACTGCCCCAACCGAGTCTCAGGTACGTTATATTCCATAAGAATGCATTCATACTCATATTGGTGGAAGGGTAGAGGGTAGAGAGGGGTAACGGCCTGCTTGAGCTGGCCCGCTCTGTGACTCCAGGGGTCAAGCGCGGCTCAGCTCGTGACAGCCTCACCCCTCATTACCTCCCCCCCCCCCCCCCCCCACACTGTTTACCTTTATGAATATCGCTAACCATCCAGTTGAACGAGGATCTCCCCCAGATGGTTCAGGGCGTCTTCTCCGACCAGATCGAGTCCCAGATTCAGGCAACAACCAAGTTCCGGAAACTGCTCTCCAAGGAGCGCAACCCCCCTATCGAAGAGGTCATCAAGACTGGTGTCGTCAGCCGCTTTGTCGAGTTCCTCCGTTCGCCACACACCCTGGTCCAGTTCGAGGCCGCCTGGGCCCTCACAAACATTGCCAGCGGCTCTGCAACCCAAACACAAGTCGTCATCGAGGCCGGTGCCGTCCCTATCTTTGTCGAGCTCCTGTCCAGCCCCGAGCCCGATGTCCGTGAGCAGGCCGTGTGGGCCCTTGGTAACATTGCTGGTGACAGCCCGCAATGCCGTGACTACGTTCTGAGCTGCGGTGCCCTGCGCCCTCTGCTCGCCCTGCTTGGCGACAGCCGCAAGCTCAGCATGCTCCGTAACGCAACATGGACCCTCAGCAACTTCTGCCGTGGCAAGACCCCTCAGCCCGACTGGAACACTGTATGTTTTCCTATTTCCAACATTTCAAGATTTACCAATGTATTCGCTAACATTTCCCCTCACAGATCCAACCCGCTCTTCCCGTCCTGTCCAAGCTCGTCTACAGCCTGGATGACGAGGTCCTGATTGATGCCTGCTGGGCCATTTCCTACCTGTCAGACGGATCAAACGACAAGATCCAGGCCGTCATTGAGGCCGGTATTCCCCGCCGCCTGGTGGAGCTCCTGATGCACGCCTCTACTTCTGTCCAAACTCCCGCTCTGCGCTCTGTCGGCAACATTGTCACCGGTGACGACGTCCAGACCCAGGTCATTATCAACTGCGGGGCCCTGTCGTGCCTGTTGTCTCTGCTGAGCTCTAACAAGGATGGCATTCGCAAGGAGGCGTGCTGGACCATCAGCAACATCACTGCCGGCAACTCTGCACAGATTCAGTCCGTCATTGACGCCAACATCATCCCCCCTCTGATCCACCTGCTGTCGAACGGTGATCTGAAGACTCGCAAGGAGGCCTGCTGGGCTATTAGCAACGCGACCTCGGGTGGCCTCCAGAAGCCTGAGCAGATCCGCTACCTGGTGACGCAGGGCTGCATCAAGCCCCTGTGCGACCTGCTGGCGTGCCCTGACAACAAGATTATCCAGGTTGCCCTGGACGGCCTCGAGAACATCCTCAAGGTTGGCGAGCTCGACCGCCAAGCGGCCGGTGAGGACGCTGGTGCCATCAACACCTACGCTCTGTACATTGAGGAGTGCGGTGGCATGGAGAAGATCCACGACTGCCAGACCAACGCCAACGAGGAGATCTACATGAAGTCCTACAACATTATTGAGAAGTACTTCTCCGACGAGGACGAGGGTGCGGAGGAGACTGGCGCTACCCAGGGCGGTGCTGGCACCTTTGGCTTTGCTCCCGGCGGCGAGAACGCTACCACCGAGGGCGGCTTTAGCTTTGCCAGCGGCGCCGATGGCATGGAGATGTAAGCAGTCTTAATACGAATGCAAAAATGTCAAAATATCAAAATGTCAAAATGTCAAAATACCAAAAAGATATCCCAACTTTTCAACAACCCGCCTTTACCTACGTTGACGTTTCGATGATGCTGTTGCCGTTTGTCTGCATACAATTACTTGCTTGCATAATTACATGACTCGACAGACGGTCGACCACCAGCCATCGACGACCGATACAACCAACTACCACTATTTCCATTGCACGACACTTCACCACACATACCCCTTATACACCATATTCACTACTATCACCCTCCATGCACCCATGACACATCACCAACGAATCGGCGTTTTATTTTTGCTTTGCTTTATTGTTTACTATTCCTTTATGTCTATCTTCTTCTGTCTTTTTCTGTCTTTTTTCTGTCTTTTTTCTGTCTTTTTTCTGTCTACTCTCTGTCCTCTCATATTTTACACTGTCTCGTGTTTTCCTTTGTCAATATATTCTTTGATTACACTTTTGTTTTGTGTCTGCAACATTTCCATGTTCATGTTTTTCACGTTTATTTGCTATGTGGACAAAGGACAAACGGACAACGGGCAAAATAAAATTAAATACGGTCATCAAGAATACACGATCCTGTTCCTTTTTTTTACTGTCTCTACTTCTTTTTGTCTTTTTCATTATCCTTTGTTTTTCTGTTTATTATTCTCGTTTTATTCATCATGTATTTACATAGGGTCCTATGGTGGCTTGAAAGCCCCAGCCCATTATTTGCTAGAGAGAGAGAGAGAGGGAAGGGAGAGTAGACACAGGTAGAGGTGTGAGAGAGTCTACCATCTTTGTACACTAGGGTCTGAATGGTAGCTTTAAAGCTCCAACCCTGCAGCCACACGAATTCAATCATTTCCCGCGCATATCTAAGCAAAGCAGTATAGTGAGTAGCGTACGAGCAGCAGTAGATGGCATGTGATTGTATTTCACATTTTACATAATCACAGCCTTGTAATATCACGGCTTATGTAAGGTATGCATCCTAGCAAAGCCAGGCATGGCAAGTAAGATTGCAGCAGACGCATCCTTTTCTGTAGTTTGGTTGTGTTTTTGTTTTTCAAATTTGTTTTTATTTGCTATCCATTCACGAGACATCTCGGTCCCGGCCTCTTTTGGTTTCTTTCTCCTCCGTATCCGTCCTCGTCGATGTCGATGTCTTCTCCTTGCGCTCCCCCTTTCAATCTCAATTTCGTTCTTATTTCGTGTCATCTCCGTCGACCGTACGAGCCAACTTCTTGAGATAAAGCAATCTCGTGCTGTGTATATAGCATGAACAGTGCAGACAATGCAGACAGTGCAGACAGTGCAGACAATGCAGACAGTGCAGACAGTGCAGGTAACAACACGGCACAGGGTTGAGACCGAGTACACAACAAGTAGGTATAAACGAGAAAGCACAGCAAGTGCAGAGGGTTGATACGTAGAAGATAGCTGATAGATAAAAGATGGAAAGGAGATGGACGGCGAAAGAGGAGGAAGATGCAGTAGCAGAGCCCTCGGGTCCCTTGGCCGCATCATGTCTAAACAAAATAAAGACATGATGAAATGGACAAAAGACGGGCGAGTATTGCCGTGGCGGTAATAAAGAGTAGAAAGAGGTGTTGTCGGGTAGAGAAGAGCAGGTGTGCGTGTGATGCTTTTGTTGGATATCCAAGTGGCTGGCGCGTCGTCTTGTCGAGGTCGTGCCGTGCGGATAATGTCTTGAAGACTGGTCAAGATTGGTTTTGGCTTAACTTGTTTATTGATTGATCTCATCGAATTAATTTTATTGTGTTTTTTATTTTGCTTCTTAAAACGAATTCAGATTTAGATGTCGTCAATAGCCACGTCGCCGGCACCGCCCTCTGAGCTGTCGTCGCCGTCGCGCTCCTCGTCAAAGACGAAGCCAACATCGCCGTCGCCGCCGTCGCCGTAGGTGTCGACCTCGTTGATCTTGGCGTGCTCGGGCAGCTCGCCGTAGGCCTTGAGGTTGCGGGCCTCCTCAGACGAGTACTTGAGGATGACGTCGCCCTTGTCTTCCTGGAAGTCACGCAGCGACAGAAGCACGACGTCGCCGGTGTTGATCCAGACCTTCTTGCGCAGCTTGCCGCGGATGGACGCCAGGCGCATGGTGCCGCTGTCGTCAAACGCGCGGGCCTGCAGACGGCCGTTGCCGAGCATCTTGATGACCTGGGCGTACTCCTGGCCCTCCTCCTTGAAGATGAGCTCGCGCTTGTCCTTGTCGCTCTCGTTCTTACCCCGCCTCCGGTTTTTACCACCCTGTATTGTTAGTGGACGTCGACTGCACGCGTTGAAAAAATTGGGAGAAAACGCACTTTGCCCTTGTTCTTCGGCATTTTGACTAATGTTTGATTTTGGTTTGGTTTGTGTTGTGTAGAGGGTAGGTTTGTTTTGAAAGAGAGGACTGGGATTTTAGTTGTCTTTTTTTTTGGTCTTGTTGCTGTTTTTTTCGTGGTGATGTTTGGCTGGAAAAGTGGGGAGCGGGAGGGGAGCACGAGAGTCTACCCCCTAGAAGCGACATGAGAGCATGCTCTACAGAGAGAGAGATGGAAGGCGTTTCAGCCGGACAGAGTAAGAGACTGCGCTGATTGGTTCAGCGACGCTGCTTGGTTTGGTTCTTTCCCTGTTTGCCTTGCTGTGCCTGCCTATTACGCACGTCTACATGCCCGTTGCTTGCATTCAAGGCCATTCAAGGAGTCATCACATCAGTCCACAAATAGAGGGGTCTGCGCCTCTACGCCTCTGCGCCTCTGCGCCTTCTGTTTCCGTCGCTGTGACTCTACGCTCCTACTCGTGCTGTCAGATAATATGTCAGATAATAGTAATAAGGCAATTTGCATTAGGAAGTAGCGCAGCATGACCTTTGATGAGTTTTTCCTGTTTCATTAGTCATTCCTCTATCCTGCTGTCCTTCTACTGCCATTTTTAGAACCTCTAGTATCAGTCACCAGGCAGCAAGCCGTGTCTCGTGAGGCCAGGCAGAGCTGTGAATCCAAACATTGGTATGAGCCTCGTCCTTTGGGTGCTTGCATGCAGAGGATACAGGTGCTGCGCCCGCTGTGACGTCGTTTAAGATACAAAGATAAGGTACTGTATGCCGCTGTAAGCCGCTGTATCGTGTGCATTTAGGGCACCTAAGCATCACGTGCCATTTAAAAACAGTGTTATGTAAGCAGAACTTGATCACGTGTCTTAATGTCTTCCTACGTCATGTGATTGTGTGGCACGATACCAAACCGCCACATTCGTGATTACTCCATTGGGCAATGAATGTCCTTTGGTGCACATCGGCTACTATTCAGTTACACCCTCTCGACGTCTCCATGAAGAAATCTGAGCGGTCTCTGTATTACAAACTGAGCCGACCGTTTTCTTATTTTTATTTTTTTCCCTCTCTCTCTCTATCTGCTGCCTCTTTACCCTTTTTTCCACACATAACGGTTGTTCTTGTATATCCCTCAACGGCGCGCCTCGGCGTCTTTCGCTTTGATCCTTTATCGATATCGGCTCCATTTGCGTGCGAACTTATGCGGTATCTAGACCTTGGACTCCAGAGAGTGCAACCGTTTACAAACGTTGAGTTAGTCAAAAATGAGGAGGCTGGGGAAATGGTCTTGACCAGCATAAAGCATCTAGTATTTAGCTGCAGTGCCAGCTGGCGACTCCAGTTTCTACGGAGTACACCTGCATAATATGCACGCAGTTGGGCCTGGATGGAGGCACAAAAATAAAGATTTGTTTTTTATATATTTCGTTTATGCATCGTTGTAGAATAACATGGTTTTGATTTTATTTGATGATGATCAGGGTCTCGAGTGTGTTTTGATAGACAGTATTAGTATTCAAGACTATACTAACTCAAAAGTCTAAAACGGAGGCCAGTTTATTTCAAAGACTACATTCTCGGACACTGACCAAAGAAAGGCGCACTTATACATCTAAATATACACACATGTTACTGACCCAGCCACAATTCTGTATTCGCCCGAAGCGGTGTCCTTGTGCCTTTGTTATGCAAATCGGTCGGCTGACAAGGCGAGGTGCATGATGCAAGGAGATCAGGACAAATATGAATTCATAATGAGATGGAAAAGAAGATGATACAGAGACTATATGGAAGATAGAGAGCAAAACAAATCAGAAGACGCAGAGATACCAGACGGATAGGCACAGGCGGATGCATCTATGGATAGGTTGAATTTGCTGTATTGATTTTCCCATCTATTTCCTTCGAGTGAATATATATATGCAACGGTGCAAGGCTTCGTACAAATCCAGTAAGATCCAAATACAGCTACACCCGTCGTAGGACTCTCCAAGACCGTTGCTCAATTGTCTCAATGTGTCTCAACGTGACTTGGTCTTCGCCGTATGGATGTCCGAAGCATACGGAAATGAGGAATAGACTCGCACCGGATGACCGTTGATTAATAATATATACTGTACGAAATATAAAGTACTGTTTATTTATGAGACTTAAATGTCATCTAAAATCATCCCGCTGGATGGCTGGATCCTCGCTAGCTACGTGTTATGCGTGCCACGTCGCTGCATGTGAGAGGCTGACCAGTGTTGCGCTGTGTGCTGGCAGTATGTGCTTTGGAGGCTCGGTATTCCGAATTCAAGTAGGGTATACTCGTAATTTGTATTGGCAGCCTTTATGAGCTGATATTATTTAAGCATTCTCTATCCGGCATGTCCACGCAAATGTCCATGTATTTTAGCCCCCATGGAGCAAGCCTTGAATTTTGTTTAATTATATCCGACTCCTTCGCTTTATTTTCTTCTCGTTTTCTCTTCTCGCTTTCTCGACAAAAATACATTCTTCTTATGTGGCGGGCTGTGCCGTCGCCTCCCGTACAAACCATTCCGTTTCGGCCCTGCCGTTGTATCTTTGTACTCAATACACAGTTATAATACTCGCTCCTCGCTTGTTATTTTTGGAGAGAAACAAATATAAAATATAAAAATTATCTTACCTCGCCTGCACGTTTTCACCTACATCTGAAATAGGATGTTTATCCGCCTGGAGAGTGTAGTGGCCTGGAGAGTTGCCACTACACTGAAATATAATATATTAAATGCAAAATATAAATATAAACAGATATCCAAAACATCATCTCAGTCAACAGTCGGTCAGTAGCCGGCAACGTGTCAACACTGATCGTATGTTGCAAATTCCGTATCAGTCAGTGAGCATCATCTTATGTCGTCTACTATCTTCTAAAATCATCTACTTATTATATCAATCATACACGTCCTGGCAATCTCATGATGAACGCTCATTTCCACCATATAAAAAGGCGGTCGACGTTTGTGGTTACATGTCTTTTTTCCTCCCTCTACATAATGTTTATGCCTATTTCCACTTGCTCTACCAAACGCACAACTCCAGGGCTTTCTTTTATTTTCTCGTTACTCCGTATGAGTTGCAAAATCTAGACTTATTTCACTGCCTGGTTCCTGGGACTGGGCCTAAGAGCGGTGAGAATTCTCCGTCCGGCAGATGGATAGAGTTATTGCAGAGAAAATATGAAGAAAAATAAAAGAAAATAGCAAGGGTCGTAAAAGATTCAAGATATATGGAGTCGATGGGTTCATGGAGATGCAGTGTAGAATTATTAAGGCATTTTTGTGTAGATTTATTGCAACCAGAGAAGAGAATAAACGATAACGGAAGGAGACGGCAGAAAGTGGAGATGGAACGTGGTGGCAACGGCAGAAGAAGGAACGGAAGACTGACCCGAGACTGAATAATGAAGGTATTTATGAAAATTCAAAAGGACAGTACATGAGACTACAAAGGTAACAGGCATAAATAAACGCACCTTGTCAGGTACCTACTTCAATAGTTACACTATTAATACTAAATGTACTTGACATAATGCACTTATTTACCCCTGTAAAGTACTTAGTAATACACAAACACTTCATAGTAGACATGGTCTCAACCAGCAGCTCGGACAAGGGGGACGGGTGACCCGTTGAGATGTTTAATGGGACAGGGGATAGATATGGGAATAAGGAAGAGCGACGAGGAGCAAGGATACCGGAAAGAGGACAGCACTGGGATCAAAGAAAGGATGGAAGCTGGAAGGAAAAAGGCACGAACTTAGAAAGGAAGGAAGCGAGCGAGAGTGACAGGGGTATGAGCATTTGCTGGGACGGCAGGAGTTAAGGAGTTAACTTTTATTACTCAGTAGTGCCTTGGAAGATTAGAAAGAGAAGGAGAGACAGAGAGAAAGATACGTCACATGTGTCTTGTGGAAGGAGCAAGGGAGGCGCTTACACACACACTCAGCACTTTTCTACAAAGTACTTCGTACGAAGAAACAGTAAACGGTAAACGGTAAACGGTAGAACCTGGGAAAATCAGGTACGACGCCCGACCATCCGGCACAGATCATCCGCCAAAGGCAAAATCGAGAGACAAATGGAAAATCCAACGTTGGAAAAGGAGGCACAGACAGGCACTGCAAATAAGACATTTGGACAAGACAAACAAGACAAACAAGACTATCAAGACTATCAAGACAATTTTCTCGGTAAGAAGTATCTTACAAAGTAGAAATGAGAAATGAATACGATGCCAAAGCTTGGATCTTGGGCGTTGGGCAAACATGGAAACGGAGCGGGTGCTGCTCCTGCCTCCCGAGGTATCTTTTGCTTGCAGGTGCCGCTTCGCCGTTTGACCGTTTGGCCGTTTCATCCGTTTTACGACGCAAGTACTGCCTATTTCTCGACTTTCACCACCTACCAGTCACGCGCAACAGCCCTGTGATTAGCGGATTCCGGGGGTTGGTTTTGCCGTACTCAGTAATTTGGTTTGGTTTGCCTTGTTATTAATTACTCTTTTGCAATTTTTGTTGACTCGATGATATCTGCCTGATCTCGATACCCAATACCCAATACCCAATACCAATACCTAATCTCATTTTGAATCGATTAAATTGTCAATCTCGGAACGGTGGATGGCGGAACGGACCCAGCGCTCTTGCCATATTTGCCGTTTGTATGTTGTCTTGTCTAGATCGTTCCTGCTGAACCTGCTGAGAACATGAACAGGAACAGGAAATAGAGTGTCCGTTTGGTCCACTCCGTAAGGAGAGACATGCATCATATATTTGCCCTGATGTCATGGCCAAGGCAGCCACTTGCGACCGTGGTAGAGTGAGAGAAGTTAGAGAGACGTGAGAGGAGAGGTGAGAAGAAAGCCCAGGGCAAAAGGAGAGGATAAAGTAGTAAGATACTGTTGGCAGTTGCTCCTCCCTTGTTTGGCTTTTGGACTATTGATATTTGTGATTGTTGGCAGCGTTCCTTCCCGTTGCGGTCCAATATTGGATTTATCTCCCGCTCACGGAAGGCACTGCCGGCGCGATATTGGCGCGGTTACTTGTTTTGGTTCTTTTGCTACTTCTTCCAAGGAGCTCCGTTTTGACGCGCTCATCTCGATCTTTTCTGGTTCTTCAATTGACGTCGATTCTTACCATCGACATCCTCTTGGCCTCTTTATCTCTTTGTCACTCTTTGTCATCTCTTTCATACTACTTCATTCTCTTTCATACGGTCTCGTCTAATCTCCCTGCATCCAGCTCCAACATTACCCGGCAATAAGACAGAGTAAGACAGTGTCAGGCACTTGCGCCGAATCATCCTACGTCGCACTCTGTAGCGACCTGCAGCGTCCACTGTAATACTGAGTTAATAGCGCCCCTCCCACTCCGTTTCTATACCGTACTAGTATTACCGCCTGCCTGCCAATCCCACCCATCCTAATCCCAATGCGCTGTCTCACTTCCGTCGCTCCTCCCTCCCCAAGACTTTAAGGTCCCGTCCACAGGATCCACTTTTACGCATCTACTCTTGTTGTAAATAATATTAAAACTTAATATAAAATAATATTGGAAAAATACACCGTACTTATGCTGCGCACATGTTGTGCGAGGCAAAACAAACGGACCCACTGTGATCATTAGTGACAATGTACGGTACCTGCACTCCACGCCGAGCCAGTCCAGGCCATTCTGTCTCCATTCCGTATTCTCTCGCCCAACGTTTTCTCAGTCCCCCAGCAATACGCTCCGTTTCAGCCAGCGCTAGCCACAAATAAGGCGTATTACTAGTAAAGGCAAAACATAAACACAAAACGGGAAAGAGCAAAGCGTCACATCAACAACGCATTACTTCTTTTTTTCTCTTTTTTTCTCCGTTTAATTTTATTCGCTCTTGTCTCCCATTCCTTCCCTTTCTGTCTTTCTGTCTTTCCATCTATACCTCGTACCTTTGCCTCTTGCCTCTACCACAATACACATCCCTTGATCACTTCACTCCTCTTCTCCTCAATTTCACCAACTCACCAACTTATCCAACTGACAACACACGCCCCCCAACGCTACCCAACAGCACAACAGTCATAGACAAAGGGAAAGCAGTACCAAAGACAACACCAGCGACGATCCCCTGAGACTAGCCTTCTCTGCGCAACGGCATCTGCACCTGTTCTGCAACCTCTCCTCGTCATCAACACGACCACTTTTCGCTCCTCTCCTAGACGACGTCGCTATTCGGTTACCGCCCTCTCTGCTTTCTGCTTCTAAGCATACCGCTGGATCCTCTCTATTCTTCACCTGGACTACCTCTACCTCTTCTGGCCATTGCGTCTTTGTTCCCATTCGTCCTTTGTCTTCCTAAACGGACCCCAAGACCTCGTCTGGCCTCTGGCTGGCCCCAGGACCCCATCCTCTTACTTTTCTCCATCCTATTCTCTACTACATCACGTTGCTCAGAGTTCTGAGCCTCCGTTTACTTCTCTACCTTTCTAAACTCCGTTTCGTCGGACCTCTACGGACCTCTTGTGTGACACGCCCCAATACCTGTCAGCAACCAGCTCATCTTGTTGTCCGCCGTCTCGTTCATCGTCCACTTTTTGCTCTTCTTGATCCCTCTCCTCCCTGGTCTCTTGGTCCTTTCTGGTCTTTGATATCTGATTGCTGAATCACATACCGAATATGATATCATGATCCGGACTGTGTCTCACTTGTCCGTCGGAATACCTGAGAGCAACTGAGCGATCTAAAGAAACTACAAACGATAGACCATAGACGACAGACGACAACGGCTACAGCCACGACGACTCTATCCACAAAACAACGACCATCATCCCACACGGCACGATGGAGAAATCATCCAATGCGGTAAATGGCGCGCCTGCCAACCAGACGTACAGCCCGCACCCCACGCTGACCCGCGAATCATCCTCGTCGTCGATACGGAGAATGGATCCCAAACAGCAACAACAAACGCAGCAACAAACGCAGACACAAACACAGGCAGAGACATCACAGACATCACAAACATCACAAACATCACAAACATCACAGACAGCGTCTGCCGCCACATCTGCCAGTGCATCGCCGTTTGCATCACGAGAGTCTTCACCAGCTCGCCCCTCTGCACGCTCCCATACCGCCATGAAGGTTGCCACCGCCGCAGCTCCTGCTTCGTCAGGACCACCATCATCATCAGCTTCTTCACAACGGACACGCTCACCGTCATTAACAAGACAACAATTACAACAGCAACTACAACAGCAGCAGCGGCAGTCATCAATCAGTCCTGTCCGCAGCCGCAACCCTATTCCTACCCCAGGTGCACAGAAACCCTCGACGCTTACACTATCATCATCAACAACACCGGCCCTCACCCCGGCAACATCCGATGCATCGACGACCCGTACACCTGGCCCGCAAAAGTCTGATCCTCAACCACAACACAGTCCGCGCTGGCCCGTGTCGCCCCGTCTACGCTCACCACCACGGTTCCCCGACGCCCCGGCCTTCAACCTATCACGCCCATCCCTCGCGTCTATCTCTATCCCGTCTGTATCAACATCACCCGAGGCAACAGCGGCGCCATCCGACAGCGAGGTTGAGGATCTGTATCTGCAGTCCGGCATGCGCACACCAGTGCGTGGAGCGAGCGGCAATGTGCCTACACTAGAGACAGTGCAAGAGGCGAGCCCGCTAGGCCCATCGTACACGATGGATGCAGCACTGGAGAAGGTGGAGACGGCGAGCATAGTTTCTGTATCGGACGCAGGCATCTCGACGACACCCGAGATTACCGAGGTGTCGTCGGTTAAGACGATTCGCGCACGGCAGCTGGCATCGCAGGGTGCATTTGGCCAGGGCAACGAGAGCGGCAGCGAAAATGGAAGCACCAAGAACAGCAGCAACAGACGCACAGCAGCATCGGGATCAACAGCACCACCATTGACGTCACGCAACAGTATGGCCAAGATAGCGACAGTCAGCAAGGGCAAGACGGGCGAAGGATCACAGCCGACAACAATGACTGTGGAGACGGAGACAGTGACGTCGATCCCGAATGTGACGCTGGGCCCAAGCACAGCACAGGGCGTGAACGGCAGCCTGCGCGCGAAACCGAGCTCGGAGACGATCCGGCCCAAGAAAGAGAAGAAGAAGACGACCCGCAAGCAGACACCAGTGACGTCGGGCGCGGCAACGAGCAAGGCCGACATTTTCGAGGCCAAAGTTGCGAGCGCCGTTGACGAGGCGAACACATCGGACTCTGAGGAGACGTTTGTGTACGACTCAAACCCAGCGGACGGGCGCGACCGGCCGCACCGATTCCATCATTCACGGACGCCGAGCGCGACATCACTGTCGCAAGCCGACCGGAGCGGAATGCGGTCGATCCATAGCATTATGGAAGGCGGCGGATCGAGCGGCGGCGGCGTGACTGTGAAGAAGAGCATGAAGTTTGTCAACACGTTTGGCAACACGAGCGGCAACGACAGTGGCATGGTTGGCGACGAGGAGACGAACAAGATGGCGACGGTGCGCGGCGCGACGGGTTCGGGACGCGGCACTGCACGGCTGCACCACCACGTGGGCCGGTTCGGGCTGGGCGGCGGGGCCAAGAACGGGCATCAGTCGATTCTGGACAACGAGTCGCTATTCCCAGTGAACCCTGCACAGCGCCTTAAGCTGATGAGCGGCGGTGGCAGTGGCGGCGGCGGTGGTGGTAGCAGCGGGCCTACGAGCTACCCGTCTGGGCGGAACGTCAGCGGCGCTACGAGCCCGCGGCTTCCTGGCAGCATTAGCGGACGCAGCGGCGGCACGTACTCGCAAAAGAGAGGGTACGGCAGCACGGGCGGGCACCACTCCAACTTTGGGTACGACATGGAGGATACGACACGCGGGCAGGCGGGCGACGACGAGCACACACCGCTGATCGGCGCGGGGTCTGTGCGGGGATCGATGCGCAGCACGCACCGGGCATCGCGGCGGCACCACATGTCGCTGCGGGCGCTGGAGCAGCAGTCGTACCACCACCACCCGCCTGCGTCGTTTTTGAACCGGTTTGCCAGCTGCCTGGTGCTGACGGTGATGCTGATGCTTGTGATTTCAGGGGCGATCGGGTTTATGTTTGCGACATCGCAGCCGCTGGACGACATTGAGCTGGTCAAGATCAGCAATGTGATTGCGAGCGAGCAGGAGCTGATGTTTGACCTGACGGTGCGGGCGCACAACCCGAATGTGGTTGTAGTGACGGTGGACTCGGCGGACATGGAAGTGTTTGCCAAGTCGCCGCACGCGGGCACGGATTCCGAGTGGTGGCGGCGGCCCAGCTCGGCCGACTCGGACTCGAACTCGGACTCGGACTCTTCTGACTTCAACTTGGAGGACAACGTGCCGCGCGACCAGCCGGACAGCGCGCCCAACTTTTTGCTGGGCAAGTTTACCGAGTTTGACAACCCGCTGTCGTTTGAGGGTTCCTTTTTCCACCACGGGCTGTCGACGTCGCGCAGCGGGGTGCGGATCCGGCGGCCGGGCAACGGCACGGACGGCGGGTCTGAGCGGTGGGAGCGGATCCTGGAGGACGAGTTTGACCTGATCATCAAGGGCGTGCTGCGGTACTCGCTGCCGCTGAGCCAGCAGGTGCGGAGCGCGCTGATTGAGGGGCGGCGGACGGTGAAGCCGAATGCGGTGGACGATCCGGTGCGCAACGGGACGGTCACTATCGATGCGGAGTGAGGCAGAACGGCACACTTAGTGAGAGTGGCAGCACGCAACACCATCTACAACCTAACCAGCATCGATCAACATCTACAAAGTCGACGACAAGTCGACAACTACAATTCCAACTTTAGTCACTCATTCAACACTTATGAACTTTCCTTTGTCATTAACGGCCAATTTGTCATGTCGTCAGTTTGTTTTTTTCTGCTTTTTGTCTTTTGTCTTTGTCTTGTCCCTACAGACATGGCCTGATACACTGTCTGTTTTGTTTGCAAGTGTGCTCTGTTCTGTTCTTCTCTTTCAGATGGCATATACCTGCAGATGGATACACTATTCAATCTTGGGAGGAGTTTGTTTGCTTATTATGTTTTGCTATTCTGCTATTTGTTATTTGTTATTGCTATTGCTATTGCTATTGCTATTGCTATTGCTATTGCTTTTGCTTTTGCTTTTGCTTTTGCGCATGTTCAACCACTCGCGTTGGCGGAGTTTTGCTTTGATCTTTCTATTACTTTGCCATTGCATTGCAGTCTTGATATCATCTGCCTAGAACAGCCTTGTTTGCTTTATTTGTTTATTTGTTTATTTGTTTGTTTGCTTTATTGTTTTCTGCCTTGTCCGCCTCTTAAAAGCGTCTGTCAATACACACTCCCGCAAGGGCATCACGACGAACACGATCTAATCAACTAATATCCATCACTAAATATACAATCATACAATTTTACAATTATAATCATTCAATACGAATACCACTGGTCGACTACAGATGGCCGTACCGTTTCATGCGTGTCACCTCTAATTATGCCTGCAATTCTCAAACACAACGTGCAGCAGGTTTATTTGTATCATTTGTGTTGTTGTATTATTTATATTATTTGTAGATATTGGATTGTATATAGTTATTATATTAATTGATATTCATATAAATAAATAGCGAATAAATAACGAATAAATTAAATGTTTATATTAATACGCGAAAGTGTCAGACAGTCTCAAGGCTTTGGCCTCTTTAGTCTGTCTGACTGCCTTTAGTTCTGTCTTTAGTGACTACCTTCTGCCTTGTGTCTTCTGTCTGTCACGCACCAGTCCGTTACTAAACTACAAGCAATGCCCATCACTATTCATATTCTCTATGCGCTATTCACCGATATCTTACCACTTCTATCAGTATTGCAATTATTGATAATATACAATACGCGCACGCCGACCATTCGTGATACGACTTGTCTCTTGGCTGTGTCTCTGCGTGTCTCTCTTGTTTTCTGGCTCGCTTGCGCTGTCTCGTCCTGTTTGCTGCCGTTCCTTCCTCTTCTGCTCTTGTTCTTTCCTCTTTTTGTCTGCTATTCGTTCTTTCCTCTTCCTCTTCTATCGATTTAATTTATTTCTATTCATTTACTTATTAATACACTATACTTGATCACCCTGATAGCTGAGCTTCCTTCCGCGTGCTGACTGCCCCATTAAATCCCGAATTTAAATCCATTGATTAATTTATTTAATTTAATCCTTTGTAAATTACTCTACTCTGTACTTTGTAATCTATCATCTATTCCCATTAAATATTATTAATTATTCTTTATTCTTTATTAATTATTCTTTATTCTTTATTCCTGCACATCTATTATTAATCTCTAAATGTATTAAATAGAAAATAATAAACAAATCCCACCCACACCACTTTCGCTCCTTTTCGCCCGTGGTTTCTCCTGCTCGACATTGTTTGTCGCCGTCTGTCGTCTGTCGTTTGCATTCTGTTTCTCTTCTCCTCTTTCATTCAATCTCATCCGGCCTTTCCTGTTTTTCTCTCTATCCTCTATTCTCTATCCTCTATCCTCTAATTTGCAGTCATTTAACAAGCCATTTATTCTACCAAGATGATCTCGTTATTTCTGCATTATTTCAGCCACTCTCTGATATTTCACACTTCATTCTACATTGTACAAATCATCCTGCACTCCTCTTTCGTCTACCTCTCTACCTCCTCTACCACCACCTCTACTCCGGCTTCCCCTCGCTTCCCCATTTATTCGCATTTATCAAGTATTCTTCTAATTTAATCCCATTATTTAATCATCTCGCTAATTCCATCATCGCCAGCCACCCATTCTCACTGTCATTATTTATTATTTATTATTTATTATCCGTAATATTATTTTAATCCATTAATTTATTAGATTAAACAGCCGTTGTCTTTTATTTCAAGAATACTATCAACATCATTCGATTTATCATTTCTTTCGTATCGTTTCTTTTTGAATTCAATTTATTCTTTATTCTTTATTTATTCCTTATTTATTATTCCTTATTTATTATTCCTTATTTATTATTCATTAATCATTAATCATTTTATATTTTATTTATTCTCTTTATTCTTTATTATTCGCTTTATTCTCTACCCCGTGCTCAATATGCTCTATCTATCATCTTTTATTCTCGTGTCATATTCTCATCTCTATTCCCTCATTTAATCCCTTCTGTATCAATATCTAAAATAACAGAATAAATCCATATTGATAATCCTGCCGTTGTCCCTCTATCTCTACACTCCCTTTCTCTATTTCTCTATTTCCCCTGTTAGCTCACCATCAGCCATCAGCCTTCAGCATCAGCCATCAGTATATTCCCTTTTTTATTCCCCTTCTTTCGTATTTCTCTTCCCTTACCCTTTTCCCTCTTTCTTTTCCCTTTTGGTTCTGTAGTTCCCCTCTTCTTTGTCCTTTATTCCCTCTTTTCTCCCGCTCGTTTATCTTTTATCTTTTATCGTCTCTCCTCTCTCAGTTCATCTCTCAATAAATCAATAAATCTCTCATAATTCCTAACAAAATTATCTACAAAATATACTGTATTTTTCTATAATTTCTGCAATTTCAACTCATATCAAACACTACACATTCACAGATCCTCAATCTCATCTACAGCACCCCGTCTCTCCACAGTCTGCAGTTCTATTTTTGTCAGTGCTCCCCTGTGCCCACGCTTCACTGTCCACTGTCCAGTCCACTGTCGCCCACTCTGCCCACCTTTTAGCTCTAGAGCTTCCATCTAAATGGAAAAGCCTGGCCTTCTTTAGTCCCTGTCTTGTCTCTTCCCTCTCTCTTCTCTCTCTCCACGCGATTCCACCATTCCACAAGACGCGACACGCCGCGCCTTCTCTATTGAGACGCAATTTGTTGTATTTATTACTCGCATTTCTTTTTATACATCTATTTATTGATTAATTTATCCTATTTATATTTATATTTATATTTATATTTGCATTTGTATTTGCTTGTACATCTAATATTCTGATTAATCCATAAATCCATTAATATATTCATTTATCCTTTCTTTTTCTTTACTTTTTCTTTGCTTTCCCTTTTCTTTCCCTCCATAAATCCCCTATTTTATTCCTCTTCAAACCATTACTCTACACTACCGCTCTGTTCTACATTGGCCTAGCTGCTTTTGAGCTCCAAACAGACGCGTCTCTCCCTCTCTCCTCTTTATCTGCTCTGCTCTCTTTATTCCCTTTTTTATATACTGCTTCTCTATCTATTCTCTATCTATTCTCTTTCTAATCTCTTCTCTTTTCTCTTTTCTCTTTTCTCTTTTCTCTTTTCTCTTTTCTCTTTTCTCTTTTCTAGTCTCTTCTAATCTCTTCTAGTCTCTTCTCTTCTCTTTCTATTCTCTTTCGCTCTTGTTTCTTTATTTCTGTCCATTCTCATCTACTCTTCATCTACCTCTCTACCTCCCTTTACCACACAACATGCCCCCCAAGACCGACGACGAAAAGACCCCCCGGCCCGCCCTCGAGGACGCCGCCAAGGTCACAAAGCCCGCCGCTGCGACCGCTGGCGCCGGCAAGGGCTCCGGCAAGCGCGGCCGCCCCAAGATGGACCCCGCCCTGCGCAAGACACAGGTCTACGTGCCCACCGGCCGGCCCCGTGGCCGTCCTCCCAAGGACCCTTCGCAGAAGAAGGCCCCCGCGCCCAAGAAGACGGCGGCTGCTGGTGTTGCCGACGCAGCTGGCGCAGCTGGCGCAGCCCCCGCGACGCCCGGCTCTGGTCGCGGCCGTGGCCGTCCTCCCGGGTCGACAAAGAAGGCCTCGGCTGCTGCTGCCGGTGTCGCTGCTGCCATCTCAGCCGCCAAGACAGCCACGCCTGGCAAGCGCGGCCGCAAGAGCAAGGCCACGATCGAGGCCGAGCGCCTGGAGAAGGAGGCCGCTGCATCAAAAGCGGCCGCTGGCGGCAAAGACGATGACAGTGACGACGACGAAGACGACGACGAGGAGGATGCCAACGGCATCGACGATGACGAGTCATGAGCGTCATGAGCGTCATGAACGTTATGAGCATCATCCTGATGCGTTTGCTGCTGATGGAAACTGATTGAAGTTGCTTAAGCTGATGAGACGCTGATAAGATGCTGATGAGGTGCTGATGAACCAGTAGTCGCACGACTGCACATGCTTTGTCTTGCCATCGTTTATTCTTTTCCTTTTTTCTATTATTGGTTTTCTTTATTCCTATTTGTTTGCTCGGCTACTGCTCTTTGCTCTATATTGGCGTTACGGTTATATGGTTCTATTTGCCTCTATTTGCCTCTATTTGTGTTATTTGCGTCATTTGCGTCATTTGCGGATGATATGCTATTCAATTGATCCTTCTCACTTTCATTCATTGATCCTTGTTCCCTAAACCACAGCTACTCCTTCTTCCATGCGTCAAACTCGACGTCCAGGTGCCGCTTCAGCTCCGCAAACTTGTTGCCGAAATTGCGTCCGCAGCGCCAGCACTTGAGGTCGTCCTTGATGTGGTCAATGTAGAGAGGAGCGTCCGACAAGCCTGCCAGCCGCGCATCCTCTCGCGGCAGCGGAAACGCGTCGAGCCCGACAAAGAACGGCGTCGCAAACGAATTGTAGTGCTTGCGGTGCCGCATCTTGTCGCTGTGCATGTCCCGCGACAGCACATGCACGTGCAAGTGTGCCATGCTCGGCCGCGCGTGCACGCCCACCAGCACCTCCTGCAGCCAGTCGCGGCCCGCCGGTAGTGTAGATTCTGATTCTTTTGATTCTTTTATGTCATGCAAGTCATCCCCGCGGAGGGCGGCCTGCCGTGCGGCGTCCGCGGCGCTGTACTGCCCGAACCGCCGCGCCAGATCGGCCGCCACAATCTTGGCCAGCTTGGCCGCTTCCTTTCTGACGCTCTCCAAGAAGGCGAGACTCTCAGGGTCCGTCCGGCTGAACAGCTCGAGCGGGTGCTCCTTGCTGATGCCAAACGACCGCGGCAGCAGCAGGCAGTGCACGACGGCCTTGGGGAACTTGTCGTGCACGGCCACAAAGCTGTCGTCGAAAAAGACCACGGCGTCCCGGTTGGCTGGGCCCTCGGGGTCGGCCATGTATGCGCCCAGAGCTTCCGGGCCCTGGTATTTTTGGGCCGGGCCGTGGCCAGAGGACAGGCTCCCGCCAGCTCGCCACCGGGCGTTCCCGCCGAACCCTCCTTGCGGCCGTGGATGGTGCATCATGTGCGGCTTGTGCGGTGTCGATGTAGATGCAGATGCAGATGCAGATGTAGATGTCTCCGGCTTGGCCTTTTTGCGCGCCATCAGTTCAGAGACTGATTGTTAGCCAGTCCTGTAGCGCATCATACGAATATACACACTTACATGCATCTTGGGGAGGCGCGCGCTTCGGCTTCTGGCCGGGCTTTTCCTCTGCCTCTGCCACTGTAGGCGTGTCCTTGACGTCTCTTGTTTCTGACATGGCTTTGTGGTGTCTACGTGGTGACTAATGCTGTTTGAGATTTGAACAGCTCCTTCCCAAAGTGTGAAAACTGTCAACAAAGTCTATGTGCATGACTAAGCAATCATAAGATGCTGTATTTGGGACATCAAGTTGGCAAAGAATTTGTAAGATAATTAAGAGCTTCAACAGGTATGAGGCATGTAAGCCTCCACAGCATACCGCACCCTAGCGATGACGCAGCTCCGTAGGTCTAGGCGACCCCTGTCGCTATGTCGCTAAAGTGCTAAAGTGCTAATGCCTGTGCTAGTATTCGAGCCTAGAAGAGCAGAGCTAAACGCGGGCTAATTAAATTAATATACAATTTTAAACAGTAAATTCAGAACGTCAAAAAAGTTGAAGCAGGCAAGAAGGCAAGAGACAAGAGGCAAGAGGCAAGAGCGACTGAGCGACGAGAACCCTATTGGCCAGGACAACTCTAGACAGCGTCGCCGACGTCCGACTCTACGAGTACTCTACAACAACGCCGTCCGGACTTTTGCTCGACGACTCGACGACTCGGCTCGATGCCCCCCAAGAAAGGCAGCAAAAACAATACCGGCGGCGGTGGAACGGCTGCAGCACTGGCCGCCGCCGCTGCCGTCCAAGCAGCCGCCGCCGCCAAAGCCGCCGAAGCAGCAGCGGCCCGGGCCAAGAAGAGAGGCGGCGGCACCGTCGGCACGACCAAGCCGGCCGACAGCGACTTTATAGTCTTTACCAACTCGAGCAAAGACAAGAAGAAGGCAGCAGGCGCAGCTGCGGCCTCCACATCTGCATCTGCATCTACGTCTACATCTACACCCACACCAGCTGCCCCCGAACCACCCAAACCGACAACCAAGCAAATCATCGGCGGCACCTCGTGGACCGGCAAGCTGCCCGTCAACCTGCTGTCGGAGCACTGCCAGAAGCAAAAATGGGACCGCCCCGACTACGACGTGCGCAAGGTCAAGGACGGCTTCTCCGCCTTTGTCTCGCTCAGCGCCCGCAACGGCAAGACCGGCGAGACCACGCGCCTCGAGCCCTTTAAGCTGCCGCCGTCGCACGTCCACCTCGCCGTCAAGCCCACCGCCCTCGAAGCCCGCCATTTTGCCGCTACCTACGGCCTGTTCCGCGTCTGCAGCATGAAGAACCTGCACATGATGCTGCCGCCCGAGCACAAGAACCTGTGGCGCGAGTTTGGCGTGCTCAAAGCAGCCGACGTCAAAGAGGGCAAGGCGTGGATGTACGAGGCAGATCCGTTTACGGCTCTACGAGAGCGAGAGTTGGCCAAGGCGACGGCCGAGAAGAAGCGCAAAGAGCAGCAGGCGGCGCGGGAAAAGGCGGCGAGCATGCCTGGTGCAGCCGGTCTTGCCGCATTACGAGGCCTGTCAATAGGCGGTGGAGGAGGCGGAGGAGGCGGCGGAGGAGGAAACAACTCGGGAGGCAAGAGCGGGAACTCTGGAAACTCTTCTGGGGGCGGCGGCGGCGGCGGCGGCGGCAACTTCAACCCGATGCGCGGATGGACAAATATCCCCAAGATCGAAATGGGCGGCAAGACACGCACCATGCTGGAAGACCTGCTGCGCCGCGGATCCATCTGGAACCCCTACGCCGTCGAGATGCCCGCGGCTGCGCGCGTACGCATCGTCGAAGAGTTTAGCACGCGCCTCGGCTTCCGCAAGTCCCACGTCGAAGAAGCCACCGCACTGTGCAGAGACCGCGAAGAGACCCTCGAGTGGCTGCTTGTGCACGTGCCCGAAGACGACCTGCCGCGCTGGTCGCTGCCCGAGAGCTATACTGCCGGTGTCTCGGTGGCCTCGACCGATCTGCGCCGCGAGTCGGCCATCCAGCGGCTTGCACAGTCGGGCTACGCTGCCGACCTCTGCCGCAAAGTCTACGATGCCAGCGGCGGCGATGAGGGCAAGGCGGCCGGTGTACTCCAGACCTTCCTTACTGGAAGTGTTTCCGAAACGGAAAAGGAATCAGAAAAGACCTCTACATTCTTGTCAACATCATACGACACCGCTGAGGAGGGCTGGGAGGCCGAGCTTGCCAGTCTGGAGTCGGTCTTTGGCAGCGAGCAGTACAAGCGTGTGTCGCCCAACGTGTGCGAGATCCGTCTCACCGACGTGGTCAACGGCGGCCTGGCTGTCGATGCGTCGCTGCAGTTCCGTCGCGCAGCCACCTACCCGGCTGACATTGTCGTCACGATTGTCGCGCCACAGCTGCCGGCCTATGTGAAACTCAGCATCCTGCGCAAGACGTTGGCGTATGTGCGCGAGTCCGTGCCCGACGAGGAGATGAAGATTTACTTTGTCATTGACTGGGTGCAGCAGAACATCAATGACATGATTGAGCGGCCTGGTGCGCTCAAGGACATTGCCGCTGCAGCCTCGGCAGCCTCAGAAGAGGCTGACAATGCCGAAGGCGACGGGGCAGGCCGGCGGTTCCACAAATCGGCAGCGGCCCGGCGCAAGAAGCAGCGCGGCCCGCCCCGCGAGATCAGCTGGAAACCCGACGACCGCAGCCGGCAGGATTGGCAGCGGCGGCAGGATACACCGGCCCTGCAAAAGATGCTGGCGCAGCGGCGACGCCTGCCGGCCTGGGAAGTGCGCGAGACTGTGGTGGACACGGTAGCAGCCAACCAGGTCACCATCATTTCGGGTGAGACGGGCTCGGGTAAATCGACACAGGCGGTGCAGTTTGTGCTCGACGATCTGTACAGCAACGGCCTGGGCCTGTCGGCCAACATGATGGTGACGCAGCCGCGTCGTATCTCGGCTCTGGGTCTTGCCGACCGCGTGAGCGAGGAGCGGTGCACGAGCCTGGGCGACGAAGTGGGCTATGTGATTCGTGGCGAGAGCAAGATGACGCCCGGGCGCACGCGCATCACGTTTTGTACGACGGGTGTCCTGCTGCGGCGGCTGCAGGTATCGGGCGGCCGCATCGAGGACGTTGTGGCATCGCTGGCTGATGTGAGCCACGTCGTGATTGACGAGGTGCACGAGCGCAGTCTGGACACGGACTTTTTGCTGTCGATTCTGCGGGATGTGCTGCGCGCACGCCCCGATACGCTCAAGCTGGTGCTGATGAGTGCCACGCTGGACGCGTCAACGTTCAAGGACTACTTTATCAGAGACGGCCTGACCGTCGGCTCGGTCAACATTGCCGGCCGCACGTTCCCGGTCGACGACATGTACCTCGACGACGTGATTCGGGCGACTGGATTCGGACTGGACGGCAACCCCAGAACGTACCAGAACACATACGGACAGCAAAAGGACAATGGCAAGGACAGCGACGAGACGGACCCAGTGGCCAAGGCGATCCAGCGGCTGGGCAGCCGGATCAACTATGGTCTCGTAGCCGACACGGCGCGCGCCATTGACGAGGAGATGACGCTGGCCAACGAGTCGGGCGGCATTCTCATTTTCATGCCGGGTGTGGCCGAGATCAACCAGGTGTGCAATCTCTTGAAGAGCGACAGGGGCGACACCAAGTCGGCCCTGCATGTGCTGCCTCTGCATGCAGCCCTCGAGACGCGCGAGCAGCGCCGCGTGTTTGCTGCACCACCGCCGGGTCGGCGCAAGGTTGTTGTTGCCACCAACGTCGCCGAGACGTCCATCACAATTGACGATATCGTTGCGGTGATCGATACGGGCCGCGTCAAAGAGACGAGCTACGATGCACAGACCAACATGCGCAAGCTGGAAGAGACGTGGGCGTCCAAGGCGGCGTGCAAACAGCGCCGAGGCCGTGCCGGTCGTGTACGGGCCGGTAAGTGCTACAAGCTCTATACGCGCAACCTGGAAGAACAGCACATGCCTGAGCGGCCCGAGCCTGAGATGCGTCGTGTGCCCCTCGAGCAGCTGTGTCTGTCGGTGCGCGCCATGGGCATCGTGGACGTTGCGGCGTTCCTGGGCCGGGCTCCGACACCACCCGAAGTGGCTGCGGTCGATGGTGCGCTGTCGCTTCTGCGGCGCATGGGTATTCTGATCCAGGTGCACGAGGCCGACGGCAAGACGAGCACGGACCACTTGACGGCTCTGGGCAAGCAGCTGGCGGTGATCCCGGCGGATCTGCGGTGCGGCAAGCTCATGGTATTTGGTGCGCTGTTTGGGTGCCTGCACGAGTGTGTGACAGTTGCCGCCATCCTGAGCGGACGCAGTCCGTTTGTGGTGCCGCCGACACCAGAGAAGCGCGAGCTGGCCAAGGCGGCGCGCATGAAGTTTACATCAGCATCGGCAGGCGACGGCGATCTGCTGACCGACCTGCGCGCGGTGCTGCGGTGGGACGAGCTGGTCAAGGACGGCGGCATGTACGGCAAGCAGGCCAAGTATTTTTGCGAGGACAATTTCCTGAACAACCAGACGCTGGCGGACATCGCGTCGACGCGCACGCAGCTGTACCAGTCGCTTGCCGAGATCGGCATCCGCCCGGACAGAGAAAAGGACAAGGCGCAGGTCAACCACCTGCTGCTGCGGGCCCTGACGGCGGCGGCGTTCTCGCCGCAGATTGCGCGCATCCAGCTGCCGGACCAAAAGTTTGCGTCGTCCGTGTCGGGCACGGTGGCCATTGACCCCGAGGCGCGCACAATCCGGTACTTTTCGCGCGACCACGGCCGCGTGTTTGTGCACCCGAGCAGCACCATGTTTGACGCGCAGGGATTTGCGGGCCGCGCGGCGTTCATGTCGTACTTTTCGCTGATTGCGACGAGCAAAGTGTTTGTGCGCGACCTGACGCCGTTCAATGCGTACACGCTGCTCATGTTCTCGGGCGACATTGAGCTGGACACGCTGGGCCGGGGTCTGATTGTGGACGGGTGGCTGCGGCTGCGCGGGTGGGCGCGGATCGGCGTGCTCGTGTCGCGGCTCCGGGGCATGGTGGACCGGCTGATTGCACGGCGGCTGGGCAACGAGGCTGCAGCCGAAGACGAGGCCAAAGATGCCAAAGATGCCAAAGAGGCCGCGGCGGCTGAGCAGCTGGACCGGGACGTGATCAAGGCCGTGATCAAGCTGATTGAGCTGGACGGCATGGACAACTAGTTGATATTGATTACATAAGCAGTCTTTTGAAAGGGCTGTTACGATTTTTTATATTTTTTATATTTTTATATTCTTTTCATTTTTCACAGCACTTACATTTATAGAATTGGATATAGAAAATGGGCAATAAAAAGTAAAAAGTAAAATGAAAAAAAAGAACAAATTAGACATGCAAGCGGGTATCATCTATAGTATGTTGCTGGCGGTCTATGTTGGCGTTTGTGTCTATGGGTGTGTCTATGGCGACCTCATACTTGCCGACAGCCCATCTCTTGTGGGCTATGGGGACAAGCAGGATGAATATAATTTGCAGAGCGAGAAAGACGGCCGTCATGTTGTAGCCGATGCTAAAGTAGGGGGCCTCGGCCGTGTTGAAGATGACGAGGGGCAGCCAGGCGACAAAGACATAGGCGACGGTGTCGGCGAGGGCGATGACGACGGCGCGGTGCAGGTAGTTGTAGGCGAGGACTTCGGTCATGTAGGTCATGTAGACGCCGGCCGTGCCGGTCGTGAGGAACGTGAGGAAGAAGCCGGCGATGACCAGCGCGTCGCTGGGCGCACTGCCGGCGCCTTTGCCGAGCGTGGCCGCCAGGATAATGGCCCCGACCAGAGACATGCTGGCGCCCCAGACGATGATGGGCCAGCGCGTCTGCAGGCCGTCGCTGGTCCAGGCAAAGACGAGCGTGAAGACGACGAGCAGGCCGAAGCCGGCCGTGGGAATGGTGTTGACCTGCACGACCGAGTAGCGGCCGGTGGCCTTGAGCCAGAGGCCAAAGTAGGCATAGACGCGCGTGGCCTGGATGTAGCAGACAAACGAGGCCGTAAAGATGTAGACGGGCCACTCGCGAAATATGTTTTGAAAGGTCTTTTTCAGCGTCTGCACATCGAGGTGCTCCAGCGACGACTTGCGCCCGCGGGGCATGCGCTCGAGGGCGCGGCGCCGCTCGTCCAGCGACAGCCAGCGCGCGCGCGTCGTGGCCGGGCTGTTGGGGATGGCAAAGAAGCCGTAGAGGGCAATGGGCACGCCGATGATGCCGTCAAAGACAAACAGCCAGCGCCAGGCGGCGAGGCCGTGCACGCCGTTCATGTTGCGGTAGAGCGCGGCCTGCAGGTAGCCGCCAAACATTTGGGCGATGCTGGAGGATGCCTGGTAGATGCAGGCGCGCTTGCACTGCTCTTCGGGGCGGTACCAGTTGCCCAGCAGCGTCATGATGCCCGGGTAGGCGGAGGCTTCGAGCAGGCCGACAAAGAAGCGCAGGACGTGGAGCGTCTGGAGGTTGGAGGCGCCGGCCATGCCAATGACCAGCAGGCTCCAGGTGAGCTCGAGCGACGGCAGCCAGACGGAGGGCGGCACGCGCGTCATGATAATCTGCGAGGGCACCTGGCCGAGGATGTAGCCGACGGTCCAGTAGGTGCCCAGCAGATTAAAGTCGTTGCCGCGCATGTGCAGGTCCTCCTTCATGCCGGAGACGTAGGCATTGGCGACGTTTGTCTGGTCGAGGTACTTGACAAAGTAGGCGACGCAGACGTAGCTGAGGATGAACCAGTCAATCTTTGCAATGAGGCGGCGATCCTCGGGCGATTTGTCCCACGAGTCCCAGACGATGCCGGCCAGGGTGCGCGTGGTGGTGGACGTCTCTGGCGGTGGTGGTTCTTGTGATGATTCTGCTGGCGGTTCCGATTCTGTTTGTTCTGTTTGATCTGTCTGATCTGTCTGATCTGCTTGATCTGCTTGATCTGCTTGTAACTCTGTAGTCGATGAGTGCGGCGTCTTGTCTGGGATGACTCCGACTCCGACTCCGACTCCGTCCTTGGATGCCGGCATGGCCGTGAGTCCGGCCATGTAGCAACTGGTGGTCAAGACCAAGATGATCGGATGTCAGGATGACATTCTAATAGGAAGAGGAAGAGGGTCAAATTGAATCATAGGCATACAATGCAAGAAGACGAGAATGTGCAAGACGAACGACTGAAGATGAGAAAAGGGGAGTCAAAGTGGAGAATTGAAGAATGATAGTCTTGGCCGGGCTGGCCACGGGGAGGTATGCAAAGATGAGTTTTGTAGATTTAACGGCTTGGGGCTAGACAGGAAACAGTCGAAGCTGACTGCACAGGCTCTAGTAGATTTGGGTATCGTGCAGAGTGATGAGGCGGGATGACGCTTGATGAGAGGACGATCGACATATGTATCTCGGCGCTTGGGATATTTTGATTTTTGAATTTTGATTTTTGGTATCTTGATATCTTGATATCTTGATATTGATTGCCTTGCTGATCATATTCTGCAATCTCTGAATAAAATACCCAATCTTTCTCTGATTTCTCTCGATTATTATCATTTCCCAACGTCTGATGTCGCTGCCAAGATGCAGATGTCGTGATGTGGTGATCCTGGCGGCGATGGTGTTATCGGCTAGACTGGCAGATGCAGCGGTCATATTGCTCGACAAAGTCATACTCTGTACAAACCGTCACATAATGGAGTCTACAGCTATAATTTGAGAGTAGAGAGTAAATCGGATTATCGTGAGTTGACGATGAGGACGGCCGACTATATTCAAAAACAAAAGTGACAACTAGAAAATCTATCAAAAAAAGAGGCCACCGCCATCTGCACTCCAAGTCACCGGCAATACTGCCTATCAGCATTGCACAATATCCAAACAGTCTGTCATTTATTATTACTCTTGATGCGACGCTTCGTTGACAAGCCGTCTTTGGTGTCCCAGCCAAGTGGACAGCAGCGGCACTGCTAACAGCGCTACCGGATGATACCCTGTCTGCAGGGATTACAGTGGATATTAATAATCGGAGCTTTTCTGATTACATAATCTATGATGATCATACTTGTCGTATATACAAATATGCCTCGGAGTGCGCTGCATCCTCTGGCCAAAAAGTGACGATGCATCGGACGCGGGATGGATTGCTTTGTATTATCCTCTGACTTTATCCTATTGTTCTACAAGTCTACAATGCAGTCCTTGTACCCTCAATAGAGGCAAGGCCACGTGAAGATGCGATGACAACGGCGATGACAGACGCGCCACGTGACTCACCAGTGCAAAACAAAACACCAACATAGTAGACATCAGGCGTCGCTCTCCCTTTACTGTTCCTTCATTCGCCCTCTGACAGTGTACTTTTCTCTATCAAATGTCCAAAAGCCAAACATCTAAAAATGCCTTTAAACCTCTCTCCCCCCATGTCCCTCACTCGAGCTTTGAGCTACGACGGGCCAACTTACTACAACGCCCTCCTCGAATCTCACGCCTGAAAGCATCTACACATTTACACAATGGCCAGTCCATCACAAAGGTGCGAGGAAGCTTCTGTCCAGGACGGCAGAGACGCTGCAAGCATGACATACCCGGGCAGCTACCAAACAAGATCGCCTTTTGTCATTGACCAAGAAACATACGTGGTCGCAGCTGTCGGCGGCACCGTCGAGTCGTGCAATCCGCACGAGGATGGATGGTTCACATCAGACTTTTACGCCTTCAACTACCTCTTCAAGGGGCTTGGCCGCAAGCAGGCCTGGATCGCCGGCGCCGTAAGTATCATCGCATTTGTTTAGCCGATCCATACCTGGCCCAAACGATATAATATTGACATTTATATCTGCAGGATCCTCACACTCTCGTACGCAAATACGGTAATTACTTGCACGGAAACCCGCGTGTGGAACGCAAGGTGATTCTGAGCAAGGAGCTGCTGGAGAGTGGCGAGCTGAGCCCAGTCGATGTTGTTACTGCGAGCTCTGTCGGAAACCGGTTCGTTGAGAAAGTACGTGAATTTGGCGAGCTGACCCGCAAGGAGGATGCAAAACTCCTTCTTCTCGTCTTCTGCCACGGAGCTGAAACAGGCCAGCTCGAACTTGGTAGCAATCTTACACTCGTCAAGCTCAAAGGCCGCATAGACATGAGGGTCCGCACAACCTTGATTACCACGGCATGCTACTCCAGGACATGGCTCGTGGACCCCCTTTTCAACTATACGGCCATGACAGCCGCCAATGACCAAACCCAGTCTCTGTCTTGGAAACCCACCAGGAGCATGTCCCGGGCGTGTGGCTCGGTCTTTGCCAGTGCGCTCATCAAGAGCCTCTCTGATTGCTCTGCCGACCAACAGCCTGCGGAGGCAAAGGAACAGCTTTGGGGCAAAGCGTCTGCGCCGCAACCGGAGTCGGCCACTGAGGCCCAGACTGCCACGTACATGGAGTTCTGCAGGACCATCAACAGTCTTTGCGGCTCTCTTGTCGAGAACGAGCACGAGTTTATGTTTGCAGCCGAGAACGACGACGCCTGGGACATGGCGTGGACAGACAGGACAAGCATCTCCTATCTGTACTTTAAGCAAAAGTGGCAGGCTCTCAAAACCCATGTTCCCGTCGACAATGGCAAAGACAGAGACTCCCTAGCAGCAGACACAGACGACAAAACAGCTCTCAAGCCGCGAGTCGGAAGCAGCTCAGCGAGCCCCTCCCCTGGGCTGAGCGACCGCATTGTCGTCGGCCCACACGAGCCTCTTGACGACTTGCAAAAGGCCCATCTCCGCGGCTGCATCACACGGTTTCTCGCCACAAATCCGGGATCCTGGCGCTTCAGTGCCCAGCAGAGCCTGGGGGCGTTTCTTCGGGACTGCTACCAGCGAGGAAGCCCGTATGAGCACTTTAGCGAGGAAGTAATCGAAGACGGTGATGCACCACCGGCCGACTACCAGTACAATGCGTTCAGTGTCATGCAGTACCGCACAGACTTTGCAAAGACCCTCGACTATATAGTCGGCGCCATTGGCCTGCCGCGGCCAAATGGCCAGCTGGCTCTGCTCTTTGACCATGACCAGTGGATGCGCAAGCATCCCGTCGGTGCGACCGAGGACGAAGAGGAGAACCAGCGCTTGCGTCGGGAGTGGAGAGACTTTCCCGCACGGTCCCGTTTCATCAGCGGCCATTTCCTCGGCCGCCGCACACCGAGCCAAGGACCCCAGTTCCACGTCATGGCTGAATACATGATTGCGGTCATGTACGAGTACCACAAGTCAACCGGTTCCAGTCTGGAGAATACGACAAGAAAGATGGACGAGTTCTTTGGCCACCTTGACGCCATGGAACGCAGCCTGTTGGATCTCGCCCAGGCCGACAAGACTGTGAACAAGACTCGCAAGCGCTGGATGGAATCGATTGGCAAGGCATAGAGCGCCAACCATGGATATCCATCCCGCAAGAGGCGGTCGACACGCGTGTCCGTGTCCGACATTGACTGGACGCCGCCGGGCCTCGATGCCGCGGGCGGGCCAGACGATGGACAGAACAAGGGCAAGGGAAAGGGAAAGGGAAAGGAAAAGGAGAAGCAGTGATTCCAAGCTGCTAGGTGGCGTTTCTGCTGTGTTTTAACGTCTCTCGCGTGTTGTCTTCGTTTCTTTCCACTGTTTTTCTTCCATTGATACGACTTTTTGCTTCGCGTCAGTCTCAACGCACGTCATACATCCACATACCTCCAAGTCGCAGTAAACCACAGTGTCAGTGCGAGTTTAGCTTGTTAAGCGCACGATTTCAACAATAATCAAAATCATATACCAAAAATCAGACCAAAGACAGGATATAAAGTATCAACGGGGTATATATTCATTGATCGTATCAACGCCGTAGAAAGTATCCAATGCAACCACCCATCATCATCGTATATAGTACAGACAAGAAAAGATATTAGAAAGAGACGAGAGATTAGAAAACAAGACAAAGGAAAGTACAAAAGAAATTGAAAAGAGTTGTATGACTCTTAGTCTCAAGGCTCATCCTCGTGAATCTTGAAGCCGATTCCCTCGTCATGGCCGTACATGTCAAACTGTTGAGTGTTGATCTGTACTGGCTGCTGCTGCTGCTGCTGCTGTGGAGGAGGAGCAGCCTGTCTCTTGCGCGGCCGGCGTGTGCTCGGGTACTCGCTGGGCTGGCTGCTGTCCGAGTCGAGGTGGTACTGATGGTGTTGTTGATGGTGCTGGTCGTAGAGACGGAAGTGAGCGGGCTCTGTCAGCTCGGTCTGCCCAGTCAGGTGGTTGAGCTGGTGTGACTGCGGGGGCTGGTTGACCTGGCCAAAGGTGTCATTCTGCAACTGCTGCTGCAGCTGCTGGCTCTGTTGCAAAGACACCTGGGACAGCTGCTCTGGGTCCAGGTTCTCATCAGACATCTCATCGTCTTCGTCGACATGGCCGTCTTGGCTGCCTTGGCTACCACTAACTTGGCTGCCGTCGACTTGACTCCCCTGGCTGCTGCCACTCCCGTCGTAGCCGCCGCTGTCGCCCTCATAGTTGGAGTCGATACCAGGCCACGGCTCATCTTCAGGCAGCAGCGCCTTGCCCTTTTCTTTGAGATTCAGATGGCTATCATCCCGGTCTTCATACACTTCAATGTCGTCGCCATCTTGTGTCATGGGGATATCATCATCATCCTCGTCTCCAGCATCTCCAGCGAGATTTTCAAAATCAGCCTCGTCATAATCATCGCTGCCGTACCCCATCATATCCATGGCATCGTCCAGACCCATGCCCATGTCATTGTTGAAGCCGCCGTTGAAACCGTAGCCGGGGTACGTCCTCCGGCGGTGTACCTCATCTGGCTGGCGCTCGTCTTCAAGCTGGCGCTCGGGCTCGTCGTCATTATAGGCATTGCTGTACGGTGTGGCATAGCAGAACGGTGTCGTGCCACGCACGCGGGCACTCGGTGGGGCTGCACTCGGGCTGCGGCTGTAGCGCGGCGTATTGCGAGGCCAAAAGTTGGCGGCAAACCCGACACTCGGCGACCGGCGCTTGGATACGCGCGATATGGACGTAGATGTGCGGGCGCTCGTAGTACGGATCGGCGCCGGGCGTGGCGTGCGCGACTGCATGCCAGACGATTGGACGGCCGACACGAAGAACGGCGACATGGACCGGCGGGCACTGCTGAGAAGGTGCGATGAGGTCGACCGTGATGAAGTCAGTGCCGTGATTGGCCGCGCCGGTGACTGGTTGACGGTAAAGAACTGCGAAGACGACGACGAGCGCGATGATACGTGTGTGTGAGCGCCAGTAGCAGTAGCTGTAATGGGTGCAGTCGGCACGGGCGCTACCCCGAGCTCGACATCCACCAGTACGTCGTTGGGCACGTTGCCATCGTTGCCAGCAACCTCTTCTGTAGTATCGGTCGAGCTCGACGTATCAGACGACTGCGTATCGACGGGTGCCTCGTCGAGTCGGCTGTTCCACTCCCATACCGACTCGTCCTTGGCCTTGGTTTGGGAGTCAACAGTGACAGTCTCTGCACCTCGCAGCTTATCCCATGACCAACCATTGGTATGTGACTGCTGATCCTGGGTGTACGCGCCAGGCTGTGTGATATACAGCCGATGCTTCTTGTCACCCTCACTCTTATCGGTCTTGTCACACTCGTTGCCTTGGCCGCTGCCTTGCCCACCACCCACCTTCATGACAACACTCTCTTTCAAAAAGGCAGGTGTCCACAGAGCAGGCGTCGCCATTTCGGCACGTGTTAGGAACCGCAGACGTGAATCTTTGTGTACTTTGCGCAGAGGCACCCATGGGTGCTGTAGTCCAAGGGGTGTCGACGCTGATGTTGCTGCAATAGCCGTGTATGCCTCTACACCCAGTTGAAAAGCTTCGGCAACTGCTGCCTCAACGGCTCTTGCATCGCCGCCCTTGACTGTAACCGTCTGCACCAGCCCACGACTGCGCAGCCGCCGGTCAATCAGCCGACCCGGCGCACATGCTCGTGGAAGAAGGCGCGGCACATTCTTTTTTCCCTCATTTGCTTGAGCATCTTTGGTCTGTATTGACTCGCAAGTCCACTCGTCAGGTGCACTAAACAAGAAGTCTCTTGAGAAGTATTCTTGCCGGCGCTTAGCCGCCGATGCCGCACTGACAGCAGCTGCAGTGGCAAACTGGCTCGCCTCAACCCAGAGGCCTTTGAGGGGAAAGGGCATAAACACAACCTCGAGCAGCCATGGCTTTTGCACAGAAGGGATCGATGCCGCCAAAGCTGCTTCTTGGCGGAGAAGGGCAACTTCTTGCTGTAGCATGTGTAGTTGGCGCATAAGACTTGCGTCGGGCGATGCAGACCGTGCTGTAGCTATAGATACTGTCGAGGCTGCCGATGATGCAGAAACCGATGTCGTCGACTCTGTGATTGCGTCTCTGACCGAGCTTGTGCCCTCGTCGGCTATACGCCGCTCGACATCCTCCATACGTGACTCGAGCTCAGTCACGCGCAAGTCGACCTGGTCATGTCTTTCAAGGTAGTCTTCCTTGAGGTTGTTAATCGCCTGGCTGTTGGTGGATGCAAAAAAGGATGGATTCTCGAGTCGCTCGAGGCGAGCATCGTGGGCGCGCAGGGTCTGGGAAACGGGCGTTGTGGTGGCAGCAGATGTAGTGGAAATTGTTGAGCCTGTGACGGACAGAGCTTTGCTGGCTGGCACGAGTGCTGTAGAAAGAGCTGTAGCAAATGACTGTTTTTCTGGTAGAGTGCCCAGTCCACGCCCGGCAAAGGGGCGCATATAGCGGCTGGATGTGGTGCTGGATGCTTTTTGAGAGAGTGGTGGGTTTGAGTGTGGTAGAGAGTTGGCCAAAGAGGTTGAAAGTTCTGGTGGCAGATCAAGCTGCAGTCCGCCCCAGCTCAGAGTGTCGGGGATCGACTGATCTTGTGATTGCCCCTGCTGTAGATGCTGCAGATGCTGTAGTTGCTCGATTTGTTGTAGTTGTTGCGACTGTGGAAGACGCTCCAGTTGAAGGCCGCGCACCTCGACCGGAGTCAGCGCAGCTCGCGGCTTCTCATTCTCCTGCTCGGCCTTTTGTGTGTCTGCTTCTAACTCGATCTCTACCAGAGGGGCTGCAGCTAAGGGAGCTGGTGTGATATTAAAGAATGAAGTGTTGACTGACGCCGGAGGCTGTGTTTGGGCCTGGTCGTGGTCGTGGAAGCAAGCATGGTGTGAGCACATGCAGTAGCCCGAGTCGGCAGCGGGCGTGGCTGCGGGTGCGTTGGATGAAGTGAGGAGGCCAAACTGTTGGTGAACATTGGTAGTAGGCGACGTCGCGGTCGAGGCGGAGGTGGGTGTTGATGGTGCACGGCTCCAGAAGCGCCGGCAGCCACACTGGGCGGCACCAGAGCCGTGTGTCAAGTCGACATAGTTGCAGCGGCCGGTTGGGAATTGCTGCTGAAGTTGCTGCTGAGGTTGCTGCTGAGGTTGCTGCTGAGGAAGTGGCTGTGTATATTGTGTAGTTGTAGGTTGAAACTGGGTATATTGCGGTGGAGGTTGTTGTTGTTGGGTATATGGTTGCTGTGGATATGGCTGATGGTGTTGTTGTTGAAGATGTTGCTGCTGTTGCTGCTGCTGCTGTCTCTCTTCGTCGTAGATAAAAAAGTCGAAACCCAGATCAGCAGCAGCAGTGGCGTCCAATGAAGTTGCAGCCATTAGCTTGAAGGGCGAGCATTTGAGAGTAGATGCAGATATGTGTTGAGTATATGTAAAGATGCAGCAATATGTGTATGTTGTATATTGAGTCTACATTGGTGAGATCTGTATCGAACAATGTTAGTTAGGAGCAAAAGAGCAGAGTGGTCGCAGGTCGGGTCATGAGGGAAAGGCAACAAGCCGGAATATAGGGAGAGAGGAAGAGAGGAGGATAAGAAGCGAGGGAAAGAAGCGGGAGGGATGAGGGACAAGGAAGACCGGAAGATAAAGAATAAGAAGAGAGAGGCGGCCGGATATGTGGCCGCGGCCACATGCAAGATTGACTGACCAAGCTTATATTGTAGAGAAAGAGGGATGGTAGGCCGCGGGCGGTAGGCGAAGAAAGGATGATCGAGGAGGTCGTTGTTGAGGAGGCCAGCGAGATGGCGAATCGAGAGGAAAGATGAGAGGAATGACGAGACGAGATTCGAGAGTAGAGTGGCTTAAAAGGCGATTAAGAATAATGTAGTCAACTGATGTATATTCGTGCCATTCGACGCGTCACGAGGGCGGTGGAAGGCGTCGTAGTTGTGGTCGCGGTGATGCTGGAGAAAGTGTGTGGAAAAGAAGAGGAGAAAGGAGAAAGAAAACAGAGAGAGGAGAGGAAAGAGAAAGGTGGAGGATGACGAAAGCTGATCCTGCTACTGGAAGGAGGCGGTCACGTAGAATAGTGTTAGTCGGACGGAAGATGGAAGGCGGGAGGGGGAGTATAGATAGAAGAGAGATACGGGATATGAGGAAGGAACGATGGGAGAACGGTTAGGATAAGAAGGCACGCGAGAGAGTGTACGAGCAAACCCAAAGCCCAGACCCCAGAAATGGCAAGAGCGAAGGACAGGCGCGGGGGTGTGTCGAAAGAGAAACAGAAAAAGAAACAGAAAAAGGGAAGGAGACGGACAGAATGGGAATGTAAAAGAGGGAATTGGGTTTCTAGAGCTAGGGGGGGTCAAAGTCAGACAATAATACGACTAGTAAGGAACTGATAGTATGCAAAGAAGGACGAGACTAAAGAGACAAGGAGCAAGGAGCAAGGAGCGTGGAGCATGGAGCATGGAGCATGGAGCATGGAGCACGAGAAAGCAGGCACAGCCGTATGTATGGAGTGCAGGTGTACAAAGTAGTACGCAGGTGGACGGGACACGGTGCAGATTACTCGTAGAAGATGGAGGGGGGGTCTGCGCTGAGAAGAGGAACAAGGCAAGGCAGGCACGACTCGACGTGGGAGGGGTGGGCACAGAAAAAGGAAAGAGCATGCAGATGGACAGAGAAACGGGAAAGAGCGAGCAATACAGCAGACTAAGCAGGAAAGAGGAAAGAGGCAGGGTAGAAGAAACAGAACGAAGACGCCTTTTATGGTAGAGTATGCATGTAATCATGCTACAAGTGCGACAAATGCGACAAAATGCAGAAAATGTTGAAAATGCGAAAATGCTGCAAATCTTATCAAAAAAAACTACAAAAAGAAGAGACGGACCGCGCTAGGAGCGGCCAGCTAGCTGCCGCAAGATCAAAGAATCAACGACTGGAGAGTCAAGGGATGGAGAGGGCGTAGAGATAAAAGAGGAAAGAATGGACCCAAAAGTGGAGACTCTAGGCTGACCCGTGAAGATACTTATGGTTAGGCAGAAAGAGCACCTGTGAGAAAGTACCTCCTCGAGAAGGAACGGAGTCGCCTGCATTTGCATAGACTGTTGCTCGTCAAAACTGCAACAATTACACTCGACTGCATGCAAGCCAATTGCACAATACCATTGCAGGATAGCAGGTGTGTGGGCAGTAGGCAGCCATAAGGCGTCAGTAAAACAGTAAAACAGTAAAACAGTGGAACTTTGAAAATGGTAACATTAGGAATGAAAAAGTGCATATTCATGCAGATGGAAGCGATGCAGGCAAGAGAGGAGAGATGCAAGCACTTTGATGGCTAGATGACCCTATTGGATGCAAATAGTAGTAGGCAGAATAAGCGAGACAGAGAACAAAGAGCGGAACGTGAGCACGAAACAATAAAACGAGAGAGAGCGTGCAGAACCCTCGAAAGAAGGGATGAGGAGACACGTATCACTGCCGGCGCAGGTAGAAACACAAACACAAAGGAGGACGAGCGCACAGAGCACAAGACGGTACTGTATTTTACACTGGTTGGATATTGGATATTGGATATGTGACTAAAAGAGAAGAGAGACGCTATACCACGCGGGCGGTGAGCAGCCAGTAGCAATGCTGAACAGAGAAATGAATGTTGTGATTTTAGATTCGATAGATGCATGACGCGATGACTGAGACAGAGACAAAGACAAAGAACAAAGAAATCATAATGAATACAATACGGTATCAAAACAATGATGAGTGATTAACACGACAACATCTTCAACTGCCAGCGAATCGTATCGTGAGGGCCTTGTTTACCTTTCTGCAGGCTGCGGGCCGTCTATTGGTGAAACAGTCCGCCGCGAGAGAACTAGGAGCAGTATTAATATGGAGAATCAGAGTGCGTAAAAGACAGAACGCGTCTCGCGACAGACTAGCGCGGTTCTGCTGGGCGTCCGAGTGCCCAGAAACCGGCTGTGAGTGGTCAGATGAGATACTAGTCCTATTCGGGATACGTGTAAGTGACAAGGGTTTAATTGGTGGGGTAGGTGGGTACTGGCGTGCAGAAGAGAGGTGTAGACACTCAAAGGTGGACGTATCTACTCGTTCATTAACAATAAAACACCGGTATATGTCAGTATTATTTCTTATTCAGTTTTCTTTGTATTTCTCTCGTGCGGCCTATTCTCGGTAGACATAGATAGACTTTGTACAAATACACAAATGCAAGAAACAAATACAAACAAGCAATAGGCCGATACGCTTGATTAATCATCTGTATCACAAGAGCATTTGTGACAATCATGCTCCAGTGACGGACAGATAAACGTGCTCACAAGATAGGCACTGTATTGAGCTATTGATCTATTGATCTATTGATCGTGTGTTACTACAGACCGCAGATGATCGCGTGCTTATGTAAGCACAACTCTTTCATCCGACCTTGACCATGTTGTGATCCCACCATTAGAGAATAACCTTATCCAACGAATAAATACTCTCAAAAATAATCGAATCAAACCTAAATTAATAGCCAAATAAAAACTACAAACATTCCTCACTCATAGGCCTCATTGCATGCGTCGACACCTTTGCGTCATCCCGCGTCACGCACTCCATGAGACGTATTGCAGAGTACAGAGTGAAAGAGGAAAGAACCAAGGCACCCCACCACGCAAGATATCATACACACAACCATCTCTGCCAACCCCACCATCTCTCAAACACTCCATCAATCCATCACTCCATCTCCATCACCCTGAGCATAAGCTAATCTTCCCGACGATGCATTCCACCCACCAATTTGTTGCACCCTACGTAAATGGCCGCATTCCGTCCGCGAGGCTGAGGGGTGCAGAGTAGATGGCTACATGTGTGAAACTGACAGTCACTTTGGTTCATTTTATTCACTTTGATTCACATCCAAAATCTATAATATGATAATATATTGTCCAATGCTCGTGTATCGTGACGCCGTGAATATGTGATATGAATATATAAATAAGATGGGAGATGAGAAGTATAAAATTAAACAAATGGCAGAAAATGGGCGATATATAAAGAAAAAATAAATGAAGAAAATAAAAAATAAAAAAGCTATGCTCAACGCCGTTTATGCTAGCTATATGATGAGAAAGATGAAGATAAAGAATAAATGAAAAGCAAATAAAAATAAAAATAAAAAGTAAAAAAATAAACCCGCTAATGTCGCTCAGCAGACTGGCCCAAGTGACGGCTTCAAAGTGGCAATGGTAAAAGACTGCTCGGCCTGCCAGCAGACTGAGAATACTCATGCCTCACTGCATTGAGGATACTCCGCTGCTTCAGACCTCACCCCATGACCCCATCGGTCCAGCCGATGCAATCATGCTCCCAGATCCGCCAATGTCCCAGTAATGCCGCGACGAGTGCCGCGACGAGTGCCGAGACGAATGCCGCGACGACATGCTCATGCTCACCGTCAGACTGTTGCGCCGTGCTGCCGCCGCTGCCGACCGGCGCGTACTCTGGCTCGCACACGACGGCGCGCGCGGTGCCACCAGCGGTGCCGCAGGGGCCGGGCGTTCACGCTGGCCGCCCACAAGAGGGTGGTGCTGGCGCACGCGCGCAACCTTGACAGCAGCCTCTTGCATGCTCATTGTGTGGCGGTGGCTGTGGGCGTGACTGTGCGCATGCGAATGGCTGTGGGCATGGCCGGCATTCCCCGAGAACAGGCGCGACCGGAGGTAGCGGAAGACGAGCTTGATATCCAAATCCTGCTCCCACTCCTCCTGCGTAAATGCGGGGTTGCTCGAGGTCGCCTTGTCGTTGGACCCGCCTGTTGTAGACGGTGCCGCCTTGGGCGTGGCTGCTTCGGGGATGAGCTCATCGTCTTCATCCTCCTCTTCTGCCTGTTGCTGCTGCTGCTGCTGCTGAGCTTGGTAGATGGTCGGCCTGAATCGTGGCATCGATGCCGTTGTGCCTGTCGGAGTAATGTCTGTTGCAAACTTGGTCGACGCAGACTTGCTCTCCGGCTTGTCGTCTAGAATCACAGACCCAAACTGGTTCGTCTCGGGAATGACGGGCAGGCCGGCATATGGCAGGGGCATCTGCTGCACACGCGTAAACGTCGAGAACGCTCCGGGTTGGCTGTGTGTGCCCATGTGGTTGTGCACAAACATGCCCAGCTCGCGCGCAATCCTCTCAATCATGCGCATCTGCCACGGCGACGAGGAAGCTGCTGACTCGGTAGCAGATATAGATATAGGCTCTTCGGCCATGCTCTCAAAGAGAGGGTTTGCCAACGGGGTTGACAGAGGGTTGGATGCGCGCGGTGTAGACGACAAATCGTCAGCGTCGAGCTCGCCTTCTTGTACCAGGTCGTCAGCCAGTGCCTCGCCGAACAAGACGGACAGAATCTGGTCGTCGATGCCCATGACGTCTTGCATGAACTTGCGAGTCAGGCGAGACCAGAGCCCCTCGTCATCATCAGAGCCGTCACCTGTTGTCCGGCGGAACTGCGACAGTCTGTCGTCCTCTTGCTCGTGCCAGTCCTCGGCATTTTCTTCTGCGATTGAGGCAGCAGTCGCATTTGCCGACGGGACTGCCACGGGCGCACTCGTTGTTGCCGCTGCCTCCTTGTCTTTGTCTTGTCTAGTAGCAGTGGACCCGCGCCGCCGTGAGAGCTCACTGTTCCGCCGCCGCCGTGTCTCCTTTTGGATTTCTTCGAGAAGCACGCGGCTGTGCTCCCAGCGCCATGCCTCGATTCGCCGTGTACGTTCCAGATCCTCGATGAACTCCGCCGCCGCCTGGTGCTGTCCAAGACCGAATTCATGGCTGAACTCGCGCTCCAGCGAGGACCGCCGCCGTTTGGCGATGCGCCGTGGGTTGAACTGCTCAAAAGCATACAAATGCTCTTGCGCGGCCGGACCTAGGCGGAACGAACCGAGGCCATCGTGCGTCGGGAGGTTGACTTTTGACTGCGAGGCTTGGGGAGGTTGTGTTTGTGAAAAAGGGTTTTGGGTTTGTTGGTGTTGGTAAGATGTACGAAAGTCGGCTAGGTGCGAGTCTAGGCTATCCAGCTCGGCATCGTCTTCGCTGACGACGGCTGACGAGCGGACTATACTGTTGAGGCTGCCAAGATCACTGAGACGAGAGCGACCCGCTGTTTGCTGAGACTGGGACTGAGATTGCGATAAGGACTCGAGCACCGACGACGAGGACGTCGCCGTGTCGGCTGCTGGCGAGAACAGAACCCACGTATGTGCCGGGTCGCGGGTGTGGGCATGCTGCTGGGCGGCATTGTGAGCGGTCGACCGAAGGTTATCGCTGCTGCCGCCGAGCGAGGCCTCGCGGACCGGCCGCTGGATCTGCTGTCGAGTGGGTTGTTGAAAGGCCATGAGAGGTGATTGTATAGAGAGATGAAGATATGAAGATAATAGAGAGAGTGGTATAAAGAGAGAGAGAAGCAAGAGAATGAGAATATAAGAATAAAAGGAGACGAGAGAGATAGATGTAGGGACGCAGAGATGCAGAGATGCAGAGACGCACAGCGATGAGATAAGATGATGACTGGTGCCCGAAAACGGCAGGCTAGTACAGTGACAAAGGGACTGGATCAGTGTGTTGCGCTGGCGCTGGCGCTGCGTTGGACTAACACTGCTGGCGTAGGAGTCGGGTGGGCTGGTGGACCGAGAACAAGGAGAGCCAGAGTAGGAAATAGAGAAACTAACTAGAGAGACTAGAGTCTAAAAGTATCAGAGAGAAAGAGGGGAAATGCTGCAGAAGACGCAATCACGCGCGACCGTGGTGATAAACAGGAAAGGAAGGAGCGATCGATAAAGTGTTGAACACGAAAAGTCGAAAAGAGTTGGGATGAGAGAAGGAGACAATACAAAGGAGAAAGACAGATAATACAAAAGAAACGGAAGGAGCGACTGACTATTGAGTAGCTGACTAGCCAGTCGTATGACGGGTATGACACAATGCGAGTAACATTAAACATAAAACATAAATTAATTAATAAATTAATAAAAACTACACGTCGGGTGAGAATAGCGAGATTCCAGATGCCAGATCCCATATCCCATAATATCCCATATCCCGCAACCCGTTCTGCAGGGACGCCGACAGTGCGAGGAATCAGCGAGCAAGGAAATGGCGGTGATAGGGTGTTGTGTGGCGCGATAAGGCGCGAGTGAAAGGCTATGACGAGGGAGATTGAGAGCTAGCCAAAGAGATAATAGAGAGACAGATAAAAAAAAAAAAAAAAAAAAAAAAAGACAGCTGAGGCAAGGGGGCCGGCTGGGCGGCTCAGGCGAGCTGTCGGTTGGGCTGCATACATATCTTATAATTAGAGTTCAGTGTGTCGGTGAGGCGTGACTGTAATATGAGATGACGGAACGCTCGCCCGGTACTCGTTTTGCTTTGCTGTTCTGTTCTTGCCAGCCTCCACAGAGCAAGCATCAATAATCCTCGAACCGAATGACCACGCTTCTCTCTTGTCAGACAGATCTACAAGATTGGACGGCAGCCCTGGCAGGGTGTGCAAGATCAGGATGGTGTGCTCCGGATAATACGTCAGTGAGAGGTGATGGAGACAACGAGGAGTACAGTGGTATAGCGAGATAATGTGCGACGGTGATCATGACGCAGGTGAGCTGATCGTAAATATCAAATATGCAAGCCAAAGACCGAGAGAACCGTGTTTGCCAGAGGCTGCTGAATTTGGGTTCGTTGGGTTCCGCGAATATGTCCGAAACAGCGATGTGTCGTATATACGATAATGGATGTATCTTTTGGGTGTGTTTGCACCGAATGTATACTTTTACTAAACATTTGCCTTCTTTTTCTAGTAATTTGCTGAACGGCTCCGATTCTGGAGGATTACTGACTAATAACAATAAAAAAGCTGTTTTATCCTCCAAATATAGTTGAATAATTCTGTTGAAACCTTTTTATTTTACATATTTACATATTTCACATATTTCAGCTGCGGATTAGAGAAAGGGGCGAATTGAACGCGTAAATGATGGCAACATTATCGGGCAAATAGCAGAGTAGACTCATAGTACCTGGGAATGAGGAGAGCAGTCTTCTTCGACTGTTCGGCTCGTGTCTTACTTGGAAGGAAAGAATAGGAATGGTGAGGGGAAGACCGGGCTGAATGACGACTGACTAATACTGACTACTCAACACGGTTTACTGGGATAAACTAGCGGCCAAGACAAAGAGTTGGGCAAAGGGGTGTAGCATCAGGATATCAGGATAAACATTTTAGGGAAGAAGGGTTCGAGAAAGAAATGACAGAGATGACAGAGATGACTAAAAAGAGAGAAAGAGGACAGGAACAGACCAAGCTTCAAACACAAAAAGACGTGGCAAATGGAGCAGACAGAACAGACAACCATTGGTGAAGATCATTTGCATTTACCGCCTGTTTCATGAATCCGATATTATCCATATACGCATGTCTATCTCGTAAAGAGAACGACAGCTGTCTTGTTATGCCTGTACACTGATGGGGATAATGCACGTCTGCGGATTGGCTATATCTTATTTGTATTAGATGCCTAGGACAGGAGGCAGGTGATGCTCTGACGATGTGATCCACCACATCACAGACAGGTATAGAGAGGCACATAGGGCCGCAGAAGAGAAAACAAACAGCTACGGGAAATAACATGAAACAGGAACAAGCCAGATCATATAGGCGGTCTGAGCTACACGAGACAACAAAGCATTGTTCTACTTACCACATCATCTCCTCGGACAAGTACATCTTACAAACACAAGACAGACACAGACAGACACAGGGCACAAGACCATGTGAGGGGTTTCCAAAGGGCGCGGAGAAGACAGAAACTAAAGAAAGACGGGCAGCAATATGTTGGGATTAATGATCACGAGTTGTAACTGATGTCACGAGATTATGTCATCAGTCAAACAGCGACACATAAATGATTATATAATCATGGACGTGGTGATTTTTTGTCATCAATAGTGATGTGGACGTGGCCGAGAAGGCATCTATCTCACTTCTCACTTATCATGACATATCAAGGCGTAAAACTACTGCAAGATAGAGAGGTGACAGCAATCGTCGCTAAGATTCGTGCCAACACGTGGCACCGCTCACTCTCATGCATCGTCATATGCAGAGCATCATAAAGGATGAATGCACATTGCTCACAGGATTCTCGGCGTCGGGATTGAGAAAAGCCAGCACAGACGCCTCGGAAGTCGTAATCACATAGATACAGCACTTTGTAGCATATAGAATCATATCAACAGTCACTCAAGCCAGTGTGGTTTTAAAATTTCTTTTTATTTTTGCGCCGTTGAACAGCTACTACATAGACTGCTCTTTTTGTTTGTTTGGTTCATCTCAATAACCCAAACGTAACCACATCAAGTACAAGTGAATATAAAGAAAAAACAATGCATTCAACTGATCCGTCCCAAATATCTATCTACTAAAAGATAATCTATTGGGTGAAAGCATCAGGGAACTGCTTGATGTTGGCAGCCAGGTTGCCCTTGTTGGACAGGAACTGGACGTAGGCACCGTCCACCCGGACACGGCCAGCAGCCTTCTTCTCCAGGTACTCCTCGCGGCGCAGGGGGGTGAAGCCCCAGTTCTTGGAGACAATGATCTTCTGGCGACCGGGGAACTTGTACTGCGAGCGACGCAGAGCCTCCAGGGCGAAAGCGCGGCTGGAGTCACGGGTGCGGACAGACAGGATGATCTGGCCAATGTTGACACGGGCCACGGAGCCGTTGGGCTTGCCCCAGGCACCACGCATACCGGTCTGCAGACGATCGGCACCAGCGCACGACAGCATCTTGTTGATACGGACGACGTGGAAGGGGTGGGCACGGACACGCATGTGGAAACCCTCCTTGCCGGTGTTCTTGACCAGGTACTTGTTGGCGCAAATACGGGCGGCCTCAAGGGCCTCGGAACTCAGCTGCTCATACTCGTTGGAGACGAGGTGGATGCACAGAGGGAAGTCGTCGACGGTAGCACGCTTGCGGCCCAGGTCGAAGATGCGGATCTTGGGGTCAGGGACACCACGGTTGAACCGCGACTTAGGGTACGGCTGATTTGGTTAGTATTGTTTGGTTCAACAAGTTTTCATCATTCTATCATTATATCGTCTGTCTTGTCTTGTCCAGCCGATGCCCGCCTGATGGGTTGAGATGAGATCATTGTGTCGCTTTTGTCGGTCAAAAATATCAAACTGTCAAGAAATGCGGATTTCCTGTCGCTTATTTTGTCGCTTGTCTTTGCTTCCAATTTTCCGCCGATATTCGCTCGTTTGTATCGTCCTGATCATCGCTGTCTTTCTTCTCGTCTGTGGTCGAATCTTGCCGAATCTCATCTCATTCCTCCAGTCGTCGATCGGCTTTCCAAGACTTCCAAAACGTCTAATTCTGCAAAACGCACCTTGTTCTTGCAGTACCGGTAGCAACGGGCGGGACGACGGGCCATTTTGTCGGATTTGGGGGGGTTGTCGTGATGGGTTGGTTGGTGATGTGGTGATGAAATGGGTAGACTGGGGGGGGAGGATGTGAAAACCGATGGGAGATAGGTAGAAAAAGCGAAAATGGTGGTTTAGTGGAGCCGGCGGACGAGAGAAAAAATTACTTTGCGCTATGGCGGTGGGAGGGCCTGGCTTTTATTGCAGAAAGTTTTACGGCGGTGGCAGGCCTGTAGTAGACTGTTTGTAGACTACGAATGAACCTTTTGCTGCCTGGCAGAATGATTTCAAAGCAAAATGGTTACAAATCAACTGAAAACCACCCGGAATCAAGGCGCTAGTTGTGGGGCGGTGACCCAAGCGGCAGGGGGCAAATGGCAGCAAAAGGCAGCAAAAGCAAGCAAAAGGCAAAGAAAGATGAAAGAGGCAATGTCGGCGGAATAACCCCTCTTCGGAATATCCACCCAAAGGGCACGGAACAACTTGAGAGAGCCCTGGTAGCTCGTGTAGCATATGTCAGCCGGATAAATGACCCACTTCATCCCACGCTTTATTCCGTGAGAGAAGAGAAGAAGAAAAAAACTGAAATTTTGGCTACCCCATCCAATCTAGTAGTTACTTTTGATGCATCAGTTTGCGCCTCTGTTCTCTTCTTGACTTTTACTCTTGACAACCACGACAATCACCAACTTTTTAACCAATCCAACCCGACAACCGTTGCAATGGCCCCTATCAAGAAGAGCAAGAAGTATGTCTTACCATTCTCGACGTCGTAGTCGGCATCGCCGTCGGCGTTGTCGCCGGTCGTAACATCCTTGCTTTTGACAAACCAATACTAACAACTCAGGGATGCCAACTCCATCAACTCGCGCCTGGCGCTTGTTATGAAGTCTGGTAAGGTCACCATGGGCTACAAGAGCACCCTCAAGGCCCTCCGCTCCGGCAAGGCCAAGCTGGTCCTGATCGCCTCCAACACCGGCCCCCTCCGCAAGTCTGAGCTTGAGTACTACAGCATGCTTAGCAAGACCAACGTCCATCACTTCTCGGGCAACAACGTACGTATACTATCTGCATCTGCAACAACGAGAACGACTTCCAGTAAATGGCCCAGACACATCGGTGTGTTTTGAAAGTTTTGAGAGTTTTGCTGTTTCCAGTCGGCTGTCGTGGCACAGTCTCGACTGGCAACGAGCCTCATTCTGATCTGATCTAATTTGATCTATTCAACTTTAGCGACCATGCACAATGTATGGTCACACTGTCGCCTCTTCTTTTTTGCGTCTTTCGAGTCTCTTGAGTCGAGTCTCGAGTCTTTCGGACTGAAAAGAAGAGAGGTAATGTGTCTGGGCTACCCTGCGAAGAAGTCGTTCGACTTTGGAGGGTTATTTCATATAACTAACCTGTATTCTTCGTATAGATCGAGCTCGGCACTGCCTGCGGTAAGATGTTCCGCTGCTCCACCATGGCCGTCCTAGACCCTGGTGATTCGGACATCCTGGCCGACCAGACCGCTTAAGCGTCCGTAGCGACTTGCTTATAGTGGGAGGAAGACCAACAACAAAATCAAAAGATAAAATCAAATATACCATTCAAAACAAAATGGTTGCTTTTTGGGAGACACGGAACGGCGTTCAGGGAGAAAAAGTCCAAATGATTGTTATGCCCACATGGTGCACAGGACAGTGTACCATCCTATTTTCTATTTATTACTCGCTTTATACCAAAAGGAAAAATAGTCAAGAACAAACCACGTCCCCAGATTATGATTTATAGACATTGATAATGCTGTCGTTTGTGATTTGATGTTGATGTTGTGAGACTGTTAATTTTCCAGGGTGGCTGATAGTTGTGTGATTATGTAATCTATCATGATGCAAGCAGTCTGAACTCGAATAAACAAACAATCAAAGATCGAGACATGATACACCGCATGCCTACCGTCTTCATTGAAGGACCCCTATGATTGCCGCCCGTGCATAAATGCGTAAATTGTCATCAATCTCTCCTTTTTTCCTCGGAGGCTTTCTTGCCTTTCCCTTAATTCTCGGGCTATGCTGATGGTCGGTGTCGTTTCATTCATACAGGGGTTTGCATAGCCAATGCACACGCATATGCTGTTGTTATTCTATATTACTCCATTCTATATGGCTTCTATAGTTTCTACATTGTTTCTACTCAGTATATCCTATCTCTTGCCATATCAGTCAACCGTCTGGCCACGTCTGTCCAACTGTCGTATATTTGGTTTTCTCACCGACAACTCTGGTAAACGCATGTAGCAATACGGAGCATGCCACGGACCACCTGAACCGGACGTTTCTGCATGTATCAAATGTTTATTAGAGCCTAATTGGGAGCTGTGGTCTGTTTTGATTCCTGTTGTTATTACTGATGTCCAGCTGAGGAACTCGACCTGCCGAGACATCGACTTATGTGTTACTATGTCTTGATCTTGCGGAACATACTCAGACTGAGAAAATAGACAGCCATATGGTCAAGGGATTGTTTTGAATTTTATAAAGATTATGCTGCCTCCAGTCATACAGATATATATTCTTCGTTTATTGTCTGATTATGCAAATCATTACAAGTAAACCCGTGAGAGGACAAGCACAATTCAGGCACTCGGTAGTATTAAATACTCGATAGTCAGACACTCTGCACTCTGCAAATGTCTGAATATTTACTAATTGTACAACTCCGCCGTCCAACATTGTCTTGGACCACACAAATATCAGCCTCTCGGGTCGAGACTGCATTACCCAGCAACGCATTCCTCGTGCTGATCTCGCTCGCCTCGGCACATGTCCGTATGCATTGCATGTGAGACTGCAATTGCTATTGCTCACTCTATCTCATTTTGCTACTCTTCTATTCTCCTCCCCTTCTTTGCATCTCGCTAAATGCCTTTGATATCACCTTAGAACGACCGCAGCAGCAGTGCCTCGCATCATCCTCATGCTACGTGCCCATCTTCCTTTGATATTCTAATGGCACCGGACTAAACACGAACGTCCTCTGTCCTCTCATTCTCCTCCATCTCGCCTTTGTTTATCTCGCGATCGTCACGGGTCATTCGCCCACGTCTGCGCCCACGCCAGCACGCGTATTGCAACGCCAAATGACAAGTGGACTTGACCTGACTCCACCTTGTAGGTATGCCAGCGTGTGTTTGTGAGTCGTCGAGTCTCCGTAATAAATACTGTAAAGCCGTAGAGCGTCTCGTTGTCCTTTGTACTTGTCGTGCATTTCAGAGCATTCAAAGCATTGAGCATTTCGAGCATTTTAAGCATTTAATGCATTTAGTGAATTTCAATGATTACATATACAAGATACAAGATACAAGCTCAAGCTGGTCGTAAATTGCGCTCCTTCCCGAAACGCTACTTCAGGGGGTGCCCTGGCGTACCTTGTACCTTGTACTTTTTTCTACAAGTTCGAGTAAGACATGTACCCCTCTCCACTACTGTGCGGCATGACTACTTTTGGACACTGAAGATACTTGGATGTACAAGCAACGGCAAGGTCCAGGGTCCCCAACCAAACAAACAACGGTTGCTTGACGGTCGTGCCTTCCCCCTTCTCCTTTCACACCACTACTTGTCTACCTCTACCGCTCTTTCCCCTTTCGCGTTCAGGAACAAACCGGCCGACAAAATACAAAGTACATGGTCGCATAAGCACCTCTCTATACATCGACGCCCTTTCCCTTTTTACTACTGCAAACACTCTTGACGATTTGCTTCACTTTTGAACCTCTTGGACATCTCGACGACCCTATGACTTTTGACACTTGTTTGTCAACCGCGTCGTGTCTAGCCAGCATCCCACTATCTACAGCTACTTCGACTACCCCCTCCTTGCATCTACCCTGCATAATCACAGCGTCCTACAGCGTCCTACAGCGCTTTTGATTTGTCCCATTGGCTCTAAGCCTCGCTTTTCACCTCGCCTTTTCCTGTTTTCCTCTTCTCGCTTTTCCTCTGCTCCTCTCTGCCCCCCCCGTTGGGTTCTGTGTTGTTTACGACTCCACATTGGATACAGCACGAACTAGTCCGGACTGCACACTACAGCGTTGACTGCATACACCCACTGAACCTGCCTCTACTCAACTGACTACTAAACTCGCACTGAATACAACTGAACTCAACCGAGCCCCAACCTCCCGCTGTTGCAGACCAAGACGAGAGAATCCCGACTGCAGACCACAGGCGATCCGGTACAGATTCAACGGCCGCACCGCCGACACAACGTACCACTCTGTTCACCGACTATTTACTACGAGCATCCGAATAGTAGATATACACGAACAAGAACAACATCTACCAAAATGTCGACACCAGTAGCAAAGAGACCACCGGCTACGAGCCGAGAGTCGAATGGTGCCTCTTCCCCCTCACGCACGCCCCGCGGCGTCTCAACGACCAGCAGTGGTGACCGTTCAGGGACCGGCACCGCCTCTTCGCCGAGCACCGTCTCGCGCACACGCTCTGTGCGGTCCAGCACACTTGTGTCGGTACGGGCAGCACGGCGCGAGTCTCTGCTGAGCACATCGACTAGTGCCAACGGCGCTAACAGTGGGGGCCCAGGCCTGAACGGCACCCGCAGCCCATCACCCCCTTCTTCCGGCACTCTTGTTACTGCTGCCTCAACAGAGGCTGAAGAAGCGGCACGGGCCGAGACGCTGGCGCTGCTGGACGACCTCAAGCAGAGACTGAGCAAGGCCGAGGACCAGAGCGACCAGCTTCAGCGGCAAAACGATGTGCTGCAAGCACGACTGGACGAGACGACGCGTGAGCACTCCAGGCTGGAGGAGCGCACACACGAGTACGATGAGCAGACCGAGACGCTCAAGAACGAGAAGCGCGAGATGGCACGCAAGATCCAGCAGATGGAGTCGATCTACGAGGCCGAGCGCAGCGCTATGACGCGCGAGAAGGAGGACATGTCCAACCGCGAAGAGGAAATGCAGCGTGTCATCCAGCGCCTCAAGGACAGCCTGGCCCAGCGCACAAACGGAAACAACAACACCAACAGCAACGGAAACACCAACGGAAATGGAAACAGCAGCGGCAACGAAGACGAAGGACGCCCGTCGCGGTACTCGATGCACAGCCACTCCCCTAGCATAGACAGTGGCGGAAACAGCTTTGCACCGCCGTCGTCGCTGCAACGCAGCGATTCGCGCAACAACTCCAAGCTGCTGCTGCAAAAGGACAAGCTGATCGAGTCGCTGCGGCTGGAGCTGGCCGAGGCGCAGATCAAGCTTGTCGAGACAGAGAACCAGGGCGGCGGCCGCCTGCACGAGGTCGAGCGCCAGCTCATGGAGGCCCGCATGGCCAACGCGCGCCTTATGGAGGACAATGAGAGCTACCAGCTGCTGCTGCAGGAGAAGACGCTCAAGGGCGATTTTGGCGCTGCCGATTTCGGATTTGGCGGCAGCGGTCTTGGCCTGCTGGGCGTGGGCATGCACAACAGCGGCGGCGGTGGCGGCAGCAGTGTTGGCCCGCCGAGCCGGCCTCGCTCGCGCAACCAGGATGCCCTCGCTGCACTCGAGGGCCGTGCCGTTAGTGGATCAAGCCTGGCAGACGAGCTGGGCGGCCTGCACGACACGGACGACAACGAGAGCGAGACGGACGCGGGTGCTCCCTCGAGCATTGCCGGCGGTAGCAGCATCCACGGCGGCATGGGCAGCGGCGCTAGTGCCATCATGTCCTCTGTTACGAGCGCACCGACCAACTTTGGCGACATGAACGGAGCGGGCGGTGCCGCCGGACTGGGCTCTATTGAAACACAGCGCCGTCTCGAGGCCGAGTGCAAGTCCCTGCAAGACCAGAACAAGGCGCTCACGCTTTACATTAATAAGATAATCGAGCGTCTGTTGGAGCACCAGGACTATCAGTACATCCTCGACAAGTCGACCGATGGCAAGCAGCCGCCACCCCCAACGAGTGCGGCTGCCGCCGCTCCTGCCGCCGCTCCTGCCCCGGCCAGCAGTATCACTGACAAGGAGCTGCCGCCGCCGCCGCCGGCCGCGCTGCAGCACCAGGGCCCGTCGTCTGCTTCGAGCTCGCCCCACCAGCCACAAGGCCAGCAGCCCGGCGCGATCCAGTCATTCCTGCAGCGCACGAAGTCGATTGCTGGCCGCGGTGGTGTGCCCGAAGTGAGTGCACCCAAGCCGCTGCGTGCACGGCCCGTGTCGTACATGCCCGAGGCCGTTATGAGCAACCCGGACACGGCTCCGTCGATCCCTATTTCGCTGGGCCGCAGCACGAGCATGCGCCGCCCTATGCGTCCCATGAGTGAGCAGTTCACTGGTAGCGGCAGTATCGTGACTGCCAGCAACTACAACACTGGCGTCCACAACGGCAGTGGTAGCAGCAACGGCACGTCGGCAGCATCCGTGATCAATGCCATGTACAAGGGCGGTGTCAGCGATGGCCCTCTGTCGCCCGGTCTGCGCAGTTCGCAGTTCTTTGGCACGGGCACGTACACGCCGGGCGGTCCTGGCGGCGGCTCTGGTGGCGGCAGCGGCCGCCCAGGCTCGGGTCCGCGGTCGCCTGGTGTCGGCAGCAATGCGGGTGCTAGCGGCAACTTCCCGGGTATGCGGAGCGAGACCTCGAGCGTGTCGGGCGACTCGACGTCGGGCGAGCGGGCGGACGGCACGAGCAGCGTGACGACCAACAACAGCCCGCCGCGTGTTGTGCACCACGAGAAGACGGCTTTTACGGGCACCAAGGTGCGGCCGCTGCGACTGGTGCAGGAGAACAACAACGAGAACAATTCGGGCAGCGCATCGCCGACGACGTCGACAGGCAAGCGCGCGAGCTGGATTGGATGGTGGGGAAAGAAGGACGAGTCCGGCCCCAACGGCGGCGCGATGAATACACCGACGACACCGACTTCGGGCGTGCTGGCATCGCTGCCGACGAATTCGAATGTTGCGAGTCCCGAGGTGATCCGGGAGTAGGGGCGGGAGTAAGGAGTGAACGACATAACGAGCCACGCCTTTTATTTGATTGACTTTGATTCTTCTCCTCTTCTCTTCGCACTACTCACCACTCACTACACACTTTTCTTTCTTCTTTCTTCTTTCTTCTCTTTTCTCTTTCTCTTTCTCTTTTCCTCTCTTCTCTCTCTCTTATCCTCTCGTCTCCTTCTCTTCTACTTTTTCGACCAGTTCGATACCCCTTTATCATATCTCTTTAGTCTTATTCATTTTCTATTCTGTTCATTCCATCTACTTACACCCTTGGCAGCTTGTACCGTCTTGCCGGCTTCTTGCCTTGCAATTGCATTCTGTCGGCCGCTCTGATTTTGATATTCTGATATTCTGATATTCTCATTCTGAACTGCTCCCCCCCCGAATATCACTTTAGCTTTGCCTGTTGTTGACTCTCTTGGCTTGCATCTTTAGCATTCTTGTTCTTTCTGTTATCCTTTCTTGTTATTTTCTTTCTTGCTTTTGCTTTTTATTTTACTACTTTGGAACTTGCATATATGAACGAACGGGCAATACATTTGTTAACATGACCACTCAACCGCCGTGACATGCCGTGACTATGCTTAATATCCTGTGTAGCATGTGCCTTTCATCTCATCGTCTCATCATCTCATCTCTGTGATCGCCACGGACCGAGATGCGACCTCCCGCATTTCACGTTGCCTCGCTTCGGCCAATGCCGGCCTGTGTTTATACCGATAGTGCCAATCAACACTGATCTATCAGGCAAAGCTATTGCCTTTACCTCCTCTCACCGCCAAGTCAACACTGTCGCCATCGCTTTGGCCAATGGCGAGCAAACTACGGCGAATGTCGGCATCCTTTGACCTTTGATTGCTGTTTTCTTTTCCTTTGTGAACCACTAAAGTAAAACGGGGGTTAACACCACAAATAGTTCACACTCATTCTTAGCACCATTCCATTTTCTCAGGCAATTCATTCAATACATTTCAACGTCGCATTGATACTACATCTACATACGGTATTACATAATCTTTGCAGCTCGCAGTTCCTTCCTAATCGATTCATTTGACTCGGCCGCTCTGCCAAACCCTTCGGGCATGATTCCCCGCGTCAATCTAAATACAACACAAGGCCGTTTATTGTAACCTATTTGTAAACTATTGACACTTTATTTTACCTCTCCTTTCTTTCTTCAAAATATGTATCTTTTCTGTCCCGTCTCGCATCCTCTTGATGACTGCGCGTATCTCTGTTGTTTCTTACTCATTAGATATTGAACATTGGACGAGCGCCTTCCTATTAGAGATGTGCCCGTCGCTCTTTCTAGATCTGTTGTCTCCTCATCACGCCTCCTCACCTCTTCTAATTATATCTAATTATACTCTCTCTACAACCGGCCTATTTGCGAGCACACTTGCACTTGCTGCCGCGTCGTTGCGTATTGACTGCGGATGCATATAATATAACAGCTTGCAGGCATGCAACCTCTACAGCTGAGCATTGAGCATTGGATAACCCGAGCTGCAAGCCCACAAAAAGCAAACGCCGGCTGGTCGACGTTCCTTCCTCTTTCTGCTTTTGCTCCTTGATTCCTGTTTCTCAGCCTTTCCCATCGCTCCTTCGTTTTGGGACTATTTCGTGACTGTTTCCTTCCCAATATAAGCGCCTTTCTCCATCGTCCCTTCCCTCCTTCCCTATGGAATATCCCCTTGGAGACCATAACCAAATTACTTAATATCTATGCCGTCTGGTGCATCCTGCCCCTCTTCGTCTTCTCTCCCAAATCTCTCTTTTTTTGAGCTTCACTTTATCTACTATTGTACTGAATATTCTCGTCTCTCCTCCCGGTAATTTATCTCAGAACTACGTCTCTTTTTCCACCTGTCTACTTTCTCCATTTCTCTGCATCTCTCCTCTATCCCCATCTCATCTCCCCACCCCGACTCTAGCCTTTCCTCCCCCGTTATTATTCCACTCATTCATCATTCTTTCATCTCGTTTTCTTCAGTCAGTGCCCATGAGATAATTGTCTTAACATCCTCCGTCTTGTTTCCTGTCTTCCGCCCCCCGCCAAAGTCTTATTGATCCTTTCGTCCTCCACTCATTATCACTCAGCCTTAAGCCACCCCATCTACCTCTACCGAGTGTCTCGTAATAATATCAATACCCGAGCTCTCCACGTGTCGACCCTCATTGCCATTGTCATTGGTATTCCCATTCTCTCTCTCAAAGTAACTTGTTCAAATCAGGGTCCGGTACTTTAAATCGTTATTGTTCATACTCTGATCCACACCTCCGGCTTTTTGGACGTTCATAGCTTTGCCAAAGTACTCGGACAATTATCATAAACGATCTTGAATCTCTGTCGCCAAGAATCCCACCCCTTTCATTTTGACAGGACCCAGAGTTGATCATAGCCTGGTGTCGGAGAGGTTCCCCGACGAGCGGCCATCCATCCCGGACACGCAGACACTAGCACGCGAGCTGCGGACAGGTCGACCGCTTCAATTCTCATTCTGTTTTACTACAATCGACCATTAATTTACAATGGACAAACCTGGTGGCGGCTCTTGGCACCGCTTCCGTGTCGAAAAGCCATTGCCGGCCACGCTGTCCCACAGATCTCCGCCCGGCGACGTGGAAGACGCTAGAGACTCTAGTATCAACGACTCTTCGGGATTTGCAAAGACATCTGCCAGCCCTACGCCCGGAGCACTTGCCATGTATGCGTGCATCCGCTGTCGCAACTCTAAGAAGAAATGTGACCGCATCCAGCCCGAATGCACGGCATGCAGACGCCTCGGTGCGCGCTGCTTCTTTCCCTCCCCCGTGGCCAGCAGTGCCAGCCAAGTGACTGCACTGCGTGCGCGAGTGGCCTGGCTGTCGTCATTTGTTGAAACGCTGCTGCCGGCCGGGTCGATGCCGGTGTCGTGCTATGACACCGGGTTTGACCTAAGCACGCTGCCGTTGGTCCTTCCAACGTCGAGCTCAAGTCCAGAGACAAGCATCAGCACGAACACGCCCTCGATGGCCAAAGTGGGCGGGCCGATCGACGAAACAACATCGCCCCACGCCAAGACGTCTGTACCCGCGGAGGACTATGACATGGACGGCGCGGTAGCTGGCGTGTCGTCGGCAGGCGTCCACCAGCAGCACACGCCATCGAGCATGAGCGGCCCTGAGCCTGCTCAAGCACCTCAACACCACCAGAGTCAGCAGAGTCAGCAGAACCACCCGCAGGATTACCACTCACATCAGCATCATCAGCAACAATTTCAGCAACCTTTACCACCCCTATATATACAGCAGCTCCCACTACCCCTACCTCCAGTCTCGGCATCAACCCCGACAGCCTACACTCTCCCCTCGCCAAGCAACAGCCGAGATGCGGCACGCTATGCAATGGGCGACTCTGTCAGTACAAAGCCGAGATTTGCCCCAATTCGACTGCTTACTGGCCGATTTGATCGCATGCATCTTGCGCGGGCTTACTTCCGGCACATGCACCGATCATACCCCTTTTTATATGAAGAGGCCATTATGTCGGCGGCAGAGTCACATGTCGGACGCGCCTTATTTGAAGACGGCTGTGAAATTGATCTGGCATCAGCCAAGCTGTACCTCGTCATGATCATAGGACTTGAAGCTATTTCCCGTTTTGGCAGTAGGAGCAGCCGAGGAAAGGGACCTGCAGGCGACCCGCCAGGCACGGCAACAAGAGGACGCGAGACAATCAGCCATGGTGACAACGAGGACGAGGACCGCGAAATTGCAGCAGCCGCCCTGTCGTCTGTTCGTATGCCATACCAGGACATTGTACTGGCCTGCCTTACCAATCGGTGTATCCCTGCCGTGGAAGTACTTTTACTGCTAGCTCTTTATGCCCTATTCGACCCAGACGGGTGGTCTTCATGGGTCATTGTCGGCATGCTGGGCCGTGAGGCCGTACTTCTGGGGCTCAACCAGCGCTGGCCTACAGACCCGGCCGAACCTGACCTGCTGCAGCGCGAGTTCCGGCACCGTCTTTTCTGGAGTATCTTCTCGCTCGACCGCTTGGTTGCTAGTGTCTATGGCCTGTCGCTGGCGATCCAGGATTTTGACTCAAACCTCGCACTACCGGGTGTCACGACTGAAGAGTTTGCGGCGTCCACGCAGGCGGAGCATATAGCAACGCTCCAAATCGCACGCCAGGCGATTGCACTGCGCGACATTGAAGGCCGCTGTCTATCGCTTGTGCATCTGGGACACGACGTGGGATCAGGCGCGGCAGCTGCGGCCGTTGGTCAGGGCCTGTCGCTGAGTCACCCAGCCGCACCATTTCAGCAACCACCACAGCAGCAGCGCATGCTTCTGCCTAGTCTCCGCGAGCGTCGCGCCATGATTGAGGAGCTGCGCGGTGCAGCCGACAACTGGTACACGCAGGGCACGCTGCTGGCCCGGCGCGAGGCGCATGCAGTACACTTTCACAACACGATTACGTGGCTAAACACCAACTACCACGGCATGCTGATGCTGCTGTACTGCCCGTCCGTCTTCAACTCGGGACCGGCAACGTCGGAAGACCTGCTAGACTTGCACCGCACAATTGGCAAGTACGTGCAGAGCGTGCATGCGCAGTTCTTGGACAGGCAACTGGCACTCAACTGGACGACAATGAGCCGCATGCTGCTGGTGTGCCGCATTCTGCTGCACGCGTACCTGAACCTGTGCACCGACACGGAGACCATCAGCAGTAGCGGCAACCGCAACAACTACAAGTACAGCTACACAAACAGCTGCCAGGCCCCGCCCGAGCACCTGCCGAACCTGCTGGCCGAGCAGCTGGACATGGTGATCCAGTGCGAGAACATTCTGCATGCGTTCCAGCCGTCATGGATTTTTGCGCGCAAGGGTGCCGTGCTGTACCGGCGACTGGAGGCGGCTCTGCGGTACCGGCTGCAGCATGCGCATGTGCAGGGGTCAGGCAGCGGCCTAGACGTGGCCAACGACATTCATGATATCTGCGACGAGACCGAGCAGCTGGTGCAGCAGAGCCTCGGGGTGGCGAGCACATACAACTACCTAGCCGGTGAGCCCCGCACACGGCCACGCAAGGTTTACTCATGATTGGATTTGCATTGCTTCTGTATTATTACTGGGCTTTTGAATTGGCCACAGACTATACAACTGGACCTTTATCAATTTTGAATATATTTTCTGAGTACGCCGTTTTGATTTGATTTTGATTTGAGTGTTTTGAGATGCCTATTGTTTCTATTAGATTATGAGTCAGCCTGCAGGACTTTGGTTCTTTATCTCACTTACATGCATTTCGACAGGCCGCCTCGTCGTCTACATTGACCACTCACCGACTTGCTATGACGTCTCTCTCCAACACAGACGATGCCTCCATTGGCCAGAATAGGCGACCATACCAGCCTGCAGCTCTTCTGGACCTTGCTTTATTATCAGCTCGACTCCATCAGATATCGACTATCGACTCAACTAGCAAACAGCCTCAGTCAACCGTCTCGTATCAGCCTCATTATAGAGGTCTGACGTCTTGGTCCTGCTTCTACACCGGCTGGATCGTGGGGTTGTCTCTACCACCCGCGCCTTTACGCTACAATGACCCCATCTCTATGCGCCAGAGCTATGATGCTGTTGTGCCGTGTTATCAAAAGCTGACGATAGGAGTTTATTGCCCGCCCGGTTTTGACTTGTGCCTATTCTTTTGATTTTGTTTTATTTAGCCTCATGATATCATTCTCTCTTCGTTTCCTCTACACTTTTCGCATTTATTCATCCTTGCTTCTCAATTTTTTCTCATCATTGATCTCTCCCTGTATACTCTACTCGACCAAAAATCTCATCTACAATCTCCAACTGCCTTTCATATCATTAACTATATCCTTCACGTTATCCTTCACGTTATCCTTTATCCTATCTCTTATTTTACAGAAACCACCCAACACCAGCATGGTGGCAACAAACCCGCGCGGCACCCGCTCAAAGTCGGGCTGCCGCACATGCCGTGGCCGCAAAGTCAAGTGCGACGAGTTCAGGCCCGTGTGCAGCATGTGCGTGCGACTGCACCTCACATGCGAGTACATATCAGATGATGTGACAGTCATGCGTCCCCACGATCGCCGCGTCGGGGCTGGGTCTCTCAAGAAGCGGCAGTATACCAACTGGCGGCCACCACGGATTGCGGCGGCGCCACCAGCAGCCTCGGCCTCTCTACCTACACCCGCATCTCTGCCCTCACCATGCAAACAGACGGAGCAAGTGACACAGATGACACCTTTTCTTACGGCTTCGCCAGCACCAACATCGCCGACATCGTTTAGATCCCCACCGGACTTTTTCCAGTCTGACCTACTCGCATGCGATCCTACGATGGCAATGCTCAACACGACCCAAAACTGCAGCTGATGGTGAGAAACACACGTGGGCTGCGGGCACGCCACAGCACCGTCTTTTGGCTGTCCCAGAAGAGCGCCGAAGACAACGGGATGCATGGAAAAAATAAAAGAGCAAGAGCAGGCAAGAATGAAAATGAAAACAGAGACAGAAACAAAAAAGAGTCATGGTCCCTGTCGCGGCAGCGGGCCATGGCGGACTGGGCCGTGTGCCACCAGCTCGCACTCGAACTGCATGTAATAAGAGCGGACGGTCTTGGGCTTTTGCGAGAAGATCATGTGGCGCAAAATGACCAAAATGCGCAAAATGATTGTACGCCCCCCTCGGCAATAGCCGCGCAGATTATCCAGTTTGCCGAGCGCGCGATCCGGACAGTCGACCCGGTAGAGCTGGACCGGTTCCAGTGGACGCTGTTCTGGGCGGGCACGGCGACGGACGACCCCGTGTACTGCGATTTCGTGATGAAGAACCTGATCAATGCCGATTTCCGCGCAGCGCTCGAGGTGATCCATGAGCGGCCGGACTGAGAGACTTTGAGTCTAGTTGAGCTGCGGACTCTCTGTCGAGGGGTGTAGCCCTTGTTTTTGTGTATCTGCATGTCACGGCATTAAGTGTTTTGTCCAAGGTTTTTGTTTGGTGTATTATATTCAGTCTATCTAGCTATTTGATAAGCAGCAGATACAGTAGGGCAAAACATAACAAGCAAGAATCAAACAAGCGTCAAGATCATATAAATCCAAAATCAATATCCGATAAACAACAGCAAACAGCAACATCACAGAGCAAGCAGTTTCAAGAACACAAAGACTCATTAAAAAGTATAGACAGTATAAAAGATGTGACAAAGGAAATAAAGTGCAAAGCACAAGGGACTGAGAATAAGAGAGCAATAATCAAATATACACACGACCTCTCCACTCTAGTAGATCGGCCGCGACTCCTGCCACCGGCGGTGCAGCGCCGACTTGTTCTCGCCATCGTCCTCGACCGTCTCGCGGATGTTGTCCTGCGGAAGAGAGTCTCTCGAATCTCCGGGCAGAGACTCGCGTGCTACGGATCCGGCACGGGACCCTGGCGCCATCGACGGCCGACCACTGCGCCGCCGCCGCACTACACTCAGATCGGCGCTCGTGTTGGCTCCCGCAATAATAGATCCCGCGGTGCCGACAGGCCCGATCCATTCCCATGCACGGCCCACCTCGCCGTTGCGGCCCTCGCGCTGGCCCGTGCGCACATTGCTGTTCTGCTCCACGACGGCCTGCACGTGCTTCCAGACACGCTCGCGGGCCTTGAGCGAGTGCGTGCTCCGCAGCACATCGTCGCGCAGCTGCGGCAAGAACAGAAACTGGTCAGGCGACCCCTCGTCCTCGTCGTCATTGTCGCCGTCGTCATAGAGCCACAGCTCCTTTTGGGCGGCCAGGCGCTCCAGCACGAGATCAACAAGCGCCGGCACGCGGGCCAGCATTGCACGGCGCGACCGGTAGCGCGCGCGCATGTAGAAAAGCGATAGGACGCCCACGACTAGAACTGAAAGAGGGAATCGATATCTAGCGAGGCCTTGTCTGATGGAGCGACGGACGGCGCAGCGGAGCGGAAGCCGAGCGAGCGAGGTGCTCGATAGGCGGGTATTTGGAACTGTTCCGGGATCTGTGGCGCTACAGGACCGGCAGGATAACTATTAGTGTCAATACGAAAGATATGAGGCGTAAAAAGCAAAAACAAAAGGAGACTATAAAGACTTACGCGTAGTTGGCATCTGCCTCCGACTCGACCTCGTCGCGCGACTCAATTTCGCCAATAGCGGCGGTCCAGAGATCGTCAAACTCCTCCTTGCTCATCTTCTTGCTGCGCTTCTCGCTGATCGTCTCCTTGAGCACCGGCACGTCAATGGCCGGGCTGTGGGCTGCCTGGCCGTCGTCGTCAATCAGGTCGCCACACTCCCACTTGGCACGACGGTCGCGTAGCTCCTCAATGGCCTTGTCGGCCACGGCCTTGACGCGGCGCGCACGCTCACCATCAGGCTCGCACGTAGGCGGCAGCGGCAACAGTCCGCCCAGCGCTAGGGGGTGTGCCTTTTCAATGTAGCCGTTCTCACAGCGCACGGTAAAGTCCGAGTAGCAGAACGCATGCTGGGGGCACGGCTCACACTGCGGCTCGATCAGCGTCTGCACAAACAACGGCAGCTCGGCGTTGACAATGTACTCGGTGTACAGGTCGTACACCGGGTCAGGCACGTAATCGGGCACACTATCAATCCACTCGAGCCACGAGGGCAGCTCAATCGTCGACAGCTTGTCTAGCTGGTCGGCAAACAGGGGCACTGCCGGCCGGCCGAGGCCGCAGAAACCAATAGCCAGCTTCTCCTGGCGGTACCATACACCGTACGCGCTCAGCAGAGTCAAGGACAGCACCAGCAGAGGCGTCGCGAGGGCAGATGCCAGGCTGCGACCTCCTGCTTTTCTTTTTGAAGCTGTCTTCTTCTGGTTCTTTGTGCTCTTGTTTGACCGTCCCAGCTGTTGCCGCACAACCTCTTCCTCTTGTGTCAGCTCCAGCTGCTCCTCGGGTGTGAATTCCTCGCCCGGTGCAAGCGGGTCAAAGCTGTCGTCCTGTCCATACTCCGCTTCTTCCTCCTCTTCTGCAGATTCTTCTTCCTCTTCAGACTCCTCCTCCTGCTCAGGCTCTGGTGTCAGAGATGGCATTCTGACACTGGCAAAGGGCGACACGCGCCGCTGTGCTGCCGCTCGAACGGCTGGCGACTCGTACGACGTGGGCTGCAGTGCCGGCGACGATACAACACGCGATCCATCGAGACGCTTGCGCGCAGACTGTGGTACTGCAGACGCTGGCTGTTCGTAGGTGTAGCCCGTCGTGCGTCTGCGGTTCTCCTGGAGGTTTGTGGGGGACGATCCGGACATTGGCGAGCTGCCACTCTGGAACGGATTATTGCTGCTAAACACAGACTCCTCCTGCTGGTTCTTGGTTGTGCTATTCGAGGGCTGGTACGTCTTCTGGCGCACCGTAGCAGCCGTCGATGGTGCCGGTGTCATCTGGTAGCGCTCCTCGTCTGTCGGCTCGAGCTTCACCTGGGGTGTCTTGGTACGCGCGCGGCGCGACGCAGGACGGGCCGATGATGGTGCCGCCACAGGGACTGCTGGGACGTCATGCTCGCTGTCGCTGTTCCGCACATTCGAGTACGGGTCGGCAGGCTGGTGGCTGGTCGACCGTGATGCGCGCTTGCGAGGACTGCTGCGACGCTTGCGTGACAAGTCCTCCTCCTCTTCTTGCTGATCTTCATCGTCAAATGTTGCAGTCTGGCCATGGGGAGCATCAACGATGCCCATGCTGGACCGCTTGGCGCGGGCCCGACGTGCCAATATCTTCCGGGCCTGGGGCGCAACATTGGTGTTGAACAGCTCGACGAGCTCGGGCTTCTTTGCGTTGGACGGGTAGTGGACGTTGTAGGTAACGAGGATAGACCGCAGGCGGGGGTTCGTGAGGCTTGCGGGGTCGAAGCCCGGCTGCAGGTAGTCGACCTCCGTGTCGGACATTGTGAGGTAGAGGTGAGGTAGAGGTAGGGGTAGAGATGGTCGAGGGTCGATCAGTCTGTCAGTCGATGACGGTGGTGATGACGATGTCGACGTCGACGAGGAGAGATGAAGTTGAAGAGAGACGAAAGTCGAAAGACGAAAGACGACACAAGGGAGACACAGACAATGTGAATATATATGACAGTATTCGCCCCCTTGCCAAGTCGTGACGTTCTAGAATGCAGGAATCTAGATTTGTTCTTTGGCTACCGCCTTTTCGTTTTTCGTGTTTCCTGCAGAAATCAATTCGCAGATAACGCCGGCCACTCGATGCGTTTGTATGGGCAGGTTGTTGTAGCAGTACTATGGCAGGCGAGGCAAGGTGTTCTTGCTTCCTTCTTGTTATGTTTTTGGGTAAGACTCCACTTTGCGCCCCTAGTCATGCACTCACGTCGTCTCGTTCTGCACTTTGGTTGTCAGTGGCAACAGGAATGTGGGCCTCCCACGCTAGTACTAGCCTCTTATACGTCAGCTGAGTCATCTGACAAAAAAGATGACTAATTGTTTTACTTGCTATATTACTAATCTGATGACTAATCCATTGATTTGGTCACTGCCAGCTAGACGACACTACGAACATCAACAACAAAAAATCAAAAAGATAGCAGCATCATCTACATCTAGAACAGCAAAAAAGGGCAAAAATACGACAACAGAGAGATTCGAACTCTCGCTCCCGAGGGAACGGGCTTAGCAGGCCCGCGCGTTAACCACTCCGCCATGTTGCCAGGTGTCTGATTCCACGTATTTGTGGGTTGATGGGTCATCGGCGGCATAAGAGAGTATATATGGGGGTGAAAGGAGGGGAGAAGGCAATCTGATGTCCAATGTATACATGGTCGATTCGGCATTCATATCAGTTCACAATTAATTCACATTGTACGCATTTTATAGAGAGGTCACACGCAGTTGTTCACATGTTCAAGTGAATGAGATTTAAGAACATTATTGATCTATCTATTTATTGGACAGTAGAGAGCAGAGCAAAAGGCAAACACAATATGACACAAATAAAGAAATAAAGAAAAAAGAGCAACAGTTTCAACAAGTAAAATCAAGTAGGCGTGTTTTGATGTGCATCTATTATTGCTTAGCTAATCTCGCGATGTCTAACTAAAAATCCAACAGTGCAAACCAATACAGGAAGGAGCAAGAAGTAAGAGCACGTGGCCACTAGCATCTACTCAATGTCAACCTGGCGCACCTCGGCCCACTCCTTGTCCACAGTTGGCACTGTCACCACCAGCACACCGTTCTCCAGGCGAGCCACGATGTTGTCGACATCCACTTCCTTCTTCTCGGGCTTGGCCTTCTTCTCCTTTTCCTTGTCGGTCTGGTCGTCGGTCATCGTCTCGTCCTCCTCGCTGCTCGACTCGTCAGAGGAAGAGTAGTCCTCGTCAAACAGCGGCAGCTGCACAAACCGCGCAAAGCGACCGACAGTGCGCTCAGCATTCAGCAGGCCGCTGCTGTCTTTGCTGTCTTTGCCCTCGGCAGAGTCACGAGTAGTAGTGCCCGACATGCACAGGCGGGACTTCTCGGCGTCCCACTTGACGGCGATGTCTTCCTTGCGCGCGCCGGGCACGGCCAGGTGCAGAATCCAGCCGTTGCCAGACTCGTCGGCGAAGACGTCCAGAGGCGGCGTAAAGATGCCGTTCCGGGCGTTTCTGTCGCCGTGCATGTGGTCCTTCCAGCGGCGCATCATGTGGCGCGCGCGGCGGTCACCAAAGGCAAAGGGGCCAAAGGCACCAAAGGGGCCACCAGGTCCACCAGGGCCACCAAAGCCGCGGTGATGGTGGTGGTGAGGACCGTGGCCGTGACCGGGGCCATAGACGTGGACAGAAAAGGGAGGGGGTGGGGGCGGGGGTGGCATGCCCATCAGACCCCCGGGACCAAAGTGGTGGTGGGGTTTATGGGGCTTGCGGCCGCCGTGGCCAGCAAAGGGACCAAAAGCGCCAAAGGCGCCAAAGGGACTAGGAGGGCCATGGGGACCATGGGGACCAGGACCTCCACAACAACCGTGGCTGGCAGCAGAGCCCGGACCGAAGCCGGCATCAAAGAACTCACCGCAAGCGTGGGAACCACCGTGGCCGAAACTATGGGCATGGAAGCCGTGAGGACCGCCGCGAGGACCACCGTGAGGGCCGTGACCGTGGTGAGGGCCACCAGGAGCATCGTCGCCCTCAGAAAAATCAAAGGAAGCGCTGGCACCATCCAGGCCAAAGGGACCACCGTGACGGCCATGACGACCGTGGCGGCCACCCTTGAAACCGTGGGCGTGGAAGCCGTGGGGACCGCCGTGAGGGCCGTGGCGGCCATGGCGGCCGTGACGGTCACGGTGACGGGCACCACCAGTAGGGGCACCGTCAGCGGGAGCACCCTCGCCGGCCTTGGTGGCATCGGCGGCGTCAGTAGCATCGGCCTCCTCAGTAGTAGGAGTGGCAGCACTGCTGCGCATGGTCTCAGTGTCCTCGCGCTCAATCATGGCAATGTCGTCATCCTCGTCAGACAGGGACGAGCAGGTCTCGTCAAACTTGGCGTAGACCTCCATGGCAGTGTTGTCGTTGGCATCAGGAGAGACAGTAGCAGCATCGTCATCGGAGCTGCTGCTGTAGCCGACATTCTCCCAGTCAGAGTGCTGAGCGTGACGGCCGTGCTTGCCGTGGTGGCCATGGGGCCCGTGCGGGCCATGCGGGCCATGCGGGCCGTAAGGGCCGTGAGGGCCGTGAGGACCGTGAGGACCGTGGCGGCCAAAGTGGGCAGGGCCACCAGCACCAAAAGCACCAGGGCCGTGGCGGCCATGAGGACCACCAAAGCCGCAGTGGCTGAAGCCAGGGCCAAACTCAGCGGCAAAGTCACTCGGGGGGCCCATGGGAGGCATACCGGGCATACCGGGCATGCCAAAAGCAAAGGCAGGGTGACCGTGGCGGCCGTGGTGACGACCACCAAAACCGTGGTGGCTACCTGCAAAGGGACCAAAGGGACCAAATGCGGCAGGATCCCAGTCACCACCGCGAGGGCCATGGCGGCCGGGGCGGCCATGGTCATGGTGGCGGCCACGACGGTGGAAGTCGTCACCAGTGTTGTCGTTGTCGTTGTTGCCGCCAGTCTTCTCAGTAGTGTTTTCAGAAGTGTTCTCAGTGGTGTTGGCAGCACCCTCGCGCAGAGTCTCATCGTCGGCTAGGGTGACGTCGCCAGCGGGGCCGGCCACGTCATTACCAGCGGGAGGAGGGGGAGGAGGGGGAGGAGGAGGAGGGCCAAAGAAGTGGTGATGGTGGTGGTGGTGATGGCCGCCGTGGGGACCGCGAGGGCGGAAAGGAAAAGGGCCATCAAAAGGAGGGCCAGGAGGAGGAGGGCCAGGAGGTGGAGGCATAGGACCAGAGCGGTCGACGCCCTGTCCGGTAAAAGGGTTCCAAGACATTGGAGTGTAGATGTTGTAGTGTTGAAGAAGTAAAAGGTAGAATAGAGAGTAGGTGAGGTTGAGGGGTGAGGTTGGTAGAGATGAAGAGGTGAATGATGAGCTGATTTAATTCCTGCTTTTCGAGGAGGGAAACGATGGTTAAATAGAAAACAGACAGCGAACAAGTCGGCCATAAGTCAGTCCAACAACGACCAAGAGCTAAAAGGCCTTATCGCCTCTGTGAGACTAGTGCCGGAGGTAAGACGCGTGCCAATGCCCGCTGGTGGGGCATGACGAGGAGGGCGCATATTGGGCAAGAGCCGAGGGCTGTCATGTATGGATCTCTGTGCAAAGATGTTATTTGCTTGGTGACGGGGGCGAGGTGGGTGAGCTGGCGTGGAATGACGAGTGCTAAAGGCTCCTACAGGCCCTGCAAAAGAGGAAGAATGAAGAGGTTAATGCAATGGATCATGGCGAAGCAGCAGTCGGGACTACGGACTAGGGGGGGCGAAGGGAAGAGGAAAAAGGAAAGAACTACCCAACTACGGCTAGAAGCAACGGGTATTTCTTACGTCCGAGAACAACTGTGGGAAGGAAGGAAGTGGGTGTGCATCTCGTATTCTCGTATTCTTTTGTTATTTTGTTCATTTATTTATTTATTTTTCGCTATTTATTCTGATTTATGTATTTGATCTTTCTTTGCATGTCATCTCTGTCCTCTTTTATTGGTTCCATCCATCCATCGTGGTTTATGCAATCTGTACCAACAGCCGGGCAGAATTCTACAGTCTGGCGGTGTGCTAGGCAGCAAGATAAGGATAGAGTGGCCGAGCAAGACTGGCACCCTTTGCAAGATGTATAGGGCCACCAGTAAGAACTGACTCGATCAAGAAAGACGGTCTTAAGATCACCGAGATCGCCCACTCGGAGAGAAAGAGACAGAGGCAAACAGCAAAGACAAACTCAAAATGGGATCCATCGATCTTCTCGGACATACGCACGAGATGCGGGGTGAGGCAATGATTCATACTTTGACAGAAAGAAAACACTCGAAAAGAGGCAGCTCGCCGCCAGCCGTGATGCTGCGCAGTGGCAAACAACACGCGGCTCGGATAGCTAAGTCCGAGCAGACGGCTAGACTGTGGGTCAAGTGGAGCAGAGGCAGCCACGAAAAGTACTCTGTATTGATAGTGAGTGGCTGTGAGGAGCCATGAGAGACAAGACCCACCACATTACTCGGGCATTAGAGATATCGTTGGCCGAAAGTCCGACTGGGTCCAGTTTATATCAGACACTCCGGAAGGACAAGACTTGGCAACAAATCTCGGAAATCTCCAGAAATCGTGTAGAAATGGGTCGATGTTATCTCCATGCCCACAAACCTTGTTTCGTACTCTCATTCTTCTGTTTTCTCTATTATTTTATGCGGAATCAAATTACTATTGATACGCCGACCAATAGGCAGATGGTTAGCCAGTCCTTAGTCATGCTTGGCTCTTTTGATGCTTGAATTCTATTCATTGCCCGCTGAAGAGTCACAAACGGTCTGGTGTACCTGGGCGATAACAAGAGTCTAGACACATAACCAGCGCACAATGGCCCAACGTAAGCTTGCTATATATCAAGCGTGGGGGAGGGTACGATAGCGTCAGCCCGTCATCATGGCAAGTACTCACTGTAGAGTGACGACATATCGCACCTTCTCAGTTCCGACCTCCGTCTTATGCTAGTAAACCACTCTCCTAATTCATTCATTCTCGGCCAGTCACTTGAACAGCGGCTGCCTGTGAGTCATTTTGTCTTTTGCTTCTCCTCCGCCCCTGCCTATTCTGTGTACCTGCCTGTCTGCCTGCCTAATCTCCGCTCACGTGACCATTATGCGTGCCTAGTGCGTCGCGTAACCGCTCGCGTATTTCTACATCCCGACGGCATGATACTGATCCACAGGTATGTCCGAATAGGAGTGACATCGATTCGAGTTGCGTTGATAACTGTTGGCGGTGTATAAGTTTGATCACAGACAATGATACAATGATGGCTGGGTGAGTCGTCAATCGATGACAGTAGGAGAGTATTGACTATGTGATTAGTCATCATTAAACATGTCTGCTTCTAATAGATACGCGAACTGCAAAACCTACGACCACATGGCAAATGCCGAATCCTTGATCTATTTCTAAATGCATTTAATCAGCAGAAACTACTCTGCACTCGGGTCCGCCGTTGTTTCAAGCTCTTCAAACAGATAGTCGCTGAAGCATTGCCTGGGCATTGCATCCACGTCGACAAAGAGAAGAGCAAGTCTTCCACAACATGAAGGATTACAATCAATACGACTTGAGTCAAAGAATCCAACAAAGAGTCAAAGAGTCAAAAAGCCAAAGAGTCAGAGACCCCGACCCTAAATCAGAATCAATTCTAGGCATAAAGGCAGAAGATTAGTCAGCCATGCTGCGGCTTGTTTACTAGAGGCCCCACCTCCAACTCCAGCCAATCAACGCCATTTATTCGCGCCTTTGCCCAAACTCTTTTTGCCGTACCCGCATGCGGCCAAGTGATGTCCAACAAGCACGGCCACACCTCAAACTCGTCAAACCTGTCAAAGGTCAACAGATCAAAGGTCAAAGAGAGGAGGCAACGAAGAAGAAAGAACGCCGAGCAGCAACCACCACACGTTACAGATTCGAAAACGACACCGGATCAACCGCCAAACCGCAGCGACATCACTTTCGACCTCGTTACCGCCTGGCCGCGCACGCGAGCGTTCATAACCAGGCCGTTATTTTGTTTCTTTTGTTTCTTTTGTTTCTTTTCTTTGCTTTCTTCTTCACCACGACATCATCAGCCGCAACGACACTACAATCTCGACAACTACCCTACCTCTATCTTCTATACCTCGACCTCGATCTACAATGGCCCCTTCAGGTCCTCGCGGCGACACGCGCAACACGCGCAGCTCGACCCGCGGCACTGCCATCAAATCCAGCGGCAGCGGCATCCGGAAAAGCGGCGGCCCCAAGGTCGACCGCAACGGCGATGTCATTATGGGCAACGATCCGGTGGCCAAGACCGGTGGCGGCGCTGGTGGTCGCAAAAGTGGTGGTGGCTCGACCCGCGGCGGCCGTGGCGGCGGACGCGGCGCCGCATCGGCCGAGCAAAAGATTCGGCGACACCTGGGCGCCGTGGGCGAGGCCAGCTTGGAGAAGCGCATCTCTGAGCTGCCGCGGAAACAACGGGCGACCAACATGGCGAACCGCAAGGTCTTCAAGATCCTGGGGCTGGAGGCGAGCAAGGCGGCGAGCAATGCGGACCGCGGCGAGAAGAGCGTGCTGGAGTTTATTGAGCGCAAGTCGGCCAAGATGGGCGGCGGCGGTATCCGGGTGATCAAGTCGCGCATCGACAGCGACTTTTCGCTGCACGTGGTGGTATCACAGGACGACGCCGAAGAGCTGCAGAAACTCAATGGGTTTGTGTTTGCGGGCGCCCAGCTGACTGTGGCCGAGAACCCCGACGGGTGGCCAGGCCAGGCGGAGACGTCTGGGTCCAGCTCCAAGCCCAAGCTGTCACAAGAAACACTCGAGCGCAAGGCGCAACTACAACAGGTGCTGGGCGTGCGGTACGACGGGCCGAGCCAGCTGCTGAACCTGTCGGCGCTGGGCGAGGATCCGGTGCTCATAGGAATGGGGTATCTGCAGGAAAAGGACCGCGCTGAAAAGACGTTCAAGGTGCTCATGACGATTTGCGACGAGATCTTCCCGACGGCCGATGCAAAACAAAAGGCCGTCACCAGCGTGTCGCTGGCCAACAACAACATTGACTGGGTCGGCCAGATCTACGTGCTGGCGGAGACGTTCCCCGACATCAAGCACCTGGACCTGAGCGGCAACGGCTTCAGGCAGCTCAAGAGCCTGAACCGGTGGCGCGGCCGCTTCCGCAACCTCGAGACGCTGCTAATGATGGGCAACCCGGTGGAGACAGAAGACCCCAACTTCAAGACGGAGCTCATGCAGTGGTTCCCCAAGCTCATGAACCTCAGCAATGTGCAGGTGCGCACGCCCGAGCAGGTGGCGGCCGAGGAGGCTGCGCGGCAGGCGGCTCGGCCGACACCGATCCCGCAGTTCGGGTCCGACTTCCGCGACGGCAGCGGCATTTCCGAAGCGTTTCTGACGCAGTTTATCCAGCTCTACGACACGGACCGGGCACAGGCGGCGGCGCTGTTCTACGACGAGGCCAGCCAGTTTTCGCTGTCGGTGACGACGCACACGCCGCGCGACCCGGCCAAGACGTTGGCGGGCGAATCGACGCCCGTGCTGCCGTGGGCGGCGTACCTGCGCTACTCGCGCAACCTGACCAAGATCACGAGCCGCAGCGCGCGCGTGCAGCGGCTGGTGCGCGGCGGGCCCATGATTCGCGAGCTCTGGAACACGCTGCCACAGACGCGGCACCCGGCGCTGGCGACGGAGCTGCACAAGTACATTCTCGACTGCCACCCGCTGCCGGGCATCCAGGACCCGACGGGCCAGACGGCGACGGGCGTCGACGGCCTGCTGCTGACGCTGCACGGCGAGTTTGACGAGATCGACCCGGCGACGTCCAAGACGGGCAAGCGCAGCTTCACGCGCACGTTTGTGCTGGGCCCGGCGGCGCCCGGCGGCCCGGCGGCGTTCCGGGTGGTGAGCGACATGCTGTCGCTGCGGGCGCACCAGCCGATCCCGGGGCAGACGCCGCCGGCGACGCTGAGCGAGCAGGAGCAAAAGGCGGCAATGGTGGCGGAGCTGTCCAAGCTGACCAACATGACGGCGCAGTACAGCGAGATGTGTCTGGCGGAGGCGGCGTGGAACTATGAGGCGGCGGTGGCCAAGTTCCAAGAGCTGCGGCCGAATCTGGGGCCGGAGGTGTTTAACTCGTGACGAGTTGGCTCTCTCTTTGCTTGATACACTACACTACATCTGCACTGCATATCACACTACACCACACAACATCTACACTGTATCCCACACTACCAAAGATTGCAGTCTGCCTCGAGCAGGCATTGGCAGTCGGCTGGGTGAGGTAGACAACAACAGAACACAACACAGCAATACAACAACACAACACAAGAAAATCAAACTCAAAACGAGCCTGCCGCCTTTTTGCACTGCTTCATTTCCTTTGTCATTATTATTACCATTGCTATTACGGAGTTTGGGCGGATATGATTATCTGGACATGTATGGATAGTTGCGATTTATTTTATTATACTCTTTATTAAATACTAGTTAATTTTATGATGCCTACAACTTTTTAATGTGCATTTACAGATTCGTAGTGTGATTGAAAATTGATCAATTTATTTATTTAAATATTATTGTTATTAAAACTCGAAATGTTTATATAAAAAACAATCATATAAAAAACAATCATATAAAAAACAATCATATAAAAAACAATCATATAAAAAGTGAATAGATTGTAGTACAATTCTCAATGCTTTTAAACAATATCCACGGCAGATCAGCCTCATTTGTGTAACATTTATTTACGGAACAGAAAACAGTCTTCATCTGATAATCACCACACCAAGCAAAAGAAATCACAGGCGAATGCAGTCACACCGACAAGATACAGCAAACGAACCAATCAGCACCTGCAGATGCACTTCTCAACTCTGGTTCGCCAGCTGTACGGAGTCGTTTTTACGAATATTTCTCTTTTTGCTGGGGTAATATAGTCGAGTCGTGAGCCACCAGACGCAGCCGCGCGCGAACAGTGTGATGAGTACTTTGAGTTTCTAGTTTCTACGAGTACGAATTGTACTGTATATTCAGTAATTACACCTACGTTGGATTGAGCAGTGACGACATTGAGTCGATATCGCAATGATCACTGATCACGGATCACTGATCACTGGCCACTGATCGAGTGAGCCGTTGAAATCAAAAGTGTAGAAACAGAGCGAGTAGAAAAAGAAAAAAGAACCAAGATGAGGATTTTCTACCCATCTCCATCTACCGTTGTCTCCAGCTCCATAGGCCCCGTCGGCAGGCCCGTGTTGAGTATTGAGCACGTTTCTTTTTATTGTCCTTTTCTTTCTCCTTATTTTCCTGCAGCCTGCAGCCGTTGAACAAAAGTACTGCAATATTATTGTCTCTGACACACTAGAAGCTTGAAACGAACGCACGCGAGGCTAAAGATTTGGATAGAAGAATCGAAAGCAAGTAAAAAACAACAACAACAACAATAATAATAATAAACAAATAAAATAAAACCAACGGCTACAAAGATTAACATGGGGATGGTTTAGGCCTTGGTTTGGGAGATTTAGATTCGCAATGATGATGGAGATGCTGATGATGATTCCATTGACGTCGTATATATTAAGAATCAATAATTAAGAATCAATAATCAATGACGAAGAAGGAATAAAAAAGATGAGAATCGTTCTATCGACATATTACAAGGACAGAGTCAGTGCGAATAAACACGCATATTGAGTGACCAAAGCTCAAGATCAACCAAACGAAACAGACAAAACAGACAACTAGTATGAACTAATATCAAGCCCGGCTCGTAGATTGTATCACCGTATATGAAGGAGTTGCTGGGATGCGAGCAAGGTGATGTGGAACGGTGGAGAGACAAGGGTGATGGAGGTGGGTAGGGGTAGATCGAGGTAGAGGCAGAGGTAGAGGCAAAGGTAGAGGCAGAAGTAATAGCGCACAAAGAGAAATAGGAGCAGATGCTTGGGAAGAGATGAAGAAACAAAGATAGAAGCTGAGATGTAATGTCTATTGATAGAGAAGAGATATCAGGTGTATATCAGATGATATCAGGATAGTGATATCTGGAACGAAGAGTCACGAGCTTTGAAGAAGACATACTTTGTAGATGTAATTAATTATTGTATTTAATATTTTAAATAAGATTTATAATGAGGACCTCATGTACTCGTAGTACTCGTACTACCAATAGACAGCAAATACAAATGGCAACTGCAAGAGAACGAGCAGGTGACGGCTGGCGCGTTTCAGCCATAAGTGGAGAGCACTGACCCACTTCTCTTGTCCCTCATGTCTCTTGTAAAAGCAGCGCGTCCCGCAGGTACAGGCAGGGGTAAACGGCGCTAGCCTGATCAGCAAACACGGAAGCCAATAGAAGCAGTGTATGTGGGTCATGCGAAACAGAGAATGTACTCTGGGAAAGGGTACATTGAGTCTCGTTTATTAGTGTTTTTTACGAGCATTCTACAGTGTGGAATGGCCGTTGACTCTCTGCAAAAGTACCTTTCCCAAAAAATACATACCCCTGGCTAGGGTCTTTTTCGTACTTGTGCTTGTACCCATGTACCTTTTGCACATCTTCATTCTCAGACGCAGAAAAGACAAACAGAAACAAGAAAATGGAACAAGAAACAAAGCGCGCACGCGTTATTGAAGAATGCAGATATTGTATGGTATGCTTTGGTGACATTATAGCAATATATCGCAAGATATTGGTGGATTGCTTGTTGTTGATGTGTCCGATATGCTTATGCATGCTATGCGAGACATAACAGTCAACAGTCGATAGCAAAGACTATTAAGACTACTGCGTACCCTCTGAGGCTCTTGCTATTTTGGGGCACTCACTCTGCTACAGTCTGATACTACCTAATGCACTTATGCAGCCGGAGCAAATCGGCGGCTGCATGTCTCTGCCTCTGCCTCTCTACTCAGTACTGTGTAGACTACCTCCTGCATGGCCGTAAAATGTAAATACTTCGTAATATGCAATACGACGACGTAGGCTCGGTACGGTGAAAATACGACATTACTGAGTCTGAGAGTTGTACATATTAGAGATGAGGATTCAGAGAGTAGAGAGACAGACAGACAGACAGAGAGACAGAGACAGAGATTATCGGAGTAAATAGCATTGCTCCTTCCTGTAATTGAGTCTGCTTTACTCTACGATATCGTGACAATGAAAAGCCTCATCGGCGGTCAGATGTAGATGGCCTCACTCTAGATGGTAAATGGAAATGAAAATGGAAATGAAAATGAAAATGGAAATGGAAAATGGCATCGTTCTTTATCTAAAAAAACACTATTGAATATCAAATAGTCTGCTGCAGTCCCTTCACCTCCCTGCTCCCTAGCCTTGCATTCCACTTCACTTCTATCGCATGTCTTGTTCGCCCTTGCAGTCTTTCTTTGTGTGCAGCTTGTGATTGTCTCCTCTACGTCGTATCTCTGTTCTCTATCGTGACACCATCGTATCCTTCTTTCTACTTTTCTCGTATCTTTATTCCTTTCTATCGTGTCTAAAGTCTTTTACTTGATATCGTAGACTATCCGTTACCCCTACAGCCCCTACACTCACAAAGTACAGCCCCTGACGGCTGCGTCGTATTCTGGGTGGCTCCTGCGCTTTGAACACAGAACATTCGTATTGAGTAGCGAGACGAGCATGTCCATGATACGGACTTGCGCATGTCATTCTCTATTCCCTTCTCTCTCTCTGTAGTCTGTCTACCCTGTTGTGTCTCTGTGTGTCTCGCTCCTTCCTCTTCTCTCCTCTTCTTGGTCTTGCTCTTTCCCGTTGTGTTACGATCTTGCTGCGTGTCTCTCGCTCCTGCCCTGACCCTGCTGTCTCTTCCCTACCTCTTCCCTACCTCTTCCCTGCTCCTTCCCTGCTCCTTCCTTTCGCTTCCCCTTTTCCATCCCAACTCCTTCCTTTCTCGACTCAGTATTCCTCTATTCCCCCTCCTTCCACTGCCTTCCTGTCGATCATCAGCCATCTCCCGTACTATCTCCCTCTCTCTCTACCTCTACCTGGGGCCGGTTCTCCTTTTCTACTTCGTATACTTGCTACGAGTCACTTTGTACCTTTCGCACTGCCACACTCTACTCTGCCCTTTCACACACTCTTTCCTTTTCCTTTCGCCTCTGCTTCCTCTTGCCTCCTCTTCCCATCTACACATCGACTTCGACCGACTCGACGATATCGACATTGTCGACGACGACACGACGGCGACCGGCTACTAGCGACTCTCATTGACTGTAATTAACTGTAATTGTTTGCTCGTCTTTGGACTTGACTTTCGACCTTGTCTCCTACAATCTCTCCGCCTGCCAACTGTCTTTATCGCTGTCGTCTATTTCGCTTCATTTCTCTTTATTCTACCGTTGCTTGTCTTTGCTTCACCACTGGTATTCGCTCGTTACGCTTGTCTACGCTCATTTGATCATTCGGCCGTTCGTTAATCGATATCGCAATATCGAATAAATCAAAATCAAATATATAAATCAAGCAAACAAGCCGTCGTTGCTTCAGCCCGCCACGACTCACGAAATCTACCACACACATCTACACATCTTCACCCCGACAAATCTCTCACGACATGCAATAGCGTCCTGCATAGCTTATCTGCGTGCTCGCCCAGAGCTGAGCCTTCGATTGACTCGAGCTCTTGATCTCATTCTGATCTAGATTGATCCCACTCGATTGATTCGACACATCGCTGGCCTCGAATACACCCATTCTCTATACTCTACATCTACGCTACACATTGACAAGACATTGACAAAATGTCTCTTCCACAACCCACCACCTCCCTCGACAGCGTCTGCTCCGTCGTCTGGAACAACACCGTCTACACCTACTCGGAAAACGCCTTCCAGTCGCTGTCTCTCACCACCGGTGCTAAATGGAAAACACACGCTCCAGGTGTAGCCGTCACCGGCGGCGTCTGTGTCGGCTCCACTCCCACTGATGCCTCCCTCGCTGGCTTCTATGTCGTCGGCGGCACCAGCTCAGATGCCACCTACCCCGGCCTGCAAAAGTTCACATACTCTACAAACTCGTGGGCCACGCTCACTCCCGAAACCCTCGTCACCCAGAGCCGGCTTCTGCACGGCGCCGCCTACATCAACTCCACCGACAGCATCGTCATGTACGCCGGTGTCCAGGACGGCAGCTCATCGGTGTCGCAGCAGACGTTCACCATCCAGGCCTCGGCTCCCTATGGTGTCGTGTCGTACCAGTCCACCGCCCCTGCCGCCAGAAGCCCCTATGTCCTGCCCTGGTCCAACTCCATGGCCGTCATGATCGGCGGCAGCACAGCCAACACCGCCGTCATGCTGTTTGACCCTGCCAACGGCGGCTGGGTCGACTCGGGCGCCACGCTCGCTGCGCCCATGACTATTGGTGTTGCCGGTATGCAGGTCGCACTCATCACCGGCGACGACGGCAGCAAGAACCTGTACACATTTGACGAGACTGTGTCTCCTAACCAGGTCAACCGTATCGTGCTCATTGACGGCACGGGTGCTGCCATCACTGGTGCCTCTGCGGCCAAGCGGTCCGTCTACGACAACACGCTGATGGAGGAGGACATTTCGCTGTTCCGCCGCGCACCCCTCACCCAGATCAACTGGCCTGCTTACAACGCTACGCTGGCACCTACCACCACCCGCTCCAACTTTGGTATTGGCCAGGACACTGAGGGTATGATTGTGCTGGCCGGCGGTACCACGAGCGACGATGTGCTGTGCATTTTTGATGGCCACACCAACAGCTGGCAAAACGCCACCAAGCTACTCGTCAAGGAACAGAAAATCCTCTCAATTTCCTCATCTTCCTCCTCTACTTCTACTTCCGCCTCCTCTACATTTCTGACAGCAGCGACAGCGACTGCCAGTGTCGAAGCCACAGCAACGTCCGAAGCCGCTGCTACTTCTTCGGCCGCCGTTGCCGCCGTTGCAAGCACTTCGTTGTCTGCCAACGCCCTGCTGGGTATCGTGCTCGGCAGTGTCGCCGGTGCCGGTATCATCCTGCTGGCACTGTACCTGCTGATCATGCGCAGCCGCAGAAAGAACCAGCCCGCTGGTGCCAACAACGGCACGAACGGCAACACACACAACCGCAACATGAGCGGCCAGCCGCCGTCGGAGAAGGGCATGTCGGCCATTGCCAACGACAGCCTGACACGGCCACCAAACGGCGGCGCGTTCCGCAACGGCCACCAGGCACAGGACTCTGTGGGTTCCATTACCTCGGTGGGTATCATGATGGGCCGCGTCAACGGCCCGCGCCAGCCCGAGACAAAGCACAGCAACCTCGCACACGCCAACAGCTTCAAGGGCACCATTAGCCGGCCCATTCTGCAGACGCAGGACGCCAACAACTTTGACAACCTTGGCAACTCGCCGCCGCGGCAGATGCAGAACGAGCACACGCGCATTGGTGCCGGTGCCGGTGCTGGTGCCGTCGTCACGAACACCTACGGCCGTAGCGTCACGAACCCGCGCCAGTCGGAGATGATAGAGAACCAAAACGGCCAAAACGGCCAGAATGGTACTCGGCGGTCATCTGGCTGGAACCGGTACTGGTCGGGCGGCAGCGCACTGAACCTACTGGGCTTTGGCAACGGCAACAACAAGCGCGCGACAGCGGCCAGCGACGCCAGCAGCAACTACTCGACTAACAACCTGACGAGCAGCGTCGCCGGTATCGGCATTGGCGGCAATGGCTACGCACCAAACGGCTATGGGAGCCGCGACTCGGACTATAACGGCATGAACAAGGACCGCATCACACAAGACTCAGCGACGGTGCCTCCGCTAGAGATCCCCAGCATGCCGGAAGCCAAGCCGCGGTTCCAGCGCGTCAACTCGGGCTCGCCGACAATTGCCAACTACGAGCACTACGTCCAGCACGGCACCATCGAGGGCATGAAGGGCACCATTGAGCGGTCCAACAGCCACAAGAGCACGATGTCGTCACGGTCGGGCTACTCGAGCGGCATCCCCGCCAGCGTCCACGAGGCCTGGGACCCGACATCGTCGTCGGACGACCGGCCATGGGGTTCGGACCGGGCGCCCAGCAGCGCCTACACGTCGCACCAGCAGACGCACACGCAGTCGCCGAGTCCTGTGCCGTCCAACACGTACAACGGCAGCGGCAGCAGCAGCAACAAAAAGTATGTGCCGACAGGGATGAGCCAGCAGCCGCAGCTGGCAATGGCGGACACGTCCAGCGACATGAGCTGGCTGAACCTCGGCGACGTGTCGCGGGTGTAGTGTCTTGTCTTGGCTAGTCGTGTCGTGTCGCCTGTCTCGTTTTGCTTTATAATGTCCTTTTACCTTTAAAACTTATACCCTGTGTTGTCTCGTCATTTCGTTTCGTTTCACATCCATCTTTTATCACCTTTTACTACCATCCATCTCATCTTCGTCTTCATCTAACTCTTCTATTTATTGCAGCGATGCGCAGCGATCATGATCTCGACCGCCTGTTTATTTTACTCTTACTCTCTCTTTGGACATTGATCCCATTCTCTACAGTCGTTTCTGCGTAGCTTTTGCACTTTTGCACTTCTTCACCCTCTTCTTTGTTCGCTTCTCTACCTGCCTACCTTGTCGTCTCGTCATGTACGATTATGTACGATCAATCGTGTCTTGCATTTCATTTGCATTTATCTGCGTCTGCTTCATTGCTTCATTTGCATCTGCTTCACTTTTGCCCGCGTCAGCCTTTGCTCGATAACGACCGGGCCGGGTCCCAATGCCTTTTGTTTTTCACATTCATTCTTTTTCTGTTCTTCTTTTTCTTCCTTCATTTCTTCCTTATTTCTTATTTCTTCCTTCTTTTTCTTCCTTCTTTCGCCGTCTTCTCATTTGTTACTGCCATTGTCTTGTGTGTCATCATCGGCCCAGTCCCGACTCCAAAAACTGTAATTTCTATTAAAATGTCTTTTTTTTCCCAAGAAGGAAAAAAACAGACATTTGAGCTGTGCTCCCACCCCTTTTCTAAAGTGTCTAGCAATAAGAATCAAAAATGAAATCAACCAAACAGGTGCACACTCTTATGCGAATGAGGTTCTGATACCAGCAACAGCAAGTAATGTTATGACTAAGATGAGCAACCTTATGTTGCCTGCGTCTACAAAATTGTCTACATCACACGCTTCAGCATAGTACTTGCGGCCACGCGATATAAAGTATCAGTCTCCCAACTCAAATGTTGACATTGAATCGTTTGACTGCAGCCCAAGTTCAGTCCCCTCGAGTACACTGCAGCCGCAACACTCAACACCCTCAAAGCATCCCCTCTACTCGGCGCTGCTTTAACCTCTTACACCATGGAGCCACCCAAGCCATCCGCAACTGCACCAGCTACCACGGCATCTAGAGCTTCTAGAGCTTCTGGAGCACCGCCATCCACGCCACCCACGCCACCCCGCCCGCTGTTCGTTTATGGCACGCTCTGTGCAAAGCCCCTGCTGGCCTGGGCCATCACCGGCAGCGCCGACAATGCTGACCTGGTCTTGTCGCTGATGAGGCCTGCGCGGGTGCATGGGTATAAGCGTGTAGCCGTGCGGCATTGCGACTACCTGGCAGTTGTGAAGGCGGCGGCGGCGGCGGCAGAAACGGCGACGGCGACGGACACAGAAAAGACGACGACTTTGAAGGCGAGTCCTACCGAGTCGTGCCCGTCACAGCGTTTCCAGAGACAGAGGCGGGCCTGTCGACGGAGCCGTGGGACCTGTACGCCTTTATTGCGACGCGCCTGGAGGACTGGCTGGACCTGTTTGACGGCATGGAGCTGGTCGGCGCGATGACGAATAAGCGGGTGCTCGATGAAGCTCCAAATGAAGACAACTCTCAAAGTCGGCACTTGCTGGCAAATGTCAGCGATGCCAGCGATGTCTCCAGATGGAAGCGGGACGATACAGTCCGAAGCCTTGTTGAATTTATACATTGCATCTCGACACGCTATCCCGTGGCATCTGCTCTATTGTATTGCTACTACAAGTAATTTAATTTTATCCAAGTGAGACCTTTTGCTCTTGAATATACGCGAGTGCCGTCGTCGATGCCAGGTGCCGTGCAGGTGAAAGATGGATCCAATATGCATCATCTGTATACCATGATTGGTCAGCATCGATGCTCACCCTTTTTTGCTTATGAACACTCCTTCAGCTACAACCATTTACAATGATAAGCTACAGAAGCAGACAGAGTATGCGAAAGTATCAATGGTAAACTATTATTTAAACAACTATATATAGAAGAAGCTGGCTTCGAGCATCTAGTGTACTGTTGGAGTCCTGAGGCTGTCGTTGCCATCAGCTGGCGCTGGCAATCTCGACGAGAGCAGCCTTGATGATTCAAGGACTGAAGCAAAGACGCATAGTTTATAAAGGTGGCTGCAAAACACAAACAATACAACATGTCTAGTCGCTATTATGTTGCCTTGCTGTATTGGCAATCCTGGATAGAGTGTTGAGAGGATCTAAACTGACAAAAGCCTGGAGAGAACAAGGCAGCGGCTTACTAAGAGACGGCTCTTTTTCCCCATGCATAGCTTTTTTTTTTTTTTTTTTTTTTTTTTTTTGAACATTGACAAAAACTCACTTCAGTCACTAAAGTCAATTCTTTGTTTCAGTCATTCTTAGTATTTCATTGTCGCAGGACCAGACTTGAAAAAAGCGACCATGAAGCCATTGCTGTCATGCTGAGTGGCATATATTCTTTTTCTACCTTTATTTTCGGCCCTTGCCGCCGCCGGGACTGTGCCGCCGGCTACGGAAGCTATGGCACTGCCCACCTCACGTTATCAGCAATTAAAGGTGGACTTATTATGATTGTAGCTATCTGCTTGTTGGCACTAGTAGCATAGGCCGAATCTAGACTGAGAACGGGTGTTGGAACACACCGGGACTGTCGGCAGCCTTGGCAACCCTTTTTTGCTTTGCGCTTTGGGCGCCGGCGTAGCGCTGACGATCCGTAGGCACAGACACGTCGCCGTTGCAGTGCCGAGAGTGATCCCAGGCATGTACTTCGTATGACAGCACGGAGGCGAGGTCTGCTAATACAAATGCAGACCTCCAGAGCAACCATACCTCCCCCACAGCCCGTACTCGTTATGCAGTGTTAATGACAACACCGAGCGGATTGTCTGCCACAATCCGTCAGTTCAAGAAGGTGTTAAGCCTATGGCACAATCTCCTACTCAGCACAGCTAATACGCAGACACTCGACGATGCGACAGCTTCTCTCTACGCCCGCCAGTACTAAGTAGAGACTATTTGGAGGAGGCTGAGAAAGGTTTGGGCTGACTGTAAGCTGACTGTCCAATGCCTAAAAATAAAAGGAGACAGCAACTACAGTGCTGTCGTCCAGTCATACTCTGTCACCACGTTAGTACGACCTACGGCAGCCGGCATGTCACTGCTATCTTGACCCCTGCAGTATTAGATTGAGCCGGTATGACAATCGTCATATAACGGCTCTGCCTCGCCTATTGTGTTGAGATTACGATAGATACTACGCAGACACATGCCAAACTATGAGCTTGGGATACCGCGAAGCTGGTCGGGCCGTTTAAATCCACATCCTGTGCCGGAGGCAAGAAACAGACCATACGTCTCAGGACGAGTTAGAAGGTTTTGAAATAGATAGAATAATGGGTAAAATAGCCAAGCACCTTTCCCCCCATGTATATACGTGCATAGTGACAGATATACCGAGACCGAGGTGTCACAATTAGATGCTATTCATTACCAAGTATTAGCTCTGTCTATCGGTAGCCTTGGCGTATTCCGGGGCAAGGCCCTAGCGCTTCCGTGCAACAGTAGCATGTAGTTAAATAATAATGATAATAATAGTATGTGTAATAGATAATAAATGAATTATTACATATACTCGAAAGATCAGCGAGTGCAATAACGGCTGCTTACTCTGTATGTACCTAGCCATATTTGAACAGAGACGCCCCCCAGAACCCTAGCTATGATGCCTTTACTCGACTACACGCAATTAGCTTGGGTAGCAATCAGGAAGTTGAATATCCGCCATGGACCACTTACGCATATTGGCCCTTGTGCCCTTCTGGGAAAAGATCGACTCTGTGATATATGACGGTATATGTCGACAGCATACTAACTACATTCAGTGTATAGACTTGTTCATCACCTCCTGAAGTTTGCATATGATGGCACGATGGGATATTTCATGATCGAGGGGTGATGGATGATCAGCATTGATTTGAGCATATTCGGAAAGCTAGGCAGGATGCCAAGACAGTAGTAAAACGATTCGAGTAGAGACGATACAGACTACTCCTTGGCAGCAGGCAGCGTCTCGGTAAAGCCATTGTAAAACTTGGAGAACGTCTCCCACGTAAAGTACTTGGCCACATCGCCGGCGCCGTGCTCGTCGCACGCAGACGTGCCGTTGCCCAGGTAGCTGAACCGGTTGGGCGTCCGCCAGTCGACGTCAAAGTGCTCTGCGCCCAGCGTCTCGAGGCCCTCCTTGAAGTGCATCATGGTGCCGCCGTAGACGCCCGTGAGCCGGCCCTCGGTCTTGTCGTGCTTGTACCACGTCTTGCACTTGTCGGCAAACGTCGTGTTGCGCAAGAACTGCTGCTGGTAGTCGTTGTAGTCGCGCACCGACTCGGGCTTGACCACAACCGACCGGATGTTTTGCCGGTTGATCTTCTTGGTCCAGTCCAGGATGTGGTCGCACACCCAGCCCATCATAGCCAGCACGCTGCCGTGCGAGATGGGAATGTTGGGCCCGTTGATGACAAAGTAGTTGGGCTGGCCGATGACGTGCACGCTGAACAGCGCCTCGGGGTCCTCCTTCCACATCTCCGTCATGGTGCTGCCGTTGCGGCCGACCTGCTTCCAGTTGGGGATGAAGCTGGTGTCGAAGCCCGTCGCGCACACAATCAGGTCAAACTCGTCCTCTTGGCCGTCGGTCAGGGCAATGCCCTTTTCGGTAATGCGCTCAATCGGCGTAAACTCGGGCCGCACGTTCTCCTGCAGCAGGGCCTCGATGTAGCCGTCGCCGGGCGTCAGGCGCCGGCAGCCCACCACCCAGTCGGGCGTCAGCTTCTTCTCAAGCTCCGGCGCCTTGGCCAGCAGCTCGTGCATGCGCGCCTTGATGCGGTCGCCCACCATGGTCTGGGCCGGGTGGCCCATGATCAGGGCAAAGATGTAGCGGTTGAGGTGCAGCTCCATCTCGCGCAGGTACTCGTAAAACGCCCGCGGGTCCTCGCGCCACGTCTTCTTCTGCTCCTCGGTAAACGGAAACTGGCGGCCCTCGGGCGTCAGCTCGTCCAAGAAGTTGGTCGAGATCCACGTCGGGCTGCGCATGTAGACCACCATGCTCTTGACATGCGGTGCCAGCGCGCGCGTGATCTGGATACCCGAAGCGCCGTTGCCAATCACGGCCACGCGCTTGCCCTTGTACTCGGTGTTGTTCCTGTTTGTCAGCACACGCTCTATTGTAGATTTGGGGTTAAAAGCAAAAACCTACCAGCGGGCGCTGTGGATCAGCTCGCCCTTGAAGTCCTTCAGACCCTTGATATCAGGCCATCTCCAGTGGCTGTGTTGTTAGTATAAATCAATCCGTAGAGAATAGCTGGGAGAACAGCTCGGAGGACTTACTTCAAAAAGCCCGTGCAGTTGACAAAGATATCGGCATAGTCGTCACGCACTTCGCCCCCAACGGTGCGAATCTTGAGCTTCCACTGGCTGTCATCCTCGTTCCAGATCGCCTCCACAATCTCCGTGTTCAGCTCGACGTGCTTGAGCAGATCCCACTTCTTGACCGTGTGCTGGATGTACGCCAGAATCTCCGGCTGGCCTGCATAGAACTCGCTCCAGTTCGGGTTCGGCTCAAAGGGGAACACGTAGGCGTGTGCAGGCACATCGCACGCGGCGCCGGGGTACGTGTTCTCGTACCACGTGCCGCCGATGCCCGCATTGCGCTCGTAGACGACCAGGTCCAGCTCGTCTTCCAGCTTGAGCTCGTGCTGCACCTTGTGGGCAAGGCTCAGGCCGCCGAAGCCGGCACCAACGGCGATGACACGCAGCTTGCGCAGCGGCGTGTAGCCGGACTTGGACTGGAAGTCATAGGTGGGCGGGGTTTGAGTAGATGTGGACATGTTTCTTTTCTTTTTCTTGTTCTCCTTTCTTTTTGTGTTTGTATCTTGTATTTTGTCTTGTATCTTTGTCTTGTTTCGTATAGATGTTTCGTGAAGCTCTTGGGTTTTGGTTTCCTTCCAAAAGATGTGATGATCAACGTTCTCAGTACAACATAAGACGGAAGTCAGGCGTAGAGGTAGCGAGAGATTAACACAAGAAGGACAGACGAGGGACACCCCTATATTTATGACAGTTATGGCAAATATGAAAAGTACTTTATTTATGAAAACTGCTCAGAATAGCCAAACAACCAAGTTCGAGTGGATGGGGGTGCAGGGGGGATGTATGGCTCTCGAGGTCACTCTGATGCAACATGCAACATACAGAGCAATACAGAATGAGTGAAAACGGAGTGTGTAGACGGTCTGGGTCGTGTACTGCCATGGGGGGGTCCCGAAGATCTTTCTGCTTGTATCTTATCTTTCTTGTTTTCTACTCTGTTCATTCATTGCTGACCGCCATGTTGCAGTGTTGATTGCTACGTTCTCAGTAATATTTCATCTCCTGTCTCCTGTTTCTTCGGAGAGAGTCCTCTTTTCTCGGTTCAACTCCTCCGCCAACATCGGTTTCTGGCTCGAACGATGCTGTGGCAAACGTTTTTCCATTTGGTTCCTGTCATATATTACATTCTGCGAGTAGTCTCGACTCCATATAGATATAGCCTGCATAATCCTGCATTGTCGGATGGAGGCGTCCAAATTATAGTGGATAGATATAATCGGTGGCCAATGTCGAATAATCCGAGGCCCGCACTTTTAGGGGTAAGGGGTTTCTTGGGTGGGGGATTTGTAGACACACATACTCAGTAGCAGAAAATACACACGCGATTGTGCACCATGAATGAGGATTGGCATATCCTATATTGCATTTTGCCCACATTTTCGGAACCGGCCGCCACCTAAAGGACTGTGCTGAGATGGACACATCTTTTCCTTTTATTTTTCCTTTTCCTTATTTGTCTTTCTACTGCTTTCTGTTCTTACTCCCATGTTTCAAACATAGCTTCTTTTCTTTCTATCGCTATCGTATAACGGCCCATGGTCTTCTCCTTTGCCATGGCCTTTTCTTTGCCATGGCCTACGTTGCATCGAGTGCTAGTATCATTCCACTTGGTCGGCTGCGCGGCCTCGGCGGTCAGGGTTAGTTACAGGCATATGATATATCCTACAGGCCTCTACTTGCAGGCATTTTCTCCTCTTAGTGGACCCTCTCTATGGAGTAGGTTGCAAGCAGTCGTTTGTATTTTATGACCTATTACTATTTATCAGCAAATATTTGCCTTTTGGAATACCAACATGCGGCCATTGCGGCATATGTAGCGAGTAGCGAGTGCAACCGTTTGCCTATGGAGAAGATGACAAGACAAGGTCACGAGAGGGAACGGGCCCGAGTCCTGTAAAAGTGATAGATCACTACCATGGGTGTGTTACAGTTTGGTTTGTTAATTTTTCTTTTGCTTTCTTCTTCTCTTCTCTTCAAGGTTTCTTTTTCTCTTATTTTTGTTATTCTTTGAGCAATTAATATTCCTATATTCCTTTTGTACTCTGGTGCATCCATGCAAACCTTGCAGGCCGTTGAAGTTTCTGTCTCCTTGTCAAGTCTCCGAGTCGACTTGACGTCCATGTACAGAGTAAAGGGGGAGGCAAGGACCCAGGACCACGGTATATGAGCATACAATAACCAAGATAATAATATAAGCCTCTACCCTCTGCCCTCGACCCTCGAGTCTCGAGCAATTGTTTTCGAATCTCTCGACAGATGTGACAACGACGACGCGACAACTCCATTGCGTTGCTTTCCCTTCTCACTCCTTACATTTCTCTACGCTCGTTTCCTCTACTATTCAATAATCATTTTTTCTCTCTCAACAGTTTCCTTCTTTTCGAGCTTCAGCTTACTCCTAACGACAATGTCGACACTGTCGTGCCCCCTCGGCGAATTCGGGCCGGCGCCGGAAGGCCTGGACTACTGCGAAGACAAGAACAGCACCGTCATCGGCCCCGTCGTGACGTTTATGGCCTTTGGTATCGTCTCTGTTATTGTTCGCATGGGCTGTCGCTACTCGGCCCGCCAGAACACCATGGGCGGGTACTTTGGATGGCTGGCCGTCGATGACTACTTCCTATTGGGCGCTCTGGCCATGGCCACCGCCACGGCCATCTGCTGCTTCCTCGGCGTCTACTTTGGCGGCGGCAGGCACCTGTGGGCCATGACGCTGGACAAGTTTAACAACCTGTGGAAAACGCTGTTTGCTTTTGTTTTGATCTATGTGGCCGGCGTGAGTTTAACCAAAACTTCGATTCTTCTGTTCTACTACCGCCTGTTCAGCACCAACTACATGTGGTGGGCGGCTCTGTTTTTCGTCGTCGGCTACTTTATTTCCATCACTGTCACGGCCTTTTTGTCGTGCCGGCCGCTGTCCTATTTCTGGACGCAGTACACGGACCCGACTTCCACTGGCACATGCATCAACATTCCGAGTTTCTTTTTCATCAACGGTGTCTGTGCGATGCTGATCGACGTCTTGATTCTCGTCACTCCTCTACCTACCAGTACGTTATTGATTTATTAGTTTATTAGTTTCTTTACGATTTACTTGTCGACTCGTCTTGGTCTACAGTTGCTAACATGACAGTCTACAAGCTCAACATGCCTCCTGGAAAGAAAGCCCTTGTTGCTGCCATCTTGCTGCTCGGTTCATTGTAAGTGCCTTTGCCCTACACCTGATTACAGACTCCATATTAATACATTTGCATAGTGTCTGCATCGCTAGTGTTGTGCGTATTGTTGCACTCCACAAATTCACACAAGCTACGGATGTCGTCTGGTCCATGGCAGACGTCTTTGTCTGGTCCTGCTGTGAGCCGTTTGTCGGTATCATCTGCGCCTGCCTGCCCACCTATGGCCCGCTGTTTGCACGCTTCAGCTGGTTCCGCGGCAGCTCGGGTCGCTCTAACGATGTCGGCCCCAGCGGAGGCATGTCGGGCAACCTCACCGGCGGAAAGGATCTCGTCACCATTGGTGGCTCGCGCATGGTCGTGCCGCTGGACAACAAGAAGACAACCAAGAGCAAGGGATGGAGCCGGCTGTCCAAGGGCGATAATCTGAGCAACAACAGACTGACCAACAAATCGCAGCAGCAGTCCAACGCTTTCCGCACGCGGCCCGACGAAGACGAGATTGAGCTCACGTCGACGGTCCAGGGCGGCAAAGAGCACCACCGGGATCACCACGAAGCCTACAACCATGCCGACGGAAGTGCGCGCTCGACAACGCAGGCCAGCGACAGCGACGGCGCCGAGGACCAGAAAAACATGCAGGTGCACGTGAAGCGGGATATGAGCTGGCAGGTCGAGTTTAAGAAGTGAGAGGGTGTTCAGTAAACACCTCTTTTTCTCTCTGACCTTTTATTTATTTTAGTTTTTTTTCAGTGTCGTTTCTTAACAGTGAACATACTGAGTCGAGTTAACGGTAGCTTAGCATAAAAAATAGCAGAAACTGTTAACTTGACGCACCCGAAAGATACCGCCCATGTCACCACAATATACGGCACAAAAAAACCTCACAGAAGATGTCCTTCTTTGGACATGCTATTGTGTCATCTCTGCTCGAACCTGATTAGTGCATGTCCTCCCTGTGCCCGCTGTGCCTGTGGCGACAAACCTGTCCCGCCACGTGGCCACGGAGGGCTTTGCTGAGCTTGATGTGTCAGACCACAAGATGGGTGACCGTTCGTTCGGAGCTAGCCGTTAAGCATGAAATCGGCTGGTAAGGGTGTGGCTACTGACGGGTTTACAGCTTTCCACCCAAGCTTGGGGTTGCCGGAGAACAACGTGTCATTTCTTGTCGATTCCCAAGTCGTGGGTGCTCACACCATCCAAAGCTGGGCTAGGGATGCTGTGTATGCGGTGATGTCGATGGAACAGACAATAACAGGAACATAGTTCAATGTCAATGTATTCTCTTCTCTAATTGTGTCCAATATGTACTAGCGATCCACCTGTTCTCGTACTGACAAGTAGGTATCTACACAGCCATTTGTACATTTGTAAGTGAGGCCCGAAGGACAAACGGCAATTGCAAAGCCCCCCCATAAATTTAGAGATTGTATAAGGAGTCCCTCAAGTCCGTTTGTCGTAGCACCCTCGCTGACCACCTTGGCTTTTTTTGCGTTGTGGTCCCTTCAAATAATGTAGCACGGGGCATAAGACTCCAGAAACAACGGAGAGGCCAACGGAAATGGCATTGCCCGGGATATACCGTGGTCCGTGCTGGTCTGGGTAAAGCTGCCCAGAAACAACAGCGGAGATTTTGGCAATGGAGTACGAAGCAATGGCCATAGCAATGGCCCGCTTGTCGGGAGACATATGGGTCGATATCCAGGCCACTGCCAGTGTTGATATGGAGTACAAGCCTAGAAATGCCAGTTTTCATGTGCAGCGTTACATATGGCATGCATACCCAGGACAAGGATGAATATTCCCACATAGCCAGCATGTTGACTGGGAGAATCAACGCAGATGAGGTATCCAGCGGAGATGGGGATGCAGGAGGCTATAATAAAAACACCACGCTGGCAAAATTTATCGGACAAGTAACACTATATTATGCCAAGAGAGAATATAGACGGCTATCGTGAGATAATTCACGGTCAGTGAGGCCAGTCTGAAGAGTGGATATAAAGTCAGCGACAAGACATCTGACTGTTGGCCGTAGCGGTGTAGCTTGAACATACCCGAGGTTAGAGAGAATAGTTGGCAAGAAGACACCAAGCCGTTAATGGAAATCGAGGACGTCAAGAAAGCGGCGCCCAGCATCCACACAAAGGGGTCCAAGAGGGCAATCTTGATCCGCTTCCGCTCGACCTTGGTGTCGCCGCTGTGCATCGTACCGCGCTGCTTCAGCCGCATAGCCTCTTTCTCCTCCCTAGTCAGAAACCAGGCAGACTCTTCCGATGTTGGAATGAACAACCAGCCGATGCAGCCAATGACGACAGCGAAGCGAAATTCAATGATAAACAGCCAACGCCAGGTGGCAAGACCACGGTGCTCGCCCATGGTCTGTATTACGGTGTACGCAGACAGTCCACCAAAGAACCCCGATATACACCGAGCAAGATTGGTTATTGGTTGACATGATGCGTTTGCCAGCCATCTCTCGGGGATAGACGGTCGAGAAAAGATAGGCAAAACTCTGGGCGAGGCCCGCCTCAGATGCATTGAGAAACATGTGGACAGCAATGTCTTGGCCGTAGGTGTGAATGGAGGCAGTTCCGAAAGTACATAGACTACATTCGAAAGAGTAGTGATGTTGCCAAAGTCGCCGCCGCTTAGGCTGACGCCAGTATCGAAACCAAAGACACGGGCATTGCCCAGCTGCGATGGTCATATGCGAACACATTCCAGGTTCGTTTAGATTTAGAGAAACGCACATTGTTCCGGTCAAGACTGGTCAGAATCAAGAATATCATTGACACGGAAAAGACCGTTTTGTCAAACTTAGCCATGGTGGCAGTATACAACACGGAACACCATTTACAAAGCCGTTGAGACTCGGGGTCAAGCTTTTCTTGGCGTTTTAGTGCCGCTTCTTAGTGCGCGCTTGTCAGTTCTTGATGAACGACAGCCTGGCCTTATCAACGGTGCGTATAGATGAGTGTCTGCTTAATGCGATAATAACCGTGATAGGAATGGCATTGCATCAACCCCATCAGACGAAGCCGATGCACCACTTACCTGAATCAACAACCGACAAATATGACATCCACAGTCAGCGCGCCCTGAACCATATCTTCACGATTTCCCACCTCGAGTCTGAGATCACGCACGCACAGCATTCGCAGTCGTGGTCTGTCAAAATCGCCTATCCACGAGCCAACTACGCCACTTGGATACCGGACATGGGGCATCATCTACAACAGTGGTACACAACAATCCCGGACATGAGCAAGGCCTATCCGCTGTCTGTCTTCGCCTGCCAGGCTTACTGGGACATTGTTTACAACAACGCCATACTGCTCTTGCACCGACCCAACTCAATGGTGCCGAATGTATCTACAGAACGCTTGGCTATCTCGTTTAACGCAAGCTGCAAGATGATCAACAGCATCAAACTGCTACAGAGAGTTGGCCGAGTTGATGTCCTTTGGCGGTCGGTTCATCAGCTATTCATGGCCGGATAGGGATATTGGGATGAGAGACATTTTCTCTATGGATTTTGGAGTGGTGTCAGCCCGTTCCGATGACGCCATGTCAGACAGTCTCATTGATGATAGGTGGATGATAACTGAATAAAGCGTAGGTAATAAGTAGACTCGTATAGAGAGACAACAAATATAGAAGATACGCGCCGTATCCCGCAGATTCTTACCGGCTTATGCTTTTACGTGATTCTATTTGTGCCCTCTTTTCTGCACTTTGTCGCCATTCGATGGATTAACAAAGAGGGGTAGAGGGCTCCCATGGTAAGCCTGACGCCTCCAAAGTCATGGACCACGTAGTATAAATAGAGGCATTTCTGGGGGACAGAGGGCATGGTCTAGTCGTTCAACTCTCCCACTAAATCATCTCTATACTTCTGCTAGGATGAGTAGGGTGACTTTTCAGGAGGTCGACGACGAAGTCGACGACCGAGGCTATCGCCGCCGGACCGATTCCCGGCCCGCCGGCGGCCGCGGATACTATTATGACAGCCCGTCCTACATCTCTGCGGAGCGCAGCCTGGTGACTCGGCCGCGCATCTCAAGCGATGGCCACCCCGACCCGTCACGAACCATCAGTATTGATCGAGACGACCGCTACTCCGACCCGTCAGGTACCATCAGTATTGATCGAGACGAGTTCGTCCGGCCAAAGGAGCACATACGCCATAAAGTACCTCGCCACAGGTCGCCGGCAAGGGCTAGCAATGACAACAAATGGGCTTTTATTCCCCAATCACCGAATTGGGACGCGAATGAAGATGGAGGAAAGTCGGACTACCATCTGAGGCTGGACAGCATCAAGAGGCGAGTACTGTTCCAGATAGAGCAGTATCCTCAGAGGTTGCAAGATTATATTCGCCCAGTCACCAACAACAAGCGAGCCATGAAGCGTGTGGTGAAGACATTTGACTGGCTTGTCAGGAGCTCCACCTTTCTGTCGAAGAGCTCAGCCGAGTTCATTCAAGGGTTGCAATCTGTCCCCGACGAACACAATGATGTGTCCGCAGATGATGACACTCGCAACGTTAAGCACAGTCCTAACGATGGAGACCATAACGGAGAAAACAACAAAATTAATGACAACGGTATTGGCATCAGTGGCGTCGGCGGCGACGACGACGACGACGACAATGACGACGACGACAATGACGACGACGAAAACATTCATGGCGATGACGACAACAACTACGATAACGAGTGGGGCGTCACGTATGAAGAGTCTGACGACTTCGATCTAGAAGAGGAACTTGCAGAATCGAGCCGTGCTGCTGCACTGCCAGCTCTAGCAGCATTAGGAGACAATGCAAAGAGCACAGATGCCCCCGGCTTGATGATGTGGCCAGGCTTCCGTCCCCATGCATTGAGCCGCGACAGCGATATTGTCAACGACCGGCGCAAGAGCATGATCGCGATTGCTAGGACCGTTGCGGTGGGAATTCCCACCCCTGTGGGCACCTTCACAGTTGAGGGCTTGTTCGGCCTGCTGGCCGCAGTTCTGCAGCAGCAGGACTGGCAAGCCTACTACCAGGCCAGCTCTAGAATTCTTCTGGTCCCAGAGGAGATACCCGAGTCGGGGCTAAGTGAGTTCCAGTTGGAGGTGCGAGAGAAACGCGTGCTCGGTACTACCAAGTACCTCGCCATCGGTGGCCGGCCCATGATGACGTGTCTTACGTACAGCGATGGGGATTACGGCGTGATCACTCTATTCGACGTGGAGTTGCGCCGCGGCGGTGGGACTTTGACTTCGTGGCCCGTGGCGATCCGGCCGCAAGGGGTCATGCCTCGGGTGCCCAAGAAGCTGCTCAAGAAAATCATCAAGGACTTGCCCCGGAGCAAGAAGACGAAGCTATGCGTCAACACCAGGAGGGACCAGATGGTGTGGTCCACCCCCACGACCAGGACGGCGAGGGCGGCCAATGGAGCTTCCAATCCCACAATAGGTCCTGCGTACGACCCGGGCATCAAGCAGACCGAGCTGTCCAATATGCTTCTCGGAGCTCTACCGGTTCGAACATCGGAGCTCACGGGGACCCAGGCCGCCAACTGCGTTGCCGCGACCATTCCTGCTATGTTGGCGTGGCTGCACGCCCGTAACGCCTACCTGACCAATATCAAAGTCGAGGGCACGAGGCTGTTGAAGCGGCCCGGAAATGGCGAGGAGACAGGATCAACAACAAACATTGCGACGTTCATTCAGGGTCCCGACGGAAATGAACACGAGGGGGCAAACCCAACTATCGTTGTGATCCACCCCGACCAGGGCGACTGGGTTACTACTCCGATTCATTGGGCTTGAAGAGTGTGCGGAGGACATTATGCTGGAGGGAACGTGCTGTAGTACTGCTACTCGTAACCGTCAAGAGTAGATTTAATAAGGAAGTGAATTCTGGAGGCTTGTTTGCTGCTGCTCGTTTTCTGTTTGCTCGTTTTCTGTTTGCTTGTTTTCTGTTTGCTTGTCTTGTACGTAGTTTGATGTTTATAGTCTGTTTATACCTTACTAATCATGGTAGATATCGCACGTGCATGCTCACGGACTTGACATACGTTGTGGCAATAGTTTGTCGATACCATGGGGCAATAGTAAACAGCAGAGCCCCAGTCACATGACTGAATTCATGACATGACATGCTCTTGCATCTTGCATAGAATGTACTGTTGGATTGTTTTATATGTATTTTGGCTCTTTCCAATTCCTTATATATTCGCATATTTCTTACTACATCCTCATCCTCACCCTCCTCCTCTTCTTCCTCCTCTCCTCCATGCTTCATCCTCTTCCTCTTCCTGAGGCTCATCCACGTCTGTGAAACGATTATTCCGTTGACTCTCTCCAACTTCTATTGTCCATTGTTTTTGTGGAATGCCTACCTAGGCCCCCCATGAGGCGCCTGGCTTGCAGGCTGTCGTTAGGAAGACTTCTGACAAGTACCACATGGACCGTGATCTTGGATCTGCGGCGATATCTCGAATGCACATGGACATGCCGACAGCCACCAAGCCCCATGGCCAAGGAATCACAGACCTCAAACAGCGACAAGATCTATTTCGCCGATTTGTTAGAATCTGCAATGACAATGGCCTCGAGAAGCCCAATACTGTAGCCTTATCGGTGTTCCTCAGCGCATCGTTGCCTAAGCTGTAGCGTATCCTCAAGGCTGCTGTGATTAATGATAGATTGCTGAAACGGCACGCGAGGCAGTTTGCGATACTGCATATACTGGAATCAGAATCTGTACGTATGCACTGCCTAATCTTGTTACTTGACTCCTGCTAACCTATTCTTTTGCCTATGCTGCAGTTTTGGCCAAGATGTCTTTGGACAGCAGAACCTTTACCGGCAGCAGCCCAGCAGCAAGCCACAGCGGCAATGGGAATATCCCAAGCGCCAGCCAAGTGCCAGCCCTATCGTCGTCCCCGCTGTCTAGACGGCCGGTGTGTGCTGCATCGCTAAGCCCCAAGCCGGCAAGAAACCCAAATAAGCGCAAAGCTCCGCCCTCAAACGACGATGGCCCAAGTTCGCGGACGCGCCTGCGTACACGCAAGGCAGAGAGCACCGTCTCCCATCTCTCACCACCAACCCTCAAAGAATGTCACACTCGCAATGGGCTGACCACGCCACCAAACCGTGCATCTTTGCACGAGGCTCCGCCTATTATTTTTCCAGCACCTGGGGCCGCTGCACTGGTGCCTGCATCTAGGCCCAGGCCTGGCTCTGGACCTGGCTCCGAATCGGATCCCGCTCCTGCATCGGTAGGATCAACGATTGCGCCTCTTTTACCAGTATTTGTTCCCGGCTCGCCTTTCAACCCCCCATTGCCCACGCCGTCTTTCATTCGACGCAGCAATTCGGCGGTTGCCACAGCGCGTAGCCGCGATAATGATCGGTGTGTCTTCATAGACCACGCGCTTGTTCAAGCGGCCCATATTTACCCGTATTCGGCCACGAAAATCGCGTATTTTGCGACTACAGGCGCAAGAAATCAAGCCAAAATACGGCACGCGGCAATTGGAAATCTTTTAAGCTTGTTGGTGACGACATGCACGAGACATGGCGTGAGTCTTGCAATGACAAGGCCGTGTCTGAAACCGCACAGAATCTATTGTGTATGGACCACTACCTGCACGCCCTTTGGAGCCGCGCAAAATTTGGCCTGAAGCCTCTCGCCCAGCGTAATGATGCCGACGGCGGGGCGAAGATCGACATCTGCTTCCATTGACTCCGTAGCGGTACAAAGCTGCCGCGCGATATTGTGGCCGACGCCGACGAGGCGACCATAGAAGCAGTGTGTGGGAAGCCGGGCGATCTGGATCCGGCTATGGAGCCCTTGGTACATCGTCAGAGTGGCGTGCCTTTGCAGACTGGACAAGTGTTCACAGTTCGTGCAGACAAGGCCGAAGAGCTTCCGTCATTTTCCCTCCTCGAGGTGCTGTGGCACCTGATGCGGCTGGCGGCCATGTGCGGCGCAGCCGATGTGCCCGACGATGATGTCGACTATGAAAATGATGGCGACTTTAACGATGTCAACGATGTCGATGATGTTGGCAATGTTGACAAAGATACCATTGACTATATCGAGAACGCCTACTTGAACGGTTGGCTCGGCCACGACGAAGAAATCGAGCCGCTGGATCTGGGCTCCTACACTCTAGAGGCGCCGGTTTAAGATGCCTCATAAGACGGAAAAGGTCAAAAGAAAGTTGCGAGACAGGACATACACCAGAAGCACTAGATCGTGCAAGAATTAGACTTTAATATTAATACGTAATTATGAAGAAGTGATAGATGAAAGACACGGCGTGACATAAGCAGTTCAAATTCATTTTCATAATGCCAGCGAACACATTTTTTCCATTTCTAAATAAATTCGCGTAGAAACTCAACTAGGGCCATGATGGCCATGGCCTGCCCATAGGGCATGCAGGTGATGGCGATGTCTTTGTAATGCTGCAGGTTGTGGCCCATGCCGGTACCAAATGATGTGTTCAGCAACTCGCCGCGCTCATCGACATTGCGCAGGATGCCGTGGATTGCTGCAATAGCCGACTTCTCTGTGACCTCTGACTTGGGGAGGTACTTCTTTCTCCGTGCCTTGAGCATGCCGTATGCAAATCCTGCGGTCGCGCTGGCCTCCAAGTACGAGCCGTCGGCGACGGACACGTCCAGCAGCGTCCGCCACAGGCCCGACTCGGGGTCTTGCAGACCGACCAGGGCTGCACACTGGGCGTCCAGAACGTCGCGCAGAATTATGCCGATGGCGTCGTTCTTCGCGTCCAGCTGCACGAGCTCCAAGAACTCGGGGATCACCATGGTCACCCAGCTGTTTCCTCGTGCCCAGCGGGCATCGGCAAAGTTGTGGCCCCCTACGCGTGCGCTGCCGGGCGCGTCGGTGAACTGCCAACCGTGGAAAAAGAGGCCGGAATTCCGGTCATACAGATACTGCACATGCAGCAAGAACTGCCGCTTGGCCTCTTCCACATAGTGTGGGCGGTTGAGCACCAGTCCGATCTTGGCCAGCGGCATCACGGTCATCATCAGGGTGTCGTCCCACAGCTGGTCTGTGTTGATCTCGAGGTAGGTCAGATGCTGGAAGCCGCCGTAGCGCGTGCGGGGCAGGTCGTGGTAGGCCCACTCGGCCCACGCGTCGAGCCAGGGCCGGTAGGTCTCGTTACCGGTGCGCTCGTAGACGTATGCCAGTGTCAGGAATACAGCCATGGTGTTGATGTTCTTGGTGGTGCCGCCGGCGGCGAACCGGTCGCGGAACCAGGCCTCGATGATGGCCAAGTACTCGGCCTCACCGGTCAGCTCGTAGTACTGCCAGAGACCGAGCAGGCCGATACCGTGTGTCCATTCCTAGAGAGAGAGAAAAAGAGGTATTAGCGACAAAGAAATGCCGAATGGTTGTCATTTGCTGCACTCACCCAATCGTTCCAGCCCTTTGTGTCAATAACGCGGCCATCCTCGAGGGTCATCAAAAACTCGCCCGTGGTGTCGGTGATGTTGACCATGCCATTGATGAGCAGCTTGATTTTGGCGTGCACATCGGCAGCCTTGATGCCGTGAAGCTCAGATGGCATTGTGTCTATTGTTGTCGTGATGTTGATGTTGATCTAATTCAATAGTTTGGCTGTTTTCTCAGCTCACAAGATAGCGCACCAGATCATTCGCACAGCAAGGTCCAGAGTACTGACCTCATCTGTCGCTTGAGCGGAAGCTTTATCCATACAGCGTGAGCAAGACCGTCCCATATTTTACGTCACATTTGCGCGATGCCACTTCAGTGTTGGGTCAATGTTTGCCGAGGTGCAACTCGCTCCCTAGATGGCTAGCCTCTCTGGTCTTCTGGGGGTGGTCCCCAACCACCTTGCATGGATGCATTCCTCCTCCTCATATCGCTGCAGTCTTCCCCGAGTCCCCAAGCTGTAGTGTCGGCTTTACTTTTCTTGGTTCGTGGGTCTTCGACAAGACCATTTCGGGTGTCGTTGCACCGGCAGATAATCCCACGAATCAGGATGCGCAGCGTATAGTCCACTAGCTAAGATAGCCTGATAGCTTACCAGGATGGACGATAGCAGGGGAGCACTGTCACCTTGGACATGCGATGTTTATGCTACAATGGAAATGAGAACTAAGACTATCAGAAGCAAATTATAGTTTTTTGTCTATATTCTATATTGTCTATATTGCCTATTTGCTTATTTGCCTATGCCTATGCCTATGCCTATTTGTTACTTTCTCACAGTATTGAATCGATTATACAGCGACAGATTTCACTCGTTTATTTCTTCTTTCTCACAAATCTTTAATGTGACTGACTACTGCTCGTGCTTACTGAGTACACGCTGCTCGAGCCCAATGTGTTTCTTTGTCTCTCTGACTTTCACCGAACACTAGGGAAATTCAGCTTCCGTCTCGCTCTCCTTTGCTGCCAGTCCCGCTGCCAGCCCCAATGCCAATGTTGCTGCCAATGTTGCTGACAGTCTTTACCGTCTTTACCGTCTTTCCCGTCTTTCCTTTGCAAAGCTTCTTCTCTTCTCATGCCCCAGTCATCCACTTCTCCGCGCGGGGAAAATGCGGAGAGTGTCTGGGGAATAGGAGGGATGAGGAAGTAGACAAAGTCGATATAGTCGTGTTCAAGTGAGTGCCCCATCGGACGTGCCCCCTATTCACCAAACCATTGGCTTTTTACTATGATTGATAAGGCGTTCAAGTAGAAAGATATATGTGCTCGGTATGTATCTTTTTTTCTTCATGGTGGCTGAAGTTAAAGCATCATATGAGTCTTGATGGTTCACGGCCATCTTGACATATAATCGCATAGTTTGTCACCATGTAAAAGATAATCATAAGACACTCTCTCACTGTAAAAGCACAAGAAGCGAGGCCAGTGGCGGGATAAAAGACTTGACTTAGACCGAAGTAATAACAACCAGCTTGGCATATGGGGATGGAGGATGTTCCCCTCACCATGTCAGCCCTCCATCTACCCATCCATCACCCCCCCTGGTCACTTTGAATTGGTTGCGTGGTTCTTTGCTTTTTCATTTACCTGATTTTACATTGTGACTCTGATGTGGAGAAGTCTATGCCATCCTCGGTCATAAAAGCCAGTCGATCCCAACATGCCAATCGAAAATGTATTTAAAATGCCAGGCCGATCCATGCTCTTGAAGAAGAAGAAGCAGCAGCTTTCACCTGTCTCTCGGTCTTTGCTCTTGTACGAAAGCAGCAACTCTTACCCTTTCCTCAACACTTCCTCCCTTTACTGCCAATATATTCCTTAATCCATCATGACAACCATCAATCCGGCAAACTCCGAGTTGCCCATGGGCGACATCAAGCCCACCGTGTCCCACGACCCCGGCAGCAAGGTGCTGGACATGAACGTTGATGCCATCGACAAGGAGCTTGCCCAGTACGTGTCGGATGTCCGCATCCACATCACGCCCGAGAAGAACAAGGAGCTGCGCCGCATGATCGACAAGCGCGTGCTCGCCATTATGATCTCCACGTATTTCCTGCAGGCCATCGACAAGGGCACAATGTCGTTTGCCTCCATCATGGGCATCATCAAGGACACGAACCTCCATGGCCAAGACTACAGCTGGCTCACGACCTGTATCTACATCACCATCCTCATTGTCGAGTACCCGCAGAACTGGATCATTGCGCGTGTGCCCGTGGCCAAGTATCTCAGCTTCAGCATCATCGCCTGGGGCATTGTGCTCGCGTGCACGGCCGCGTGCCACAACTTTACCGGACTCGTTGCCGTGCGCACGCTGCTGGGCCTCTTTGAGTCGGCGTGCCAGCCGGCGTTTGTCATCTTGTCCAGCGTCTGGTACAAGCGCGAAGAGCAGGCCGCGCGCGTCACCTACTGGTACATGATGAACGGTGCGCAGCAGGTCGTGGGCGGCCTGCTGGCCTACTGCTTCAGTCTCATCGACAAGGGCCCGCTCAAGTCGTGGCAGTGGATCTTTTTGGTCTACGGCGTCATCTCTGTCCTCTTTGGCATCTTTGTCGGCTGGTGGATGCCCGACAGCCCCATGCGCGCCAAGTGCTTCTCAGAGGAAGACAAGGTCCTCATGATTGAGCGCGTGCGCAGCAACCAGACGGGCATCCAGAACCGCGAGTTCAAGCGGTCGCAGGCCATCGAGGCCCTCCTGGACCCCCAGTGCTGGGGCTACTCGCTGATTGCCCTGTGCACGACCCTCCCTACCAGCGGCCTCGGCGCCTTCCAGGGCATCATCATCAAGGGCTTTGGTTTCAGCATTTTGCAGACGCAGCTGCTGTCCATGGTGCTCGGCTTTTACATTATCATTGTGCTTATGGGCTCGGTGTGGCTGGTCAAGAAGACGGGCCAGAACCTCTTGGTCATGCTCGGCTTCTGTATTCCGTGAGTCAATCCTCCAAGTCTGTCAAGTCTGTCCTTTTCCTCTAAACTCTACTAACCATGCTAGCTCGTTTATCGGAACTATCTGCCTCATGACGGTGCCGCTCGAGACCCGTGCCCAGGAGATCGGCTTGCTCATCTGCTACTACATCACCCTGTCCTTCTGGTCGGCACAGACGCTCGCCCTGTCCATGATCTCGCGCAACGTCGCCGGCCAGACCAAGAAGTCGGTGGCCGTGGCCATGAACTTCATCATCTGGGCCACCGGCAACGCCATCGGCCCGCAGGTGTTCCTCAGCTGGAACGGTCCCCGCTACTTTATTGCATTTGCCACGCACCTTGGTTGCTACTCCCTGCTGGTCATTGTCATCCTTGGTCTCCGGTGGTACCTTGTGCGCCAGAACAAGATTCGTGATGAGATGGCCCGGGCGGGCGTTGACGAGGCCCAGGAAACCCAGCTTTCGCATGCCTTTGAGGATCTCACGGACAAGGAGAACCCGTCTTTCCGTTATGTCATTTAGTGTCCGTTTTCGAACATGACCATGGGCAAAGAATCACGCATGCAAGGCTTAATTAGGCATGCTGTATCGTTATTATCAGAGTCCGGTCATGTGATCGTTGTAGTGTCGAGTTATCAAGTTATATAGTTTTCAAATCATATTTTTTTATTTTCATATTTATGGTAAATGCGCATGAACAAGGATGATAAATGGTCATCTATTCAAAATGTCAGGGCATCCAGCCAAGGCCGTATGCACAAAAACTACATAAATTTGTTTCATATCTGTAAGCAGCTGGGATTTGACTATCTTGTACTTTCTTTCACTTCCCTGGCCTAATTAACCAACCATGGGTCACTCAACAGCTCGCGTGCCGTTGGACGAGCGTCGGGATCCCACGTCAAGGTGCGCCGGATAAAATTCAGAAACAGAGAGTTCATCTCACCGAGCTTGGTCTCTGCTGCCTCCAGCGTCTTCTCGACGGGAATTGGCACAAACTCACCCCAGTTCCCTGTGTAAAAATAAAGTTAGCCAACGCCGGGTACATTATAAGATTATGAGATGTCGCCTGTGCATACCGTGTTCGTCCCAGTACTCCAACGCGCGCGCACGGTGCCGGTCCAAGAGCTGCTGCGGTGGCGGGCCGAGTGCTGCAATGAGCTCGGACAGGTGCACGCCGTCTGAGAAACTGCCGTCGTCCTTGCGGGCACTAAACAGCGTCCGTCCTTGGAGCAGATCCCACGCTGTGAGGCCTACGCTCCAAATGTCCACCGGATAGCTCCACTGAATGTGCAAAAGGGTTTCGGGGGCTCGGTACATGATGGGCATGATATCACCGGCATGGGGTCCGGCGCCGAGCCGGGCCTCGCCAAAGTCTGACAGCAGCATAGGACCGACCTTGGGCTTCATGAGGCGGGACAGGTAGATTGTGCGGTCGGTCAGTTGTTTGCGAGGGACGGGGTTTTTGTACTCGGTGTCGACCAGCTTTTGAAAGATGGAGTTGTCGTCGCACCCGAGAAGGAGGTTCCCGGGATGGACATCTGGCTCTTGTGTCAGCTGCCAATGTTCCCAGGTCGCCCAGCAGAAGAAAGAGACTTACCAGTGTGTACACACTGAACCTCGGTGTGCAAAAAGCCGAGCGCCTCAAGCAGTTCTTTGATGGCACATTTCACGAATGTCTCGTCGAATCCACCGCCCTTCATGAACACGGTATCCATGTCGCGGATGCTCATCTGGGACGCCTGGAGCACCAGCACCATGTGTGTACCACGCGGGCCGGCGACTTGAAACGAATCCAAAAGCTTCCGGATGTTCTTGGCACCGGGGTGCTGGCTGGGTAGAGCTTTGTCCAGATGCTGGTAGAAGGGAAGCTCACGGTGGTAAGCTGAGTTGTGAATGTAGACTTTCAGCGCCACATACTGATGTTCCCTTGTGCTTTAGTCTTTATACACACGAAAAAAGAAATTTCGTATACCTACTGCAGGTCGCGTGCAAGCCAGATCGTGGACGATGAGCCGAATCCTAGCTTGGCCACCGTCTGGTACCGGTCGTGGAATACCTCGCCAAGGCGCACCGGGTAGAAGTGTTCTGCGCAATACTCTGGCATGGTTTCTTCCTCGGCTACCTGCTCATGCGCGACAAGGTCAAATCCGGTCGCTGGCAAGATCCGAGGTGCCGACTGCGGGCGCTGTGCTGGGCCCGACCTGGCAGCAAGCGAGCTGAAGGGTGCCGGTGCCGGTGCCGGTCCTAGTGACAGTGCCGGTGATGACGCTGACTGTAGCTGCAGCCATGGCCATGCTGGAAGGGAAGGGCTGCATGGAAACCGCTACCAGAAACGACCAGAGTGTCGAGACGCGGCCCGGCGGAGTGCCATGGCAGATGCTATGTTGTGGTGACAGGTGAAAGTCTGTAAACCCTAGTCAGCTAATACAGCGTAATACGCTTCGGGCCGCATTCGGTGGCGTGGCAACAGGACAAAGAGCGGACAGGGAAAAGACTGGGGAATATCTGAGGAAGGGAGACAGAAAGGCAATACAAACAGAAACTCGGCCAATATTTTGGCATTTGTATAATGATCGACAATTCATTTATTCATGAGACCAACCTCACCGGTTTGTTAGGCGTTTGTTCATAGCCGAATCGAAGATTATCGCGCTTATAGTATGTAAATTCAGTGCCACCTTCAATAAAAACCACCTTGAGTGTTAGCGTCGGTGGTTTAGTGGTAAAATCTGTCGTTGCCATCGACAGGCCCCGGGTTCGATTCCCGGCCGACGCATTATTTTTGCTGTTTTTATTTATTCTTATTTTTTTATTTAGTGACAGCTTGAATAGGACTATATTATAACAAAATTCATGATGTTTTTTTCTATCTAGTATTTATTTTTTACTCATCTTTTAATACACATGATAAGCCAACACAGATGGAGCTGGCACAAAGTAACGGCAACTACTCAGTATAAACTCCAAAGGTTACTATATTAATAAATGTCCGAAATATACTGTCTACTCTTTTCAAATAAAGACTACTGTCAAACTATATATAGAAGTGTTTTTACGGAAGTAATTAATAGAATCAAGCGAACACGAATAGGTATAGAATTGTATACAGAGTAGTTTTTTACTATTGTATCTACTTTCTAGACCAGACACAAAGGATTAATTTATACAAAGAGAGATTCGCCACGTCTACGTAGCTGACTATGAAACTTTATTTCTTCCATCGCCTTTTCGCCTGTGACACCTTACTTTTATAGTATCTTCCAACACCTCTAACACCTAAGACTCCTAGTGTATTCGCTGTAGTACTGTAGTTTGTAGCTTATTCGGGTTATCTAAGCATAATTTATATAAAGAGACGCTAGATAGCAAAACAAAAAAAAAGAGGTAAACTCGGCAGGTGCCCCTCTAGCTCTAGGGGCTTAGTAGTTCCTTCTTAAAATAAAAGAATAGAGATGACCCTTCGCTCGTTCCTTCCTCTTGGCTGCTATTAACATGCATCATTTCGCATCTAATTAGCGGAGCACATTGTAAAAAGGGAAAGAGCAGGGCGACATGCACACGTTCCTTCCCTCACTGTTACTCGATCGTAACTCAAAAAGGGTAAGAGCAGGGCGACATGCACACGTTCCTTCCCTCACTGTTACTCGATCGTAACTCCCTTCTACAGGGTTCCCCCACCTATGTGGGTGGAGCCTGCCCTACTACGTTCTATTTATCTATTTAACTGGGCAATCACGTGTGCCTTTCTTACTATCTTGAATCACCGACAACTTAAATAATATACTACATGTGTCGTGCCTTCCTTTACTGCAGTCATAAGTCACATGTTGCGCCACCAACCGTCAAGCAAACAACAACCTGTGTTTTGTTTTCAATATTATTGCCCCCGAGGGATGTTCTTTTTTGCCACTTGATCAGAATCCAGTATATAAATGATGCTTCCTTTCTGCATCCCCAGATCCTCCCCTTTCCTTTCTCCATCCCCAGATCCTCCCCTTTCCTTTCTCCATCCCCAGATCCTCCCCTTCATACTCCCTCTCCTTGCTTCTTATTGTTTTCTTTGTCCACCGACACGAAATTGTCTTTGTCTTTTCTCAGTCTTGTATTTGTGTCTTGCACCTAGTAACAAATGCCTGTATTCTACTGCTGCATTGATTCACCTTGAAACTCGTTCATTATATCGACTGCCGCATTCTCCCTCAACCCACAACCCAAAACATAAACGACCCACCGGCTAGCTAGCCACTCGTTGCAAAACAAAGTCACTCAAAGCCATCTGGAATTTCCGACACCATGCGTACTACTCTAGGATATTCTGCGCAGGAGACGGACTTGCCCGCACAGCGTCTCGGCTGCCGCCACCGGAGAGGAACAGACATGTCAGCTGTCTGTGCCAGTTTCCAAACCGACGGCCGGCACATCTCGGCTCCATTCAGTCTTCGGCATGACTTTGAAAGCCTCAGCAAGCCGGAAAATTTGGCCTTTTTCAAGCAGACATTCCCTGGAAATGAAGGGTATGCACACGACAACCTTTTTCTCTACATCTACCTCAGCAAACCACCTCAGCCTATCCCCAAGTCGTTTGCTGGCGTCCCAGTTCTTTTCGTGCCGACTGTCACCGGACCAATTCCTTTGCCGCCACGATTGGTCATACCGCGAGGCTATTTTGTACCAGGTAGACAAGGACAGATTGCAGTTCATCTAAACTACCGCAACAAAACGGACTTTGTCTGGGAACCTCTTTTCATCGAAATTCAAGCACACTTTCAAAGTCTTGCCATCCCGATCACAGAGGTCATCTATTTCGGCCACTTTGTCTACATCGTGCTGGAAGATCCAAGAACTGAAATGGGCAAACTTCCCTGCCGTGCGGCTTCCTTGACATGCATGTACATGTTTGAGCACGAAATGCAGCGGCCCACGACATTGCAAGCAAGGCCCAGAATCAAGGACGCAGGTCATAACGCAGCTGTCGACGACTCAAACTACGAGATCCTACAACCCGGTATCAAAGTCAGCTCGGATTTCGTGCCCAATTCAGAAGCGTCCTTCTCGACTACCCTGGGTGCCCGCGTGTATGACCAAGATGGCAATGAGTATATCACAGTGGCCGCCCACGGATTCTTCAACGAGGTCGGCGCTGGAGTCTTCCACCCCAGCAGAGAAGATGGGCGACTCATTGGCCATATGGTAAAATGTGCTGATAATACTGATATCGGCCTGCTGTCTCTTCGCTCGAGTGAGACATATGTTAACGAAACATTCTCCAGCACCGCTGGTGGACCATCTTCACTCATAACAGGACTTGGCACCCCGAGACAATTCGATATTGTTGCGATAGATTCGCCTTACACCGGCTATCTCGAGGGGCAGGTTATGGCAACATCACGTCGCAGGATTCCTAACGAGGATGGTGTGGAGGAGCAAGATTGGGTAACGAACAACTGGATATTTGAGAATCAGGGTTCTAGCGAGCTGCTCCCCGATAGCGTTTGTGGCAGCATTGCATATGACACTTCCAACTACAAGATACTCTCTTTCTTTCAGTATCAAATTAAAGATGGTCCATGGAAAGGGTGGCATGTGGGAACATCGTCGACAGAGTTGATTAAGAGAGGGTATACATGAAGAAGTTGTAGTTTTGCAGTTTTGCAGGTTTTGTTTCTGGTGTGTTGTACGCTTTCTGGCGTTTCTGTTCATTTTATCAGTTTTTTTGACGAGGTTTAGTTGCTACTGAAAATCGTATAGTTAAATAGAAAAGGCGACACTGTCGTTACTTCTTAGTACTTTTTCTGTTCGTCAAAAAAACATTGACAAGATGTCACGATAAATATTAAAGGTCCTGGGGTTTTCTGGGGAAAGGAATGGGGATCTATCTCTGCAGAATCATACTCAACACATATTCTTCCAAATATAAAAATCTGGCTCGATCTTCTACGGAATCAACACAGCGAAGGGCACATCTTAAGAAAGAAATCTCCTGTAAAGTTTTTCAGGTGGTATATTGGGCTGATATTAATACTTTCCGCATATCTGCTTAGTTTTGCACGGGTACCGACACAGGCGTCACAGCCGGCACCTGTGCAGGAATCACAATCGGCTCGTCCTCGCCGTCCTCCTTCATGCCGCCGAGAATCATCGACGACGGTGCCATGGCTTGCCACATCTCCGGATCTGTGAAAGCCTTGAACTTCTCGTCATGCCACTGCGCCGCCGTGATGGCCCGGCCTTCCGAGTCGATGAACATGGTGTCATTCTCGGCCCGCAAAAAGTATGCAATCGAATACCGGTGCTCGGCTGGGTCAAAAGGCACAACGCGGTGGATGCAGCTCTGGAACTTCATGCCACTAGCGAAGCGCAGTGAATCACCGACATGCACAAATGCGCAGCCCTCCTTGGGCTCGACAAAGCCCATCTCGCGGGCACCACAAGTGCCGGGCGGGCGCACCTGCAGTCCCCATTGGTCACTGAACAGGAGGGTGAGTGTGCTGATGTCCGTGTGCTTCTGATGGCCGATGCGGTCCTTGCCCGCGATCTCGTGGGGCAGATAGTGCATCATGGACAGCTGTTTCACAAGCATCAGCCAAACTGTAGCAGGAATAAGAAAAAAGAAGGCGAAGGGGCACGTACAGTTGTAGTCGAGGGACGCTCGTTGCGATGGGAGTTTTCAAATCGGCCGGCACCCCGCAGAGCCAGACCGGTCGAGAGCGCCGACAGGATGACCTTGGTGACTGTGTTGCAGCTGCCAATGGCGTTCTCGAGGATGCGCATGTCGGCGCTGTTCTTGACCGGAGCTGGAATGCGCGGGCTGTCTGCCTGGATCTCGTCCCGCGACACCTTGAGCATCTCGTAGCTATCCTTGGTACCAGCAGCAACACCAGTACGGCTGCCGACGGGCTCGTATCTGTGAGTGCACATCGATTATTAGAACACAAGAAGATATAAAGATACGCATATACAAACAAGAGACATACCCCAGATGCGAAGAAATAAGGCCAAACTCGTTCTTCACCTCAATCGGCTCAGCAAAGAAGCGCTTCATCAGCGCCTGCAGCTCCTTCTGGTCGGAGAGCATGCGGCGGCCGTCAATGCCCTTGAGGTCGAGATAAAAGTAGCCCTCCTCAATGCAGGCATTGACTACTTTGTCAACCTCGCCAGGTTCCTGGGACAGCAAATTGCCGTAGTTGATCGTCTGCATGGACCAGACAGGGACTGTCTTGCCCATCCAGTCCACTGTCTTGGGGACGTCGAGAGTGGGAGCCATATTGGTGTCTTTGGTTGGGTGAGTCGAGGAGATAATGGGAAGAAGATGCTATGAATCGGACAGGATGCTGTCTTTGTTTCTTTAGTTAGGAATGACGGTATATATATATATATATATATATAATACTCTGCTTATCGCGGCTGACCCCTCGGCTTGGCACGACTTGGCCGGAGGTCTTGTTTCTTTGACTTGTGATGGATGGCCTAGCCTATATTGAATGCAAGGACCTTTTCATCCAGAGCGCAATCCATCTTCTCACATGCAGCTCTTTTGATGTACTTTGTAGGTGTGGAGTGTATTAATGGGGACGTATATATTGGATATCAACAATACGAGATGACGCTAACATGATAGAGGTACAGGTACAGTCGACTAGTTCTTCCACATCGCCGAGCTGAAGCACAAAGGAGGCGGGGCATGCATCTCAGCCCTCAGCTGGAGGGTAGCAGCACTGATTAAACTGTGCCAATCTAGGGAGGCCACGTTGCTTGCAGAGCTTCATTGATATTGTAGGGTTGGCATCCTTGGCGCATAGCTTGTACTTTGGCAAGCACGGCACTTTGGGAGTTCGTATTGTTCATGCAGCTATATGGAGTTGAGTCCTATCTCCGTGAAGCTGACACCAGGCCGTCCGGTCCTCTTCTATGCGGTCCCGCCGTTGCATCTTTAGCCTAGTGCAACATACATGCAGCTGCAGCCGGTGATGCCTTTGCATCTTTAATATTTGGTAAGCGCCTTTCTTCATACCATAACGTGTGAAGACGTTTAATGTACCTTGGACAGAAACCAAAGATACATCAGGATGATAATTTCTGAACCCATACTGTCTGCCGAGGCAGTGGAAACGACTACGGATATGCCTATTCCAAATGGCAATCTTGTCGCCGAGATTGAACGGTTTGTCGACAATTTGCACACATCATTATGGCCAATAAATAGCTACATTCACAGCAACCCCGAGCTTGCTTTTGAAGAATACAAGGCCCACGATGCCTTGACCAGTCTTATGGAATCGCAACAAGGCTGGCACGTCACACGCTCCGCTTTTGGCATGGACACAGCCTGGGTCGCGGTCTACAATAGTGGCCGGCCAGGTCCCGTGGTCGCATTCAATGCAGAGATGGGTATGCTATTCTATATTCCCCGTGCGCACGGTACGCGATAAGAGGACTGTACCATATACTAACATACTGTCGGCAGATGCACTACCAGGAATGGGCCACGCTTGTGGCCATAACCTCATTGCCATGGTCTCTGTAGCCGCCGGGCTAGCCGCCGCCGACATCCTGCGGCGTCACCACCTGCCGGGCTCGATCCGTATCATCGGCACGCCGGCAGAAGAAAGCGGTGGCGGAAAGATCAAGTGTCTCGCAGCCGGTGCTTACAGCGATGTCGATGTTGCCATGATATCGCACCCCGGAATCAGTAACAACAGCGCCATGGTGCGCACAACCGCCTTTGCACACTTGGATGTAACGTACCACGGCCGCGCCGCGCATGCAGCGCGCAGTCCCTGGCTCGGAATCAATGCCCTTGACGCCCTTGTCGTGGCATACAATGCCATCTCCACCCTGCGCCAGCAGACCCGCCCCGACGACGTGATCGGACTGCAAATCACCGACGGCGGCAACAAGCCCAACGTGATCCACGCACAAGCAGCCGCCGCCGCCGTGCTTCGCGCAGGTACTGCCGCCAACCTCGAAGAGCTGCAGCGCAGGGTCATTGCATGTTTCCGAGCCGGCGCCGAGGCTACAGGGGCGACGGTCGATATCAGCATCCGGCCGGGGTATAAAGACCACGTGCCGAACCGGATCCTGGCTGCATCGTACGGGCGGTACTGGGTGGCTATGGGAGACGCGCCGAAGCCCGACTTGCCACCGCCAGGGCAGTTTACTTGGGTCGTGGCCAGTACTGACCAGGGCGACGTGAGCCATGCATTGCCCAGCATAAACGTCAGCTTCGCCATTCCTCCCGGGCCAGAAGCAGGGCAGCCGCACAGCGCCGACTTTGAGTATGCGTCCGGGACAAAGGGTGCGTTTACCAGAGCGATGCGGGTCGCAAAGGCCATGGCCGGAACTGCTGTCGATGTGTGTTACAAGCCTGGCATATTGAAGGAAGTGCAGAAACAGTGGCGGCTGGATACGGCCGATCAGTGACAATGTATTCCCGTGTTGTGAACGATCAGACTTTAAACTACTCACTGAGGGTGATTTGATAGAATGACGGCACCGTGCCTTCAATGAAATTATGATTCCGAATATCTCAGGTAGCCAGCCAAATTATATCGCAAACATTATTACCAGGTATTTCTCTATAGTAATTAGTTGTGCTGGAATTAGTTGTGCTGGTGCTTGAGCTTTGTTGGCAATCAAGGTCGCAGGAATGCAAGTTCATAGGTTTATAAATCAGACATGGTAACGACTGAGTCTTGAATCTGACTGTTTCAGAGAAGCTCCCAGACTTGTATACATGGCGTGGTTCATACGAGGTTATACTGCCAAAGTTCATTCCTACAAGAACTTCTTGCCGTGCTACTGCTAGATGCTGGATCTATCTGATCTGTTGACGATGCAGTATTCTTTCGGTCCCATTGAGGTGTCAGTTGTGCTGTCACGGCTTGTTGAGGAGGTCCGGAAAAGACAGGATATCGCAGTTGTCTACTTTCTTTCGCAGTCAAGGCGACCATGATAACCGAGAAACGAGACACGCTAAAGTAGCGTCCGCTCCCGCCTACAAGTGCGGATACAACCTAAATACTCATAAGTAGAAAATATCATTATTATCTGACCTGTCTCAGTCACGCCGATAATAAGAGACTTCCCTTACAGTGAGGGTGGAAGCAACAAGAGGGATACCTGTATCACAACAAAGGCGAAAGCTTACAATAGTCACACAGAAATTATAATCACCTATCCAAGCAGTCAAAATCGTCCCCGAATGTATCTGCACTGACGCTCATCACCAAGTCTATATCTTCACATCCATGGCAATGCTCCGTCTCTTGCTCTCTCATAGCACATAACAATTTTGCCGGCTACATCTAGCACTGACTAAGCTTTGAGCCTATAAACTCCTTCACTATGTCATAACTCCCTGATCGGCATGGCTATCAAAATAAGGGTTTTTGCTGCTTTTTGTGATTATTTTCTTCAGTTTGTTTTTATTTTTATAAAAAAGACTCGATTCCTTCAATATCCTCCTTTACGCGTGAGAAAGTTCCTTGATGTCACCATCCTGTCACACCGACTGAGGATTTCTCGCGGTGTGATAGCACTTCTTGTGTCTATCCTTATCTATCGAAAGGAAACAGCTCGCTCAAACTATCAGTATTAGCTTATAGCCGTATATCGGCCAATCGGAATACTCCCCGTCAGATTACTGTGCGCCATCTCCTATATATACCTTGTTGCGCGGCTCAGATGTCATGCTCTTACGACCAAAACTGCACAAGCTGGGACCATGTGATGGAATTTTTTGTTCAGTCACAAAAAGAGGGGGTGAGGTGCATGGGCTAGGAAAGAGATATGAAACTCTCTGGGATTCTGGGTTGGCACCATGGCAGTGAGATGTAGGGGGGAGAGGGTAACAACAGGGAGAGATGAAGAAGCATATGTTACTGCGTTGCTGCTTGCTCTATTTTGCAATACAAATGTTCTTACGTCTCTTCAAATGCACTCTTGGTGGCTCGCATCACTTTCGGTTCATTATTCTCGTTTGATTTGTTTTATTAAAAAATATTGTTTCGCGTATTCCCTTGTGAGTACTTTAGCTTGTCAAATTTCTTGGATATCTTTCTTTTCTGAGGCTACTCGCTGCCACTCCCCAAAAGGATCTTACTTCTCTTCGCAGGAAAGAAAAGGACATACGAAACCACTAGCCATGCCCATCATTGCTCGAGATGAAAACGGCAGCGCCATCAACCGCATTGATGTCAGAACTCGGAGTGTCCCGTTTGCAGCAAGTACGAGTAATAGCACCAACGTCAAGAGGACGGAAAGCAACGACGATGATGACGACGACACACCCATGACTGTCGGCAAGATTACCACCGAGTACACGATCAAGCTGGGCATCAGTTCTGCACACACGAAATGGACTCCCAGTAATGCTTTCCAAGAACTGGCTAGGAGCTGGCGTGACAGCATTCTAGCTACGCACCGCCTTCCCGAGTCAAAGCTATGCATCCAGAAATTCAAGACCCCTGCAGAGAAAGAAGCAGTCGAAATTGTGTTCGTAGCGACAGAACAACAAGAGAGACACGGTAATGACGGCCAGAACAACAGCAGCTGTAGCAACGATGGCAGCAGTCACAACGAGCACAACAACAATGACAGACTTGAAGAGTGCCTCGGCTACATCCGGTATAGTTGTTCAACAAAGGACAGCCACGGCCAGTTTCGTGATGGAACCGTCGATTTGGTCAGTCGTGGGGCAGTATTGCAGCCCTGGCACTTTGATCTCAGAGCTTCTCATTCCAAGGGCCACAAGGACAAGAACAAGGAGGAGACCAGCATCTACTGCGAGAAACTGCCACTTGTTTTCATTGCCCTCATGCGCGACGAGTACAATCATAATATTGTCTGCACGTCGGGGGGTCTTCTCTGGACAGGCAACCACAGCAGCAACGGCCGCCCGGTTGTGCATCTCCAGCGATTGCCAGAAGATGGAAGGCTGTGCACACATGATGAACATGTCAAGATCAAGATGTCAAACATGCATTTGCCGCAGACCGTGCATGGCGCGCACAAACTCTTTGATCCCGACACTGACACGGATGTCCACATTAGCATTGGAGAAACGCGCCGTGCCCACTGTGCACACCGACCTTGCGTCCACAGCGTATTCAGCCGCGACGAGTCTGGAAAACAAGTGGACCGTCGTGGTGTGGCCCTGGACAACTTCACGGCGTGGACCACAACGGTCCTCTTTCTGGCGAGAAGCGCATTACCCGCAGACAGCATTGTCCAGACGCCCGCTGGTGACCTGTTGCTCGCGCCCCAGCTGGGTAGTCTGCGGTATTGCAATGACATCCTGCTATGCGACAAGACCGTGCGCGGCCGCCGCTATGGTTACAACTTCCACATGGCGGGCGCCACCCGCGGTCGCACATGGCTCGTATCGCCATTCCTAGAGTCATTTGTGATCCAAGAGTCATTTGCGATCGCAAAAATCTGGCGTTCTGCGATAGAGCAACGACCCAACTTGGCGCTGTTGTTCCATAAGATGCTCCAGCATGAAATGATAACCGCGCAACATAGCATTCTTATCCCGGCCCTAGCCGTTGAACCGTGTGCCGAAGTCCGGTACATCCAGTACATTGATGGCTCTGTTTTGGCCAGACAGATGTGGCAGCACTTGCGGGGCATTTCGTTGGCGGAGGGCAGCGCGGCCGATAATGACAGTGCCGACCACCACTGCGATCACAGCAAAGATCGTCAGGGCGGTATCTGGTACTATTCGGAGCAAGACAGCATTGCCAACCCCCAGCTGCCCGCTCTCATTTCTGCACAAAACCGACGCGGCGTACACTTGACCGACTGCTATTGGAAACTTTTGCGACGGTACTGCAACGTATACACGTGGAGCGAGATGGAGCAGCACGTTCTTATTTCCGCCCCGATCGTGGCTATAGGTTTGCGCGTGGATGCACGACTGCACGGGCCCGTCACCATAACCTGCCCAACAGCAATGGCTGCTTCACACGCTGCCGTGTCTCCGTCTGCTTTCCAAACGGATTTGATTCGGCTTCTACATGCCAGCTTTCTGGGCGCTGAGCAAACACGCACGGCAGGCTTCGTGTTTGTGCAGCCGACCGCCAAGAGCAGCTTTGATATGGCCTACATGGACCGATGCCGTACGTTTTACATCCACGCGAACTGGCTTGACTTGAACATGACCGCATCCAAGCTTGGCTTTACGACTGGCTGTTTGAGCGGGGGATCTCACGGTCGCTTTCAGACTCTAAATTTGCTTGGCGAGGCTCAGGAAAGTTCTGTTCTTTTCTATGCCGTCAAGACTCTCTTTACTTGGGCACTAGAGCGATCACCCAAGCCTAGCGTGCACGGTGTACCTGAGTGGCCCAAAAATAAATACGGAGAGCACTCAAGCGAGAGAGATATCCTCCAGCAATATGTGGTGCGGGCCGAAATGCGTCTTCTTGACTATTTCAGCCTCGTGCAAGGCCCGTCCGTTGTGAGCCAAGACCCTACATTGAACCCATCAGCAGAACAAAAAGTAAAGTTCACTTGGCTCCCGGCGCTGTTTCGCAGAGAAACTGCTTCTATTGCTGTTCAGTGTCACCGGCAATCGTGCACGGTACGGGGGTATGCAGCAGAACTGCTTCGCAGATCCGCTGATCAACCCATTCGCAAAGTCACTTTACTTGCCCGGGACCTAAACGCTTGCGAAATGCCTTGTTTGCGCAGTACAGAGTCATCGGCGCCTGACGCAAGCAATGTGTGCAGTATAGGATATGTTTCGAAGTCGTCACCGGACTATATCGTGGCAGGTACTGTACCCGGCGAGTCGTACTTTTTCGTCGTTGTGGTCAACCCTCAAGACGAGTATGCCATTGCCAGTGTGACGGACATCTTCACCATTCCCGAGGTCACGGTCACGGATGGTGTGGAAACAGCGGCGTCGGCCTCCATCACAGATGCAATGCCAAGTGCTAGACCTGCAGCCAGTCCTACAGCCAGTCACCACCGAGGCCCCGCCGTTCCTACCGCCAGCACCGGCGCTGCACAGTCGGGCTCGAATATCTATGTGGCTGGCGGAGCTGACGAAACGGGACAACAGAAACGGCGTCGGGTTGGACAGCACTCCTTCTCCGCGACAATCGATGCCGGCCGCTATCCACCCACTGAAGAGTCTCGTCTGTCAGACTACGACACAAAGCTGGAGAAGGCTCCTCTCAAAGACTACCAGGTGCAGTTAATGCTGTTGGAAGGTCAGAATAAGCGTCGTTTGGCGGAACGCGCAAACAGATCTAAGCCGATGGAGGAAGACGATAAAGAAGGGTCTTAAAGCATCCGCAGTTGCCTCAGTTGTCTTTGCATTTTTACTAGCATTTACTTTTTCTTATTATTTGTTTGCTCTACTTTAGCTACTCAAACTTGTAGGTACTGCCGATATGATCTGCCCGCAAGTGGCGAGTGCCTTTGCCTTGGGCATTCTCGCGAAGTGTTCCGCTGGGCACGTCATAATCGTCCCAGTAGAGGCCGCGGCGCTGCAGCTCGGGGACGAGAATATCGACAATGTCCACCCACGACTGCGGCTGCACGACGGGCGACAAGTTGAAGCCGTCCAGGTCAGCATCCTGCATCCACTTCTCCATGCCGTCGGCAACTGTCTGGGCGCTGCCTACGAGCACGGCACCGTTGCCACCAATCGAGAGCTCCTCGGCTGCGCGGCGCGGCGTCCACTTGCCGGTGCCCTGGGCTTCGTTGAACAGATTGCTAAACGCCGACTGGATAATGGCAGACGACTTGCTGTCTTCGGCTTTGATCTCGTCGTCGAGGCCGTACGTGCTGAGGTCGATGCCGGTAAAGGCGCTAAAGATGACGAGGCCACCCTCGATTGACTGGTACTTTTTGGCCTCCTCAAACTTGGCCTGGGCCTCCTCGTCTGTGTGGCCGACAATGACTGTCAGGCACTGGAAAAACTTCAGGCTCTGCGGGTCGCGGCCGGCCTCTGCTGCCAGCTGGCGGATTCTGGCAATCTTGGGCGCCAGTGTACCCGGGACATGGCCAGCGACAAAGACGGCCTCGGCATGTTTAGCTGCGAAAGCAGAACCGGCTCTTTACATATTATATATATTAGTCATCGACGTATGGGAAGAAAACCGTTGAAAAAAAAAGGAAAGACTCACGGCGATGTTCCGGCTTGGAACAGGAATGGTGTCCGTTGCGGGCTAGGGTCGACTAGAAACGGGCTCTCCAGCTTGTGGTATTTGCCCTCGTGCTTGATGGTCCGGACGCGCGACGGATCAATGTACGTTTCCGTCTCCTTGTCCTGAACGAGCGCGTCGTCGGCGATAGATGACTCCCATAGTCTTAAATGTTAGATTGCGCAACCAAAAAGTCTTTGAATGGTGAGTAAACCTACTTGTAGAGGAGATCCATCAGCTCATCGGCAGCAGCGTACCGCTCGTCGTGCGGGATGATGTCGGTGAGGCCCATGGCAAGGGCGCTGGCCTTGTTCCACGACGTGACAATGTTCCATCTTTATGTAGATATTAGCAATCAGCTTGGACTGATAACAGACAGGCAATAGTCTGTGACAACTGCATACGTACGCAATGCGCCCCTTGGTGAAGTGGTCCAGCGTCGAGAAGCGGCGGGCCAGCAGAAACGGCCGCTCGTAGCTAGTCGACGCAGTGACGCCGAAACCCAGCGACTTGGTCACCGCCGCCATTGCCGAGATGGGCTTTTCGTTAGTGATTTTTACTTTGATCAGCGACACCGGATGAGACATACAATAAATGGATCGGTGACGGGGAACTCGGAGCCGACCTTGATGGCTGGGTCCCGGCTGCCCTTGTACACGTCAAAGCCGCCTACGGTGTCGGCCAAGAAGTACGACAGGAACTTGCCGCGCTCCAGCGTCTTGGCCGTCTCCAGCCAGTAGTCCAGATCCCGCTTGTTGGTGGACTGGTCCTGGGGGTTGCGCCACTGGCCCGGGCACGTATGGCCGACGGTGCATGCGTCAAACGCATTGAGATAGATTCTCTTTTTTGCCGGGGTGGTTGAGTCTGTCATGTTGTGTTATGGAAGAGTCGAATTTGCCAAGGTGATTTAATCGAGAAGAAAAAGAAAAAAGAAAAAAGAAAAAAGAAAAAAAAGAAACACAAAAACTTTGCGTGCTGGGCAGTCCAATATAAGACGCCAAATTCGGAGAGCAGCTAGATTTGTTTTATCCTTTGCTTTTCGTCAATGCCATTATTGTTTATTTCCTCTTTCAGTTTCAATCTTCTTTTTGTTCTTTAATTTCTGGATTATTCTAGTTCTACGAGCTCGTTCCCATCATAAGATACAGACTATTGATGCTGTTATCCGTCATGGTGGATGCTGCCCGCTTAGCCATAGAGCCATACAACAATTCACCGCAGATAGTCCGCCGATAGGAAAGTCGTCAAAGTCGTCATTCTGGCTAAAGTTGCAACAGCAATCTGCAGCAACACTACCCAAAAACCTACTTCGTATATACAAAACATGCCCCCATACCCTGGTATGTCTAGAGATTGTCTACTTGTCAATGCCCATTATGGCATGTATTGATGCCAGCTAGTCCGATTTGAGCCGGCATGCATCCATTTCCCATCCAGAGTCGATCCAGAATCTCAGGAGAGTCGAGGTGACAACCCTGACAATGTCGCCATTTGCAAGTGTTCAATTCGCGTCTGCTTATGAAGCATAAATTTTACAAGTCATTTGAATTCGCGACTGGGGACAATGTTATGAAGTAGAATAGTAGAAAAGTGGAAAAGAAAAGTAGAAAAGTAGAATAGAAAAAAAAGTCTTATCACCGTGTATAAATATATAAATATGCGCGCCGCCTTGCTGGGTAGATGCTTAGGCCGACGCGCAGTCGTTTAAGTCGCATTCTTTTATTCTGCAAGGTCTACTCGTCTACTGATTTACTGGCCTACTGATCTGCAATGTCTAAAGTCCACGACGACGAGCACAAGGGCGTGGCCACGGCCGTGGTCGACAACGGCAGCAGCAATGACTACCAGCCCGAAACTGGTGCGGCCGACGAGCAGCCTCGCTATATCCTTGGCTTCAAGCTGCCCAGCTACTACAACATTGGCGAAGAGCGTGCAGTCGTGCGGAAGCTCGATATCTTTTTGCTGCAAGTGCTCATTCTTCTCAAAGCAAAGAAACCGTTTCTAACATTATCGCAGGTCGTACACGTGTCTGTCGACTTTTATGCAGACGCTGGACAACACGAACATTGGGTAAGTAGTGCATATCATATCGACAGCGACAATGCTAACCCAATAGCAATGCCTACGTTTCCGGCATGAAGACTGATGTAAGTTGTTATTTGAATCAACTGTTTGTGCAGAGTACATGCTGACGCTGAATAGCTCCACCTCTACGGCAACGAGCTGAACTATTTCTCGACGACCTTTAACTGTGGCATCATCACCGGTGCAAGTAAGTAGCCATCTATCTCACTTTTACCAATGTCCACTGTCTAACAACAAAGTCCCCCTCATGCTGCTGTCGACGCGGGTGAAGCCATCTATCCTGATGCCAATCTGCGAGCTCTCCTGGACGGCCCTTGTCATGGCCATGGCCGGTGCAAAGAATGCTGGAATGGTGAGTTATGTCTTCAATTCCCAAATATAGATATGCATGCTGACCTTTAGCTTTACGGCCTTCGCTATGGTATCGGCTTCTTCCAGGGCATCGCCTTTCCCGGTTTCGCTGCTCTTGTCGGCTCGTGGTACACGCCCTCTGAGCTGGGCAAGCGCATGGCCCTGTACGAGGTCTCGTCTACGGCGGCCGGCATGTTCTCCGGATACATCCAGGCCGGTCTATATTCCAACATGAACGGCAAGGGCATGGCAAGCTGGCGGTGAGTCAATCTCTACTGTTTCCATCTTTTGCGCATACTAACGACTGCAGCTGGCTTTTCATCTTTGACGGTGTTATTTCTATTCCCATTGCACTTTGGGGATTCTACGCCATTCCCGACCAGCCCAACAACTCCAGGGCCAGATGGCTCAGTGCTGCCGTACGTAGCTCTCGTCATATACCAACCTAATATTCCGAACTGAAACTGACAATCCAGAACAAAAAAGTTGCTATCCGGAGAATGGAGAATGCCGGCCGCAAGCCCGTGCAAAAGATCACCTGGGACCGCTTCAAGGGCATCTGGTCCACCTGGCACGTCTACCTGTTTGTTGCCTGCTACGTGTAAGTTTTGCCGACTCTCAGACTATTGACTATCGAGAACAAAAACTGACCTCCAGCCTCTACGGCGCATTCTCCTGGGGCGACGGCTACTTTGGCCTCTGGATCCAGTCGCTGGGCAAGTACTCGGTCCAGGATGTCAACAACATTCCCACGGCCGGCCCAGCCGCGGCCTTTGTCAACTCGCTGTTCAGCGGTTTCATGTCCGACTACCTCGAGAACCGGCCGCTGATTATTGTCGCCAACATGCTGGTGTGCATGTCGGGCAACGCCTTCTTGTCGGTCTGGAAGTCGCCCGTGTGGCTCAAGTTTATGGGCTACATTTTCATCACGACCGGTCTCCCGGCACAGTCGCAGACGATTGCCTGGCTCAACGAGGTGTGCCAGGGCAACGGCACTCTGCGCGGTCTGATTGTGTCCATCGGCAACACGCTGGTGTATGCCATCAACGCCTGGGCCTTGGTGCTGCTGTTCCCTGCTGTGGATGCTCCTCACTACAAGTACGGCTACGCAGTGTGTGCAGGCCTCATTGCCACCGGTATTGTGTCCGTCTTTGCTATTCTGTTTACCATTCGGCATGATCTGAAAACAGGCAAGGCGATTCGCAACTCCATGGGTCTCTTGGAGTTCAAGGCGTGGGCCTCGCTCAATGACGAACAGGAGGCCCAGCCGCCGACGCAGAGCCACGTGGTGTAGGATCCCGCCGAATGCAATGCAACAGCATGCGTCGGCAGTTACCAAGATGGCGGAAGAGAATGAGCATTAGGGGCTGGACTGGTCGATGTCGTGATGGTCTGGATTTTATAATGAGTATAGTCGAAATTGCGTGCGCAATAATCAAAGATATTGGGGATAGTATCGAAATCAGCTCCAACTGCCGAGTATATGATATACCAAGTACTGAGTATGACTCGATCGGCCAATTGTCGTTATGACTTATAAAAAGTAGTGCTGTTTCAAACCCACACACCATGTGGCATTCTACCGAGTCTAAGCTTCTTTCAATCTGACATACGTATGTCCGTCAATCTATTGGCTTGGCGTGACATCGTGACATTTACGGATGTAAGACAAGGCGGTACCAGACGTTGAGAAACGAGGGACAAAAGACAATGAGACAATAAGACAATAGGACAACAATAAATGATTGGGATATTCGGCTGTTATCAAAAGTGTAGAAATGCAAAAGCAATCTAAAACATCTAGATCTTCTACATCTAATCTATATCGACCCACAATCTTCATGATGTCGATCACACCATCTACGCCACCTATTGTGCCCTGCCGGTATCGTTGTCTAGGGCCAAGCTAGACGGGCTTCCGGGTGGTTGCATGCAATGGTTTTTCAATGGTTGTGTAACGGCTGCATGTAATGGTTATCAAGACATCAAGACATCAACAAGAGCCAAGCGGATTGGCACATGCTTGCGTAAAGCTTTTCCGAGCTTCTTCAAGCTTCAAATTTAGTGCATTCTACTCCAAAGGGCATAACCTGACAGCTGTGATTACCTCGGATTTATCAGCACATCAGCGTCAAAACATCAAACACCAAATTATCAATGTCCATCATCATCGGCGTCGACGTCGGCGGCACCAACACGGATGCCGTGGCCATTGACCTCGCTCGGAGCTCTACCGACCCGGTAGGCAGTGTGCTGGCTTTTACCAAGACACCAACAACGCGCGACACCAGCATAGGTATCGAGCATGCCGTCAAGACGCTTCTCGGGGAGCTGCCACCGAGTGCACGCAGCGAGATCTTTACCGTGAATATCGGAACTACTGTACGTAACGGCGTAGACTATCGAAAACAGGGATATCTATACTAATGACCGCATCCATTGGCAGCACTTTATCAATGCCATTGTCGAAAAGGATGCACGCAAACTGGCCAAAGTCGCCGTGCTCCGTCTCTGCGGGCCGTACGCGCGAGAAGTGCCGCCATTTTCCGGGCTGCCGAGCAATCTCCGACCACTCGTCGAGGGCTACAGCGCATCGCTCCCCGGTGGACTAGAGAGTTGGTTCTTTTTATATATTGTCTAAAAAGTATTCGTACTAATCAAAAGTCGACGGCCGCGTCATTACTGCAGTGGACGAGGACGCAGTGCGCCAGGCAGCCGCCGACATTCGCGCTGCCGGCATCACCAATGTGGCCGTGATCGGGGTGTACGCCACCATTGACACTGTGCACCGGCAAGAGGAGGCTGTGCGCGATATCCTGCAGTCTGAGCTGGGGCCTCGGGCCAACATCACCATATCCCGCGACGTGGCCGGCCTGGGCTTTATCGAGCGCGAGAACGCGTCCATCCTCAATGCCACGATTCTGCCACTGGCGCAACGGACCATTCGCCAATTCCAAAAGTCCTTGCGCTCTCTCGGCATCTCGGCGAGTCTGTAAGTTTGTATATAATAGGATCAACACAGAACACCAGCTAATGACAGCTACCTGACCAAAAACGACGGCACGCTGATCACATCCGACGAGGCAGCCAGGCTGCCCATCTCGACGTTCTTGTCGGGACCGACCAACTCGGTAACGGGTGCCGTGTTCCTGGCGGACCGAGCCAGCCTCGCCGCCCACGGCGCCCTCGTGCTGGACATTGGCGGCACCACATCGGATGTCTGCTGCGTTGAGCCGTCGGGCCTGCCGCGGCCGGCCGCAGCGTTCTCCTACCTGGCGGGCATCCGCACCAATTTCACCATTCCGGACCTAAAGAGCATCGGCGTTGGCGGCGGCTCTATTGTTCGGCTCGACAGAGAGACAGGCAACGCGACGGTAGGACCCGACTCGGTGGGCAAAGACATTGCTGTGAAGGCGCAGTCCTTTGGCGGCAGTGTGCTGACCACGACGGACATTATAGTCGCCGCCGGAAACGAGAACATCGGGGACAAGTCGTTGCTCAAAGACATTTCTGCAGCAGATATTGCGGCCGTCGAGGCCCGCATCCAAGTCCAGCTGGAGCAGGTAATTGACGAGATGAAGACGTCGGAGCAGGACGTGTCCCTCATTCTCGTCGGCGGCGGCAGCATCATCTGTCCACCGACGCTCAGCGGCGTCTCCGAGATCAAGCGGCCCCCGTACTCGCAGGTTGCCAATGCCATCGGCGCTGCCATGGCCAAGGTGTCGAGCTATGTGGACACCATTGTCGTTCTGCCTGGCGGGGATGCCAACTCGGAAGCGGCAGCGGTGGCGCGGCTGCGCGACGAGGCGATCGCGCAAGCTCTGGCCAAGGGCGCCGAGGACGCGCAGATTGTGGAAGAGACGGTGCTGCCGGTGGCGTACGTGGCTACGCGGTCACGCCGCATCATGGTGCGGGCTGTCGGCAGACTGACGGCGGCATCGCAAAAGACTCACCCGGTCCTTGAGAAGACAGTAGAGGTGCAAGACGAAGATGCTGAGGCTGAATTCAATGTCGAGGCTGGTGCACCGGCTGTCCCCGACCAGACGAGTGCGACTCCTAAAATCGACCTGCGGACATACCGGCCGAGCATTAAAGACAACCGCTGGATCATCTCGAGGACCGACCTGCGCCTGATTGCCGAGGGCTGCGCGATTCTCGGTTGCGGCGGTGGCGGTGACACGTACGCAAGCTACCTGAGTGTCGATAATGATCTGGCACGTGGGGCCGTGATCGAGGTCGTGTCCCCGGCAGCTCTGCCGGATGACGGCTTTATCCCGGCGGTGGCCGTCATGGGCTCGCCCAGCACCTTTTCTGAGCGGCTGCCGTCAGGCGAGGAGCTGCGCAATGCAGTCGGCGCCGTCATCGGAGCGCGCAGCAGCGCCCAGTCCGATGCTCAGCCGGCCACATCGCCAGACCTGACAGCTGTGATGAGCCTCGAGATTGGCGGCTCCAACGGCATGCGCGGCTTCCAGGCGGCCATCTGGACGGCCAAACCCCTCGTCGACGCCGACCTCATGGGCCGCGCGTACCCCAACCTATGGCAGGTCACGCCCAACAATGCCGGCATCGCGCTCGTGCCCGCGGCCGCCGCCGACGGCAAGGGCAACACCATTGTGCAGACGGCCGCCAGCTCCAACCGCGACGTCGAGGACATTCTGCGCGCCGTGTGCGTACACATGGGCCAGGCCGCAGGCATCTCGCTGGGGGCGCTGACGGGCGCGCAGGTGCGGCAGCATGCGGCGCAGCAGTCGGTGTCGCTGGCGTGGCGCATCGGGCGCGCGGTGCAGCTGGCGCGCGCCGAGAAGCAGGACCTCGTCGACAGCATCCTGGCGGCATACCCCGGGCGGCGCGTCGTGAGCGGCAAGATTGCGCGCGTGGTCAGAGACGTGTCGGGTGCCTTTACTATCGGAACAGCCGACATCGTGCCGTTCTCAGGAGATGCCAATTCCAATTCCAACTCCAACTCCAGTACTGATACCGTCCGAGTGACGTTCCAAAACGAAAACATTCTGCTGGCGCGGGGTGACGAGGCTCTCGCGACAGTGCCGGACCTCATCTGCGTGCTGGATGCCGAGGACGGCCGGGCCCTGGGCACGCAGGACTACCGCTACGGACTGCGCGTGCATGTTGTGGTGCTGGTGGGCAGTCCGCAGTGGACAGAGGGTGCCGGACTGAAGAATGGCGGTCCCGAGGCTTTTGGGTGAGTTGATTATCGGACACCTAGCGTCCAGAGTGCACATTGCTGACATCCACAGACTCAAATTCGGCTATGTCCCTGCTGCCGTCTTCAAGGAGCCACGGTCCGTCATTGACGAGTATGCCTCTCTGTAGAAGTCGGTGGTTCACCAGAGCTACATCGTCAGTGAAGTAGTTTGATTGTCATCTTGAAAGTTTGATATCATATTGTTTGCTATTTGCCTCTCTGGTTCGATTGCCTGTCTCGGTTGCTGTTGCTGCTGCCTACAGATATTCAGTCCGTTTGAATTCACCACCGCTTACATCTATAATGCACCTCTTTCAATGATCTCTTACCATCTATATATGGCTTCATCTCCCCGTATTGTAGCTCTATATGTCTGCCAATCCAACACAATCTCTCACCATTCCAGTCAGCTCCCTTGGGAGCACTCTAGGAAAACCCTCAAAATGCCCGACTATACCATAGCGTTTGATGCCCTGCGCGCGGGCGGCTTCTCCATCCCGCAGCTGAAGCTCGGCCAGTTTGACGTCTGGGATGTCCATGTCCAGAGACTCGCGGCAGCCATTGACATTCCCAACTTGTTCACGGATCGCATGGTAGATCCGCCAGAAACTTTGGCGAGAGCCCATCTCAGATGGATCAAGTTCTATGTGATTGACTTGTTTCTAGAGTCTACCAAGGATATTCGTGATGCCACGGGCCCAGCCGACACGACAAAGTACATGGACGAGCCTCACAATGTGTACAAGTACATCAGAGACTGCTGTGACAAGATCGCCTCCAAGTAATATATGTTTGTCGTCCCAGACTGGTAGGGTAAATGTCATGCGCGAGCAATCAGCAATCCCAGCAGCATCAACATCAGCAACACTGCCATCACATCAGAGTCAGAATAGCCGACGTCAGCAGCCACCACGCTCTGCTGGATTACCATTTCTACTCATAGTCTTATTTCCGCTGCCCTCAAATTTGAGAGTCTTTACACTTTAAGCGACAAAACCGCCACAGTTTCAGAGAGCAATTTGGGATATAGATAAAAGGGGAGGGAGACACAGCCACTCTCAGAGTACTCTGTGAACATGTGAACATCTCACAATAGTCAATCAATAGGCTGTTATTCACTTCTTGTCAATTCTCTGCTAATAAAGTCATTTGCTTGTTTGCTCTTTTCTCTACTCTGTTGCTCTTGTGTTGATCACTGATTAGCTGTTTATTTTTTGTTGTTTTTAGTTTTATTTCCTCTTCTCTCTTTTCCTCAGGAGAAAGAGAAAAAGAGGAAAAGGAAAAGGAAAGCATACCCACACTCCCAATACGCGCAGTAACTAATGGCTGCCAACTAATAAATTTCTGAAGCTGAGAAAATTCTCCGATGCATACTAATTTCCCTAGTAAATATTGGTTGTCTTTGGGTATAGTCTTTGTAGACAGACGGTAACAACTGGCAGACGTGAAAAGTAAAAAGTAAAATAGAACGGAAGCATTTTGCCGTGAGGCCTCGGCGAGAGAGAAGAGAAAAGAGAAAAGAGAAAAGAAAACGACGAAAATACGATTTTAAATTATTTATAAAAGTTAATAAACAAACGGTTCAATCGCTTAAGCCTTATTACTTTCTTATAATATATTTAAACAGTACTATCTTAGTAAATAAAAAATAGACGGGTTAAATAAGTTAACACTAAAAAAAAGAAGAAAAAAAGAAAAAAGAAAGAAAAAAAAAACAACGATGAGAATGCGATTCTAGATTATTCACAAAGGTCAAGAAACAAATAGTTTAATCGCCTAAGCCCTATTGCTTTCTCAAGATGGATCCAAGCAGCACTATCCAGGACTATTGATAGGCGACAGTAGACAAGAGGTAGACGGGTTAGACAACTTAGCACTGGTGGACTGGCACGCCAAGATTTCTGCTGTTTTGCTAGTTTTGCTTTTTTTACATCTGATTTTCCGTCTATTTTGTTCCCTTTATTGCCGATTATTCTCTGAGCTTCTCCGGTTCTTCTCTCTTTGTTTGATTTTGCGGCTCTTCTCTTCACTCGCTTCCCGCTTCGCGCTTGATCCTTTTTCTTTATTCTTTTTCTTTCATCCCTTTGCTCGGTAGAGGCCTGGGGTAGCATCTAGCGACTACCATCCCTTGCATCACGATCTCAGATCGTGAGACATTCTTAAACGTAGCAAGTAGCAGATGCTTAAATACTCCAATCAAACATCGGAGCTGATACCGGGCATTCTCAATATTACACAACTATCTTTCATCAACTTCACATGCTATTCATGACCACCGAGTCTCTCTCGCAAACCAAAAGAATAGATCCATGCAGCCATGTGTCGACGCTTGGCAAGGTCGAGGCTCCCGTCGACCATTGTGGAGGCTCGTCTCTTCCGTTCTTTTAGAGTATCGTAGTTGCAGTTGAGGTGGTGGCGGCATGTGGCACAACGACTGACCTGTCAAACAAGCTGGGTTAATTATCAGGGTACGAAGTAAAGTCAGGGTCAGGGTCAGGGTCAGGTCCAGGGTCAGGTCAGCCATCATCCATGCTAACGGTCTAACTCGCATGGGAGATATTAAAGTACAAAGATGGGGCAGTATGTAGAAAATAGAAAATAAAGTGAACGGTGATGCTGGGATACTTTGCTTTGAATTAGTATTCAGTCTTTTTGAATATTTGATGACTTGTTGATTATCTTTGTATTGACTTATCTTCTTGACGTCGTCTATACTTCATCCAGTCAATGCCAGAATTGGTTCGTGGGATTGATACTTTCGCTGTGCGTTGCCGTGTAGCTTTCCTCTCGTTTTGATTTTGATCTTCGTGGTTTTGATTTTGAAATCGAACACCTGCCTCCTCTCCCCTTCTTGATCACTACTTCTTCTCATCGTCTCGTCTCTCTTCGTCTCTCTTATAAATTATCCTCGACTCATCTACTCTCGCTCTCCCCTGCTCTCATCTACCCCCAAATTGCACCAAAACTATTGATTTTTAGCCGCATCCCAAGTGTAGTATTGACTCTGGACTAAATACCTTGCTCGTCTAACGTTTGGCTTGTAGTTAGCGCCAATAGTCTGGTGATCCGATCGCACCCTGTCTTACGTCGTACTCTTTACTCGCTGTGCTGTCACCTCAATGTCTCACTGGCTTACTCGGCATCTCCCGAGTTAAGCTACGCATGCAACGACAACAACGTCCAGCATAAGCACGAACCACAACCACATTACAAGTACTTCCATACGATTGCCATCCACCCAGCCCAGCGGGTCGATGCACCCAGTGGAGGAGTGGCTTTCTTTACTTTGTCTCTTCCTACTCGGCTCGTACTTTCTTCTCTCTAGCCAGGAGCTGAAACCCTATTCTGGACTGGTCTGTGGCGACAATGTATGAGAGGCAGAGGAGCCGTCGACTGTAGTCTGTAGAGAAAGAAATGCCAACAGCCTACAGACGCCACAAGTCCTTGTTCATTCTGTTTTGTCTGTGAGCTGGTTTGGTACGTTTGACGTCGACAGACTTGTACGCAACGGGATACAATATTCAAATTGTTCGCAGACAGTGACGCTTCTGTAACTCTCTATGTATTAGTATCTCTATTGCGGAAGAACATGTACAAGTAGGCAACACGGACATGATTACTAGATGTAGACGGCTGGCTAGAGGCTGGCTATCTGACTGGGACTGCTCCAGCCTCCAGCCTAGAGTCTTCAGTCTCCATCCACGCAATAGTAGGGCCACGATGATAGTGGCCGGTGTGGCAAAGAGGGCAACGGGTTGGGGGCGGTTCCAGGAGTAGATGTGAAAACTGAGAATAAATCAATAGAAGAAATGAAGACTGTTAAAAACAAAACAATATTTACAGCGAGCGAGGCAACAGCAAAACGGGGACACCGTCGCATTGGGCTACGGAGAAGATGTCTAGATACGGCTGAACTTGGACGAGTACGGGGTAGTGTCGATGTGATGGTAGATGGCAATTATGTGTTGGTCGAGATATATCCTTTTGATTATCCCCCCTTCTACTCTCTTCTTCTGTTCTCTCCTTTCTCCCCCCCCCTCCCCCCCCTCTCCCTTTTGTTCCCTATTCCCCTCTTTGACAACCGAGCATCGACAGTCACGATACCGTCGTGCCCTTGCTCGTCATGAAGTACATTGCACTGCTCGGCCTGCTTGGCCAGGCTGCTGCGTCAGGTGAGACACATTTTGTTACATATTTGTTTGAATATTAGGACTGCAAACCTGAACGAATCTAACCTCCTAGCATGCAAGAGACGGGACATTATCGGCAACCAGAACCAGGTGTCGACTAGCCATGATTTTGTCTTGTCATCGTGTATGTTGTGTCTGTAATAGTAATATGTAGATGGAGAAGAAGGATGCTGACTATAAAGCCGTGTCAGCTACCGTGGCTGCAAGTTCGTCGTTGGCGTCGACTTTAACAACACCAACCACGTCGTTGACCACTACATCAATATCGACAACGTATACGTCTACGTCTACGTCGACTACGTCGACTACAGCTGGCCCGCTGACAGCCATCACTGTCGCCCCGACTGGCCCCTTTACAGCCATCAACGCCGCCATCGCCTACGCCCAGAGCAACGCCATTCCCACCGTCACCGTCAAGCAGGGCACCTACACCGAGAGCGTCTCCATCCAGGCCACCGCTGCCGTCACCATCGTCGGCGAAACTGCGTCTGGCAGCAGTTACGCAAACAACCTGGTCACCATCGCCAACGCCGGCCTCGCCGTCAACTATGCCGCCGGCTCTGCCGCCCACCTCGGCTTCACCTGGCGCAACATCAACTTCAACAATACCGGTACCACCTCCACCACCGGCGTCGTCTACCTGCGCGGCGCCAAGAACGCCTTTTACAGCTGCCGCTTCGTCTGTGCAGGCTCCGTTTGCCTGACCGGCAGCTACTCGGCCGGCCTCATTGCCAACTCGTACATTGACGGCTACGACAAGCTCGTCTACGCGTACCCGTCCTGGTACATCTACGGCACCACCCTGACCGCCACCAACAACAACGCCCTGCTCGTCTACAACCAGGGTGTCGTCGCCAACGGCGCCCAGCAAAACTCCACCGTCGTCTTCGACTCGAGCGCCGTCGTGCAAAAGGCCGGCGCCACCAACAAGAATGTGTACCTGGCGGCGGCCAACTCGCTTGGCGGCTCCGTCGTCGTCTACCGCAACACGTCGCTGGCAGGCATGATTGCCGGCACGGGCGCGTATGCCGACACCAAGACCATGACGTCGCCCAACACGTACATTGAGTTCAAGACGACGGGTGCCGGCAGCTACTCGAGCAATGCCGCCCTCAGAGCCGGGCACGTGCGGTGGGTGACTGACGCGTCCGTCATGGCGACCTATGAGCTGCCGTCGTTCTTTGCGAGCGTCCACTACACGGTGGCGACGACGAGCACGTCGTGGATCGACAGCGCCGTCATGGACCAGATCCAGGCCGACGATGCCCAGCAGGATGCCACAGCAGTGACGTCCACGTCCACCTCGGCGACGTCCTCGTCAACCACGTCTACATCGACCACCTCTACTGCTCTGACTGCGTCGACCACCTCCACGGCTGCTCCCACTGCCACCGGCTGTGTCCTGCCCACCACAGTCCCCTCGACTGCCCTCGTTGTTGGCCCTGCTGGCTCGTGCGCCAACTACACCTCCATCTCCGCCGCCGTCGCTGCCCTTCCTGTTGATGCCACCACCCAGTACATCTACATCCTGTCCGGCGTCTACACCGAGAAGATCATCTTCCCCAACGGCCGCACCGGTGCCACCACCTTCCGCGGCCAGTCGGCGTCGCCCCTGTCGCAGTCCTCCAACAACGTCACCGTCTACACCTCCGGCGCCGTCCTGTCCAGTGCCGGCGGCTCGGCTGCCACCGGCGCGTTCCAGTCCACCCAGTACTACACCAAGCAGCTGACCTTTTACAACATCAACTTTATCAACACCTACACGCCCACCACCAACTACCAGGCCGTCGCCGTGTCTATCAAGGCTACCAAGGCCGCCTTCTACAGCTGCGGTATCCAGTCCTCCCAGGGCTCGCTGCTGCTGAACTACGGCACCTTTTACTTTAGCAACTGCCGCATCGAGGGCACCACCGACTTTGTCTGGGGCCAGGGCGCCGCCTACATCTACAACTCGCGTGTGATTACCGACGGCACCGCCACCGGCCAGACCATTGCCGCCCAGCAGTACCAGTCCTCGGTCGGCTCGTCGTTCCTGGTGTTTGACACGTGCGCCGTCGTCCCGGCCTCCTCGGCCCTGCCCCAGGCGTCGACCTACCTGGGCCGCGACTACTCGGCCACGGCCAATGTGAGCTTTGTCAACTCGTACCTGGACGCGCACATTGCGGCTGTCGGCTGGAAGCTTGCGTCGTCGACGACGGTCAAGTTTGTCGAGGCCAACAACTCGGGTCCGGGTGCGTCGACGTCGGGCCGCCCGTCCGTCGTGTCTCTGCTCAGCAGCAGCTCGGCCTACTCGGCTGCCGGCGTTCTCGGTGATGTCAGCTGGCTCGACACGGCCGCCATTGCCCCCTTTGCTGGTTTCCCCGATTCAGTGTATGCTGTCGTCCCCACGACGACGAGCACGAGTGCCACCACAAGTGCTACTTTGTCTGCCACTACCGCGGCGTCTACCTTTACCGTCGCGCCTACGCCCACGGCTGGCCAGTACGGCACCGTCATGTCCGCCGTCGCCGCCCTGCCCAACGACGGTAAGGCCTACGAGATTGCCATTCTCGCCGGCACCTACAACGAGCAGGTCTGGGTCAACCGCACCGGCAAGGTCACCCTGCGCGGCGAGACGACGTTTGTCAACGACTACACCCAAAACACCGTCACCATCCAGTTTGCCTATGGCGTGCTCACCAGTGCCGGCCAGAACGAGCTGACGCCCGTCATCAATGCCAAAAAGACCGACGGCTCCGGCCTGGCCTTGTACAACATCAACTTTATCAACACCAACCCGCAGACCAGCAACACGGCCGCGCTCGCGGCGGACTTTTACGGCGCCGCCATGGCCGCCTACGGCTGCTCCTTCAAGGGCTTCCAGGACACGCTGCTGGCCAACCAGGGCGTGCAGGTGTTTAGCAACTGCTACATCGAGGGCAGCGTCGACTTTATCTGGGGCTACAGCAAGGCCTACTTCCACCAGTGCTACATTGCGTCCAACACGGCGGGCGCGTATATCACGGCACAGAACCGGCCGAGTGCCGCGTGGGCGGGCGGTTTCGTCTTTGATACCTGCTACGTCACGTACACGTCGTCATACAGTCTGACCAGCACGGGCACAACCTACCTCGGCCGCCCCTGGTCGCAGTATGCCATTGTCGTCTTCATGAACTCGTTCCTCGACAAGCACATCAACCCTCTGGGCTGGACCACGTGGTCGACGAGCTCGCCCAACACGGCCAATGTGATCTTTGGCGAGTTCAACAACTCGGGCCCGGGCAGCTGGACATCGTCGACGACGCGCGCCTCGTTTGCCACCAACCTGACCGAGTCGGCGGCGGCCTCGTACGCGCTGTCGTCGTGGATCGGCAGCACCTCGTGGCTCGACACCCCTGCCTACAACTATGTCCCCAGCTACAATCTGAGCGCTCCCGTGACGACAACCACGACGACTCCCACGACCGCTGCCGTCTGGGCGCACCCGACGAGCGGTACGACGCCGCCTGCTGGTGCCGTGCTGGTGTCTGTCAATGCCACGGTCGCCGGCTCGTTTGGAAACCTGACCAGCGCTCTGGCCAGCCTGCCCAGCGACTCGTCGACGCAAATTGTGTTTGTGTACCCGGGCACCTACAACGAGCAGGTCCCCGCGCTCACGCGTGCCGGTCCCGTCATGATCATTGGCTACTCGGACACCGCGCCCGGCTCGTCGTACGACAGCAACCAGGTCACCATTACCAACGCGCGTGGCCTGTCTGTCAGCCCCGTGCCCGCTGGCCACAGCAACGCCGAGACGGCCACGTTTGCCACGGCGTCGACCGTCACCAAGGTCAGCCTGTACAACATTGACATTGTCAACTCGGACAACCTGGACGGCGCCATTTCCAGCTACGTCACGCTCGCCGGCAGCATCTACGGCAACCACGTTGGCTTCTACGGCTGCACGTTTATCGGCTGGCAGGACACCCTGCTGACGGGCGCCAGGGCCGGCTACCAGTACTACGAGAGCTGCTACATTGAGGGCGCCATTGACTTTATCTGGGGCTACAGCAAGGCCTACTTCAAGGGCTGCACCCTTGGAGCCAAGCGGGCCAAGTCGGCCATCACGGCGCACTCGCGCGCGTCGCTGTCGGCCATTGGCGGCTACATCTTTGACCAGTGCCTGTTTACGGCAGCGCCCGACGCCACGGTCGATCTCACAAAGCAGGTGTACCTGGGCCGGCCGTACAACAGCTACGCGCTGGTGGTGATCAAGAACTCGTACCTGGACGACACGATCCAGCCGGCCGGATGGAAGGTGTGGAGCGCGACGTCGCCCAACACGGACCACATTACGTTTGCCGAGTACAACAACAGCGGCCCGGGCAACTGGGAGAACAATGCGGCGGCGCGTGAGGCGTTTGAGAACTGCACGCTGCTCACGAGCGACACCTACCCGCTGGCGTCGGTCATGGACAGCACCGACTGGATCGACCTGACGTACTGGGACTCGATCGTGACGCCGACGCCGGCTGTGGTCAACACGACGACACCTGCCGGTGCCGAGTATGACGGTACTGTCCCGCCTGCGGGCGCCTTTATCGTGTCCAAGACCGCTCTTGCGTCGGGTGCCGATTCGTCGACGACAACCTACACCACGATCCAGTCGGCCCTCGACGCCATTGCCGCATCCACGGCGACCGCATCGAGCAAGTTCACTGCCATTGTGTTCATCTACCCGGGCACCTACACGGAGCAGCTCGTGCTCAACAAGTCGGGCACCACCATCTTCATGGGCTACTCGGACAACACGGGCGACTACACCAAGAACCAGGTCACCATTACCTACAACTACGGCGTCGACACCCAGTCGGACCAGTCCAACTCGGACTCGGCCACCGTCTACGCCACGGGCAACTACTTCCAGGCCGTCAACATCAACTTTGCCAACACCTTTGGCACCACGCAAGACTATGCCAGCCTGGGCTTTGCCGTGCGCAGCAGCAAGTACGCCGGCCTCTACGGCTGCCAGGTCTACGGCAACCAGGACGCGCTGCTCATCAACGGCTTCCTGTTTGCCTACAACACCTACGTCGAGGGCAACGTGGACATGATCTGGGGCAGCGGCGCCGCGTACTTTTTGAACTCGACCATCTCGCCCAACGAGGACGGCGTGTCCATCACCGCCGACAAGCGCGCGACCAACACGACGGCAGCCGGCTTCGTGTTTGACCAGTGCCGTGTGACGCCCGCCAACGGCGCTTCGTTCAGCACGGTCAGCCTGGGCCGGCCCTGGAACAACCTGGCGCGCGTCGCCTACATTGGGAGCTACCTGGGCTCTCTGATCCAGCCGGCCGGCTGGAGCCAGTGGTCCAAGAGCACGCCGCGGACGGACGGCGTCATCTTTGGCGAGTATGCCAACTACGGCCCGGGCGCGTCGACGGCAGGCCGTGCCAGTTTCGCGACACAGCTGACGGCGGACTCGGCTGCCCAGTTTGAGCTTGCCAACTTCTTTGCCACGACGGCCTGGATCAACATGACTCTGGTGGACGTGACTCCTTTCTCGGCCGGCAATGTCACCATTCCCGTGGTCACAACGACAGCGTCCACCCTGACAACGTACCTGACCACCACGACCACCACGACGGCCACGACCATGACGATCCAGACCACAACGGCCGTGACGACCACCAAGGAGACGCTGACAACCACGATCGCTGCGGCAGGCACCACCACCACCATCAAGTCCACCACGACGCTGGATGTCGGGACCACCATTACGCCCACGCCGGCTGTCGTGGCCGTGACCACCACGACGACCGGCAAGACCACCACCACCATCGGCGTCACCATTAACGAGAATGTCGAGACTATCACTGATGTCACGACCACGACGGTCAATGTCGGCACTACTGTGACGCCCGTGCTTATCACGACAGCCACAATCACGTCGACGGACGTGTCGTCGACCACCAAGCTAGTCACGGTCGCGGCCGCCACCAGCACGGTCAAGTCGTCCACCACCATTACGTCCACGGTCACGTCGATGCCCAAGGCCAGCACCGTCAAAGCGTCTACCACCATTACGGTACTGTCGACGGTTACGAAGTCGGCCAAGGCCGTGTCGGTCACAAGCACGAGCACTGTGACCGTCGGTAACACCGACGCCAAGACGACAACGGCCAAAGCGACGACGAGCACGTCGACTGTCTTTACGACGACGACCAAGACGACGACCAAGAAAACCACTCTGAGCTGTATCCCGACGGCCGCCAAGCTCAAGCGCGGTCTTGAGGTTGAGGTTGAGGTCGAGGTCGAGGCCCAGCTCAACATTGAGGAGGCCCGCGAGCTGGCGGCCCGCGACTTGGAGGCCCGCGCTCTGGCGTACGTGACCACCACCGCGACGGCCGCGGCGACCAAGACGACAACGACAACGGCCTACACCACGTTTAGCACCGTCGTCAAGACGACCGTGGCCACCGTTCCCGGTGTGACGTACACGGCAACGTCGGCGATCACCAAGACCACCGGCAAGACGTCGACCATCAAGCCCACAACGACCGTTGTGACTGTCACGTCCGCGTCCATTGCCACAAAGTACTCGACCACGACCCTCCAGGGCAGCACCGTGACAGTCTCGTCGACGGCCACCAAGACCACCGGCAAGACCACTACCCTGAAGACGGCCACGTCGACCGTCACTGTGTCTGTCGTGATCTCGACGACGACGACGGCCACCAAGACGACGACGCTGTCGGCCGTCACCACGACGTCGGTCAGCACGGTCTTGAAGACAACCACGTTGAAGCTGCCTGCCGCCACGTCCACCACAACGACGAGCAAGACCACGACGGTCAAGTCGACGACGACGATCCCGGCAACGACGACGACCAAGTGGAAGACGACCACCACCACCCTCAAGTCGACGGCGACGGTCACGGTGCAGTCGACGGTCCTCAAGACGAGGACGAGCAAGGTGACGCAGACGGTGACGAGCACGGTGACGAGCACGAAGAAGGGTGCCGCAGCGTGTACCAACTAGTTTTTGATTTATGGTTTGATGTTTTTTTTTTTGTTTTTTTTGGGCTTTTTAGTTTTGTTATTAATTTTGTTAATGCTTTGCTTTCAATATCTTTCCCGCTCTTATTCTTACACTCTTTTTATTATATAATTACAGAGGCTATATGATGTAGATAGTACCTCTTCTCTTCTTTTATTATTTTATATTCTATTCTCTATTTATTTGTATTCTCTTTTACTTCTTTATCCTTCCTCTTACTCAGACAGCTATTAATTCAAACCATGCTGTCGTTACCGTTGATGAACGCGATCTATTATAGGGTGTGGTATGACTAGCTTTGAGTAAACATCATGGCAGGATATAATATGCTAGACGGCGTAGCTTTCATCGTCGACATTATAGGCGGCTGTCACACTTGGAGATTTATATATCTTGAAATAATCATAGAAACATATTCTGTAAAGTCCACCTCCTAGTGGCATCGCATGCATCAAACACCAACGCCAGCCAGCAAATAACCTCTCACATATTACACCACTCGCGTGCGTCTTTCTAGATTTTCAAGTTTCTTGTTGCAGCTTCTTCTTTGTCAACTTGTGTTTGTCTATTTGTCTATTTGCATTTTGATAATTTACCACTTCTTTGTTCCTTATGACTGCTCGGCCCTGCCCGAAGGACTGGGTTCTGTAGAGATTCTTAGAGTATAGAGATTCTTAGAGTATAGAGTATTTTAGAGTCTAGAGTAGGGTAGTTTAGAGTCTGCAGTCGGCGTCGGTGAGGGAGTCTCGAGTCTGGAGACCGGAACACGAGCTGGACACTACTCGCCTACAGACGTTCTAGAAACTCCTCCAATACGACATTGCAGTGCGCAGCGCGCAGCCACAGCTCGAGCCTGAGCCTAGACTCGGCAGGGTACAGAGCAGGCCAGCCGTTGAATAATAAGTGATAGACAGGTCTAGAAACCTGCAGAGGTCTGCTGCTGCATACGGACTGGTGACTGGCGGGCGATTTGCTTGTGATTGTGGCTTGGACTCTAGTCTTGGACTCGTCACGAGAGCCTTGCTACTGCAACTGTTCCTGGCATCTCCGTATACCTGATCCTGATCCTGCCGCTCTATGTGCCTCTACGCCGTCTTGTCGCCTCTCCATCTCCTGCTCCTCCGCTTTTCTTGCTTATGCTCACCTCCAGCCGTGCCTCACCCAGGTCCAGTCTATGCCTACATCTTTACCAACGCCTCGTCTCATCACTTGTTACTTCTCATTCCTACTCACACTTCCATTCACATTTCCACTCCCGCATTTCTTCCGCGTCTATCCACTAGTCATAATCTCCGCTGTAATAGATGCCGTCTTGACCTTGAATATTCAGTCCAATTTCGGTATGCTATCCTATTAGATAATTAGGTACTATTTCGACTTAATCGCCACTTTGTTTTGATTTAAACTTTACTATCGTTATTCATTCTCGCTATACTCTCTCCTGGTCCATTTTTTCATATAAACCACTCTCACACCTGTTCTATATCTCCTGCTGTTCCAAATCTCGTACAATGCGCTCCTCTGGTAGCAATCGAAGCAGCTAGCAACTAAGAATACTAATAGCAATTAGGATAACAGGAGCTAGGAACAAGAGGAGAACAAGGAGCGGATGACCCCTACTGGTGGATATCTTAATTTAGCCATGGTGGTTGATAGCCAACAAGTGTCGTTGCGAGTGTCGTTGATACTGGCCAATCAGAGGCCGTGGTGGATAGCACGGGGGCCAGTCGGCAGGCTGACATTCGTTCATGTTAGTGTTTGTATTTTGCAGCTTCGTCTTTGGCTTCAATCGAGTTGGGTTTCAAGTTTAAATTTTCTATTTTCTTTTCTATTTTCTTGCTATTTCCTATTCTTGTTCGAAAGTGATTCTATTCTCTTCTACATGGCTCCTCTGCAGGTTTTTACTTTAGCACTCTACATCTATATTAGATCTACTACTACTGAAATCCTACATCCCACTCTTGCGTACTGCTTTGCTCACTACAACACTGTCTGTCGGTCACCCGACCGCCCAGGCGGCTTTGGCCAAGTTTGACTGAAACAGCAAAAGACAGTTTGAGACAAGTCTCATGTGGCTGTAGAAGTCAAGACTGGAAGCATAGGAACAAGTATGTGCATATCGACCAAGCCTAGCTGCATAGACCTCGGATATTAGATGTTAGATGTTATTATATTCTATTCTGCCACAATTTGTTCTACATCTTCACGCCTGCATCCTCCATGCTATGCACTAGAGTAGGATCCGGAATTTCCGATTCTTCCTTGCCGGTCTAGAAGATGCAGAAGCCCAGTAGATGCAGGTGCATATATAGTACTGATGATAAAAGAGTACAAATCAGTACATGAGATCATACCCGTCAATTTTATGGCGGAATCCATCATATTACGTTATTAAGTGCAGTTCCTAATTCGGAAACACGAGCCGGTTCAGTGTGTTAACAGCTGCTAATACTTCTTAACAGCTCTTAACAGTTCTCAACAGCTGTGACAGTTACGTTCACAGCAGTTAACAGTCAACAGCTTTAACAGTCAACACCCCGAACGGCTAATTAAGGCTAACCAAGGATTGCTTCGGGTAATATTGTGTAAATACTGTGCTATACCGAGTAGTGGAGTTTGGTCTAATTATTTCAGATCCTTGAAAGCGCTCTACTTCTACTTCCACTCCTACTTCTATGGAGTACTTGTGAGCTCCGGCTCGCTGCCGTGCCAAGGTGTAGAGAAATAGAGGTGTGGTATGATAAAGGCAGAAGGTATAGCTTGTAAAGCTCAAAATGTGTCTGAATATATCAAAATATATCAAAAATATCTAAATATAAACAAACAAAAGCTATGAAATGGGTTAACGACCAATCGAATACGAGAAGTTCCGTGAGTAGATATAGACATTCAAGAACAGAGCGAGCGCTGAGAAGAACGGAACAAATGGTATTCCAACTGTATATAAGCTTCTATTGACACGGAATATAGATGCGAATGCGAATGCATCTGCTTATACTTGTCTTGTCCAACATCAATCTCAATTGACAATACTATATCACCAAGAGCCTTCCATTGCCAGTAGATCTGGCTATTTTAACAAATCAAGATAAATAATGCCATTTGTTTTACCATCCAGTTTATTGTATATTTTATTGATATTTACCAATTGCATTTATCGACCTCTACATCTCGGTGACTGTGGTCAGGCTCAGATGTCCTAAGCTGCTCCTTCATCTGTACGTTCCTTCGCGGAGATCGCAATAGACTATTCTATTTTATATAGCTTCACCTGTGCAGGCTTTGTGATCTCTATATCTTTTATTTATACATGTCATGCCCAGTACGGTTTTCTCGCATACATCCCAGTCGACAATCTGTGCCGGCTCTGTGCAGCCATTCACGCAGCCGTGCCAACGCAACCAACCGACTTTTATATTATATAATATACACATAAGGAACAAAAGAATAATGCTACTACACGAGAAAGGCCTCCATTACTCGATTCCTATTCTGTCTTCTGTCTTCTGCCCAGCTGGCCTGGCCATCAGATCCTATAGCCGCGCCGCACCAGCATAGCCTCTGTGTTATTGTCTATATTATGGACATGCACTTTTATTCAATTCATTTGTATTTATTCTGTATTTATTTAGCCTTTTATAAATTGTATATATATTTCCTTTCCAGCATCATCTTCCTCCCCAGCTCACTCAACAAGCTCACCTATTGCCCACTCCGTTAACGGCCACTATCTGTACTCAACTTTGTCTATACTTGCTCATATTAATATACTATTTCAAGTAGCTCATAATCCAATTATTTTACACCGCTTAACTCTTGTCTTTGCCGCCGTATCTGTCTCGACGTTCACAGCTTCGTACTCCGCTAGGTACCTGCTGCTTGTCTAGTGGAACGCTCTTGTTAACGCTAGCGGTCTAGTCTACCTAAATCAAAGAAGTAAGACTTGACAAAGTACCCACTGTAGCAGGGTCTTAGCACCCCACCTGCCCTGTTTGTATTGCATTTGATTTGCAGCGTCGCTCCTTCTCTGCGGTGTCTGGGGAGTCTCCTTCCTTTTCCGCACTTCCCCTCTCTAAACTACTCGGTGTTTGCTCGCCACCTATTTAACTTTAAGTACTCTAAATGCTCTAAATGCTCTAAATAAAACTCTTATATTGCCCACTATGGCTTCTAGAAGCGCATCCTGAAACCGATATTTGCTACTCCAACTCATCTCCTCTCTCCAACGACTCGAGACTCGACGTCTCATCAAAGAATAGAAAGCGCAAATAACGAATTAAACTTGTACGAAATATAAATAGAATATTCGCATCTTTAACTGTATTAGTCGGCCCCAGAATGCGGGTCGGTCTTTCCTTCTTTTTTCGTTTCTTCTTCTTTCCTCTTTCTACTTTTACATTCTACTGCTCTTTCCGCACTCACACGCTACTGTATGCTATCGTTATCACCATACTCACTGCAGCTAGGCTGTCGACCGTCTCTAGCAAACTCGTCGCTCAACTAACTCTATCTCGCCCTCACTTTACAATACCACTCTCGTTTGTTTCACCTGTTTGGATTTATCGACTTGCAGATTTTGTATTTTAAAAGTATTCCTCGGCTGTTGTATTTCTATCCTCTCTCTTTCCCTCTCTTTTCCTCTCTTTTCCTCTCTCTGTCATTGACAGCACGCAACAAAGACCGCTAACAAGTAAAATAAGATACATGGATGTAAATAACAAAGTTAAAAGATAACGACTGCCAAATAACACAAAGAACTAGTAACTACAGCCAAACTATACAATATCTTTGTACCAGCCTCCAATACGGTAAAACAGTCTTTTTTTCTCTACTTATTTTACCATTTAAACTTGTATTTAGTTTTAATTGCTCGCTCTTTCCTCTTTAGCTCCTCCACCCTCCGCCCACCTCTTTCTCCTCTGGGGCCCTTGCCATCTCCCGGCAAGGCAGCCAAAGAGAGCGAGCCCGGCCGTTGTCCGCTGTCCGTTGTCTGTCTTGTGCTGTTGCTCCTGCCCGCTGTGTCTGTTACAAGTCCCCGTCTCACTGTTGGTCGCTCCTTCTTCTTCCAGCCGTCCTTTTCTGTGCTCTCAATCGCAATCATCAATCGCCAATCTCGCAATCCTGATCCCGACTCTCCCATTCTCTTCCCCTCACTTATCTCTCTCACACTCGCTATCTTTGTGTTTTTACATATTATGCTTTAACTCTTTCCTTCATTTACTCTTATCTACTCCCCTTTACTCACACTACTCACACCGCGACTCACCTTATTGCATTTGCCAGTCATATGTCAGTCATCTGCCAGTCTGCCATTCGCCCGCTTTGCCTGCTGCTCGTTCGATTCTTCTCGGCATCTTGCTTGGCTTCTCTCCAGTCAGATCAGCACATCCTTCACTGCTAACCCGATTTACCTCTGACTCGCCCGCATCTACTCAATCTACAACTACTCAGCCAAGACTTTCGACTTCCACCTGTCACATCTCGCTTCGAGCACGGACCGGCTTTTGTCGGCAATCTTCTTCATTCTATTTAGCCTTCTTTCACCAGGCTTCAACTGTACCTCAACACACCTCACTCACACTCACACTCACCCACCTCGCCATGGCTATGATGGGCGGCTCCGCCTGGAACGGCCAGGACCAGGGCCTCCATCCCTCCTCCGCCCCCGTCGGCGACGACGAGTTCCAGCAGTTCCTCGATCTCAACGGCATGGGCACCCTCGCCGACAACATTCACTTTGACTTTAACGAGCAGCCTCACTCGCATGCCCACTCGCAAAATCACAATGCCCACAATGCCCACAACCCTCATTCAATACACCACAACACCCCTATGGCCCCGGCCACCGACTCGCTCGTCGTCGACACCCCCATGACCGGCGCACAACACCCGCCCGGCCTGCTCGCTCACCCGCAAAATCCTCACCAACAACACTCTCATCCCCAGCAGCAGCAACACCTCCCGACGACAGACGCACCCCTTACCTCTACCCCCCTCATGCCCTCGCAAAACGCCAGCGATGCCATTACTGAAATCGACGCCCAGATCCAGTACCTCCAGCAGCAGCGCATGCAGCAGCAGCAGCGCCAGATCGACGAGCAGAATGTCGCATTTTTCACACGCCAGAACCACATCGTGCCTCCCACACCCCAGAGTCTCGAGATCCAGGCTGGCACCCACTACTTTGCCTCGCCCGACCCGCGCTCCCATCCGCAACAGCACCCTCACCACCCTCACCACCCTCACCAGTCGCAACATCCGCATCACCAGCAGTCGCACATCTACGACCGCTACCAGCACTTCAAGGACCCGCAGGACATGTCATTTACTCCCCTAGTGTCGCCCGCCGTCACACCTCTCGAGACCCAGTTCTCCATCGACACACAGTTTACCGTCCCTGGCGCCTACTTTAGCCCCCTCACATCGCCTGCTCTGCATGCCCAGACTGATACCAGCGCCGTCTTTGACCCGCGCCTGGCCTCGAGTGCGTCGCCGCTCGATATGGACTTGGAGATGCCCCCGGCTGCCACCGTGACAACACCCACTACGCCGACAAGTGTGCCGCCCACCTCGTCTCCCTCTGCCACCGTCGCACCCACCACTTCTTCTGGCGACCTTGCCAAAAAGGCACGGAAAAACAATGCCTCAAAGGCCCGCAGCAAGGCCAATGTGCGCCAGTCGCCCATCACCAAGCCCATGCGCAAGAAGTCGACGACGACCCCCATTATTAACGCCCAGGTCCTCGACCAACTCGCAGAGACCTTCGAGCACGGCGCCCTGTCGTCGCCCGTGATCATGCAGCAGCAGCAGCAGCAGCAGCAGCAGCCCTCGTTTGGCGGTAGCCGCATGACGGGTGTGCACATGACTTTGTCTGCCGGCACCACCGACTCGGAGAACGACTCTGTATCTCCCGAGACGCTGACCGATATGCCGCCGCCGCCACTTCCCACAAAGCCACGGTCAACACGGCCGTCGCCCTATCTGCACCCGCAGAACCCGCTGCAGAGCTCTGTCGTCGGCATTTCACTCAATGGTGGCGGCTTCCCATCGCCTGCTACGCCCGCATCGCTCATGAAGCTCGCGTCGCCCAAGCAAAAGTCGCACAAGGCATCGCCGCTCGTCAGTGCTGCAAATAATGCCGCCCGCAGCAGTCATAACAGCAGCAACAACTCGGCCACGGCATCGGCTCACAACACCCCCGGCACCGTCGCCGCCAATGCCAACGTTGCCAACGAGCACATTGAGAACTTTGAGCTGCCCGAGTCCCTCAGCATGGATTTCCAAAAGTCTCTGCCGCCATCGTCAACTGTGATCACCAGTGCTCCTTCGCAAGATGTCAACCTTTCTGTTACCGCCTCGCCCTCGTTGGATCCTACTACCACCACTGCACGGATGACACCCGGCAACCCCTTCCAGCACCCCATGCACTCGCCATCCCTGTTTGCCAAACCTACCGGATCGGCTACGCACAGTCCCCAGCTCCTGCCCGGCGGCACTCCGCTGCTGGGTGCTGCGTCGCGCAAGACGCCACAGATGCTGGCGCGCTCGTCTAGCATAAGTCTTGGCAGCGGCAACAGCAAGAAGCGGCCCAGTATTTCGTCGGTGCAGGTGTCGCCCGCACTGCGGCCCAAGATCTCGCCCAGTATCAAGCCCCTGCTGCCTGGTGTGCCCGGTATGGGTACCAGTATGAGCATGTCTGCCGTCGAGGACCAGGCGTCGCTCCTGCTGGCCAGCAAGTCCAACTACCAAAACATCCTCGAAGGCAACACCGTGCCCGGCGTCTCGTACCCGAGCGAGCTGTCGACCAACCTGACATCGAAGCGCACGTCGCACAAGATCGCCGAGCAAGGCCGGCGCAACCGCATCAATCAGGCGCTGCAAGAGATTGCCACACTGCTGCCGCGCCCGCCACCAGACGACGACGCTCCCGAAACAGGATCCGGGGGCGATGTCGACAAGGATGGCAAAGATGGTAAAGACAAGGAAAAGGACGACAAGAAAAAGGACAAGGCTGGTGCGACGCCCAACAGCAAGGCCAGTACAGTGGAATCAGCTATTGAGTACATCAAGCAGCTCAAGAAGGAAGTGGCCGATCTGACGGCACGGGCCGAGGCAGCAGAAGCCAAGCTGCGGCAAAAGGATGATGAGATGGTCGCTTAGAGGTCTTGAAAGGCGTCTACAGAATCTACGAGAAGTAATAAAAGGTGTCGCGGATGATTTGAGGCGGTAATACCTATTTTGCATATTTGCACTGTATCTACACTGGTGTTTGGATTGGCTTTGGATTGGTTTATTGGTTTGATGGTGTGGTTTCTACAGGACTGGAGAAAGGATGCGGATATACCATATAATTATACAAAAGACATGCAGGCGTTTAAATTCGAGCATCTATGAGCAGCAGTCGGAATTTATCATTTCCATAAATCCATTATTTTATTACTTATAGTAAAGTGCACGTGACTTGGCGACAGAGGAGGGGCGCTGTCGCGTCTACCTAACGCGTCTTGTAATGGCGGTCGTGCCTACCGTATCAGGTGGCAACGACAAGAGTTGTATAGTGTATTCTGTATAATATTATATACTATATACTAGGCAGCAGCAGATTCAAGTATAGAGTGATATTTGAGGCAAATACCATCTCTGCCATTCTGCAATGGTCTTTGACCGCTGCCGCCGAAATGGACGACGAGTTTGACGAGTTTGACGATTTCGAGTTTAGCGGTGTTGTTGCCGACGAGGATCTGATGGCCCTGGAGGCGGCGGCAACCTCAGCCGCCTCGGCCGCGTCGACGGGAACGGCATTTCAGACATTTCAGCCGGCATCGACCTTTGCCCGGCCAAGTCTGCCGCGGCCAAATGGCGATAGTGGCAATAGCGGCAACAGTGGCAGGCCGATTGCTGATATCATCAAGTCCCTCCCCCCCACGACACTCTCACGCCACGAAGAGCTGGACGACCTCCCGTCAGACGCGTTTGACAGTTCCCTGATGAGCATTGCCGGCGGCAGCAGCAGCAACGGAACTGGCCGGCAGCTCGCCCGCTTCCCCAGCCAGCAGACATCGTTCCGCCAGACGACGCTCCACGGCGACACGCTGCAGGAGGAACCCTCGCAGCACCAGCACACCTCAAACTATGCCTATGTTGCCGACCTGGGGCCCGAAAAGGTCACCCACCACAAGACCGACAAGGAGGCCATGAAGACGTGGGTCTACCCGACGAACCTGGGCGCCATCCGCGACTACCAGTTCAGCATCGTCAAGAGCAGCCTCTTTAGCAACACCCTCGTCGCGCTGCCCACCGGCCTGGGCAAGACCTTTATCGCCGCCACCGTCATCCTCAACTTTTACCGCTGGATGCCCGACGCCAAGCTCATCTTTTGCGCGCCCACAAAACCCCTCGTGTCCCAGCAAGTCGACGCCTGTCTGCAGATCGCCGGCATCCCGCGCTCCGACACCGTGCTGCTCACAGGCGAAACGGCGCCCGCCCTGCGCGAGATCCAGTATGCCAGCAAGCGCCTGTTCTTCATGACGCCGCAGACCCTGCAAAACGACCTCTCCAAAGGCTACGCCGACCCCAAGTCGATCGCGCTCCTGGTCATCGACGAGGCCCACCGCACCACGGGCGACTATGCCTATGTCAAGGTCATCAGCTTCATGCGCCGCTTCACCAACAGCTTCCGCGTCCTGGCCCTGACGGCGACGCCCGGTGCCAGCGTGGATGCCGTGCAGGACGTCATTGACAACCTCGGCATCGCGCACGTCGAGATCCGCACCGAGGAATCCATCGATATCCGCAAGTATGTCCACGACCGCGAGATTGAGCGGCTGACGCTCGAGCCCTCGATGGAAATGGAGACGGTCCAGGAGCTGTTCACCAAGGCGCTCAAGCCCTTTTGCGACCGGCTGAGCCAGCAGAGCATCTGGTTCGGCCGCGATCCCATGTCCATCACGGCCTTTGGCCTCATGAAGGCGCAGCAGGACTGGATGCGCGGGCCCGGCCGACAGGCCAACCAAGGCTTGAAGGGCATGATCCTGGGCACCTTTGGACTCTTGAAAGCAGTGGCACATTCCATCAAGCTGCTGAGCTTCCACGGCATCCGCGCATGCTACGATAACCTCAAGGAGATGCGCAGCGAGGCCGAGAAGGACCCCAAGGGCTCCAAGCTGCGCAAGTCGTTCTTTCGCGACCCCAGCACGGAGGAAATGATGATGACCATGGAGCGCTGGATGAACGACGTCACGTTTGAGAGCCACCCCAAGCTCACCTTTCTCAAGCAGCAGCTGGCCGACCACTTTATCGACAGGGGGCCCGACTCCGGGTCCATGACGCGCGCCATTGTCTTCAACGAGTTTCGCGACAGCGCCGAAGACATTGTGCGCGCCCTCAACCGCGACGTGCCCAATGTCAAGGCCTCTGTCTTTGTCGGCCAGGCCGACTCCAAGCGCAGTGCCGGCATGAAACAGGCCGACCAGATCCGCGCCATTGAGGCCTTCAAAAAGGGCGAGTTCAACGTCCTCGTGGCCACGTCCATTGGCGAAGAGGGTCTCGATATCGGCCAGGTCGATCTCATCATCTGCTACGACGCCAGCTCGTCGCCCATCCGCATGCTCCAGCGCATGGGCCGTACCGGCCGCAAACGCGCCGGCCGCGTTATCTTGCTGCTCATGAAGGGCAAGGAGGAGGACAAATTCACCGAGGCCCAGGACAAGTATCTCGGCATCCAGCGGCTCATCTGTGACGGCGCGCGCACCTTTAACTATCGTGACGATTTGTCGGAGCGCATCGTGCCGCGCAGCATCAAGCCCACTGTCGACAAGCGGCATGTCGAGATCCCCCTCGAGAACACGCAAGACACCAGTCTGCCCGAGCCCAAGAAGCGTGCAGGCCGGCTGCCCAAGGCGTCCAAGAAAAAGTTCCACATGCCCGACGACGCCGAGACTGGGTTTGTGACGGCATCGACTGTGGAGGAAGTCGATGGCCAGACCAAGCTCGGCTTTAGGGCTGCCGGTGGCGGACCTCTAGCAACAGCAACGATAACGAAAGCAAAGGCAGCAAGAGCAAAGGAAAAGCCAAAGCCAAAACCAAAACCTACAACGAAAAAGATTGACAACACGCCTGACCCGGCCGAAATAGAATTTCTGGTCGCTATTCCGGATCTCGACACAGCTTTGGAGTCGGCGCGCGCCAGCCGGAAGCGGACAGGCGGCCGGGCTGGTGCATCATTCTCGTCGTTCATATCAAGTTTTGGCGGTCCAGATCAGCAAAGCGTGTCGTTTATCGACACAGGCGACTCTCAAAACTTTTGCAAACTGCAGCGCACATCCTACTTGCAGCACGGCGTCTACACGCGGCGCAATGTGCAGCTGATCAACCGTTTGAGCAAGGGAGCCTATGACCGGCCGCGGTCTCTCGGCGATGCATACAAGCGGCAAAAGGTGCCTCGCTTTGTGACGGATTCTGGTGTTTCCGAGGAGGAGGAGGAGGAGGAGGAGGGAAAAGAAGAGGGAAAGGAAGAGGGAAAAGAAGAGGTCGATGATTTACAGATGACCGAGGCCAAGTCCGAGTCAGAAGAAGATCTAGGAAAAGTGTTTGCCCCACGGCCGAATGCACAACTTAACGGCAGAGTCATTGGCCGGCCCACGACCTTGCCACTGCCCAGAACAGCGGTCCGCCCGGTGACGCGGCCTGCAGAGCCGACACCGCCCTCGCCCGAGCCGGACGCAAAACGACGGCGAACGTCTGGTCCTTCCTTTGGTGCCGCCAAGAAGACACAGCGCGAACGCCTCACTGTGACGCCCTACTATGGTGGCAGCAACGAGAACACGGCCCCTTCAGTCAAGGCAGAGTACGACGATGATGATGATGATGGAGGCAGCAGTCGGTGGGCCGCGAAGAAAAAGTCGGCAGCAAAAAGTCGGCCGGCCGTCAAGGGTATGACCAAGTGGCGCAGTTCCCAGTTCCAGTCGTATAGTTTCGCTGGTGGGCGGGATGACGACGATGACAACGACGGCAAAGAGGAGCTCGAGCTTGAGGACGAGGACATGGATGACTTTCCCAAGTTTGCACTCAAGTCCAAGACGGCCAAAGCCCGCGCGGCTCTTCCGCAGTACAACTCGCGGCCAGCCGGATCGGCTATCTTGACACGGCCAGCTGCAGCAGCTGTTGCAAAAGTGGCGGCAGCCCCGGCGGTGATTCCAAGCGCATCTGTCAGGACTGCAATCACAAAGGCATCCGCAAAGACTTCTTCAAAAACTTTTGCAAAGAGTGCGCCCAAGGCAAAAGCCCTGCATCAACGGCTCATGGCGGACTTTTCCGAATCCGAAGGCGAAGGAGAAAAGGTGGAGGACGAAGACGATGTACAGATGGAGTTGGCGTTGGAGCGGGACAGGCAGAAGCGGCAGGCGGAGGAGAGACAGAAGAAAGAGCAGGAGAGGGAGCAAGAAGAGGAAAAAGAAAAAGAAAAGGAGAGGACAGAACAGGAGAAAGGACAGCACGAAAAACCGACGGCCGACGACAGTTTCGACTTTATGGACGACGACTTGGAGGACGATATGGACGCACTCCTCAATGGACATGGCAATGGTATTGACAAAGTCATAGAGAAAGGCATAGAGAAAGGCAAAGCCAGCATCAACAAGGAAGTGGAAGCTGCCGCCGCATTGGTCGAGCTGTCCGACTCTGACCTTGATCTGCCAGAGCCTCGCCGGCCGCAGCCTCCGCCTCCCAAAGCCAGCCAGTGGACCAGCCAGCGAGCCACCCGCCCAGGGCCGGCAGAGCCGTCTACCGACATGTCTGAGCCCGCACCCGAGCCCGTTATTTCAGTTGTTCAGGGTATTTCAGATTTAGAAGAGCTTCCTGACGCACCAGACACACCCGATGCCGACGCAGCAAACGATACCGTCGAGCTCCCCTCCTTCGCCCGCCTCAAGCCCCAGCCGCAGCCATTTATCCCCATGTCGTACCCGCCAGCCTACGGCGAGCCCATGACGGCCAGCTACAACCCCAACGCAAGGTTCAGCACCTACAACATGAAGCACGAGTACAAGGAGCACAACAACTACAATGCCGAGCCGCAGGTAGACGACGACCGCAGCAGCCAGCCTGTCATCATCAAGTTCTCACAGCCGGCAGGCACAGGCAACAGTCTCCGGCGCGGGCCGAGCCGTGGCCGAGCACGTGCGTCGCGCGGTGTCGGGCGGGCTGGTAGAGCCGGTAGTAGTCGAGGTGGTGGCCGTGGTGGCCGAGGTGGCCGTAGTGCCCGCGAGTACAGTGCCATCTTGGAGGACGAGGCGGAAGAGGCCGGGTTTGACGGGTATGGCTACGACGGGTACGACAGCTACGATGAGTATGGCGAAGGCAGGATGAAGGGAGCAAAGGGCAGGGGCAGGGGCAAGGGACGGGGCAAACTGGAAGAGCAGGGCGACGACTGCATGCGGACAAGCGACAACTACGAGAGCGACGGGTCAGACAGCGGCGGCGACCTAGTGGATTTCATTGTGGGCGACGATGAAGAGGAGGAGGAGGATGCCGAGTCTGAGCTGCTGTCCAGCTACGTCGAGCCAAGGCCGAAGAAGACGAAAAGGACGGAAAAGACGCAAAAGACGTCTAGAGCGAAAACGACATCAAGACCAAAGTCTAGAATCACTCGAGTCCCGTCGTCGATTGCAAGTTCGCCGCCGGTGCGGGAGGCGACGCTGCCGATCCGGCTGTCACAGACCATGGACGACAGCGAGAGCGACGTCCCTGTGCGGGCGTCCAAAGCAAAGGCGGCCCAGCCGGCAAAGAAGACGGCCCAGTCGGCAAAGAAGGCCGCACCCAAGCCCAAGCCCAAGCCCAACAGCAAGAGCAAGAGCACTACAACCATGCCGCCACCCAAGAGTGCCGAGTTCATCCTCAGCGAGGACGATCTCAGCAGCGATGCCGGCCGCGGGATTGTTGCTACTACAAATAACGACGACGATGATGACGAGTCCGACGTGCCGGTCCAGCGCACCCGCCGCCGGCAGGTAGTCGACAGCAGCGATTAACGATGACTCGGCGATGACGATGACGATAGATTACATGATAACTTTTCCTAATTAAACAACAATATTATAATCACATAAGCTTACATCCGAAAAGACGCAAGACTCGTCAGCAAGTCAATACCGGGAGCCTCAAGGCACCACCATTTCTTGTTGGTTTCTTAGCTAGCTTGATATCTTTCAGCTAGCCATCAGGCTCCGACATTCTTCATGACGATACTGCTCGCGCTGCTCCACAGTCAATCGTTTTAAATCGCAGCCTTCATCTAGGCAATCGGTATCTATTGTTGGTATTATTCAATATGTATTAAGTGAACTCTCACAGTTTACCGTTGTCCTCGTTGATTTCTCCAGTGTTATTATCTCACGGGTAATATGCCACACAAGCTGCGATGCACGCCAATATCAAACATCAACAGGTCAGCACATAGTCACCTTGAGCCGAATCCACCATTTTGACCATTTGATTTGTTCTCTTGCAGTTGCGTCTATCATTCAAACCAACCCATTGGCCTGTCCTTGAATTACGATGTGCATATTCCGTCAGCATCCTCTGACAAACTCGTATCCGACATGAAACAGTGTGCTTTTTAATTTCTAATAGCATCTAGTTGGCATTCGGTCTCTTTTATATGGGTTTATATATATATATATATATATTAAGAAATAAATTTACTGTAAATTACTGTAAATTTATTTTCGTTGTTATACCCAATCATAGCTAAATACATTTGTGGCACGACGAGAAAACAACAGTTTGATGCTTCAATAATTTATTACTATTATTTATTGAATTTTAATTTTCGAACCTCTCACTATTGGCAACTCGGCTGGTCTTCTCATGTCCGTCTCGTTTCCATCCGCTTCACATCTTCACATTCGAGGACAACCAAAGACAAATAGAGTGGCTGATACCGACCAATCAAATAATTGTTAGGGACACCGTCATTCTACGCGGGGAGGTGAATGTTTGCCGCACAAAAAGACGGGCATTTGACATTTGGGATTTGGGTGTGTGGGTGGAAGGATGACCACCCCTGTCGACATTAAAATAAAAAATAAAAAATCAATACCCCTGCAGCTCTAGATGGTCAGGCTGCCATTTGGCTGTCATTGGGCATGACCTGAGTATCTGTCGGGACTTTTGACAGAGCAGCCAATATTGAATCAGACAAGAAGAGGATTGTTTTCGATGACAGAGTCAGGGAATAAGCTAGAATAAGAATATAAAATAAAATAAACACAATAAACACAATAAACAAAGAGTGGCGATATAAGGCTGTGCCATTGTGGGGGAGGGAACAAGGTGTTTATACAGAGCTGAATGACAGGAGGATAGAACAGAATCTAGACAATACACTGGCTTGAATAGGAAATAAACAAAAAAGGCGAAAACGACAAGTCAATATTGCATAGGATGGTGGCTCATGAAACAGCTCTGACTTGTTCCGATTCTGCAATCAAAGTGAAAACAGACACGGAGATGATGAAGAATTCGGCACCAAATCCGAGTGTACATGTTATGTCTCCTCGTATTTTATTCATGTTTAAATTAATAATTTATATCATCCTCTCGTCGGCATTTATGACTTTTGTCTGCATCCAGAGTATCGACTTCGCTCTCCTCATCGACTTTCTCTACACCCTCTGCTCTACAACATCCTTTGCCTCATACTACTGCAGGGGCAGTCTGAATACCACTGAATGCCACGGAATGCTACTACCAGCCTTGATGACGAGAAGAGATAATAACGACTAGATAAAAACGACTGGCTGTCGGAAGCAAAGGATGTAGTTTGATGAGTCAATACAGTCACGCATGCCGATCGGCCAATAGAGCCGCCCAAGACAGAAAAAGCCTGCAGTCGTAGTGTAGTAGTGTATGCGCTGTTGTATGACTGCAACACGCACATGCATCGAGACGCACAACTCAGTCTGCTCCGAAACGAGTCTGCATCCGCTGGGCTGAGGTTGACAATGATAGTCGGCTGCTTCCATATAGGGAAAGCAACGCGAGATCACGTGCCAGGCTTCACTTTGCTTTACTTGCAGTTGTCTTGTTGTCTTGTCTTGAAATGTGATGAGATGTGATGAGATACGAGATGGAGCAAAGGAGCAAAGGAGCAAAGGATCAAAGAAATCAGCAAGCAGGCAAACGAATAAACTAGCATTGAACCGAACAACAAATCGAACAACCAGAGACCAGGCGCCGACGCAGGCCAACCGCCAGCCAATCGGTGCAGCAGCAGCAGCAGCTGCAGCAGTCGAGGTGCTCGGTGATATACAGTCTGGTCGGTCGAGGAGTCCGGTGTTAAGGGTGTCGGTTAAGGGTGTCGAGGTCGTGGCTGGCACCGCAGACCAGAGTTGCCGGTTCTCTCCATGGGTGTGGCTTCACCGGGACCTTGCAGCTACAGGGCGACCAACAGGAGCCGACGCATGCTGGTGTGGGTGGTAGTGGGTGGTAGCGTGTGTCTGTCTATAGGTCTGTGTGTGCATCTCTGCACCTGAGTCTGTCCATGCGTCTACTCTTGTCTGCTGACTCGACCTGACTCTACGCGTATTTGACTCTGTCATCTGCACAAGTGACAATAGCCGGTCATAGTACTCTTTTCTTCTTTGATGCACGGTTACTCACACGGCTGATGGAGATATCGCACATAGGGTAGACTCGTGCCGACTGCACGGTCTCCGAGATCCAAGCTTTTGACCTCAACAACCACTTTAGCAATAACGCTTAACGCGTACAGTACCGACACAGTATGTACACGCTCTACACTGTCTGGGTCTCGACTTTAAGCTAGAGCCCAACTCTAAAGTACCTTGTACCGCGACTCATTTGTCAGACAGTGGAAGACTGCGGAAGACGGAAGAAAAGACTGAAGAGAAGCGGTCAGTTGAGAATGAGTTGGACATGAAAGATTTTTAATGCATCTGTCAATCGACGTGGCTCTGATTCTGGTTCTGGTTCTGATTCTGAATCCGAGTCCGAGTCTGATCCGAGTTTTGTTGTTGACGGAGTTTCGGCTGTCCATGATTTGCACTCTTGTCATTCTTTATTATCATCATTTGCAGGGTGACTCCCTGTAGTGACCCTGTAGTGACCCTGTAGTACTGAGTCAGCTAATACTACAGATACTTGGGAAAGTAAAGGGGTTGATTAGTGTTTTTCCTCTTGTACCGTCGCTTACCGTTTTCCTCCCTGTGATACTCAGTCTTCCCTGCTCCGTAATCAGTCCACACCGTCTCCACTCCAGTCGCCTAGCGTAGATCCAACTTTAAACGATGGAAAAGGGAGAAAGGCGACTGATAATAATGCCATATTAATACTTTAATAATCTCTAATAATACTTTAATAATACTCCGTGTCGGAACGTCGTAAAGGAGAGGAGAATTGAAAACAAGAATGAGGGTCTGCCGTACTTTGGGACGCTGGGCGGGCTAGGCCCTGCTAGTCAGTTGAATAAGTACTTTGTACTCGGGCTGGACGTTTGAAGAGAATCACACAAGACACTACTCAGGGGCGAATACTGAGTAATATAGCGAGCAGGACATACAGTAGGAACGAGTTGCCAGCACTGTATCCGACTACAGATAATCTATCCGGCGCACTGTCCGATCTCACTCTGTCGTGTCCCAACATCCAAGGCAGCTCAATTTCTCCCTTGATTCGGGCTGATCTGTTTCTTGTTGTCACTGTTCTGTCTCTCTTCTTTATCTGCTGTCTATCTACCAATCTATTCATCTGCCTGCCAGGCTCCTTTTGTCTTTTCTTCTTCTCTTCTCTTCTCTCTTCTATCTTACACTCTTCCACGACGATTCCCCAACATCCCTCATCCCTGTACACTCGATACACTCGACGTTTGGCTCTCCGATGCACACCGTAGACCAGTCTGTAAATAGTAAATATCAAATATCTTAATACCAAATATCAAATACATAGACTGGCCATACATGTTGAGTGCACACAAACGGTGGACCCACTTGGGATTCCGCCCATGGAGGCGTAGCAGACACGCTAAACCATTTTGGGATCCATTCTAGGCAGCCACGTTCACACGCCCCCATATGTTTGCTTGGTCCGCCTCTTTTTCTCGTTTGGCAGTTTCGTCAGTCCTGTCTCGTCAGTCTTGTCTCGTCAGTTGCTCGCTCGTCTTCCCAACACCTGACGCTCGAGTTTGCCCATTTGTCCTCTTTGCAGTCTTGACGTCTCAACGTCTCCGCCATTCAGACTGCTTTGGGCATTCATCTTTCAATCCCAATTTTGTTCTATTTTCAATCTATTTCATTTTCAGTCATTTTCAGCTTTCGTCTTTTTGCCTTTTCGTCCTTCATCTTTGGCCTCATCAACATCACGACTTTACTCTCGCCTCACTCTCAACGTTTTGGCTTCACCAAGTCGACAACGGCTCAACGTCTTTGCCACCCATCACGCGTCATCTCGTCTCGTCCTGTCGCTATATACCATCGACATCTCAAACTCGGTTCTCTCGAACCCCTTTTCGAATCGACGCCTTGTGACCGGCCTCATCTCAAACCAAGATCAAATATCAAGAATCAATATCAAGAACAAGAACCCCACGGTTCATACCAGGAATCAAGGACTCTGCACCAGCCAGTCCTAGAGTTTCCAACGAGAATGTAAGACGCTCCCGCGCCCTTCCTCTTCCCTGTTTGCCTCTGGTTTGGCCTTTGGCCTCATTTTTATCACCAGCACCTCATACCCTTTGCCATCTACCCTTTGCCATCTCCCTTTGCCATCTACCACTACCATCACACTCCGTCAGCCGTGTATTCATCGTAATCTTCCACTCTTCCATATCTATCTACCACAATCTACATCTACACGCTACCGATCGCCTCCGCCTTGTGACTCACATCGCCCTCTTGGTCACTTCTCCATCCTTCTGTTGCTCATCTTGACTCCATCTTCTTCCTATTGCATCACTCCCGCGTCTAGCCCGTTTCTAGCGTTTGTCCTGTATCTCCAGAGTCTGGTTTCTCCGTCTCCTTCTCCTCGCCTCGCCTTGTACCGGCTCTCCTGTATTCACTCCACCCCACGCTCTTTTCCTTCTTCCTTTTCGTCTACCCCCATTCACACTCCTCGCTTGACTTGCACTTCTTCTTGACTCCTGCTGACAATCTAGCCCCAACTCATACTAGAGACAAGACTTTGGGCCTCGTTGCTGAGCCTCTTTCTCGCTCTCTCTCTCTTACTCTCTCCTTCGTCATCGCCTCTTTATATCCGGCACGCCGCCACACCACACCCCTCATATTTCATCATGGCTTCTTCTACCTCTACCTCCACCACCCCCTCCACAAACCCTCGCCGTGTTCCAGTCTCCAACTCTGGACATGGCTTGACAATCAACCTCCGCAAAGGTGCCACCTTCCACTCGCCTTCTTCAGACTCAAGCCCCGTCGACAACGACGACGGCACTCCCTTCTTTCCTCCCAGCCTGCCTCGCTCTCTGTCCAACCCCGACGACGTCATCGACGCTTACCGCCGCCGCGCCGCCTTGACCATTGACTCTGTCGGTGAACTCCTGGCCGCCGTCCGCATCTCGCCCAAGTCGGACAAGTCCGAGAAGACCGGCAAGGCCGACACCAAGAACCCCGTCTTCTTTGACGACGACTGCGTTCCCAGAGGCATCCTGGATCACACCATTGTCACCGACCAGAAGCCTGTCTCTGCCGCCCACCAGCAGCAGCAGCAGCATCAGCGCCGCATCCAGCCTGCTCGTGGTGCCAACCAGCGCCGCTCGCACGACCACGCTTCCGACAGCGGCCTCGGCTCGTCCGTCGCCTCGTCGACCTCTGGCAAGAAGAGCAAGACAGCCCCTGCCTCGTCTGCGCCCATGTCTCCCTCGGCCGCTGTCCAGGCCAAGGCCATTACACGCTCCGCCGCTGCATCCGCCTCGGAAAAGCCTGCGGGTCTGAGCGTGCGCGCCTCCAGCCGCATCTACGAGCACACCATCCGCCCTCTGCTGGCCAAGCCCAACTACAAGCCCTTCCACCCGGTCCTCATCGAGTGTGCCTCCAAGATCAACAAGAAGGACATTGTCTGTCTGCGTGATCTCGAAAAAACCATTCTCCTCCTCGCACCTGTAAGTGATACACAACCTCTACCCAACAACTCGGAAAACGTCGATTGCATATGCCGCCTCCTCTCTATGAGCGAGGCCCAGCAGCGTGCAGTCTACTCTTCCTTTCTCTCTTCCCTCTTTTCTCCCCTTTCTCCTCTTTCTCCCTTTTCCTCTTCTCCCTCTTCTCTCTCATCCGTTCTGTGTGGAAATACTCACAGTCGTATAAAGGAGAGAACAAAGGCCGCCAAGCTCTATCTCGATTTCTCTCTCGAGTCCATCCGTTGCCTTCAGACCACCGTCGAGTACCTGTCCGACCGTGAACAGACACGCCCTACCGACGCTCCCTATACAGCCGGCTATTTCATCGACCTCGTCGAGCAGATCCACCACTACGCCCAACAGCTCGCTGACGCCAGAGACAACAAGAAGTCTGTGAGCAACATGGACATCAACAGGTATACTGCCACCCAAGTCAAGAACAAGAATAACACTTTGTTTCCACGGCTTACTAACCTGCTCAGCTCTGACGAGATCAAGCTGCACGGCGGCATCACCGTCAACGGCCGCCCTGCCGAGCTTGTCCGCGTCAGCGCTGACGGCCGCGCCGTCTCTATTGCCACTGGCCTCCCCGTCGAGCTCGAGGAGGATGCCAAGGATGCCATTCGCATGAAGCGCTCGGCATCCCAGGAGCTCGAGGACGAGGAGGAGATTATGCGCTCCATGGCCCGCCGCAAGAAGAACGCCCCTCCCGAGGAGTACGCTCCCAAGATGTGCAGCGTTCCCGGCTGCACCAAGGAGTTCAAGCGCCCCTGCGACCTGACCAAGCACGAGAAGACGCACTCGCGCCCCTGGAAGTGTGTCATGGAGTCGTGCAAGTACCACGAGTACGGCTGGCCCACGGAGAAGGAGCGCGACCGCCACATGAACGACAAGCACTCGGACAACCCGGCCATGTACGAGTGTCTGTACAAGCCCTGCACGTACAAGTCCAAGCGCGACTCCAACCGCAAGCAGCACATGGAGAAGACCCACGGCTGGAAGTACGTGCGCACCAAGACCAACGGCACCGGCAAGGCCAGCATTGTCAACGGCCAGATCATGTCGACCCCGCGCCCCAGCATCGACGCCTCAGCGTCCAGCACCACCCAGCCTACGCCGCAGCTGGTCAACATGCCCACTCCGGCTAGTGCCCAGAGTGCGGCTGTGGCCACGCCGCCCCAGGATGAGTTTGAGTTCAACACACCGCTCTTTGCTTCGGGCGCCATGGGCTCCGGAGCCGACATTGAGTTCCCCACCTGCGCTCCCGGCGATGTTCTGCCGCCGCCGCCCGAGATGAACGATATGGATCTGATGCTCGGCGACTTTGACAGCAGCGCTGCCAGCAACAACAACAACAACAACATCAACGATGCTTCTGCCTACGCCTCGCCGTACAGCGCATCGTCAAGCCTCGACAACACATCAGCCTACCAGGACCTGGGCGCCGACATGAGCACCATGTACGAGGACATTTACGCTGCCCACATGCAGCTGCCCACGCTCTACAGCAACGCCAGCCTGCCCACTACTGCCGCCGCCACCAGCGCTGTCGCCCAGCCCAACGACCACAAGACCACATTCGAGCGCTTCTTGTCGCTGCAGCCCGACCTGTCTGTCATGACACCCGCACAGCAGGCTCAGCTGCTCAGTCTGCAGATGCAAATGGCCCAGCAGCAGCAGCAGCAGCAGCAGACTATTGTCCAGCAGCAGCAACATCAGCAGCAGGCCGCTCAGCTGTCGCCGCACCACTTCTCGCCTCTGGCCGAGACCGGCGCCATGCTGTTCACGCCCGACTCGATGCTCGACGAGGGCTTTGCCGACTACTCGGACCTGGACCTGGACCTGGCCAAGGCCTCCGCGGCCGGCTTTGACCTGAGCGGCGCCTCTGCCTCGACGTCGCCCAACGACTTTATCCTGTTCCCGCCCATGGATATGGTGTCGCTGGCCTCGAGCACCAACTCGAGCCCCAACAGCACGCCCGACCTGAGCATGGCCATGATGAACACCACCACTGCAATGGCATCAACGGTCGCGCCGGTCGTGCCGTCGCACTTTTCCAAGGGCGCCGACTCCATCTTTGACAATCTGTTTGAAGACCTGACGCCCAGCATGGCGGCCGGCTACTCGCAGCCGACGTCCCAAGTCTTTGACATGGGCCTGTATTAATATGACATATGAATGGGTGTTGTTTTCTGGGTTTCACGTTTTCATTTTTATTTTCATTTTTATTTTCTTTCCATTTCAGTTATTTCTTAAATAGTTTTCCACTCTTCAGCGAGCGGTCGCCACCTCGAGATCACGGACAGATACGGGTGGATGTTGTTTCTTTTTAATTTATCTCGTCTCTTTTGCTTTTGCCTTTCTCGACCAGCGATGATGTCTATGCCGGGATTATGGACCATGGTTGATTGATTTTATTGTTTTGTTCTCTGATTTTCTGACGCTCTGATTTTCTGATTTCCTGCTTCTTCATGTGATCATTCCGCTTGTTTCTCGTCTCGCGTCTTGTCTTCCACTCCTACAACAGAAAAGAAGAAAAAAGACAAAAAAACGAAAAGAACAAACGAAAAAAAGATTACACCACTCTTGTTGCACGCAAACTACATTACACTACACTCTACACTTTTTGTACTACAACTTTGTCTCTATATACAATACAGACTGCGCACGATTGCTCGAGATTGTTCTGAATTTCATCTCATCAACTACAAATTGTATTGAGTGACGTGATGTTAGCAAGCGATGCCATCGGCTGCAAAGTCGTGATTATGTCAGCTGAAAGGATGGCAACTTTTGGATATTAGATAGAAACAACATTTCAATTTAAAAACAAAAACAAAAAAAAACGAAACAACAAGCAAAACCGTAGATATAAAGTCATTTAAACCTAGATATACTCAACAGACAATGCCTTATGTCAGTGCCTCGTAAGTCTACTCCATGACAGCGGCGGATAGTGGATCTTGCACGTGATCACAGAGGAGCTACAAAACAGCAGCAGAATTTTCGACGGCCGCAATTTTTTCCTGCCTCTTTTCTCTTTACAAACAGCAAAACAGGCTTTTTGCTTTTTGCTTTTTGCCTTTTGCTTTTCGCCAGCTTTTTTTCAGCCAGCTTTCGGCGCGTCCATCCCATGCCCTTTCCGACGCCCTTTATTGTCTATTGCCTGCAGTCTGCCTTGTTTTCGAGCATGTATGATGGCTTGACTCGGGTCTGACGGCCTTTGACCACGACGATCACGACGATGCCGAGCCTACTTTTGAGAGTTGATGGCAAGGACATCAGCGACGGTAGCCAAAAGTCAAGTCGATGCAATGGTCGATGCAAACCAAGGCAGCTGCGCGGGATGACATGGCCATGGACGCGGGATGGACGGATGCCTGGCTGACGACAAACGATAAACGACTGACAAGACTGACAACCAATGACCTGATGCACAGCCGGACGCTGGGACAAAAGCGTGGATGACGTCGAGTGACTTGTCCATTGTCCTTGTAGTCTGGGCTCATCTCTCAACCTCACCTAATGGTAAGCTCTCTTTTACTTTTCTACCTTTTTTCGCCATTCTTTCCTTTATTCCCCTCAACTTTAACTTCAAATGATGATGTGCCATTTATTTATACCAATACACACACCCCTTAAAATATCACAGGAAGAGCCGTCTGAGACTGTCCCTGTGGCTGGCCAAAGGCCGGTCTTGGTTTTTGCCATTGCCGGTTTCTACTTTGGCCTTCCACCTCTGGCCGTATCACTGCGCTCGCCCGGATCTTTCCTCCTTGATGCCTGCTGCTCTTCTCGTCTACTTTTTCCCTTTTCCCGGGCTCGCCTGTGTCTCTTTCTCGCACTAGAGAATGATCGATACGGCAAGCTCGGGCATCGGTTGAGCGGTAGCACCTCACCTCTTCTATCGGGAGGGGAGAGGGTGTAGAGGGCGCAGGCGGACCGAGGAAGTCTCTCTTTTTTTGCGCAAGCGAGGAAGAAGGATCGGATCTGGAGAGGCAGTGGGTAGGGAGGGTAGTGCTTTGAATTGGGGTTTCTGACATGAAGATTTCTTTTTATTCTTTTATTATAACATCTCTTGCATTGATTCATACTGTGCTATGTTCACTGGCTAACGAGGCAGATCATAGATTAATCACTTGGACGGCATGCCTGGCAAGTGCTGTTTGCCTTCGTTGTCAATATAATCTATATAATGAAGATCATACAAACGGGCTGTCACCTGCGTGGCTGGTTGATGGCTGTAGTTTGGCAGGGACACAACACAAGGTAAGATGGTATGATGTTCAAAACAACACATAAAACATGATGTATGATAATAAAAATAAACTATCTTTCCCAAACAAAACCTGGCCTCGGCAGCTTGGCCACTTCATTTTTCTTTGGAATTATATACTGCTGATTTGGGACGTGGTAGACGGAATTGTTCGCTTCCACCCATTTGCGATACTCTACCGAATTGAGTGGCGCCTGTTCTGGCACTATTACAGTCGGCGCTGGCCTTGCTTTCAGTGCTTCTCTGTCTTCTGGTTTGATATTCATGATCGACGGTCCCAAGTCCGGCTCATCAATGTATGAGAATTTAGGGCTGCCGGGAATACCAAAGTGTGCCAGCCTTTCAGTATCGCTGTGCAGACGGATGTCCTCGAGGTAAAGAGACGACAGCGGCGACGCCCAGAGCCACTGCACAAGTGTAGCTACGGCCTCCGGTTCGAGCGGGTATCTGATTGAGTCGAGTGTCAAATGTGACAGCCGTGCTACTGGCAGTAGGCGTTCAATTGCACCGCTATGAAATTTGTAGCCGCGAAGTGCGAGGCGGCGAGCAGGCTCAGTGGTGGTGCCGTCATTACCGTCATTGCCACAATCGTTATCCTTGTCGTCACTGTCATCTCCATCGTCCTCGTCGAGGCCGAGACCCTCCCCCACGGGCGGCAGCCCCTCTTGACCTAGTGGAAACCATCGAATGTCGAGGCCCTCAATAGCATCCAGTGCCGTGCCTTTGTGAGCTATCGCGCGCAACATCTGGTCTGCTGCAACTTTTTCGGCCTCAAGTACGGCATCGGCTCGTCTAGCCATTGCCGCCTGCCGACGCCTTATAACTCCCCGCCGGACTGCCGTTGTGAGTGCGTTACATCTACTCATATCGTGACCTGTTGCTAAAAACACTTCTCTGGCAATTTCGGCCTCCAGCAGGCCAGCGCGTATCTCGCCAGCAGCCGAACGTGGCCGTTGCGATACAATCACTGACACATGTCGAGGAACCTTGACCCATTCTCGGGAGCTTCTCAAAAAGTACCGTAGAAATTCGGCCTGTGGGATAGCACATCTGAGCATGTTGCTGAGGATATTGAGATGTCCTGTCACCACTAGCCTGGAATCAAAAAGTGCATCCATAGTCGATGTGAAAATGTGCTCGGCAGCAGCCTATACTGTGCGCCACGACGGTAGGTATTGGAGTATCGACGCTTTGCCCTGCCCGACATAAAGTTCCAGATTCTCGATGCTGCCCTTGGCCGAGAACGTCTTGATATTGGTAAACACTTGGCTCAATAAAAGCCCGTGCCTTGACAAGTCCTCCTTTGGCGCCGTGTCTACATCATATTTCTCCTCGGGATCACCGACTATATCAGCTGGCCGGAGTGTTTTGTCCCTGAAGTAATCATACTTGAAGTGGCGCTTGTTGCGTACAATGCCACGTAGTGTGAGAGATGTCAAGAAGCGGGCCACCATTGACGTCTCCGAGCTCGTGACTTGCAAAAACTCGGTCAGACCAGACTCTGTCAGCCTGACTGTTTTGTGGCAGTACCGCCGCTGGTGCCGAAAGTTGCCAGTCACATGAATGGAGAGCGAGCGGCATGTAAGACGCACGGCGGTAGCGTCGCGGAGCGTGAGCAAGGTGACAATCTGGTCGGTGAGCTCAAACGGAAGTCCGTCCAGAGCTGGCCTCGGCCTGCGATCGGATGTCATTGCTGGCAACTGGCTAAAGGCCATTAGACGTAAAATTGTTGAGTATCGATAAAGTAGTTTTGAATGTATCAAGATGACGACGATGATGATGCATGATGTAGAGTGATTTTGAAAATGATGATGCGATACATTGATAGAGTGTGCTTTGATGATGAAAATTCACAAGTCAGAGGGCCGACTTTAAAGACTATATTCGTTTACAGTGTTGTTTTTCTGCGAGAGTTCGGAGAAGGAGAGTTCTTGCACGGCGGGACAACAGGAACAGCAAGTGCGACCGAGGTGACTACTTGTGGAAGGAGAAGCGAGACTGGAAGCAAAAAGGCAAGCGCGTCTTCCTTGCATAATTTAAAAAGTAAATTAAAGAGATAAAAAAGACACAAAAAAAAGAGCGATTGTGCTCTTTCCTTGTCCAAAAGATTCAAAGAATACAGTCTTTGGGATGCGATTCTGAGACTGCTCTTTGAGAGCAAGTGAATTCGCATAATATCACCGATGCAAAAAAGTGGAACACGAGTCAGTTGCACTTTCCTGTAGTAGGTAGTAGTGCATCGCGCATTGCGGCGCAGTGATCGTTCCTTCCCTTTGGGCGGCGCTTCCAAGATACATCTTGCAGAGTACATGGTACATTGTGTTGAGAGGGAATGGCGCTGCCAGCCACTCAAATGACTCCAAATGGACGAATGGATCGCTCTTTCCTTTATTTGCTAATATTTGCAAAAAGTCTTCACTCTTTCCCAGCGCGTCATTCTGCAGGCAGTTGCGGTGGCTACTCAGTAGGCTCTTTCCACTTTCATCTTGCTTTGATCGCAGCCCTGTCAACATTGTAGCCCCCGCCTTTTCTTCTTTGTATTTGATATTTTAATAGTTTAATACGAAAAATAAATGGTTAAATAGCAGGCTGACCCAATTGGCGGGCAGACATCCGCGCCAAAGGGGAACCCATTTTTTTGTCAATCACCTCACTGGCCGCTGAACCGCAGCACTCGACTGTCGAGTAGAGTATTGAGCATTGAGTATTGCGAATCGAGAATCGACTTGTGGACAGCAACAGCGATTTGTTTGCGATATTCCGATCGATGCTAGTTGCGACTGTACCCCTCGAAACACAGACTGCTCTTCTATTTACCACCAAAAACCACCAGCCTCGCGACAGGCATCTTTGAGAGCCGAATAAACCGCAGCCAATCCAGTCGATCACGAACCAATCCCTCGCGCGACATTACTATTCGATATTTTTACATAGAAGATCATAGACGACAAGTCGCAGGGCTGAAAAGATACGCGCGCCCGCATATAGTGGCGACACTCGTGGCGAGCGAACGGCAGCCTTGATACTCAACTTCAATTTGCGCCAGCTCTGTCACAGACCAAGCGACGAGCCTCGTGGAACCAGCGCGCCCAAATATTAAAGAGGGCACAATACGACACAAAATACTCGTTGCCTGTTATTGGCGTGTCTTGTGTAACCATTCATTACGGGCTAGCCAGAAGACGTTCAGCAGCAGAACCAACACGGCCCAAGCACAAGACTGCAAACGAGACAGACGTCAGGAACACGAGGGGCGGCTACACGCGCGCGCGCAAGGACACCGCTCGACATAGGACGTGGTTGCTAGTCGAGAGGAGGAAGTTGAGTGCGTTGAGAGAGCGCGGTCTCAAGCCTCTGGTAGAGACGAGACGAGCCGGAACCGAGAGTAAACGGCTGCGGTCCAATGAGACGACAGTGACCGACAGCCTACGTCAGAGGACAAGGAACACGTCTGCACATACTGCATATATTGCACATATTGCACATATTGCACATATTGCACAGACCGCATAAACACACAACACATAAATACATCAGCAACAAACAGCATTTGCCAGCATGGAGAGAGAACTCGTGCACAAGACGGCCACGCGCATAGCACCCGCAGGGGGCGACATCAAGGCAGAGGGCGGCTCTACTGGAAACACTACCAGCAATGCTGCTAGCAACGGCAATGGCACGGCCAAGAGTGCAAAGAACGGCCATGCGTCAGCATCGACAGACGCTGCATCCACAGCAGGCACAGGCGCGGGCACAGCGGCCTCAGTCGCCGACAGCAATGCCAGCACGGCCAACGGCGATTCGCGCACACCAAAAAAGCGGCGCAAGGTCAACCACGGTACGTGTTGTCTTTATAGAGCGAAATTGGAAGAGAGAGATGCTAACTGGGTACTGGGTAGCCTGCGTATATTGCCGTCGATCTGTAAGTACACGAGGCGCCGGGATGTCAGCTTTGGCTTCCTTTGAATTTCTTTGCTTTGTTTTCTTTGCTTTCTTTGAATTTCTCAGAGTATCCGTTTATTCGTATCTTTGACTACGTTATTGCATTTCTGCAGCACGCGATATGGCCAGCAGACCGTTGTGGCTGCGACTAGGCCTAGCTTCTGGTCTCGACTCACGGTCACATGGACGCATGCTTATCTTGCACGGCTTGGCTTGTTTCGACCAGCGTCGGCCTGCGGCGACCTGCATATGCGGGCGTTCTCGTCCCATCACCAGCCTGTCTGCTGATCCTCCATGATCTGCAGTATTTCTGTTGCTTACTGTCTTGTGTCTTATTGTCGCGTTATCTCGTATATTCCTGTCTGCCTGTGGCATCATGCATCTCGTCTGCATACATGCGCATCCTTCTCATGCTCCTGCGTCTTTGATTTTGCTAACACCTTTTGCAGCACATGACGTGTGATCTTGTAAGTCTTTCTCTACTCTTTCTCTCTACAGCCTCCGTCTCTACCCGTCCCTATCCCTGTCCCCTCATTGTTTATATCCAACATGCATTCCCACCCTCCCCTGCACTCCTTGTCCTCCCACACCAGGCATCCTTACGCTGTGTTGTTCAATGTCTGTCCGTTTCTGTCGGACATTTGCTTCCTGCCTGCCACCTGCCACACTCTTCTTTTCCTTCCGCCCCCCCAATTGTCCCTCCTCTGTCATCTTTTGTCCCTCTTTGTCCCTCCCACCTCCTTTCCTCTTCATCTCTCTCTATCTGAATCAACCTCTAAAACCTTCAGGAACGCCCGTGCACCAGATGTATCAAGCGTAATATTGGCCACCTGTGCCATGACGAACCGCGCGATACCGAGTCCAAGAAATCAAAAACAAGCAGCGTTGGTGTGGCGCCCGCAAACTCACTAGGAGGGGCGGGTGCCTCTGCTGGAGGTGTAGGTGCTGGTGCTGCCTCCACCTCTAGTACTGCCGGTGCCGGTGCCGGTGCTGGAGCCCACCTTGGCCTCGGCTCTGCCGCTGGCGACGAGTCCGACGACTACTCGGCCGTTTCTCTCGACAAGCCTGGTGTCAACATCCCGGCCTCTCTGCGCCCGTCGCCTTTTGATGCCGCCTCCGCTGCCGCCGCCGCCAACCCACTACAGCTTGTGCGACCCAATCCCGTGTCTGGTATCCAGCCCAGTATTATATCCAATGACGCGAGCCAGTGTAAGTTAAAGTTTACTAGGTCTGAGCGCCTTGTGTCAGTGTGTCTGTGTGTTTGTGTTCTGTGTTCTGTAACTGGTCTTTGGAGTTCCACCTCTCCATGTCCGATATGTTGGTGTTGTCTCTTATTGTTCCTGTCGTCTGTCTCCAGTCAGGGCTCTGTTTTTTGTTTTCTGCGCTCTGCCACGTCCACTTCTCTAAATTTTCCTACCCAACCAAATTCTGGCCATTTTTTTGTTGTCCAGCACCTGCTCTTCTTGTTGTCGATCGGGCATTAGTTCTGTCTGCCGTCACTCCAACCCTAACACAACTCACACCAACACACCGATACTGATGCACTGGTACACCATCACACTTGATCATCATCATACTTACAAAACACTTTGACAGTTGGCGACTTCTCAGATGCGTGGCTGAGCGCAAATCATTTCCACGACATGCACAACGCCTCCAACTACATGATAGTGCCCGAGGTCAGCGGCGAGCTGCAGTTCCTCAACGACTTCTTGCAGAGTAGCATGGTCGATGACACCTATGTGTCCGACGATCAGAGCAACCAGCTACTACGCAGTGCACCGCCAGATGTGGCCACCAACTTTTTGACGAGCGGTTCTGCGGCTTCAGGCGCTGCCCACGACGGCAAGAACGCCTCTTCCAATGACCTGAGAGATTCTTCGGCACGCAACAACCATAATAAAAACAATAATGCCGCTGGCAACAATGCCAACCTGTCGACTATCGGAGGCTCAACAGCCGGATCTATGCTGCCACCGCCCGACCGCAACGCTCTCGACACTGCCGATGTCACAGCCAACCCGGCGGCATTGAGTCGCACTGCCGCTGTCGACAAGGCCCGCGAGTACTACCTACAGGCAGCCGACCCGTCAGGCAACGACACACCCGAGCAGCGCATGTCTGACCTCTTGAAAGCCAAGTACGACGCCGGCCTGCTCAGACCGTTCAACTACGTCAAGGGCTACACGCGCCTGCACAACTACCTCGACAGCCACAAGATCTCGCCTGCGTCCAAGCAAAAGATCCAGCGCCAGCTCGACCGCTTCCGGCCCAAATTTCGCGAGAAGATGCAGGCACTCACAGACCTCGAGCTCATCTACGTCGAGATGTGGTTCGAGAAGACGCTCATGGAATACGACCGCGTGTTTGCCAGTATGGCCGTGCCGGCCTGCTGCTGGCGGCGCACGGGCGAGATCTTCCGCGGCAACAAGGAAATGGCCGAGCTCATCGGCGTGCCCGTCGAGAGCCTGCGCGACGGCAAGATTGCCATTCACGAGATCCTGACAGAAGAGAGCATGGTCCGCTACTGGGAAGAGTTTGGCACCATTGCGTTTGACTCGGCGCACGACACGCTGCTGACGGCGTGCTCCATCAAGAGCCCAGATGACGACGACACGCGCGACGACAGCGCGTCCATGACGTCGTCGTCGGTAATAGGCGCCGGCAACAAGAGCGACGGGCACGAGCCGCCGCCGATAATCAAGTGCTGCTTCTCGCTCAAGATCCGGCGCGACGAGCATAAAATGTGAGTCTATATACTTTCTCTTCTTTTCCGAAACCTCCACTAACTCTATAGTCCGAGCTTAATCATTGGCAACTTTTTACCTCATGACCCATTACAACATTGAGGTTATTTTGTTCACACTCTGCATCTTCTTTCTCTTTTTTTTCTTCTCTTTTTATTCCCCGAAAACAACAAGTACATAGTCCTCCATTGTATATCTCTTTTGGTTACTCTGTTCCGTCTCTTTTGCCTAGATGTTTTTGTGTTCTGTTCTCTTCTCTTCTTATACCCTTGTCATCGCCGACATGGACTTGGAGTCCTATGGGACGTTTTAGTATTTGATTATTCTTCCTTCTTTTGCTTGTGGTATTTTGTTTCGCGTTTCGTTTATATCCTACATCATGGCTACTCTAGTGATCGGCCTCAATAATATGATTACTCAGCCGGCCACTAGGCCACGCTCGTGATTGTGATACAATGGGAAGGCAGTGATGGTAGTGCATTGCTTTTGCTTGTGCTAGAAGTTGAAGCTTACGTGAGAAGCGTCCACGGCTCTCGGTAAACTATGCATCTCGACTGCTCCTTCCCGGTCGGGCAAACTGACGTCTCAATATCATAATTCGGCATGTGGGACGGTCGCTCCTTCCGAGATGGTACATGATGACGGCCGCTGCTTCCTTTTTGACTTTTGACTCATGGGGGACCTTTGCTTGATTAACTATCTAGTCGTCGGTCGAGACATCCCCGCCGACTCTCAGTTTTACAACTAGATACTCCGTCAAGACCAAGAATCATGGCTCCCAAGCGCAAGCGTACTGATATTTTAGGTATTACGTACATTCACTTATTTTACTGAAATTGTATATGAATACTAACAGGACAGAATCTCTGGCCGACATTGAGCGCCGCCTGCCTGCTGTCCGGGCCGACTCGATTGCCGCTGCCGCACTCGCCGAGGATGTGAGCCGACGGATATACGATGCAGACTTTGAAACCAGCCTCGATACCGACACCGAAACCGACAATGATCTTGGGAGAGGCAGTGACAAGACTGTGGAGTACCACAAGGCCGGCGTGCGGCTATGGAACACAGTGCTGCGTCTGGAGCTCGAGGTGCCACCATTGTCACTGTCGCCAACGCCCGAGTACCACGAGTATCTGCGGCTGCTCGTCAAGTGCCGCGTTCTGGGACTGTGTGTCCTGGAGGCCGGCTTTGGAGAGACTCTGGAGTCCTGTTCGGAGAGCAAAAGCCGCTGCATCTATCTCTACAAGATTGCCATTCGCACTGCCAAGGCTCTCACAGAGGTTAGAGGGGTCAAAGAGCCCAAAGAGCCCAAAGAACACACAAATGAGGATGTGAGGTTGATCCGGCTGGTGCTCGAAAAGGCCTCCAGGTACCAGGGCATTTTGAGCACAAAGCCTCCAACGGATGAAGAACAGCACGACAGGCAATGGAATGGGAACAAAGACGACATTGCCCGGCGCAATACAACGGTGAAGCACCTCAATCAAGAGCGTCTGATCCTGGAGCTGGCCCAGCTCTGGCGGGAAAAGCGGTATGAGGATGCAGACGAGTTGTTCCTGGCCAATATGACCAAGACAGATCTCTACAAGTTTGGAGCTAGCCGTGAGATCCAAGAAGAGCTGACTGCTGTGCTCTTCAACCACGGCAAGCTGCTCCTCGCGCAAAAAGACTGTGCAGGTGCAAGGAAGTGGCTGATGCATGCCAGCCTCTGTTTCGACCCATACGAACAGGACAGAGAAGATGCAAGGAATGCGAATCCGCGCAAGGCCGTCATGCACGCACTTGCGTTGGCCTCGCTCGGGCTGGAGTCGCGCGAGGGCCTTTGCGAAGCACAAAAACTTGTGACACTGCTTGCTTCGTACCCGGAAGGCGAGCATGGCTACCGCGTGCACATCCTACAGCTCCAGCTGTACGACTCTCCGCTGGCAGCATCGTTCCAGGCCAAAGAGTATGCCGCTGTTCTTTTGAAAATGATGGCTTCGTTTCAGTACACTGCTGAAGAATTTGCGCTGCTCCACCACCACATCCAGAAGCTGCACAGCAAGAGCCCCGGCCTCGGCTGCGAGGTTCTCGACAAGTTTATGCTAGAGATGTGTAAGCGGGTGAATAACGGGCAGAGAATCAGTAAGGAGTGGATGGAGAAGCTGATCATTACGCGCGTGTGGCTCCTGGCGCACCAGCGCCAGACCACGGAGGAGCTCGATGCAGCCCAGACAATTATGAACAAAGTGCACATGGCCATCAGTGCAGATGCCGCTGCTGCCGCGCAGACGCTCATGTGGAAGCGGATCGAGCAGGGGTACCAAGAGAAGCAGTACGCAGCCGCGACGCGATGGTGCCGGCTTGCGCTGAGCCACATGTTTGAGGCGGGCGGACAGTCGAACCGGCCGCTGATTGAGAGGAAACTGCTGCTGTGTGCCGTGGAGAGCGGCGACCTGGAAGCAGCCAAGACGACGTATGCCAAGATGAGCGAGGCAGTCCGCGACGAGCCGATGACCAAGTACCTGGTGTACAAGCTGGCGATCCAGCTGGACGATCTGGAGCTGGCTGCCGAGTGCCTGCGGTGCATTTCCATGTCTGCAGAAAAGAAGGAGCTGCTGCATGCGTGCGTTCTGCATGCGCGGCACGTAGAGCAGCCGCTGTTTGTTGCGCAGGCACTCAAGAAGCTGGCAGACTCGATCAACCGGGACACCAGCTACGATTTTGGCGAGGGCAGTTTGAGCGCCAAGGATTCGTTGGTGTACACACCGGCACTCTTTCGGTGCACGATTCTTTTGCTTCGGGACATTATCGATAGCAATTGCGGTGGCAACGATGACACACAACATGGCAAAATCAAAGACACCCAAAACGCTGTTCGAGACTTATTGGGAATCTTTCAAGGAGGTATGTCAAGTCTTTTGTGGCACAACTCAAAATTTAGGACCAGCTAACACGGCAGTGATTGATGCCGCTGAGAAAGACCGCGACTACCCTGTGCCGGACAAGCAGCGACTCTTTTCAACAGAGGAGCTGGAGTGGTTTTGTCGGGCAGCATACAATATTGGACTGAAGCACTGCGGCACCTGGGAGCTGCGGCAGACAATGGGACTCTTGAAGTCGTGCATCACGATCAGCGATTTACTAGCTAGCCAGCCGACAAAAGATGTCGAGTCTACGAGAAAGATGACATCAAAACGACTGGCCTGCCGGTTCTTGATTGCGTCGGGCCTCGCAGCCCTAGTGCGGTCGACAGCATCTGCACCGACAGCTCCGAGCGACGCCAAAGAGGAGCAAATGGCTGACGACTGCCATGCCATGCGTGAGCATATCCGGGCATTTTATTGCGAGTTTAGCGAGGCAGGATCTTCATTGGTCGGAGCGGGCTACAGCGACAAGCTTGCGGTGCTGCTGGTATTTGATTTTGAGGGGGCAATCCGGCTGGGCGAGTGGGACGAGCTGGAGATCATCTGTGCAAGGACAGCCGAGTGCGGCACGGCGGATACGCTGCGAGTGCTGGGGGATACACTGTTACGGGCGCAGGCTACGGTGCCGAGCCAGGTGTTTGTGTCGACGATGCGGCTGGTGGTGGAGAAGCTGCACGCAGCAAGCCATTTCGGCAACGACAAGCTCGTGCGGTACTACCGCTGCCTGTTCCAGTCTGCACTGTACCGGGACAATGATGCAGCGTTTGAGGTGCTGGAAGAGGTTGGGCAGCTGGTAGGAGCGGGTTTGCAAGCAAGCAGGGTGCAAGGCTCGCCCGACCTCGGCGAATCTCGAGAAAGACGGGAAACACAGGAAACACAAGACACACAGGTAGAGACCTCTGCAGACCTGCGCGACGAGCTGGAGTACATGGCAACGATTGCGTTCAACGAGGGCGTCGACTGGTTCGCAGGGGGTAGCTATGGACAGTCGCGGCAGTGGGCATCGGCGGCGATACGGCTGGCGAAGATGTGTGGCGACAACGGCAAGCTCAAGGGCAGGATGGAGTCGCGGTTTGCCACGCTGGGGATAGATGCCATTGAGTCGGCAGACTCGGCAGAGGTAGAGGTCAGTGATGTAAAGACGTGTATAGAGGCATTGGCGGCATCATCGCCGGCCAGAGCGGTGACCGAGTGATGCTACGGACCGAGCAATGCGATCCTATATCCATAAAGGAAATGACTCGTGTGAGATGCGCGTATAGTCTCGTTGCATGGGCAATACTGCAGGTGTGCACGCCATCGGCTGTTTGTGTGTGCCCGTATGTACGAAAGAAAGCCGTCGCTCTTTCACTTACTGCCTATGTTCTGCCTCTTTTTCCATTTGCATAACTTCTTCCGCCCGGTGTGCAGTGGAGATGCATATACTGTGACATATCACGATCCACCGAGTCTGCAGTCCAGCAGCGAGCCAGCAATGGCATATAGCCACGTCAGTCAGTGTCAATTTTGATTCTGATGTTAATGTTCACGATCGACGGGTGCAGATTCTGCATTTCGTCTTGTTTTATTTTCCTCTATCTTTAGTTGAATCCCTCTGCGTCACTCCTAGATATCATTGTAGCCACAAAGTTGTGACCCTACTTCTCTCTCGTCAATTACAATCAAACAGTCGACTCTGCTACAGTTGCTGCATCTTGGTCTTCTCCACACAGTTTCGGCATGAGACGTTGATGTTTTGTTTTATTTTTGATGCAATGCAGTGTCTCGTCCTGAAGAGTCATTGAAATAGACTTTTGGGTTGCATCAAGCATTGCCGGCCGCGACACAGTGTGTGAATAGGATGGATGCCGAAACGGCGCCGAGAAAGCTACTATACTATATACTATATATACTATATCACGTGGTCAATACATACTCGGAATATCGCGTCTTACCTAGTGACGACTGCCAAGACGGATGTACCTGTCACTGTATCTGTCGTCGACAATACATTGTCGCTAGCAGTACCGCTGTCTCGGGCTGTCTCACTTCTTCGTCTTCTTAGTCTCCTGAGTCTTGCCTCGTCTTTTGTCCTTGGCTGTCTCGAGGTTCTTGGTTCTTTTTCTTTGTCTGGTGCTCGCGTGCGCCGTCGCTCGCGTTCCGCCCTGCTCAGCAAAACTAATTAACCCTGTTCTTTTGTCCCTCTGTTCTTTTGTCCCTCTGTCCTTTTGTCCAAGTTTTGTTAGTCTTCTTTAATCTCTCGCCCTTCTCCTTTCTCTTCTCTCTCTTCAACCTGGGGCCTCTATGCCTCGCATACTTGTAGGGTCTGATGATCAGTCTCACTGTCAGCACCAGCAGTAGTCTGTGTTAGTCGACACCGTCAGCGCAGCCACCATTAAGATGTCCTCTACTAAATGCCAGCCATTGACAGCAAATGGCTCATAATGATACAGTGAATATGATACAAACAAATAAATAAGAGATGCTCCGGCTTATCAATCCAACAGCGTCACATCCAGATGGGTAATGTAAAATTGCACATGCATTAATGTATTCTCAAACCGTCTGATATCACATTTGCTATTGTACAAAGTAAGATATTGTGCTGCCCTTTACAAAGTAATGCTCGCAGGCAACGTCTCGCATGTCACGAGACATGTGTAAGACCTTGCCTCACAGACGAGTCACAGACTCCATAAGACAATCAGGGCAATACAAGGGTCTGACCACGGCCATGGACTCTGTACGAAGTAATCTACTGCTCGCTTTTTTTGTCGTTTTTTTCTTCTTCTTTGATAGAGTATTGCTTTAGTGTCCACTCCTTCTTCCTGGCGTGACTTTACTCGTACAAAATGCTAGCTAGCTCCTTGTGGCCTACGCTGTTGGTAGTCAGTATTAGTGGTTCGTTGGTAGGGTAAGAGCGAAAACTCTGGCAGCGGCCAATGCTGTGGGCTGATCTCTGCAGTAGAGTGCAGTGTGAGAGGAGCTGGCCGTACTCAGTAATTAGTTGGAATTTGTATCTTCCTTGGATTGATGGAGTTTCGATGGAATTTGAATGGATGTGAGAAGGAGTTATGGAGAAGGGATGGAGAAGAGATGGAGAAGAGCGCAGAGATATGTAAAAACAGAGGAGATGGCTGTGGAAACCCAACCCTGCTCTGTGAGATCCCTGGAGATCCCTGAGGAGATATTAGGAGATATTAGGAGAGAGATATACGTCGTATATATAGACAGAGATACAGAGATACAGAGATACAGCGATGGATATTAATAGATAAATTATTACGAGTAGATGACAAAATACAAAAAAGGGAAGGAACGGCGGATCTTCAGGAAGGCGTGAGAGAATGCTCCAACCATCTCCTGCCACCTGCCATTGCTTTCCTGCTTCCCCTGCCTCCTGATTCCTTCCTGCCAACATCTGTGTCATAATTCCGCATTTGTCATCTCCATCTTTGCCTCCATCTCTCCATCTCTCTCTCTTCTTCGCTCGCTGCATCTCCTGGTCAGTTCCAACAGCCAATTCCACAACTCGCCACTCTAGCTAAAGATAAAATCCGATAGACTAGCGCTAGGAGCTTGAAAAAGCCGAGCTCCGTCGTGCTGCTGCAGACTGCCCAGAGCACTGCTACTTGTAAGATATCTTACTCGTAGAAACCAAACGTCGGCATGCCCTGCCCTGCTCTAGCCTAGCAGCCTCAAACGCCAACTCAGCTCCATTTCAATTAATTTTTGTTCTCTTTCAACTCTTTCACCGGGACACTGTTTGTGCTTTCAGGTAAAAAAGAAAACTAAAGAGAAAACAAAAAAAAAAGTATAGAAATTTCCTGCTTATGTAATATTTCCTGCTTGCTCTTTCCCTTTCTGTTTTTGGTGGTGATGCGTTCCTTCTATTAAAGATCAGGAGGTCGAGTCATGCATGATCGCACTTTCCTTTTGCTTGATGCCTCCTTCCTTCTCATGATGAGAACGAGACAATACAGAAGGAGCGAGTGAAAAGAAAGGAGAAAACAGAAACAGCAAAGAAGAAGAACAGAGAACAGAGAACAGAGAACAGAGAACAGAGAACAGAGAACAGAGAACAGAGAACAGAGAACAGAGAACAGAGAACAGAGAACAGAGAACAGAGAAACAGAAGAGGACCCCCACCCACAGGCAGTGTGCTTGTCGTCGCGTCGCCGTCGCTTTCCATTTCTTGACCGACCGCTAATGCATTGCCCTGTCTGTTTTGGCAGGAGCTCCCTTGCAAAGATCTCCAGCGCTCATACTCAGTAATAACCCCAAATGCCGTAAAAGCCGCTGTATCCAGTCTAGATCCACTCACTGTCTTCTACGTTCTACTCTAATACTGTACAGCTGTGAATAACTCTATTAAATTGACACCAAATATAAATCATTAAATATACTCTACTATGGAAATTACCAATTAAATCACTAAACAAGAATAATTAGAATAAAAAAGTCCCAGAGAAGCAAGACCGAGCAGGAAAACGCCCCCCTGCTTCTCCCACTCTTCATTCCCCAGGTCCTCTTACTCTCACTCCATTTGATTTCAGTCCGCCTTACTCTTACTCTCTCTCTCCTCTTCTCACGAATCACCACATTGTTGCTTTTGCTCACCCGCAGAAGCATTTCTTTTTCATCAACAAAATCCCCTTTTTACATTTAACACATTAACCTGCACAACATTCGCCCATCATGTTGCTTCAAGCTCGTTAACCAAACGCCCCCTCTCCCTCTCCTCCGCTCTGCTCTGCTCTGCTCTCTCTTCCCATCTCTCAACTCTCTCTTATTAAGAGGTCGTCTGCCCAGCTTCGTGATTGAGATATTCTTGATCATTAAGTAGTCAAAGCAGTCAAAGCAGTCAGTGTACGTCTTACTTGACTTGATATTGGTTGTTGCTGTCATTCTGTCATTCCTCTTTTCCCTCTCCACCTGGACCATCTCGCCAACTCGCCCGCACTTCAATATCTCGATATCAAATCGTGATATCGAATCGTGACTCTCGCCTCGGCTCCAGCTCAGCTTCACCTCAGCTTCACCTCAGAGTTGTAGATATCTCAGCCTCAGCCTCCCAAGACTTTAGTTATTGTTTTAATAAAACAAAACTAAAAGCTTGCTCGTCTGTCGCTTGCCAATCTCACTCAATGACGTCCCAGTCTTCATCAACGCCTTTTCCTTTTTCTTGTCAAACACCACCTTCTTTCTCATTACCTCCCGACTCTAATCTCGACGACTCCAACTTCACAATGGAGTCGGCCGACTTTACAGTCACACGCCGCAGCACGCGCTCGTTTGTCGAGTCTGAACTCGATGCCGACCTGCGCGAGCTAAACGCCTCGGATATCGTCACTGGCTCTTCTTCCGACTTTGACGTCGCCGGTATTACAACCGGCACCAGCAGCAGCCGCGGCAGCTTCGTGTCGTCTTCAGCCTCGTCATCCTACTTCTTGTCCAGCACAACCTCGCACGACGAGTCAGATCTGGCCCGGGCTGTCGAGGGTCTTGCTGTTGCCAACTCAGTCAACGGCACCGAGTCAAAAGATGTCGAGACAAAGGACGCTGAGACGGCCGAGACCGTCGAAGAAAGCACCATGCCCACGCCGCCTGGGGCTCCCGTCAACTTTGGATTCGTCATGCCGGGTATCTTCCGCAGTAGCTATCCGAAGCCCGAGAACTATGATTTTCTGACCGACCTCAACCTCAAGACCATTGTGTAAGTTTCACTCATTAATATATGAATATCCAGTTAGAGTATATCTAACAATATAGCACCCTGGTCGACAAAAATTACACCGAGGAGTATGGAGCATTTATCGCCGACAACGGCATCCAGCACCACATGTTCGCCATGAAGGGCACCAAAAAGGAAAATATCCCGCTCGCCACCATGGAGGCCATCCTCAACCTCGTGCTCGACCGTAGCAACTACCCGCTGCTCATCCACTGCAACCAGGGCCGCCACCGCACTGGCTGCGTCGTCGGCATCATGCGTGCCATTGCCGGCTGGGACCGCAACCTGGTCACCGATGAGTACTGCGCCTACGCCGGCGCCAAGGTCCGCGACTGCGACGTCGACTACATTCGCGACTTTGAGCTCACACACATTGAGAAGCTGCTCGAGCGCGACGACCTGCAGATTGACCAGCTCATCATCGACAGCCGCGTCGGCGGGCCCATGGTCGGCCAGCCGCCGCAGATGACCGTTGGGCACCGGCTGCCGCACTTTTTCCGCAACACGTGCTTTAGCATGACGGTGCTACTGATCTGGATGGTCTCTGGGTCCCAGATGCCCATGCCCGTCAGCACCCACAGACAGTAGTGTAGATGTCTAGATGTTTACACTTCTAGATGACTACACGTCTATGTCTATGCCTGCAGAGCCGTCGTTCTCGTTCCTTACTTCGATGCCGCATCTGTTACGAATTTCCTTTGTTTCTACTGCCCTACACTGTTTAAAAGTCGGGTCTTTTTTTGTCCTCTCTTCTCTCTTTCCTCTTTCTTTTTTTTCTGCTTTCTTCTTTTTCTATTTTCCTTCTCCTGCCCGTGGTCGGGGCTTTATTATGGGAGTTGCTGCAGGAGACTTATCAAGAGCTGAGATGTCCTCCTCATTAGGTGCTGTTTTTACTCTACTTTTATTCTTTCATCCTTTTTACTGTTTCATCCCAAGGACGGCGTTTGGAAGGGTCACCGGACATGGTATGGGTATCATTGTTCATTGTTTTCTTTCTTTATTCTTTCTATTTCTTTTACTCTATTTTACTTTGTCTCGTTACTAGAACTTGAGAACCGGCTCTCACTGTCTTCTTCTATTTTCACACTACTTTTCATTTGTATTATCTTATTAATCATGAAAATCGGTCTTGTTATTCTCTGCCTGACGCACTCTGATTTCTAAACACTTGTAGACATCTTTAGATCTCACATCCGGCAATCGTCCCTACGATGTATACTGTCTTGCTTTTATTTTTCTATACTGTGTTATTTTACACTTTTTTACATTTTCATATCATTATATACCCAGTCTATAAACTCTACATAGCTACAGCTTCTCTTTCTATAGTTCTATACCAGGTTTGGCCACCTGCTTCTCTCAACAATACGACAGTCTTGCCGATATGCTCTGATATAATGAATTGACAGGTTCAAATCAAATGAGATTTATGTTGTACAAAGTCGATGCAAATCACCTCTATATCCTTTCCCCCGGCCGTCTATCATACATTTTTGAGTGTTGTCCCTTTTCGTAAACCTCCTGTCGTATGCGCATATGCAGTCTTCTCTTTCATCCAAAATGCCGCACCCTATACTGTCGTCTTGTGCGTCAGCATCCTTCTACCTCTTTGTCCTCGACCTCAACCTTGGCCTACTCCTCGTCCTGGTCTCCCCACCGGTTCCGCTCCCTGCGCGCCTCCGCCTCCGCCGCCCGGTCCCCCAAAAGGCCATAGGTCACGCCGCCCGCCGCGCAGTTGACCGTGCCCAGGCCAATCGTCGCCATGCTCACGCCCTTGCGCGCCGTCGTCTCCATGCGCCGCCGCGATGTCCGCTGCGACGCCGGCGTCCAGAAGCCCCTGCCGCGCGCCGCCAGCCGGCGGCCCCGGAGCGCCAGCAAGACGTACATGCCGCTCCACGCGGCGGTCATGCCGGCCGAGTCGATGGCGTAGCCGGCGACGTTGACGTAGCTGGAAAACATGAGGGCGGGGGCGAAGAAGAGGGGCAGCGGCTGGATGGGGCGGGTGTGGAGGGCGGCGATGAGGGTAGCCAAGCCCATGGCGGGCATCGGATTAGCTGTCTGTCAGTAGGTTTTTTTTGAAAAGAAAAGGAAAAAGAAGAGAGACTTACATCCCCAAGCATTGAGTTTCTGGAGGATCGAGGAGCCCGCAGGCTGTGCGTCGGCCATTTGAGAAGTGTAGAATATAGATGGAGAGGGTCGTTGTGAAAAAGTATAAAAGGTCTCGTGAGAATATGAGAATGCGAGAACGCGAGACTATGAGAATGAGAATAAGATTATGAGAATAAGAACGGTGACGTCGTGAAAAACGGACCCGACCAAAAACCGGAGCTGAAATGACTAAGCTTTTTACATTCCAGAGCACGCCGGCAGCAGCAGCTATCAACTCCACTTATGATTGGTCAGCCTGCTAGCAAATGACTGCTGTAATTTGGTCATAGCCTTGAGTCGCGGTAATCGTCGTTGATTTTATTTTACTTTACTTTTGCAGTTCTTTCTTGAGCTTGTTCGTAGACTCTAGATTACCTGCTATGCCAAGGTCGAGATGCTATCTAGACGAGGCATTCTATCACAGAGGTAGGCCCTGTAGCACCCTGAAGCCGCTGTAATTCCATACTGAGCAGCAGCTAATCGTTGACAGCCTTCCGCTGGTCATGCTAGCCCCACCTTTCTTGTGACCCTAGAGCCAGCCGAGCCTGGCTAGCAGGCAATCCAGCCAACCAGAAGCGACGCCAACGTGCGAAAAGACCAAAAAGCCTCCAACGCCGCCGTGTCCTTTCCATAGCGCCTCTCTGTAAGAATACTATGTAGTCTATCGATCTGGTCTGGACTGTTGAACGTATCTATTGGATTTTGGTGAGACAGACGCAGAACGCAGCAAAACGGCCGCGTGCAGCACCCTTCCCGCATCACATTACATCACATCATATCAGATCATATCAGATCAAATCACATTGCATCACATCGATACCAACGACGACGTCAATCTATGCGACTGGTCTAGAGAGAATATTCTGTCGAGTCGACATTGCCCTCATCACGCCATCGCATCGACAGCCTCCTGAATCAGAAACTGAATCGACAACTACTCAACATCACACACACACATGCCCGCCACATCTTCAGGGGCCGACGCCGGCAGCGGCTCTGCCCGCAATCGCGAACACAACCAGGGCAACCAGGACCGCAAATGCACCCCCGAACAGGTCGCCGCCGTCATGCGCATCCGCCGATTAGAAGCAACCGCCTTTTACGAGATCCTCGATGTCCACAAAACTAGCACCGACGTCGAAGTAAAAAAGGCCTACCGCAAACAGAGCTTGCTCACCCACCCGGACAAGAACGGCCACGAGCACGCCGACGAGGCTTTCAAGATGGTCTCGCGCGCGTTCGGCGTGCTGGGCGACAAGGAGAAGCGCGCCAAGTATGACAAGTTTGGCGGCGATCCGGACTCGAGGTTTGGCGGCGGCGGCGGCGGCGGTGGTGGCGGAGGCGGTGGTGGTTTCCCAGGTGGCGGTTTCCAGGGCGGCGGCATGCCCAACTTTGGCGGTCGCGGCGGAGGGTTCGGCGAGGAGATGAGTCCCGAAGAGATGTTCCGGCGGTTCTTTGGCGGCGGCGGCGGCGGATTTGGTGGTGATGGTGGTGGATTCCCATTTGGTACGTCAAAAGGTCGTCCTCCAGTTTTGTTTGATTTCCAACGCTAACATTGTGAACAGGCTTCGATACGGGCCCGCGGTTTGTGTTCAATATGGGCGGCGGCCCCGGCATCCGCGTGCACCAGTTCGGCGGCGGCCGGCCGCGGACACGCCCGCGCCAGACCAACGCCAACGGCCAGGCGCCCGCACAAGACAACAGCACCCTGTCGACCCTGCTCGGCCTGCTGCCCATCCTGGTCCTGTTCATCCTGCCGCTGCTGTCGTCGCTGTTCAACAGCGACTCGACACCCGCCATGCCCAGCATGGTCTTTGACGCGCCCAAGGCCCCCTGGACGCTCGGCCGGCTGACCCAGAGCAGCAAAGTCAAGTACTTTGTCGACCCGGCGGACAAGGCGTATGCCATCTACAAGGACAACCCGCAGAAGCTGGCGCAGCTGGACAACTTTGCCGAGGTGACGCTGGTGCGGACGCTGCGGAACCAGTGCGAGCGCGAGATGGAGTACCGGCAGCGGCTGGTGGACGAGGCGCAGGGCTGGATCTTCCAGGACCCGGACAAGATGGAGGTTGCCGAGAACTATGACATGAAGTCGTGCAGGCGGCTGGACCGGATGAACAAGCTGAGATAGGGGAGGAATAAGTGGCAAAGGAAGGGAGTTCCGGAGGGGAGGGGCTGTAATTGAGCCACACGAGGATTGGCGGATGACAGATGACGGAGTTGGTGCTGGAGCTGGTGCTGGTGCTGAGCGAGCGCGTTTATGTCGACGTGCGTTTTCATTTCTTGTGGCGTTTGGGCGTTGCTAGCTTCTATCAAACTGTTTATCACAATAATGTCTTGTCGTCTTGCTGTCTGTCTCTCGGTGCCTTTCCATGCCAGTATCTTTACGTTGTTGCTTATGTTTGTCACTTCTTGCCAGCCTCTTTATGTCTGTCTCTTCTAGTCTTTTACTTTCATACCAGCTACATGCGTATCACTTGTTGTCAATGATATCTATCAACTTGTCTCTTTACTTGATCAATCTCTTCTCTTTTGCTTGATGCCCTTGAGCAAGTCTTGTGCTGATTGGCTTCTGTTTAACTTTTCTTGACCTGCAGTTGCTTTCATCTTTGCATCTTTATCCATGTCTATATCCACATCAACAAGTGCTTATATCTTGCTTGATTTTCTGTTCCAACAGCCGACCTCTAGATATATCATCTCTCGTCCTCGATGCTACGCAGATCCGTCTCCCCAAATAGGTCTAGCGTCTAGCACTGCCTGTGGCGTGTTGCCACGAGGTGTTTTCGCTAAAGCCCGCTACAAATGTCCTGCAAACTGGATTATGTAAGTCTGCTTTCTGCTTTCGCTAAGCGGGAGGCCTTCCCCAGACTGCATCATTCCCGCTGCTGGGGCTACACAGTAGCGATTGCAACGCGCAATAGGAGGCAACTGAAGAGGAGGTATCCCTTAAGGCGCCGAAATATGACTTTTTAAAGTGGGCCTTTGTTGACATTTCAGTACATGCCAAGATTTAGTACCGCGTCGCATGTACAGCGCGTTACCCATAATAATTGTATGGAGATGTTGCTATTGTATCGTCGTTTAATGTAATCCATGAATATCACCACATTCTGTACACGTACATCTGGAAAAAAGACGGCATGGCTGGTAAAAAGAGAAAAAGGACGGCAGACGACGGTACGTTAGGTGACGTCGATACAGCAAAAACACCAGCAAAAACACCAGCAAAAACACTAGCAAAAACACTAGTAAAAACACTAGTAAAAACACCGGCAAAATCATCGACAAAAACACCACGTACATCGTTAAAATCAACACCTCTTCCACCGTCTTCCCCTATCAAACCTATACCGTTACTTGAATTTAAAGTAATTCTAAACCCTCCTGAATTTAAAAAGGCAATAAGGCTACCGTTTAAACGACGTGTTGTATCGAATTTACTTTAAAACCCCTTCGATATTTTTCAAAAGTTTATACCGATTTTCCTCGTTTAACAATGGGTCGATTATATTAATAGTCGACATATACAGCTGTTAGGACATGTCGAAGGGCTAAGAAATCGATTTTTAATCTATAATTTATAGAAGCCGACTTTTACCGATAAAATCTACTTATTTTTCGGTATTTTAATATATATAAATTACTATTAGCTTCCTTTAATTGATGTATACTGGTATTTTAACCGTATAGCGACGACGAACGTCTTTACGAAATTTATATTACGTAATCGATTTAATTAGCTGTACTATCGCTTTTGTACTTAAGACATAAATAATACGACGTATAATACGGTATTTAAAAAAGTCGATAATTAAAGTACTTTTATTTAAAAAACGTCTACCGAATTAATACTTCCGTCGTTTATTATTAGTGTCGACGAGGTTATAGTACGATTTAAAAGAAAATCTTACGATACTATTAATTTGCCCTTTAAACCTATTTTTATTGGCTATAAAGTTTAAGTCGTCGCCGACGACGGTTATTTTATCGACTAGCGATTTTATTTAAAAACAAAAGGGTTAGTCGGTTACGTACTATTAAAAGACGTATATCTAACACCGACTTAAAACATCGTAGCGATGCTTTTATAAAGTCTCCCCGCGCTACCGTTTACCGAATACTCCTACCACTGCTTTATAGATAACCTTTTCTCGACGCTTAAATTATTTAGTTATCTACGTTAAAAAAACATCCTCGCTACCGGTACGGCACGCGTTACTCGAATCGACAACAGTTAGTTGATTAAACTACGTGCTTAAAAGGCGTTAAAAGACTTACTTTTATAAGGGACGCGGTACGCTAGAATGTATAAATAATACCCCGACGTAATGCAATTAAGCTTTAAAGACAATGCTTTTATACTTACTTTAAGTACTACGTACGATGGCTAGGAAAACGACGTCTAAAGGTTAAAGAAGAGGCCGAAATTAACATCTACATCAACAAAAACGTCTCGCGTCCCCTTTGGAAACCTAGCCCGAAAAAACATCGAGATACCTTAATACATCGACGATTATAATCACCATATAAACGGCGTCGACATCGGTAATCAATTACGGGCAAATAGCTCGTCCCATCGACGTATACGTCGTAGCGGGCATTAAGCATTGATCTATTCATTTCTCTTCGATATTTGCATGACAAACTCCTACATCCTCCATCGTGAAGCTTTTCATACACTCCCTGATTTTACGGCCTTTAGAAGGGCTTTATATTCAGAAATCATAGACAGATTCGGTGCAAAAACTGCTCTTCGACGGTCTCAAAGGCTTGAATTTCTAACACCTCTTCTACCGTCTATTTCGACGTCAGATTATCACCAAAATCGACATACAAAAGACCTCCTTTCTAAGCGCAATTACTGTGCTTTTTACTCCTCAAAAAACGACGGTTACTTTCGATTCAGGGCTTGAATTCGACTATAAATTTGGCCACAAATCATCAAAAACATCGTGTACAGACGGGATGTAAAGTGTGTGGCATCGCTTTGTGTGATAATTCAAAAAGGAGGTGTTGGGATGAGTGGCATCGTCATCTTTAATAGTCGATTACTAGATTTGGTAATAAATTCAAGGCAATCGCGTAATACTTCTATTTCGGTACTTTTTGTATGTATTGTTTTGTACCTTTTGATCGATACAGGGATTACAGCCAATCAGAGGCATGCCAAGGAAAAAAGTCATATTTCGGCGCCTTAAGGGATAGTCTCGATATTCTCGATGTTGTTGTTTGCAAGCTTACCCTTATTCTATATTGCCTACACTTTCACATGCAATTAGTAATCATTTACTCTTAGTTAATACTCGATTTGTTTCAATATTTATCGGATTTAATAAAAATATTGATTTTGAGATCATTTCGCTCTTGATACGGATATTCATATTGTCAGTCGCTCCTTCCCCACAGCGCTCTCCCTGAGCCTCTTTCAGACAGCTAATAAGGAGATAAGATACCAGTGGCGCTCGCTATTAATATAAAGAGAACCACTAACTAAGCCTAACTGTGCCTCTTGCTGTCTCGCTCTCGCTTCCCCGTATTACTGCTGCCTAGCACCCATCGACGTCAGTTATTTGCCCGCGTCTTCGAGGCAGCACTTTAGCGAGAGTTCAATGTGGTTCGCGAATGCAATTTCAAATTCAGATAGTTTGTCGAAATAAGAGAAAAAAGACCAGATGAAGATATTCCAAGAGAGGATAAACGAAAAATATAATTAAGAAATTGAGAAAAAGAAAATTATTGAAAAATATTGACAGCGGACGTCGGTCGTTCCTTCCAGGCACTGTACTTTCTACCTTTTCCTCTCCTGTTCCTCTTTCCTCTGCACATCCATCGCTCCTTCTTGTCTTGCCGCAGTTCTATCCTCATATTCATCCTCTACCATCACAAACGGCAACAGCATCGGACATTGGACTGCACCTTCCTCCTCCAGCTACAGACAACCATCGCACCTTCTCACAAGCCAGCCGGCCGAGCCCGCGCCAAGACATCGCCCAGAAGTGGACTCGCCCAAGACACCTTACTAACACTCGTCGTCATTTCGATTGCGCTCCTGCCGTTCTTGTTTTTGTTCTTGTACTCAGCCTCACCTGCCTTGCCTGCCTTGCCTGCCTTTGCCATTTCCTTTTAAGTCGCATCTGGCATTTCTCGCTCCCAAGCTTCAAATCAAGCTTCTCTTCTCCCGCGTCACACAATACAACGATACAGCATCTTACGCTCTGCTACCGTCGCGGTTTCACATCTGCTGGTATCTTATCATCTACCACTACCACGTCTTTCGTCATACCACGGCAGCCCCTCCCTGGGACCAAGTCCGCCACAGGCCATTTTCACTGCGCTTTTGAAAGGAGAGAGAAAGACAGCTGCAGTAACACTGTCAAACCTCACTGACAACCCATCTACGAGCGATTCCAAAGCGCTGGTCATCGACACCACTCATACGCGTCCCATACGCCATTCTCCACTCCTGCCGAGCACTGCAGCCGCGACAGCAAGACAGCAAGACAGCAAACCTCTATTCCCGACTCGCTTCTCTTCAATCCTTTTATCTTTAATCTCATCTGCCTAATACCTCACAATGGTCGCCCGGAAGCCATTACCGCAGAGCTATAGCCCGAGCGCCTCTGGCTCTAACGATATCCCAGACATTCTACGGCCCGGCGGCAGTCGCAACAGACCCCAGTCGCCATCCAGCAGCAGCAACAGCAACAGACCAATCAGTCAGGACTACTCTAATTTCAACTCGGAAGAGCAGTCAGTGTGGAGACAGCAAGGCTATCAACCACAGCAATCACAATCACAGTCGCAGCAGTCGCAGCAGTCGCAGCAGTCGCAGCAGTCGCAGCAGTTGCAGCAGCAGCAGCAGCGACCCCAGGCACCCATCCCAACCATCATCCTCCAGACGGCTACCGGCAGCAGCACTGCATCCGCCTTTTCCGACTCAAACCCGTTTAAGCGCAAGGCCCTCGGCAACGACATTTACTCTGCATCTCCGACTTCAATGTCATCTTCAATGGCATACCCTGCAGAGCTTCCCTCAACACCTCAAAGCTACCACAGTCAGCAAGTCCAGAGCCAGCCTTCAACGAGCAGCTTTGACCAAATGCAAATGGACGACCAGCCCGCACAAAACCCATGGCAGCCGGGCTCGTTTGACAACAGCCGCATCAACTCTGCACCGCCCACGCCACTGCCGACCATCATCGACGCAGGTGAGGCCGAGGGCGCGGCCGGCGAGAATGCATGGGCGCCACAGGCGCAGCAGGCGCATGCCATGGCAAGCGGAGGGCCACCACCCATCACACGACCACCTATTCCTGCTGGGATTAATGCTGCATATGGATCTGGATCTGGATCTGGATCTGGAGCTGCTACTGCCAACTTTCGCAACTCGAACCTGATTAGCTTTCCACCAGACGAAGAGCAGGATAGCGCCGACTGGTCTGACGTCGCATCGCCGAGCCAGCCGTCCGCATCTTCATCAACAGTCGTGTCTGCAGCAGCGCCACCGCGGCCGCCGTTCGCGCCACTCGGCAGCAAAGAAAGCGACTCGTCAGTATACGAGGACAGCCATGCATGGGACGACGTCGGCAATAAATCCGCATCAGAACCACAGGCTATTTCTGTACCACTAGTGACCGAAGCGGCAGGCGAAGGCTGGAGTCTGGTCGATACCGAGCCGGTGCCTGGACAGCTCTCGCGGCAGAGCACTTGGGAAGACTTTTCTGATGACGATGACGATGACGATGACGAAAGAAAGGAGAAAAAGGAGAAAAAGGAGAAGAAGAACAAGAGTCAAGCAGCACAACCGCGCTCGAGCGCAACAGCTGCAACAAGCGCACAAAACACAACGAGTACACAAAGTGACAGCGCCAGCCAACCACAGCTGCCGGCTGCGACTGTAGCTGACGCCACCTCCGTCAGCAGCAACAAGGCAAAGGGTAAGGCTGTCGTTGATTCGGCGGGTGTTAGCCCAACCAGCACTACTCATGAGCCACTTATTGCATTTGATTCTCTGCCGTCTGGTTCCCAGTCAAACCAGCAAAAGCAAAATCAGCCTTTACAAAATCAGTCTCAGTCCTCGGCCCAGTTTGACGACAGCATTTTCTCCGCGCCGGTACCTGCACCCTCGACGAGCAGCAACAGCAACAGCGACTTCCGGCCCCAGCTGCCTCCTCGCAGCATGCTCGATATCGACAGTGTTCCTCCACCGGCACACCCGCCTCGGCCTGTCAATAACAGCAAGACTGAGACGTACCCGATTAAGCTCGTGACTTGGTTTGATGCCCGCGCAGCCAAGACCAAGAACCCCCGCATCTCGCCCATCCTCGTGCAAAACGCCAACGGACCGTGTCCCCTCGTGGCCCTCGTCAATGCGCTTACTCTGACAACACCGGCCGACACGCGGTCTGCTCTCGTCGAGGCTCTGGCGAGCCGCGAGCAGGTCAGTCTGGACTTGCTGCTGTCTAATGTCTTTGACGAGCTCATGTCGCGGCGCAGCGGCCTCGATGACGACGCCAATCTGCCCGATATCGACGACCTCTACAGTTTTCTCAAGGGCCTGCACACCGGCATGAACGTCAACCCGCGCTACATCCCAACGCCCGAAGTCGTCACGACCTTTCGGCGCACATCGCTCACGCACTTGCACCCGACGGAGCGCGAGGAAATGATTCCGGGCACGTTTGAGAACACGCGCGAGATGCAGTTGTATGCGACATTTAGCATTCCGCTCATCCACGGCTGGCTGCCGGCCAAGGTCGAGCCGGTCTACGACGCCCTCAGCCGCCAAGCAACATCGTACGAGGACGTCCAGAACCTGCTGTTCCGCCAAGAAGAGCTCGAAGAGAAGCTAGCCAACCCGCACAACGAGCAAGGCCTCAGCTACGAGGAGGAGTGCCTGTACCAGGACATTCTGGAAATCAAGACGTTTCTCGACATGTCGGCCACGCAGCTGACGCCGTTTGGTCTCAATGTGCTGTCCAAGGCTATGGTCCCCGGCACGTTTGCCATTCTGTTCCGCAACGACCACTTTAGTACGCTCTACCTGCACCCCGACACGATGCAGCTCATGTCGCTTGTGACGGACGCGGGCTATGCGACGCACGACGAGGTGGTCTGGGAGACTCTGGTCGACGTCAATGGCGAGCATACCGAATACTTTTCGGGCGATTTTCGCCTTGTCGGTGGCAACCCGGGCGCAGCCCCATCCGCGGGCGCCTCGGACAGTGGTAATGGCAGCGGCAGCGGTAGTGGTGGTGCAAAGTCATCTCATGGCCAACGTGGTCGCAGTGAAGACCAGACAGGCGGCCCCTCCTCTGAAACCGCTGCCACGGCCGATGAGCTGTCGCGCTATGAGCAAGAAGACAGGGATCTGGCCCTTGCCTTGCAGCTGCAGGAGGAAGAAGAGGCCCAGCAGCGCGAAGAAGAAGCCCGCCACCAGAGCCGGCTGTCGGAGCAGTACATTGAGCAAAACGGTCGTCGGCCATCGGGCGTCACGGTCGCCGGCAGTAATACTGCCCAGGGCCGGCGGCCCAGCAATGCAGCCGGCGGCGGTCGCTATTCGTCCACGGCTGGCCAGCAGATGGTACATCCGCCGATCCCCGTGTCGCCGCGCCGCAGCTCGCGCACATCCACCACCTCGGCACAGACTGCAGCTACGAGTCGCCGGCCGACGCCCCAGCAAGTCGTGCGCCCGCTCGTGCCGCCAGCCACGACGACAACGGCCACGTCGACGACGTCGGCCAGCGCGCCTACGCGCATTGTCAATGGCCGTCCGCCCGTGCACCGAGCGCATGACGTCGACGGCGATGCAGAGGCGCCGCCATCGTATGAGCATGCGGCCATGCAGGCGCCGTACCACCCGCCACCCGGTGCGCCCGGCTCGGAGACGGCGACCCTCGCCGGCACCATCAGCAATGCCAGCTCGACGGCGGCCAACCGGCGGACATCGCCCAATGGATTTCCACAGCCATCGCGCATCCACAACATGGGCGGCATGGGCTATGCCACGCCGAGCGGGCAGGCGTATGTGCAGCCGGGCCGGTACGGACAGCAGTCCGGCATGGCCAGCAACCGCAATGACCGGGAATGTGTTATTATGTAATTGATTTTGGGGGGGGGGGGGGGGGGGGGGGTTCGCGTTGTTTGCTATACGATCCTTTATGACAGCATTTGTTTTTCTTTTGTTGGGCTTTTTAATAGTTTTGTTTCGTTTTTTTTTTTGTCGGTTGGATATGATCATGAACAGCTTTGTTTTACCACTCATAGTTAGGATTATGTAATACCTTTATACTTCACTTTGTTTACCCAGACTACGTGAGGACGAACAACACCAGTCATCAATTTAATAAATCAGTACCTCACATAATTTCGATAGTCGTCACTTAACAAGACATACATACTACAGTCACACAATATAATATTAAAAAAATGGCTTTATTTGAAATTGGTATGATATAACGTTATGCGTAGAATTTATCCTTTTTCCAAGTCTTAACCCTCTTCCTCAGAATGGCCTCCTCATGCGTCCCGTCTCCTTTCGGTCGTCCTGTTTATAAAGCCAACGTACTAAAACACAGACGCCATGCAGTTGCCGACAAGAATAGAGATATCAGATCTTAGATGTGGGGTGTAATCCGACCATGCAGTTACTTGGAGGCATCGACCTTGCTGATGTAGCTGATCAGGTCAACGACACGGCGGGAGTAGCCCCACTCGTTGTCGTACCAGGAGACCAGCTTGACAAAGTTGGGGTTCAGGGAGATACCGGCCTTGGCGTCAAAGATGGACGAGTTGACGTTGCCGATCAGGTCGCTGGAGACGACATCGTCCTCAGTGTAGCCCAGAACGCCCTTGAGGTCACCCTCAGAAGCCTCCTTGATGGCAGCCTTGATCTCCTCGTAGCTGGCGGGCTTCTCGAGGCGAGCAGTCAGGTCGACAACGGAGACGTTGGCGGTGGGGACACGCAGGGACATGCCGGTCAGCTTGCCGTTCAGCTCGGGGATGACCTTGCCGACAGCCTTGGCGGCACCAGTGCTGGAGGGGATGATGTTCTGGGCAGCGCCACGGCCACCGCGCCAGTCCTTGGAGGAGGGACCATCGACGGTCTTCTGGGTGGCGGTGTAGGAGTGGACGGTGGTCATGAGACCCTCAACGATGCCGAACTTGTCGTTGATGACCTTGGCCAGGGGAGCCAGGCAGTTGGTGGTGCACGAGGCGTTGGAAATGACATTGGCCTTGCCGTCGTAGGTCTTCTCGTTGACACCGATGACGTACATGGGGGCATCGGCAGAGGGGGCCGAGATGATGACCTTCTTGGCGCCACCCTTCAGATGGGCAGAGGCCTTCTCGGTGGTGGTAAAAACACCGGTGGACTCGACGACGTACTCAGCGCCGGACTCCTTCCAGGGGATGGCAGCGGGGTCACGCTCCTGGTAGAAGCGGATGGTCTTGCCGTTGACAACGAGGCCGTTGTCAGTGTGGGTGATCTCACCCTTGAAGATGCCGTGGGTGGAGTCGTACTTGAGCATGTAGGCCTATCGGGGTGTTAGTGGGAGATTATGCAATGCAAATGCAGACAGGGGTTGGCGTGTAAGTGGTGGGAGGGCTAGCTTGTGAAAGCAGCCGACGAGGGGTAGAGGGCAAAGGGATAGTAATCCAATCGACCAAAGGACCAAAGGAAGCAATGCAAATTACTGATGGAATTGCGAGGAGAAGTGCTCAGAGACTTACAGCGTAGTGGGGCTCAATGAAGGGGTCGTTGACAGCGACAACCTCAACGTCACCGTGCTCGATGGCGTTGCGGAAGACGATACGACCGATGCGGCCGAAGCCGTTGATGCCAGCCTTGACAACCATTTTGACTGAGAGGTTAGTTTTGGACAAGATGAGTTTGTTGTTGTTATCGGCAGATCAGATCAAGCAGAGAAGAGTAGAGCAGTGAAAGACCAGCGTGGAAAGTGATGAAGAATGGAAGAGGGGGAAGAAGCAATAAACAGAATCTGGAGAATGCAATAAATAGGCCACGAAAATGACAAAATGACAAAACAACCGAGCTTCAGCTTCAAAGGTACACGAAAACAAACGACAAGAACTAGGAATGGAAGCCGGCTGGAGTGAATGATTGACACAAGTTCGGGTCTCGAGCAGGCCATTCACGGGTGCGGCCGGGCGAATAGCCGCAAGGCGGCATTGTTTAGTGAATTGGCGAGCTAGAGCTCACAAACGCTCGGCTAACACAAGCTGGATGAGGGGAAGTAGATAGGTACAGTACAGCAAGTACAAAGTACCTTTATGGCTCACAGTTTGACGCGGACGATGGGCAAGGTAGTTGGGGAGAAGTGGGTAGCGCGACGCCCTGATTGGCGCGGGGAAGAAGGATGAGGGGTGTATTGTGTGAACATGGGGTGATCATGTAGTTTGGAAGAGATAGCATGATTGAGTGCTCGAAAGAAGACTAAAGAGAAGAAAGAGCTCTGCCTTTGAGCCGAAGTGAAGCCTGAAACTAAGCTGTGATAGCGATTGCGCGCGATGCGGGCAATTGCTAACCAATTCGACAGGCGCCGGCAAGCTCTCTCGTCTCCTCAACATCTTCCCCCCCCTCTAGTTTGTCTCCACCTAAATTTTGCTGGGCAGAAAAAAAGACGAAAGGCCACCAGCAAAGAGCCACCACAAAAAGAGCAGGCACGATAGCGGGGTAGCAACAAGTTGCAGGAACAAGCCTCAAAAAGGAAAGAGCAAACAACACGCGTTTGAGGCAAAGTGTAAAGTAAACGAAAACGAAAGGAGCGAGAATAACGGCGATGAAATGATAAGAACTTAAAAGACAAGAAAAATAATGAAAAAAGGGTAGGAGCTACCAAGCCGCGAGCAATTACCAAAGATGGTAACAGCTCAAGGCTCAACAAAATTGAAGCAACGCGCGTGACAGAGTGCGTTGGCGACGTTCAAGATCAGACGAGACAGGATGAAGCCGTTGAAAGCTGCTGTTGACTGTGCTTGCGCGAAGTGAACGGCTGCCAACACACAAAGAACAAAGGACAAAAGACAAAAGACAAAAGAGCAGACACGATGATGAGAGAATGAGAGGGTTTTGGAAGAGGTCGAGGGATAAAGCGACGGCGCGCGCGAAAGAGGTTTTTTTTTTCGAGGAATTGGACTGCTGCTGCTTTTGCTGCTGCTGAATCTGAATCTGCTGGTGATCGATGCGATCGTGTTGAGAAAACTTACATGATGTGAATGAAGATGTGGTGGTGAGTGGGAGAATAGAGTGTGGATGAAGAGAAAGGAAGAAGAGAGGAAGGAGAAGGAGAAAGAAAAGAGAGGAAGAAGGAGAAAAGAGAAGAAGAAGAGGAGAGAGCGAGAAGAAAAGGAGAAAGGGAAAGAGGGAAAAGAAAGGGAAAGAGCGAGTGGCATGAGGGTCATGAAATAATACAGTGGACAGCTCTATGATACAGCTGCTGCTGCTGCGTAGAGCTAGCAGCCAGCAAGGTCGCCAGATTGTCATTACAGATGGTCATGGTGGCATGGTGGGGTTCGGCCGCCGGTCGTTCTTTCTCTTTGCTGCCATGCGCATTGGACAACAGAATTACATACAAGATTGTCAATAAATTGGTTTATTAGTTTATTATTAGTTTATTAATTTATTAGTTTATTTTCATCATAAAAAATACGAAAATATGTAATCTTGAGCACCTTGCCACTTCTTGGGACAGGAGGGGCAACATTGCGCCCTTGCTGGTCAGAGGTCTTTTGTACAGGCCGGACTACGGACTCTTTGTTTAATGTCTTATTTTCTTGCTTATTGTTTATTATTAATCTTTCGTTTTGAGGGAAAACAGCAAAAGCCCCCAGACCCCGTGGGAGCACGCGAGGCAGCTGTGGGATGAGGTATGAGGGATGAGGAGGATAGTTGAAACTGAAGGCGGAAGGAACGAATACGGAGCATCTATCCAAGGAAGGTGCGCGCATCACGGCTTCCTCTGTTGACTTTTGTTGAGCTGCCCTTTCTCTCATCTATTCTAGTGTCTAGTGTCTAGTGCCAATGCTTGCGGCGTATCACCAGATTCTGGCTACATGCAGTACTAATCAGTATCAACACTGTGTAGGACTTACATGTCTGTCGATGCCAATTACAAGTGTCTATTAATACGGTCTGTACTTGTGGGATGCACAAATACAATATACCGGAGTAGAGGGGTAGGTGGTGACGAGGTGCCAAGCATGCCGTGCCTTCCGTAATGTGCGCTGTATGAGATTGAATATAGAGACGAGAGTGACACACAATAGAACGAGCAATAAAGCGAGTAATCATAAGCAGGCGATTCAAGGGGATTCAGACTCAAACAGGAAAGAACGGGCTATGCATGGCTGGCGTGGAAGGCAGGCACGAATGGCCAGACAATCGACAGCAGACTGACGGCAATCTGCTACACTCTGCTAATACTGAGTAATACAGTCAAGCAAGAAATGGGCGAATGAATGAAGAGCATGGTATGCGATGGCCAGCCTCATCGTGGAAGATGTAGAAAAAGTACATTATAGTGTTGAAAATATAATTAAAAAACCACAAAATATAATAATCTGGTTTCAAAAGGGTCCAAAGTCCTACCTGCAAGCACACGGCTGGTTGCACGTTGGCTGGGCATTTTGAGTGAGGGCAGACAGTGTAAACAGAGACAGATGCAGAAACAGAAACAAAGTAATGCCTCAAGTGAGTAGGACTAGGCTTGGCGATGGAGATGAGAGCAGATACGCAGTAGAGACGGTAGAATGTGAGTAGAGCTGTTTTAGAATTTTAAGATAGAGGATAGGCAACGCGGTTGGCCCGCAAGAGAAAAAAAATGTCGATGCGTCTTTTTCTGGTTGCTATTTTTTGTTTCTATTTATTTTGCTCCGTATTTCTGTATCAGTATCTACTTTTTCTAGAGGGGTAGTGTTTATCTGTATCATCTTTTCAGTAATTAGAAATAATATAAGTAGAGGACACAAATGGTGTTTAACGGTTGCAATGCAGATCTTGCCATACGATGGCCAACGGGCCGGATATCCAGGGATTGTGTTGTGATTGTTTGATTATTCTCGTTCGCCGTCATCTTTTGATTATAGTCATGGAGTCATCTGCTCGTTGATTTTATTTTTTTCTTCTTTTCTTTTTGTGTTGATTTCAAAGCTGTTGCTGACATCTCTGACTCAATTGGAGCTCAATTTGCACGAGGCGAACAAAGAAGAGCTTTTATGAAATAGGCAAATTTGCACTGCGAATATCGGGCTGATCCATCGACGTCAGTGTAGAGCTTTGCTGCAGGTTGCGCGGTCTGCTGCGCGGTCAGCAATGCGCGCAAGCGACCTCGGTGATCGGGGCAGTGTGTTGCGGGATTTGCAGCCTGGTCTGGCACCCAGATTGTTCTCAGATTGCTCTCAGATTGCTCTCAGACTGATCAGTTTTCTTACTATTTGCGGTGATTGTCATTCTCCCACCTTCCTGGGTCTTCTCTTAGCTCTGCTTTCTTTGCTAGCGGCCGGGTTTTCTCTCGGCCACTTAATTAATTTTTTTTGTCTCATTCGTTTTATCATTTCTATTACCCCCTTCTGACTGGCTGGAGCTACCCCAATCCCCTTTTGCCATACTTGTTCTACTTGAGGCTTTTCGGACTGGTTCATAACCCCCCTATGGTGGGATGTAGATGGTAGTGTTTGAGTTGACAGCACTGGGGACAGAAGAATTATGCTCATGGATCAAATTAGGAGAAGCAGGGTCATGGAGGGGAACCATAGGGAAACAGAAGCAGCAAATACTAAACCAGGAGGGGCATGCATGATTCCCAGCACCTACCATTATGGAGTGCGTATCTCGCATCAGCCATCTACTGATCTACTAATACTATGACTATGACTATCTACTATCTACTATCCAGATACGAGCTCGTTCTGCTTGCTCCATGTCCGAGATGCGTCCGTCTGCGGTGTATGATCGCCTCCCGTCGCAACTATCCAACCACCAAAGCACGTGTTCTATATAGAGGGATAGCAATCTGTTGTCTGAAACCAAAGAGGTCCCTACACTCTAGTCCCCATGGATTCGTATATATTCATATATAGTTATATATCACGATGAATCTCAATCGGTCGAGGGCTGGCTGCACTGGTCGTGCTGGGTGAGCGGTGAAGCTTTGATGCCACAGCGATTGCGCGCAATAATCCCAGTCAACGTATAATGATACATGTGAGCTCAAGTGATGCTCGCAAGGTATTAGCAAGCCACATTCATGATATCTATCTTCTAAAACACAGGCGACTGCATTATGCCAGCCGCCTTGGCATGAAAGTCTAGTTGCTGTATTTTGAATGGCATCACTTATCTCTTTACACTCTGCATCTGCCCATACATGTTCATGACCGCAAGCTTCGTATAAGTACACCTCACACCACCTCATCCTGCAACGCAACTGAGGTATATACGTTGGAACGGTGTATAACGTCTGCTGCAGATCACGTGTCCGACGTCATATGAAATATATAGCAATAAAAGTACAGTCATGCGAATATACGAGAATGCTGTAGTGTGTTAATGCCTAAAACAGAAGGAAGCTATAGCTTTGGACGGGCCGCGCCTGCCTGGGTTTAACCAGTTTGACCAAGCTTTGCAGACATTCGTCCCATATATGCTTATTGCCATGTGCTGCTTATGTAAATGTCTCTATACTTCTCTGCGAATCTTCTTCGTATATCTCGGAAGACTTGACTATATTTGCAAGACTTATCAGATCTTACTTCTGGCTTTGCCCATGATGGCAGCGATAGTGCGGTCTAGATGTATGCAGCCAAGCTGCTCGACTCGTATCAACCGACCATAAATGACATACCACCGCCAGTTTTACCTTGGCTATTGTCATGAACTTTGGTCGCGGACAATGCAAGGCCAAAAATCTCATGATCTTTGGTCGGCTTAGTATCATCATGGCTTAGTCATCACTTATGTGCTAATGATGTTCAACAAATAGGTCTCGAAAAGTCATTCTTTTTCGTTGTAGTAATATCTCGATACAAGCCGCCTCGAGTGCATAACCTCATTATGTCTGGCATACTAACAACTTGTGACGTATCCGATAGCTGTTGACGTGGGAGCTGCCTCCTTATGTCCGAGACTCAGTCTGTTTTGCCATCCTCGATCCAGCGTGACTCGCGGACATCACACTCTATTTAGAAAGGGCGAATAGCTCTTGGTGTTGTGTTATTACTGTCAACTTCCAACACTGAAAATAACGCTGTCGTTTTATCTCTGTTGTTTCCTCTTCTTGCGACCAGATGCTATCTTGAGTTATTGCGTTCTTCTTTCCTTTTTTCTTTCTTCTCTTCTTGCTTCTTGGTTTCTGGTTCTTTTCAGCCTCGATCATCTCCGAGGATAAGGGGGAGATATACCGGGATTGAGCTCTTCTCGTAAAGCCTATCGTTCCTCTACTTCAGCCATTATCATGCGTACTTTTACATATGCGGCCTACCCGTACGAAGCCCGTATGACGGCACGACAGCCGTGGGCAGCCCTACGAGAAGCAAGATTGCATGTGAAAGTGAAAGTGAAGTGCAGGGATTTGGAGTCGCATAGCGTATTTCCACGTCTGGGGTAACGAGGGTCGCGTCCGGGGTTCAAGCTAGCCAAACACAAAGAAGCCGGCATTGTACTCACGTCTTTATCCAAACACGAAGCCCATTGAAAAGGGAAATCATTGCGAGCAGAAAGACGTTTACTGAGTCTATTGTTGCATTGTTTACATTGTTTACATTGCAAAATGGTGTTAAAGTACTCGGTTTAAACAGCCAAGTCAGACAAGAGTGAGCTTATTCCAACCTCTGATGATGAAGATGAGGAGACGAGTCAGACAGAGGCAAAGACAAACATAAAAGGACGTCGTCAAAGCAGCACGGACAAGAGACAGACAAAAGACAGACAGAGGACAAGAGACAGAGGACAAGAGACAGAGGACAGAAGACAAGACAAAACAAAATACAGCCCGGAGCAGTCGCGGCGGAGCGGAATAGCACCAAGGAGGAATATTCGCAATAGTCCACGACGAAGCCGCAGTGTCAAGACAGCAAAGATCGCCGTCCTAGTCAAGTAGTCGGGCAGTTTAGCTTCATTTGTGGTATTTCCGGGGGCAGACATTCGTGATACTTTTGCCAAATTGTTCTGTCTAGTGTCTGATAGATGCTGGAATACGGGAGGATTAAACTCAAATTCGGTACTTTTCGATCATCTAGACTGAAGCAGAGCGAGAAGATGAATGGCATGGTGTTATGAAAGACCCGGATTGGCTTTTGTGTCATTCTTATTTTCCTTGTTTCTCGTTTTTTGTGTCTTTCCATTTTGCCAGTTTCCTATTTCATATCTCGGGCTTAGTCACGATGACGGGAAACGAGGCCGAAAAATGACGCGAAGAAGCAAACGAGAGGAAAAGAAAACAAAATGTCTGAGAGAGAACCGAATGTGTGAGAGGTTCGGAGACATATAAAGTTGGACGTCCCCCCCCTTGGATAGCATCACAGGCCTCTTGTATCTCATGCCTCCTCATTGCTTACTATTGCGGTCTATCGCGACTCCTTTTTGACTCCCTTTCTTACCCATTGTCTACTCTATTCCATGATGAAGGCTTCTATCTTCTCTACTGGCCTCTCGGTCCTGGCCGGCCTGGCTGGCCTCGCCGCGGCCGTGCCCATGGTCGACAAGCGGGCCGCTACGCTGCCGACAGAGGATGCCTTTTACTCGGTTCCCGAGAACATTGGCACCTATAAGCCGGGCGCTATTCTCGAGCACCGCCCGCCGCCGGCATCCATTGCCGCGTTTGGCATTTTCCCCGTCAATCTCGAGGCCACGTACCAGATCAAGTACCGCACCACGGACAACTTTGGCAACGCCACGGCGACCGTCCTCACCGTCCTCGTGCCCGACAAGGCCGACTTTGGCAAGGTTCTCAGCTACCAGGTCGCTGAAGATGCTGCGTCGCCCAACTGCGCGCCGTCGTATGCGTTTCAGCTCGCGTCGGCTACTGGCGGTTTCCTGGGCACCATCGTGACCCAGGCTGAGATCCTGCTGATCGAGGGCGCTCTCTCCCAGGGCTGGGTCGTCGTGCTGCCCGACCACGAGGGTCCCGATGCTGCGTACCTGGCCAACCGCCTCGCCGGCCAGGCGACGCTCGACGGTATCCGTGCCGCACTCGCGTCCGGAAGCATTACCGGCATCAAGAGCACGGCGCGCGTGGGCTTGTGGGGCTACTCGGGCGGCGGCATCGCGTCGGCATGGGCGGCCGCGCTGCAGGCCGAGTACGCGCCCGAGCTGTCCGAGAATCTGGTGGGTGCAGCCGTCGGCGGTATCGTGCCCAACATCTCGACGGTCATTACAAGCATCGACAGCACGGCCGAGGCCGGCATTATCGCAACGGGTGTCGAGGGCCTGGCCAACCAGTACCCCTACATTGAGGCGCTCCTCGAGAAACACCTGCTGCCCCAGTACAAGGACAAGTTTGCCAAGGTCCGGGAGCAGTGCATCACGCCCAACGTGATCGAATTCCTGTTTGCCGACGTGTCCTCGATGCTCGACGACCCGAGCCTGCTGTCGTCGCCCAAGATCCTGGACATCCTGAACGAGAATGCACTGCTGGCAGCACCAGCACCCCCTGCCAGCTTCCCGCTGTACGTGTACAAGTCGCTATTCGACGAGATCAGCCCCATCTCCGACTCCGATAAGCTCGTAGACCAGTACTGTGCGGCCGGGTCGACGGTGGAGTACTTGCGCGACCTGGCGTCCAACCACGGCGCCCTGGCCGTGACGGGAGCCCCGCGCGCGCTGGCGTGGTTGATTGACCGCTTGGACGGCAAGCCTCCCAAGTCGGGCTGCCACAAGGAGACCGTCCTGACATCTCTGCTGGACTTTTCCACGTTCGATGTGCTGCCCGAGATTCTGATTGAGGCGCTCACCGGTCTCCTCGGTGGTGAAATCGGCCCTACCTTCTTTGGCTGAGTAGAGTTAAGACAAGATAATTAAGTAATTAAGACAACTTAATATAATTCAAGATAATTATAAATGCTGCTGTGGTATTGTCCTGTAATCCTATTGAATCGCTACCTATGCGCCAAGTATATCCAACACTAATAGTACAACTAAAAGGACGCGCCGCCGCTGTCCTCGCCCGCTATCCGCCGCAGACTGCGCCCGCTCAGCTCGCTCTTGAGCTCAAAACTGCGCGACTCCCGCTCCATCCTGTCCCACTGCCGCAGCTGCCGCCGCAGCCGTTCTTGCTTGACGTCCAGCTCGGCCCGCAGCCGCTCCTCTTCTTCGCGCAGGCGCTGGTAGTGCGGCTGCAGCTCGGGCAGGATGCCCGTGTGCAGCAGGGTATCCAAACGGCCGCCAGGAATAGTTTGGGGCAGGTCGGCCAGGGCACGCTGTGCAACCGATGTTCCGTTTCCATGACCATTGTGCCCATTGTGTCCGTTGTGCCCGTTGGTGTGTGCGTTTCCATTCATATGGGCATGGCCATTGGAGACAGTAGTCGCGGTTGTCGTGGCGGCAGACGACGTGGCAGCAGATCCGGAGTTGTTGGACGCGTTGCCGCCCGGCCCGCCCGAGCCGTTGGGTCCGCCGGGCACAGACACGAGGTTGATACCAGTAGCTGGTGTCCCCGACATGGACGCCCGCGGCCCAAGGCGGTCACGCTGGTCACCTCTGTCTCCACGATCGCCACGGTCGCCTCGCTCTCGCATATCGCGGTAGTCGCGGTCGCGCATCTCACGGTCCCGCATCTCACGGTCACGAGGGTGCATATCGCGGTCCCGCATCTCACGGTCGCGAGGGTGCATGTCGCGATCCCGCATGTGCACATCACGGTCACGAGGCCCGCCGCGCATCATTTCGCGGTCGCGCGGGTCGCCGCGGTCTCTCATGTCGCGGGGGTCTCTATCGCGCATATCACGGTCGCGAGGGTGCATATCGCGATCACGCATATCCCGTTCCCGCGGGTGGTCGCGGTCGCGGAATCCGCCGCGGTCACCGTTTATGTAAGGGTGGTGGTTGCTATTCTGTGACGAAGGGCCGGTCGGTGGGTTAAAAGGACGTGGCGAGCCGCCTCTGCTGCGACCAATACCATTGGCATGCGACGGGCCGCTTCCAGATCCGGCTCTAGGGCCCGTAGGAATGCCTCGGCCATAAGATCCAATGGGCCCATTGGGCCCTCCTCTATCGCCACCTGCACTGCTGATACTGCTCTGGCGGCCTTGGCCGTATCCTCTAGGACCAGTCGGGGGACCGCCAGAAGCCATGGTCGGCGACGTCTCAGCACGGCCTGGGCGACCACCGGCACCAGGTGTAGACGGGCCCGGGGAAGGACCCAGCTTGCGGGCCGAGTTAGGGCCAGTCGGTGGGTGGCGAAGTGCCGCCGGCCCGGTAGGAGGCGACAGCACTGTAGAGGATGCCGCAGGCGCTGGCGCTGGCGCTGGCGCTGGTACAGGTGCTGGTGTAGGTGCTGGTGCTGCTTGTTGTGTAGATGTAGAGGGGGTGGAATCGCTGGCAGGTGCAGGGCCACTAGGTGTAGCCACTGCAGGGGTAACAGCAACTGCTGCTGTTGTTGCTGCTGCTGGTGCCGGTGCCGGTGCCGGTGTAGGTGCAGGCTGCGGTGAGCGCGGAGCCTGCGAGGCCTGACGCGACCGATCCCGATCATCACGCACATCACGCAATGGCCGCCCAGCACCACCATGACCGGGCGGACTACGCCGGGGCGCTGGCGAGCTGGGCCTCGATGCTGAATTGCGGCCGCCCAGGTCGCGGCCGGCTGCTGCTGCTGCTGCAATCAGAGGGTTGTTGGAGGTGGGTGTGTTGGCCGAGCTGGGCGATGGGCGTCTGCTGAGGTAGTCGCGGTCGGGCCGCTCAGATCGCTCAGACCGTTCAGACCGGTCAGGTGTGCGCGAGCGGCCGCGGAAACGCATTGGCGAGCGCCGTCCCATGCTACGGTTGCGCATGCCGCGGTCGGGACTACGACTGCGGCGTCTCATGTCGCGAAGCTGCATGTCGCGCCGTGGCGACCCTCTGCCTCGCTCGAGCATGCGGCCACCACGATGAGGCGAACCGCGGTGCGGCGAGTCGTAGCGGGGAGACGGGCGGCGGAGAGGCGGCGGACTACGCCGGAGAGGAGCAGGCGCTGTAGGTGCTGGTGGTGCGGCCACTGCTGGTGCGCTCCCTGTCGGTGCAGGTGCGGCTGCTGGTGCTGTAGTGTCTGTGGCTGGTGCTGCCAATGTCGTGTCTGCTGTTGCTGGTGCCGCTCCTTCTGCTGCCGCAGCCGGGGCCGGCCCACTGCTCGTCACCCGTCCAGCAAGACCTGGACCTGCGCCAAGAGCACTGGGGGCAGGACTCCGACTGTTGTTGTCGGATGGCCGCCAGCGCTGCTCGCCTGCACCGGGCTCACCGTTCCTCGACCGCTCACGGCCGCCGCGGTATCTGCTCATGCTACGAGACCGCTGGCGCCGAGGCGGCGGCGACCGTCCGGGGATATAGCTGTCGCTGGCAATGGCTGATTGTGGAGGTGTCGGGCGGCGGTCGCGTGTGTCGCGGATGTCTCTGAGGTCACGGTCGCGGATGTCTCGAAGCTCTCTGTCCCGCATATCGCGGCGGTCCCTACCGCGGTCTCTAATGTCTCTGTCTCGGGGGTCTCTATCCCGTTCGCGGTCGATTCTATCGAGCCTATTGAATCTATCGATGCGGTCGCGGGGGTCGCGCAGATCGCCTCGAATGTCGCCCCGAATGTCGCCCCGGGGATCGCCTCTAGGATCGCCTCTAGGATCGCCTCTCGGATCACCGCGGTCACCCCGAGCATCGCGGCCTCTGTCTCTCATGTCGCGATCCCGGTCGCCGCCCCATTCTCTGTCGCCTCTGTCTCGGGGTGGCCGATCGCGGTCTCGCAGCGGGCTCCGATCACGACGGGGTGGAGGGGACCGGTCGCGGCCTCCGCCGCCACCAGATGGCCGCCATGACTCGCCCGCACCGTATCTAGTAACCTCGCCGTCGTCGTACCTTTTATGAGCGTTAGCAGGGGCAGAGGGCGATGGGGCCGGCCGCGAAAAGGGGCCCGAGGCATACCTCCGTATATTCCTATCCATTGTGGTTTGGTTTGGGAGACGGAGGCAGAGGGTATGAGATGGTATATAGAGACTGTGTAGAGAGATGATCAATGTAAAAGTATAGACGAGTAAAGAGTGCCGCCCGATGGCGCACGAGGCCGTTGAGGAGGCTCTAGAATGATGAGGATGTGCGAGTCGAGTCCATAGATGGGGAGAGGCTGGTCGAGATTATTCGAGGTTGGTGGATGATTGTTGAGTTGAAAAGAATAAAAGTAAAGTAATGGTGATAGAGGTAGGGGTTGTTTGGCGCAGGAGGATGAATGATGAATGTTGAAGGGGACGTCGAGATGAAGAGCCCAGTTTTTTTTGGCCGTGTCTAGATGCTGCGCGTCGCGAGCCAAAATCACGATTAGCAAACGCAATGCTTATGTAAGTGGCACGTGATCTGACTAGACTCGACATACGACATCAACGAGGCTGACTGTCAGTTTTTGATGTTGATGTTGATTTGTTTTATTATTATATCTTATATCTTATATCTTATATTTTCTATTTATTATATTATTTAGTTTTTCAATGTAGTGTTGCAATTAATTCTCTCAGATTTATTGTGCCTTTAGGACGGACAATTCAATATAACTTAGCATTTATATATTGATTATCATTAATTTCTTTTAATTTCTTTTAATTTCCTTTTAATTCCTTTTAATTTGCATCAAGAAAAGCACAAGTTAAACGTCGGATTAATTATTATTGAATTCAGAAGAATACAGTGAGGTATCAAAATAACAGCTACCGTGAATAAGAGCATAAAAGCATAAACTCCAGCCGAAAAGCTACCCAGTGGAATGATACGAAAAAAGGAAAAAAGAAAAAAGAAAAAAGAAATACAAGGAAAACATGAAAACAAAAAGGACAAAGAGAACATCAATCCCAATCAGACCTCTGCATAGCTGCATTGTAGCTGCCAAGCAGTGTCTGCATCCTTCCAACCCTTTTGGCAAAACACTGCATCTGCATTTGCAGTTCCATGTAGTCCCGGTGTGCTGCACCGTAGTCTATACCCGGCTGGGAGTCGTCGGCATTGTCCAAACTCTCCGAGTCATTGGAGGTGTTTGAACTGTCATCCTGGCGACTGCGAGCACGACTTGAAATGGAGCTGAATGGCGATAGGAATAGAGGGCTGGAATGAGGGCTGGAGAGAGGGCTCGAATGAAGACTGGAGAGAGGACTGGACTGCTCTCGCTTGACACGGGGACTTGGCTACGCTTCCGACGGAGAGCAGCTCGAGCGGTCATTGCTGAATGGCAAACTGTCCGGGGGACTGGACAGGGGGGAATCGTCCGACGAGGAGCACGGACCGGGCCATGCCAGTGGTGCTGCGCCGTCCAGCTGCTCCTGCTTCACGTTCCACTCGCCAATGCTGCCCTCCCCCGAAACGACCTCGACCTTCCGCTCCCGCTCCCTCTTGGGCAGAATGGAACAAGATGAGTGCTGCTTCTATTCGTCCACCTCGGCGCCTCTGACCGCTGGGCCGGTTTTGCTATTTGTGCTATTTGCGTTGTTTGCGTTTTTGGTGTTGCCATCATTTTGCATCGCCACGTCATCCTCGTCGTCCTCGTCTTCGTCGTATATCCGATCCAGGATCCACTGCTGTGAATCGCTGGCATGCTCCTTGAGCATGCGCGCCAGGCCGACATGCGGACTGCGCGTGACATCGCCGAACCGGCGCTTGTTGATCTTGCGGATAAACTCATTGGTCTGCCAGCAGGCGTGGTCGTTGCCGACGTAGACGCGCGAGTTGCTCTTGTACCACTGCGTGAGGTCCGGGTCGGCATCGCTCTTGACGGCGCGCAGGCTGCCGTTGACGAAATTGATGACGCCGTCGATGCGCGATTTGCAGTCGCGGTTCACCAGCAAGACCTTGACGCCGAGGTACGCGTTGCCGGCGCCCAGCACGAAAATGTGCTCGGCCGACTCGGAGATCTGCAGATAGTTGTCCCAGATGTAGCACACGACCTCTTGGATCTGCGTCTGCAAAATCTCTTCCGACACGCGCGGCACAAACGACTCGTCGTCGCGCGACTCTTGGTGGTTGTGGTTGGGGATGTTGATATCGATCACGCCGAACCCGTTTTCAATCGCCCAGTCAATGTACGGCAGCATGCCGTCGGCCATCCACGAGTTGTGGGCGTCGACGCCGTTGTTCAGCACGTCGGGCTGCGCCACCAGCTCGGGCGGGTCGTGGATGATGACCAAAATCTTCTTGGCGTGGTGAATGTCCCGCGTCACCAGCACCTGGTCTTCATAGCCCTTGAACAGGTTGCCGCGCTGCACAAACATGGGGAACATGCCGTGCTTGACAGACAGGATATGCCGCTGGTAGGCACGCACGACATCGTCGAGCCGCATCACGCCGTTGCTCGCCGAGGTCGTGCCCGCGGATGCCGCAAGATCGGGCACGCTGACAACACCAGGCCGCATGCACTCCCAGAACGGAGCCTGGTGCGCCTGCACGCGCGCCAGCAGCCGTGCCGCGTCCTTGCGGATCTTGGGAATCTCAAACTGCGGTGGCGGCTCGCCCATCAGCGTGCGCGCGACTGCCAGCGCCGATGCCGAGATGGCCTTGAGATTGTAGCCGCCCTCGAGACAGACCGACACCTTGCCCGAGGCGAGCGACATGAGCATGTGCGTCATGTGGGCATAGCATTCGGGCGACACAAAACAACCGCCTAGCTCATCACCCGCCGCCGCATCGAAGCCGGCCGAGATGATGACAAAGTCGGGGTTGAACTCGTTGGCAATGGGCATGACAATCTTTTGGAACGCCGCCATGTACTCGCCGTCGCCCATGCCCTGGTTGTCCCAGCCAATGTTGATGTTGCGGCCCAGACCGGCGTCGCGGCCGCACTTGTCAATGTTGCCGTCAGGGATCTCCGGGTCGGGTGGCACGCCCGGGTAGAAGACGCCGCCGCCGTAGACATGCAGCGAGATATAGAGCACGTTGGGGTCGTCGTAGAACATGTTTTGGATACCGTTGCCGTGGTGCACGTCCCAGTCGAGAATCAAGACTTTGCGGCACACGTCGGGGTACTCGCGCTGGCACACGCGCGCGGCAATGGGCACGTTGTTGAAGAGACAGAAACCCATGGACTGGTTGTGCTCGGCATGATGGCCGGGCGGCCGGATAATGGCAAAGGCGTTCTTGACATCGCCGCGCACGACGGCCTTGCACGTCTCGACGGCACCGCCCGCCGACAGCAGCGCGGCCTCGTATGTCATGGACCCGACATAGAGCGAGTCGCGGCCCTCGTCCATGGTCTTGCTGATCTCGCGCAGCTCATAGGTAGTACGCGTTGCGAGGTCCTTTACCCACTGGAAATGGCGGGCTTCGTGGACGAGCAAGATCTCATCGACCGACGCCTCGCGCGCGGCAATGCGCCACATGTACTTGGTGGGACACGTGCGAATGATCTTGACGAGCTCCGACTCGGGGCCCTGGAAGACGAGCCCGGCACGTTTGAGAGCGCCAAAGATCTCGGAGATGCGCGCCGGGTCTTCTGGGTGATGTGGCCCGACGCCAAAGTCGGCATTGGAGTGCAGCTTCATGCGGTCATCGTAGCAGCAGCCCGTGGGCAGCAGGCCGCGCCGCTTGAAATCTGACGGATAGCCAAGCTCTTCGTCGCTCTCGTCGTCGTTGTCATCATCACCTCCGGCACCATCATGATCCACAGCGCCGTCTGCACCGGTACCGCCGCGATGGCTAGTTGCGCCGGCCTCGGTAGAGTGTCCATTCGTCCCTGACACACCAGGGGTAGCAGAGGCCGAGGCCGAGGTAGAGACGGCCGGCGCTGTCTCCATGCCGTCCATGGCCACATCCTCCGTGTCCATTTTGACAGGTGGATGGGAAACTAGAAGAATAGCTATCAAGCGGTAAAGCGATAGCTGCCAAACAGAGTAAAGAGAAGCAGGCAGCAGCTGTATAGATCAGTATAAGCCATCAACGACTGGCTGCATAGTGAGTGAATAATTGCTGAAAATTACATACCGTAAAGTGAGATGCGCGTTTGCTGGGATGAGAGGAGGTAGCTTGACGTCTTGGAGTGAGAGGAAGCTCGCGCAAAGACTATTAATGAGGCAGAGAAAAGGTGGCAGACAAAGAGAGCGAGATGAAAAATGACAACAGAAGAGCTGATAGAAAAGAGTATAAAAGTGTATATAAATACAAAGTGAAGCTATTCACAGCGCTGTCGTCGTTGCCATGCGACGAGCTGCTCTGGGTTCAGCGAGGGCGCACTGGATATTGTATTAATAAATTGATAAAGTAGGCACTGCTTGGTGGTTGTGTCTCAGTGAAAGCCAGGCGCAGCTGGAGAACAGCGGCGTGGGAGAGATGGGCCGAGTAAGAAAGTATAAGAGTATGAGGACGACAGCGACGATGCTGTTGTTTGTGAGTTGAACCGACAAAGGCCGATTTTGGGTTGGGGTGCAAGAGGGAATGCGCGATAAGATAAGGGCTTATGTAAGGCAGGTGGGTGTTAGACGTTGGACGACGCTTTCGTTGTAATTGCTATGAATCGGTTTGAGCAATTACTTCTATTTTTTAATATAATCCAAGCATTTATTGGAGTCGATGAACTTAACGAAATAGTAAAATTAATTGTTGACGAGTTATTCATCTGTCAGGCGTTTATTTGTGAGTACACTGGGATATCCTATCTAGAGACCTTGCACCATGCTATGGCACTCGAGTGAACTGAGGAAAGAAATAATAGAGATAATGTTAAGGAAATAAAATGACAAAAGAGAGAAACACCATCATAGACAGCACCACTTTAAATACAATACTACGGATTTAGCATGCCGGTAGGAATCTCGGGCCGCGACCGAAAGTTGGACTCGTCAGGTCGCCAGTCAAGACCCAGACCCGTCATCTCGCTGATCGCCGCACAGTTGGCCTCCGCCACAGGGTCTGCCCAGTCCAGGATGCCGCCGCCGCTCTTACCGACCACGCGCGCAAATACGGGGAGGTACAGCGCATTGTTGAGATTGCCGGCTCCTGCTCCTGGTCCTGCCGCTCCGTTCTCGGCTCCCACCAACGACGTGGACGAGTCAAACAGCATCTGCCGCCAGCGCTCGCTCACAACACACGCCAGGGCACAGCTCAGACTCTCGGTGTCGGCCTCAAAGTGCGGGTGCCGCTGCCGAATGTCCTGGATGAGGCGCAGCTTGGTATACTTGTGCGCATTGTCCATGTAGTACAGAATCTCTCGGGGCGAGAGCTTGCGCACCGTGGCCACGACGATGCGGTTGTCGCGCGCTTTGCCCCAGCCGATGCGCGCGGCATCCTTTTCCGACAGCTCAAAGTCGGCGCCCATGCGCACATTGTCAATGGACGGGCACACGTTGAGCTCGACAATGTCCTCGACGGTGACCCACAGGTCCTTGAGCTCGCTCAGCTGGCTGTTGGACAGCACGCGCAAATGATTGATGCGGATATCGCGGCCGGCCGGGCAGTAGATGTTGGGCCGCGGCAGGTCGCCATGGAAATAGTAGGCATAGCGCATCCAGACGTAGATTGCGCGCCGCAGCCGGAAGCCTTCGCGCGGCGTCAGGCTGCGCGTCATGGCGGGCGACGCGTTGAAGCGGTGCTGTGGGAACACGCGCTCCCAGCCGCGCACGACGCGGCAGATGGATAGCAGCTTGTCGACATCCCAGTCGCCAAACTGGGCTTCGGCACAAGTCACTCTTGGGGGAAAACTAGTTCCGGACGTAGAACCAAGACTAAAGCTAACACCGGACGCCTGGACGTCAGGGACCTTGCCGCCTGGACACAAGACCGTATTCTTGCGGCGAATCTTCTTGTCAAGCCACGTGCCCCAAGGTGTGCACAAGTCAGCCGGCGATGCCTTGACAACCTGCAGCAGTCCGTCAAAGGGAGTGAACTCGTGCTTGGCGATATGCAGCACAATGGCGGTGCGGTTGGTCGCAAAGATGGTCGCGAAACGTAGGTTGGTGGCGGCTAGGCTGTGAGCGGTAGCCATGTCGAGGTGCGTAAACACTTGCACGAGCACCTCGACAGGCGTGCGGTCTAGAACAGGCACGCTTCGTTTGACTGGATCTGTCCTTGCAGTCGGTGACATGTTCTCCTCGGTAGAGGTCAAAGAAGTGTTGACAGTGTTGACTGCCTCGACAGTAGTGGAGGTTGGAACAGGAGTCGATTCACGGTCAGTCAAGCCATCCTGGGCGAGGCCCGGCCGAGACGGCGACATACAAGCTGCAAGAGACATGTTGACTGATGCTGGCAAAGAATGAGTAGATATATAAGAGGCGACTGTTGCCTGCTTTGTGATCTCCTTGATATCTGGTCTATATCCTCTGGTCTTTCTGTGTGACACAAGATGAGTTTTCTGAGGTGAGTATTAAGAAATATGCGAAGCAGTCTCTTATATCTCAAAAAGTTGGCGCCCTGGCTGCTATATCTGCGCTGGTATCAGTGTTGGATGCTGGCAGCCGTTGATTGTGGTCGTCTGACGCGTTTGCGGTTAGCTGCAGGCCGACTGAAAAAGAGGCAGGTATACTCACAACGAGGGGGAGATAAGTAGTGGTAGTCGATGAGAATACTGGCAATGGTGAGATGTAGTGTGGTGAATATAGAAGGGAAATTGTAGATGGCAAATGAGGTTGTAGAGGTGGAGGATGGAGGTTGATGTTGTTGATGGTGTCTGTAGATGACTAATGTCTTATACAGACAGTATATGCTGGTTACACAAGTATACTGGATGCACTAGATGTAGATGGAGTAATTCAAAATACGAAGCAAGCAGTGACTCTTCTGATATCAAGATGAAATGTCAGGTTCAAAATGCTCGACTCGCTGATCAACGCGTGGGACTCAGAAGGTGTAGACCCCGCCGTCGGGGCTGTCGAGAGTGGTTGTGTGGGTTGATGAAAGGTTGGCCATCGCCGAAGACAAAAGGAAAGAAGAAGGAAAAGTAGAACACGAAAAAGAAAGTATAGACGGAGAAGCAAAGGCCAGCAAGGCCGGCTGCCGTGATAATGCCATCTGCAGAAGCTGAGATGCAGTAATCAGGGGTGTAGATGTGTAGATGTGTAGATGTCGAGACAAGCAAAAGATGAATGTAAACAATGACGTATTAGATGATAGCAGCTGCCAGTGTTGACGATTGGCGATATCAACGGCTGGGGTGGAGTGGAAAAAGACAGGAGATGAAAAGGCGAGGACGCGGATGAAGCTGGAGACGCTCAATCTTATAAGGCGTGTCTGTTGGTGATACAGTAATCGTAATCTGCGGCTGAGCCGAGTGAATCAAACAGGAAGGAGCGAGGAGGAGCGAGGTCATGCAAGACACAAGACGGCTGACAGACGCTGGGCTGAAGGCCCTGTATTTCTATTTACAGAGTAATTACAGAGGGTGTAAGCAAAGGGCGGTCACTGAGGTGTGGGTGGACCCCGTCAGCCTGTGTTACAGTGTTTAATTAGGCCGATAAGACTGTTTGATTACAATGTGAGTATATCGAGCACGTGATGGTCACCATTGATTATATAATCAATCGATATAAGATATCATGACAGGACGACAACACAGCACTCTTCAAGGAGCTTGTAACAAGACAATGTTTAGATTACACAATGCTGGTCTATGTAGAAACATATAAACAAGATACGATAATATTAACAAATGCAAAATGTAGTACAGAAAGAGAAACAAAGAAAACCCAATGCCCTTTTGAACGCCTCGTGGGAATCGCAAACCAACAGTAGCAGATAGCAGATAGCAGACAGCAGACAGCAGACAGCAGACAGCAGACAGCAGACAGCAGACAGCAGACAGCAGACAGCAGACAGCAGACAGCAGACAGCAGACAGCAGACAGCAGACAGCAGACAGCAGACAGCAGACAGCAGACAGCAGACAGCAGACAGCAGACAGCAGACAGCAGACAGCAGACAGCAGACAGCAGACAGCAGACAGCAGCCAAAGAACTAGACTAGACACTGCTTGCTCAATACTCTTCTAGTAGAGCCTAGGAACCTAAGCCTAAGCCTAAGCCTAAGCCTAAGCAAACAGAGCCTTGGAGTCAAAGCTGCCCCGTGCCGCCTTGGGCGCGTCGCTGTTTGTCCGCAGGCCCAGGCTGTCGCGCTTGGCAATCAGGCTGCTCTGCTGCTCGGTGCGCTCGTTGCGCTGGTCTGCGCGGTTCCTGCGCAGCTCCGACCGCACCTGGTTGGGCGACACAAACTGCGGGTTCTCGTAGATGATGGGGCCGCCGAACGCGCCCTCCTGGATGATGATGGGCGTCAGCGTGAAGCGCGGGCCAATCTCGAGCAGCTCGACGTCGGTGTCTTTTGCGTCCGAGGCCACGGCGGCGGCGGCGGCTGTGGCGGCATCGGCATCGGCATTGTTGTCGTCGTCGTTGTCGCCCGCCTTCTTCTTGCCGACCTCGACCTCCAGCACCTGGTAGTTGCGGATCCAGACCTTGCCGTCGATGATGGAGAAGCCCATGACGTGGTCGATAAACGGCTTGGAGCCGCGGGCGCCCTTGGGCACGCCAAAGATGTGGGTAAACATCTCCTTGATGAGGCGCAGCTCGGGCTCGGTGTCAAAGGCGCCGTCAAACGACAGCACGGGGCGCGAGCCCTTCATGCAGTTGCCGGCAAACTGGAGCTCGTCCATTGTGTGCACTTTTGGTTAGTAAAAGTCTCGGGGTGAATACTGGAAACTGGAAACTCAAAACTGGAAACTGATACTCACAGTTCTGGACGTGAAACTTGACGGTGGGACCGTTGGGAATCTTGCTTGCCCACATGTACAGATCCTGGCCCTTGCGAGCCTCAAAGAAGAGCACGTTGTTGCAGTTGTACAGCTCGGCCAGCTCGTTGAGCTCGTACAGCTTGGACTTGGTGTCGAACTTGACCTCCTTGCGGCTGTGCGGCATCATGGCGGCCAGGTCGTTCATCAGGTGGCGGTGGCTGAATGTGATACCGCGCGACGGCACAATCAGCACACGCTGGCGCAGCTTCTTGGGGACATCATCGCTGGCGCCCGTGGCATCGCCGTCCTTCTTGCCGCCGTCCGAGCCCTTGGTGAGGCGCTTGTAGAAGCTCATTGTAGATGTTGGAGGGGGGGGGGGGGGGAGAGAAGATTCTGGGGAGATTCGAGGTGTCGGAATGTCGTGAATCGTACTGTATGTCGAGTCCTCTTTGGTTGGTGGTCAATTCAGTCTCTACTTTAGATTCAAATTAAAATCAAAATCAAAATCAGAATCAGAATCAGAATCAGAATCAGAAAAGTTGGAGACACTGCCAGAGAATAGCGTACAAATCTCTATCGCCACTGTTCTCTGGCTGCCATTCAAAAAAACTTTTGCTGGGTCCGCCTTGACCGCCCAGTTTCTGCCGGGTTTGTAACCGCCTTACAATGACCCACTTTAGCGGTGAACTCACTCTTACTGTGTCCCGGTCTCACTCACACTTCATTCTGTGATACCGAATACTACCATTTTGACTCTACAATAACTCAATAACTCTCACTTGTCGCAATCAAAACTAACATCATAACATTAAACATTTTCCTTCGTAACCCACCACTTGACTGTCTGTCTGACTATCGAAAAGAGCAAACACAAAGGAGAGAACATGTAAGTTGTTTGAGGGGAAAAGCAAAAAGTAATAGAAACACCATCCTAGACAGGGACAAATATACGTCAAAATAAGGGCATGAACATGGTACCAAGGAAGAGGCAGGGGGCAGTCAAAGGGTGAGACGTGAAAACAGGCGAGACGACAAGACAGGACGACAGGACGAGGGAGGTCAAAGACTCGGAAGAGACGGGGTAAAGAACAAGAAAAGACAACAGACGGAAAGCGTAGACAAGAAAACGACACTTCTCGTAGAGAGAGGCTGCATTGGAGCAAAAGAGAGGCAGGATGGGCAAAGAGTGAATAGAAACACAAAGGAAAGTCGTGTGCTCTTGCGCTGCCGCATCTCGTGCTTTGTCTGTACCCCTTTCAGACACCGACTGGTGCCCATAAAAGAGGACACAGCACAAAGAGACAAGATGCAATGTCGTTTTCGGACATAACACATAAATCATAGTACGCCATAGACCAGAGTCTATCCCTCATGCCTGTTTTGCTGTCGTGTTGTGACGTGTCGTGTCGTTGGTCTGTTGCCCTCAACCCTCAAGACTGCAGACTGCCTGACTATCCGCTAAACAGTAAAGCTAACAGCGAACAGCGAACAGCTAACTGCTTAACAGCACTTGCCGCCCTGTCCTGCAGCATCGTCGGCCGGCTTGCTGAGAGAAATGTTGGTGCCCGCACCAATCGTAGCCTGGGCGTCGCCGCTGTCGAGAGCCTTGCTGGACACAATGCGGTAGATTTCTATATTGTTAGCCATGCTCAATCAATCTAGACATATAGAGGGATACGTACCGGTCAAAATGTTCTGGAAGGCAAGCTCGACGTTGCTGGCATCGAGGGCAGAAGTCTCGATAAACGACAGGTGGTTCTCGCTGGCAAAGGCCTTGGCCTCTTCTGTCGGCACAGCGCGGAGATGCCGCAAATCGCTCTTGTTTCCCACCAGCATAATCACAATGTTGGCGTCTGCATGGTCCCGCAGCTCCTTCAGCCACCGGGTTACGTTCTCGTATGTCTGGTGCTTGCTGATGTCGTACACGAGCAGCGCGCCCACGGCGCCGCGGTAGTAGGCAGAGGTAATGGCGCGGTACCGCTCCTGGCCCGCAGTATCCCAGATCTGTGCCTTGATCGTCTTAGAATCAACCTGGATCGAGCGCGTGGCGAACTCGACACCAATGGTGGACTTGGAGTCGAGGTTGAACTCGTTACGCGTGAAACGGCTCAACAGGTTGGACTTGCCGACACCGGAGTCACCGATGAGGACGACTGTGTTGTTAGTATGTGTCTTTGGCTGGGTGTGTATGTGTATGTGTATGTGTTTGGGGTTGATATTGATTCGATGCTGCCTGTTTTGGTCGTATGACGTAGGCAGCAATGTAGGTGTCTAGACGTCTAGGTGAAGGCGTCTACTTAGGTACACACGCCAGTACTTGGACATTTAAACTCGGGACGGCATATACAGTTTGTATCGGGACAATTCCATGGTAGGAATGTGTGCCCACCGCCACGGATGTGCAGCGTATGGGCGAGGTTGAGAGCACTTACCCTTGAAGAGGAACTGCGGGGAAGACATGTTAGCAAGTGGTTTCTAAAAATATGTCTTTCGTCCGACCATCTATGTTTGTGTGCTGTGTGCATGTGCATGGGAATCGCATCAATCAACTGCTGCCGTCTCATGCTCCGAGCCTCAAAGCTATCGCGACGGAATGCTCCACCACGGTTAGGGGTACGTATACCGGGCAAGGCAAGACCTGTAGCAGCTGTTGATGGACAATACCATCGTCATTGGACACCTGCTTAAAATCCGAAGATCAAGAGCAGAGGAGTGACGGCGCAGCGGGGATTGATGATGGACGGAGGGTGATGCCGGAGGCCGACGAGAAAGATGGCCGAAAGGGGGCGGAACCCCAGGCCGGGCGGCCACAAGCAAGGAGGGGAGAGTGCTCACATCGTATTCGTCGTTGGCCATGGTTGCGAATGGTGTTTGGGGAATGGGTTAAATGTAATCGTGTGGTGTTGTTGAGGAGTGGTTGTCGAAGACGTCGAGGAGGCGCGAAAGAGAGGTGTTGTCGTCGAGATGCTACAGAGTTGTTTGGGAAAGAGGCGCGGTGTGTGGTGGAAAAGGAACTGCGGTTGTGGGTTGCGAGAATGAAGAGAGGAGACAGGTTAGAGGGCAGCAGAGGGCGAAAGAGGAAGGAACGAGAGAGGGAGACAGGCGCCTTCTAGGCAAAGGCCAAAAGACGGGGCGGGACGGCCTAGAGTGTCCTGTCCTGTCCCATATTAAGATACAATTGGCATGTGCCGTGGGTAGAATTGGTGCTGTATTGCTCAACAGAGCTGCTGGCCGTTTATTTTACGGGGCATTACGACGTGCAGATGCACACGCCGGGGCGGCTGTGCAGTAGTGTGCAGGCAGTCGTTTAGCAGAGCGAGTGATTATGTAAGCATGATTTAGGCCAGATTGTCACTGAAGACGCTGAATCAGGGGGCCTAGAGCCTGCAATCTAGAGCCTACGATAGGCAGGAGCCCTTGCGTCCCCGCAGGTTGTATCCATTGTCGAAAAGGGGGATTTTCAAAGCCATATTAGGGGCCTACCGTTGAGAAATACCCCACCGTCTTCCTGTCTGGATTCATGTGGGGCTGATACGCCCGCTAAGGACAGGTGTGTTCAGTAGGCTCACTCGGATTCAGTAAGAGCTATGCGGGTCGCGCTTTCTTGTCTGGGACGAGTAATATTCTATTTTATTTTGCATTTTCTTCAATTCGACGACCCCACAGAATCGACACAATCTCACTGATTCACGTTGTTCCGTATGATTGACAAAAGTGCACTTTTTGAATTCAATGTGCAAAACTGCCGTTTGTTAGACGGTCAAATTATTAGTTAATCACACTGAATTCCAAACGGCTCTTTTTGCATTTCCATTTGCATCCGCATCCATGCCGTCTCCCGTTTGTGCCACGCCGGCACGGCTGGTGTTTGAGAAGCCGGTTTGCTCTGCCTTTTCTTAATCAGATGTCTTTTCCCTTTGTATTTCCCTAGTAAAACTAATCTTAGTAGGGCTGTCACGCTGCCGCGTGCTGCCACCTGATATATCTGTAATCTGGTTTCCTTTCTTTACTCGTATTACGCTTCACCCTTTTTCGTCGACGTCAAGACGCATGCAGACTAATCTAAAATCGCCGGTCGCTCCTTCCCGTTCACCATTGTCTCTTTCCCCTTTTTAAGCCAATTTTTTGTCAACAAAGCACACGACCAAAAGTTATATAAGAGACGCGTTTTGAACAGAGGCGTCTCTCAAACTCTGGTCTGCTTCTCTCCTGCTTCTCTCCTGTTTTCCTCTTACTTCTATTAAAGTTATATATAATCATCCTTCAAACCTCGGATCGGTGAAGCAAAGCTGCGCCTAGCCTTTCATGCACCCATTGCCTGCATGTACGTCGCAGTTCCTACCAAATAACCTTTTGCTACATGCCAGCCATCTCGGTATTGCGCGTCTCACGCTCAACATTGGCTGCAGCAGAGGACGACAATGGCAGAGCAGCCCCCGGACCCAAGCCAAGGGCAAGGGCTTGAGAAGCTAAACAGCTTCGCGTCCGACCGGGGCACCTCTGACCTTTTTGCCACACCTGCACCTTCTGCCCAGTTTGACCTGTCCGACCTGGATGACAACATCTCAGTCACTTCCACTGTCTACCCCGATGAGAGTGAAGACTTTGAGTATGAAGTCGAGGACATTCTGGCCGAGGAGGTCGACTTTGACGGTGTGCTCAAGTACCTCGTCCGGTGGAAGTCGTACCCGTTGGAGATGTGCACCTGGGAGCCGACAGAAAACTTCACACCTGAGCTGCTCGAAGACATTTGGGAGCAGAAGAAGCGGCGGCCCGACTTCCAGCCCTTTGATAGGAGCCTGCTCGACGAGGCACAGAGAGCCAAAGCCCTCCGGCATATTTCTAGAAATCGCAAACGGAGACGGCTGGGCCTGGCTGAGACGTCACCCATTATGGAAGCGGCTGTCCTGGCTCGTGACAGTGAAGTTTCTGATATTGAGCTCATCTTTGCCGAAGCGCCATCAACAGGCATCGTGCAAGAAACCTTGACGGCTAGTCCGGTCTTGGCCACCACAGAGATCATCGACAGTGACGACGACCTAATGGTGATTGAAGATAAATCGGCGCCCCCACAAGAGAAAAAGAAAAAGAAGAGGCCAGTTGTAACAAATGACAATGATCCGGCCATGCCTCTGAAGAAAAAGAAAAAGGCCAAGACCATTACAGACAGCGCTGAGCAGGTGAAGACAGACAAAGAGAAAAATGAGCGGAAGGAGCGGAAGGAGAGGAAAGAGAAAAAGGAGGAATTCAAGGAGAAGAGAAAGGAAAAGAGGGATAGGGTAGAGGAGGCGGAGAAGGAAGACGGGGAACGGCCAAAGGACAAGGTCGAGGAAAAAACCAAGAGCAAGAGCAAGGTAAAGGACAAGCCGGAAAAGTCAACAGAGAAGCCAGTACCAGCTGGCGAACCCCAAAAGAAAAAGACGCCGGCCGATGCAGTGCCTATGTCAAAGGACAAAGACAAAGGAGTAACGGTATCTCCCAAGTTGCAGAAGAACACGCCTCATTCAGCAACGCCTTCCAGCAGATCTTCTGGCTCAGTATCAGACAGAGAACCCGCATGCAGAGCACCAGCCAAGAGAGCTTCTATTGACCATGCAGCAAAACCTGCGGCTCCTGCAACTACCGCCTCTGCTCCAAAAGCAAAGCCGGCCGCGAGGCAGAATGGAAATGCTTCCCTCCCAGATAAAGTGGCTGAGAGGCCTACCAAGCATACAAGAACCCCGTCTGGGTCTACTTCTGTCTCTACACCTACAACTGCACGGACTGCAAAGGATCTGCCCTCGCTAAGAGAGGCCGGCCCATCTACTTCAAGTATCCCAATAACAGCAAAAAAGACAACAACCACCGGTGCTGCAAAGAAGGCACCAACAGCATCACCAGATGCAGGCGGCAATGCTTTTAGTGGCGGTAAGCGGACTCTTCCTGGCCGTTCTTTTGTCACGGCCATGACCGACCCTAACAATACCCCGCAACTATTTGGGAATCGGAGCACTCTCCGCCGCGCCGAGATCCTCGAACGAGACAAAGCAGACCGGGCCATTGAACCGTCACAGCTGAAGATTGGGCTCTTTCCCATCGCCTCGGGCCCGCCCGCAAATGCAAACCCAAACAGCACCACCACCACGTCAATCCCAATAAACCCAGACGTTGCCATGCATAGGACTCAACAATCGCCAGAAGCACTGCCTCCAACCAAGCCAGTCGCACAGGAAGACCCCCTCCGACCCAGCCTCAAAAGGGCAGAGTCTGGCAATACCTTGAGAAGGAGAAAATCGGTTCGGTTTTCTGACAAAGATGGCAGCGATGCTGGGTTGCTGCTGGGGCAGACTCGTCTAAAGTCTCCGCCCGTTGCCAAAAGCGAAAGCACAGATGGCCTGGATGCTGACGAAGATGTGCCTATGGACTTTGAACCCCAGAAGACCCAAGAGATTGTAGCACCGGCATCCATAACTTTGCCATCGGTACCAGTGAATCTGCTTTTCGGCACACAGAGAAACCCAGTACACGCGATGCTGGATGTGCAAGCAGAGAGCGGCGGGAGCCAGCAGCTGCTGGACCGGATCATCACTGGCAAGACTCTCCGATTTGACTGTTCCTTTCTAGCCGCTACACTCATGCAGCAGATTAGAGGAATCGCCAAGGAGAATGTGTTCTCTGGGAATGTGCGAGTTCCCTCTGAGACGCAGGAAAGCTCTAGAACGACAGAGCCTACACTGTCGACAGCGCAAGTTTTACAAACAGCTGCCCAACGGCTCAAACTGATGGCCTCTGGACTGATTCTTGTCCAGTCTGAGCATGTGATGGTGGTCTACCCTACACAATGCGAGGAGTGGCCGGAATCCATATTTGGGTTTCCGGCCCCCCTTGAAGTCGGTGCGACAGTCGCACTTCGATATGTCGTGATCAGCACTAATGTTAACTGTGAAGAGCTGCTCCGCCTTGTCAAGTGCCCTGGCACAAACTACGTCTGGCTATCTGGCGACCAGGACCGGCAGCAAGTGATGGGGCGTTTCCACAACTTGAGCCGGCAATCATTTCTAGACCTCCTTCCAGACGGGCAGGCCAAGAAGGAAAAGCGCACAATCTTCCTCCTCGCATTCCCGCCTACAATGAAACCATTCATGTGGCAGATAGCCCTCTGGCTGCGGGAAATGCATGCAGGGTGTGAAGTGCTCTTTAGTACACAGCCCGGAGCTTGGATGTCGTTCATGCGGGAAGTCGAGCAGGAAAACCACGTCGGTGTCGTGATAGTGCACGAGCTGGCGATAGATGCAGTGAGGCGCTTTCCCTACTTTAGGCGGCTCGTCGCCCCAGGCAGATGGAATGCGCGCATCTGGTCAATTTCGCAAGGAACATATGCGTCTCCGATTTTCTACCCTATAGTCGCACCAGACTATGACAAATCGGACAGCACACAATCGACATCTGAGACTCTGCCGATTGGGCTGATATCTTGGACGGAGCTGTTTCCGCGAGGCCTGGCTCTGCTGTTGACACCAAGTGTGATCCTGGCCGACCCCATACTTGTCTATCACCTACTTCGGTGGGTGAGTGCCGTTGCTCGGACAGGCAAAGCGCCGGTGACTTTGGTTGTCGCACACGATTTCTGCGACGAATTAAAGCAAGTGGCTGACGATAAGCTGGAGCTTTTGACAGAGATGATAAATGAGTCAAAAGGCAGCTGTTCAAGGGGAAATGTGTTGAGGGCGGCCATGCGGGTAGGTGCCGGCGAAGGCCACTGCGTATATCGCCATGAGTCTTGGGCTTTGGCCATTGAGCTATGCAGCAGCAGCACTCAAAAGCTGCTTTCATCTATGCGCGGTGCAGACTGGCCGGATGCAGTTGTGTATGCTGATCCGTGCATTGATGCAAATGACGAGCAGAGTCTTGTAAACTGGTTCGGCTGGTGGTCTACACTCTACATGGACCAGTACAGATCATTTTATGTCATTGGTTCCGAATACAAGGGTCCTCACCTCGATATAATGTCTCGCAAGGTGCGCGTCCCCGATTTCGTGAACATGACATTAGACAATGCAAAGACCCCTGCCGCAACAGCTGCACCAGCCATTTCTGAGACGAGCGTGCAAAAGCCAGCTCCTCCCGTGGCCAGACCACTACATGAGAAGCTGAGAAAGGTGCACGCCGATCTGCCGACTCAGCCCGCAGCCGACGACCCGCGCAGAGCAAGCAGGACGAATTCTAGCAGTTCTGCGGTGTCAATACCGTCTACGTTCCGACACCCAACGCGGCCTTTGACAATGTGGTCGGACCGCCTCTTGTCGATGAACAAAACAGCGAACTTTTGGAAGGTATTTGGATTCATCGTGTGGTGGCGGGATGCCGAGGAGGCCTACAAGTACGGACAACTGAACTCGGGCAACCATACAATCCGAGACTGGATGAACTTTTCTTGGCGCTTTAGTGCAGCCCATAGGTCGTACATTGGACTGTTCAACTTGGTTGATGGTCCACAAGAGGCCAATACACTCTCAAGCAATGAGCAGGGGATGTCGAGTCATCCGTGGGTGGTTGTATGGCGTCCTGTCAACCCGCATCTGCAAGAAGTCAACCGGAATGAAACGGAGATTATATTCTGGGACCCTCGGGCAATGGGCCGTGTAAAAGGGCGCGACGAATTGACTGAGAGCGAGGATCTGACGTCGGGGCAGCGGGCAGTGGTAGACTTTATACGGAGACACGGCAGCGAGAAGAATCCGGGAACGTATCTGTCCAAGGTGTGGCTGTGCACGCGGGCGCAGACCTGGAAGCCTGATACGGTAAGAAACGAGGAGAGTGCTATGCAGGCATGCCTGAGACATCTCGAGCAAATGGCGCGCGACTTTAAGTTTGTCATGCCGCCAATGTCACACTACATGATGGACATAGGCTATCGGCAAGTGATGACTGGGAATTACGAATCGGGCACGGAGAGCACATCAACGAGTGTCGCAGGCACGCCAGCCACTGCAGCTTCTGAACTTGCTGTGAGATATCCGCCAACTGCCCCGGCATCTATGAGAAATGACCTGGAATCTGGCAAGACAGATACAAGCAAGGAAAAGAAGAATCCCCGTGTTGTGCGGGAGCGGCTGGTGTTCCATCCCCCACGAGGCACATCTGCGACGACACGGTGCCGCAACGTTCTGCACGAGAGTGCGCTGCTAGCCAGAAAGTGCGACCCCGACGCAACGACGATGCCCTTCAAGTTCCGGCCGACGCTGGAGTGGTACCGAGAGCAGGACGAAGAGGGCAGCGGATTCGAGCATGTCCATGTCGAGACGGTTAGCGAGGTGTGTAAGATATTCGGCATCCCGACGAGCAAGGGCGATTAAGACGGCCTGTACATGTACGATTTGGGTGTGTGTATATAGTTTTTGATCTTGTGTGATGTTATGAATAAGTTGGCGGGCATAATCGATGTACTATAAATTGTTGTTATTGTAAAAGGCCAGGCCGACTATATATTCCGAAGATTACATAAGCAGTCGATATCGAAGATATCAATGACTTTGTTGGTTCACTTTTATTCAGAAGAGTAGCCAACACTCCAGCTTATAAGAAATAGTCATGTTGCCAAGTGGTATTATTCTTGCACTGTTATATACGCTATATGCCATGCTTGTCGTTGTCGTCTTGATATCGTACAGTCGTCTTGCTCTTGGGAGTTGAATGAGCTGCCAACAGTCTCTATTGCCCTGCAGCCGTTGCAGTATCCCCAAGGACGGTCTACTTTCCCTTCTTTAGTTCAGATGCCATCTCTAGTCCTGCTCGTCCAGATCCAGGCCAATCTCCTCGCGCAGCAAATCATTAAACGCCGTATTGTCCTTCAAGTACACCCAGCGGCCACCGGCCTTGCCGCCGCCGCCGCCGCCGTCCACGATCCAGTCGTACCGCTTGGGGCCCGACACGGGCGACGACAGCCAGATCTGCTTGTTTGGTGGCTGCTTATTGATGACATATGTGCGCGCGCGGCCGCCCGTTTCTGGCGACGGGTCAAACGCCAGCGTCAGCACGCCCGACGAGTACTCGACATCGACGTCTTCGCGCGCGTCCTGCATGTCCTCGAGGAGCACGAGCAGCCTGTCGAGGTAGTCGTCGGCCAGGGCGTGGTACTCGGTGTCGGAGAGGTCGGCGGGCTCGAGCGACGAGGACGGCTTGTAGGCGGCAATGGTGGGGGGGCCGCGGCGAGGAGCACTTGTTTGCAGCTGGGCCGGGCGCGTGGTGGAAAAGAGGCGCCGGGACGCGGGCAGGCGGCACTGCCGGCATGTGCGGAGGGATGTAGGTGTTGATAGTGTAGTGGTAGAGGCTGTCAGAGGTGTCGAGGCGGCCGAAGTTCTCGGCGTCATGGGCACGGCAAGCCGGCGGGCCAGCCGGGAGGATATCGACAGTGCAGGGCGCATTTTGCAGTGGTTACTTGGAAATTAGAGAAGAGAAAGAAAAAGAAGATAAATTTAAAATAAAAATTGCTGGGAGTTGCAAAGTGAATCGACAAAATGACGTTGTGGCGTGACAAATTGAGCACTGCTCGTTGGAGCACGCAAAACTCCAGTAGTAGATTGGTGGCGTGGTAGACAGGCTCGACGCTATGAACCATGAATGGCATAGCTGGGCATGTGACCCACTTTTACAGGCACTCGCCATACTCGATTATCGCCGACAGACAGCTCTCAGGCTGGACCCCTCCACCAGCACGACAAGCTCCAGCTCCGACAACGTGAACCGCGCAAGACAGCTTCCGACGATACTCTACTTGGTGTAGACGGCGCAAAATCCTCAATTCACAATGATCAACGCGTTTCTCGTCTTCAACGGCCAGGGCCAGCCCCGCCTCACCAAGTTCTACACGCAGCTAGTAAGCCATGACGACGATGACGACGATGACGACGACGACGACGACAACCTCTAGAAAGACAATACTGACTCCCTAGGATACAAGCATCCAGCAGAGACTCATCTCAGAAATATTTACCCTCGTCTTCAACCGCCCCGCCGGCTCCTGCAACTTTCTGCCGCTGCCGCCCCTGCTCGCGTCGTCGTCGGCCTCGCCCTCCGACGCCGCATCCTCTGACCTGCCGTCGCTCGTCACCTACCGCCACTATGCCACGCTCTACTTTATCGTCATCTCGACCGCCACCGAGTCGCCGCTCGCCCTCATCGATCTGATCCAGGTCTATGTCGAGTCGCTCGACCGGCTGTTTGAGAACGTGTGCGAGCTGGACCTCATCTTCAACTTTGAGTCGATGCACGCGACGCTGGGTGAGATGATCAACGGCGGCGTCGTCATCGAGACCAACCTGGAGCGGATTGTGGCGGGTGTGCGGTCGCAGGGCGCCGTGGCCAAGCGGCCGGTCAACGGCGGCAGCAGCCTGACGGGTGCCAACGGCGGCGGCACGGGCATTGGCGCGACGCTGGGCAGCAACTTTGTGTGGCACGGCAGGTGAGACAGAAGCGTGCAGAGCCCGAGAGGCAAGAGGACAGGGAAGAATGATACAGACTATGGCGGCACTGGTCATGAGGCATGAGGGTATGAGGTACAGGGGTATATTTTACCGGGCCTATCAAAAACAACCATACGCCAGAATACAAAGAGAGGAATATACAGGCCAGAGGCGAAGGCAAGCCGAGGAGGCCAAGGAGGCTGAGATATGAAAGAGAAGCCACAATCTGGAAGAAAAGGCAGACAAGACGCAGGCTTCAGAGATCACCTTGTCTCGCGCTCGCCGCTGTCAGCCTTGCGCACCGCCGGCTGCCGGCCCGTCAGCACGCCCAGGGTCTCCCAGAACCACGCGCGGATCTAGTATAGTTAGCAGAGTGTATAAACAGTGGATGTCAGTCGGCATAGCGCAAGCTTGGACTTACTCCTGCAAATGGCTGCGGACCGTAATCCCACTCCATGAACAATACACCATAGATGACAACGACTATAATTAGAGAACATTAGCACATGACTTGGACAATACTGGGACAACAGACGCTACGCACAAGTAATACTGAACAGCTGGGCCAGCTTGACAAACTTGATCCAGCGCGGCCGCTCGGACCGGATGGCCATGCGCCGCTTGTACCGCTTCTCGAAGCGCAGCTGCTCCTGGGGCGAAAGCCGCGTGAAGTCGGGCGGCCAGACCTTTTTGGCCTTGTACGGGAGGATCAGCGGCGGTGCCAGGGGAGTTTCTTCTGTAGTAGGAGCGGCCGAAGTTGATTGTGAGCGAGTCGACGCGGACGACAATATAAAGGGCGACAAGGGCGACAAAGGCGACGCCCGCGCCAGGGACAGCGGTGATGCCCGCAGGGGCAGGGCTGACCGCACAGCCAGTCTCTGTAATTGATTCATTTTGGATTGTCGATTGTGGTTGTGTCGTCGTCGAGTCTCTACAGAAAGAAGTATGACGTTCATGGTGGCTCCTCATTGGCCGAGGCTGGGCCTGCGAATTTTTGAGCTGCGATGATGACTAATTTTAGCTATTGACCATTATTTTCACCCCGCCTACAAGGAAAGCTTCACTTTCACAACACATCTAAATCTCTGCCCATGCAATCTTAACTTCAAGCACAAGTAATCCTCTATAAACTCACAGCACAATGGCCGTTCTCAAGGCAGTCTACTCGGCACCCAACCACGAGTCGTTCACCGCGAGTCATGACGTGACCTCGACCTCGACCTCGACCTCAACGTCTGCCCCGTCGACGGCAGCCAAGACAGCACACCTCGTGGCTCTCCGCAAAGCCGTCAAGGACGCCCAGGGCGAGATCAACAAGGAACTCACGGCACGCATGGTCCTCGACGTCAAGGAGGGCGAGGCCGCGGCCGCTCTCACCAAAGAGGAGCTTAACTATGGCGAAGAAATGGTCGAAGAGGACTAGGAAACGGCAGACACAATCTACAAGGTCCACAAGACACGACAAAACAATTATATACTATATGTACATGGGTATACTCGAACTCGACTATCTACAGCCTTTGCTTATTACCTGGGGGAGAAAAAGAGAAGAAAAGAAACACCTACCACCGCTTCGCCCGGTTGAGACAGCCATAGTGCACAACGCTGTTGTCTGGCAGCACCGACACCACACTCCCGCCCAGCCGCTTGTGGCACACGCCGCACACGCGATCTTCGCTCACGACCACGCGTCGGCTGCGGCCCGAGGCAGACTCCGTGCCGCCGCCCAGCAGCGCCGCCTGTGCCGCAAACACCTGCGTCTGCCGCAGTCCGCGCTCGATGCGGCTCTGGTTGACGACGCTGTTGGCCGTGCGCATGCGGCCGCGAAAGTACGACGCCAGGTCGGCCACGGACAGCGTGTCCGGGATGAGCTGGAGCGTCGACGACGCAGGCAGCCGGGCGCCGTGGCGCGACAAGAGGTCGAGGGCCGGGATCAGCAGGCCCGACTTGCGGCTCTGGTAGGGCGCGGGCGGGCCGAGGTAGAGCGCCAGCAGGGTGTGGTAGATGGACAGCGTCTTTTCGGCGGCGTCATCGGCGGCGCCTTGTTCCTTGGCGGCGACAATGTCGTCAATGGATCCGCGCTGCGAAGGTGTGCGGTGGGAACCGTTGTCAGACGGCGACACGCCCAGCTGATGGACGCGGTTGCAGTACCTGTTTGTCAGCTTAGCTCTTGAAAGGAAATAAATATAAATATACAGTTGAAAACGTACTCTTCTGCTTTGTCATAGTCTTGCATCTTAAAGACGTAGATCTCAAGTGCCTGCTTGTGCTGGCCCATGTTGCTGAGGACCACGGCCTGTGCCTCGTAGAAGAGGGAGTCTATAAGTTAGCAAACGTCAACATCAACGGCAACAATGCATCAAGGAACTTACCATCTCGTGGAATCAAGCCAAAGGCCCGTGACAGGCTGTACTGCCGGCTCTCCTTGAGAAACTGCACCAGCCGCGGCATGCTCGGCGACCAGACCTTGTACTTATCGGAGCTGTCATCGGAGCTGCTCTTGCTGCCGCTCTGGCTTTTGTCCTCAATCTTCGCCTCGGTCTTCGCCTCTCTATCGCCCTCCTTTAGCAGCTTGATGGTCTGTTCAATCAGCCGGTTGTGGAAGTCGGGCGTGAGGTCGTTCAGCTCTGTAATGATATGCTCGAGATACTGCATTTCCAGCCGCACATCAATGCCCGCCAGGAACCGCACCACACGGTCGCGCGGCAGCGTCTCGGCATTCTCCGAGTCGGCCAGGAACACCTCCATGCCGTTGACCGGGTCGGCCCGCAGCGTCCAGGCCGCAAACTCGATAATCAGGTCGATTGTGTCCGGGCCCAGGCTCTTGAGGTACGCAATCGTGCGTCGCGGACCCCGCAGTTCAGGTGCAATCTTGTCTTCCTTCCGCTCCTTGCCCTCGTCAGACTTGTCCTCGGTCACCCCGGTCACCTCGACGTCGCCAAACCGCTTGAGAAGCTCGAGGGCGGGCCGGTGCAGGCGTTTGCCGTAGAAGAAATCAACCAGCTCATTGTACCGGCTGTGCTCGAGCAGGCGCTCATTGACGACGTCGGGGTCGCAAAAGTTGGGGATGCGGAACAGCGACGACGCCAGTTTCGGCCGGATCAGCATCAGCACGCGGAACATGGTCGTGTCGACGAGGGTAAAGGTCGCCCGCAGACGGGCCTCGCGTGCTGCGTCGTCTTCTTTCTCGTCGCCGTCATCCCCGCCCTCTTCCTCCTGCAAGTCCTCCTCGGACCCGGGATCGCTCGGCTGCGAGACCTGCTTGCTGCTCTTGGTCTTCTTGAGCTTGCCGGTCGCGGGATCAATGACGCGCTGCAGACGCGCACGGGTGCCTGCGAGATAGCTGTTGAGGGCCTCGACGGCACTCGTGAGGTTCTTGCCTTGGAGCGGAATATAGCCCTTGGCGTTGGCGACGGGGGCAGCAGGCTCTGCAGGCTTCGCTTGAGCTGCGTCTCCGTCGGCTGCTGTCGTGCTTGCTGCCGTCGACTCTGCGTCCTGCTTGGGCGTCGACGCAATGGATGCAGTCTCGGCATTGGCTTTGCGGTGGCCCCAGAATCCAAACCCGCCCGCCAATGATGAAGTCGATTCTTGTGGGATCGGTGGTGGTGTCGTGGTAGATGTCTTTGCCTTGTCACCGCCATTCTTGCCGTGGTCGCCATTTGTAGGTGCTGTGGAGGCAGTCCCAGCATCAGCGCCGTCTTCAGTGCCGTTGCTCTTGGACGCTCCGTTCTTGCTGCCATTCTTGCTTCCCGCCTTGTCAGTCGCATGATCGCCCTCGTCATTGTCGCCACCCTCTCCTCCCTCCTCATCTTCTGCAGCCTCTTCCGGCGGAGTCTCGTCAGAAAGTTCGCCCACAATCGAGCGCGGGAAGAACCTCAGGACAAGCTCTGGTGGCGCGTGCACATCCTCTTCGTTGAACAGATCCATCGACGCCAGGTACTTTTTGGCCCGGAACAGCTTCTCGGCCTTGAGAATCTTGACATTGCGCAGTGTCTGCGTCTTGTTCTTGAGGAGAGCATCCTCCAGCAAGCCAATCAGACTGATTGCCTCGTCCAGGTAGCCGGCTGCCACCAGCGTCTGGATCTGGTCGTCGTAGCTCGTGGCGTCCATCTTCCAGATGCCGCGCTCCGACGACACGTGGAACCCCTTGCCGGCATGCGCCAGACTGACAGAGGGCGGCGGCACGTGCAGTTGGGTCGCATTGGGTAGCGCAATGGTCTGCAGCAGGCTCAGCGTCGACGGATTGCGCACCTCGAGCGAGCCCTTGGACGGCGGCTGCAGCGACAGGATATAGGGATAGCTGTAGCCGATGCTCTCGGGCGCCGTGGGCCACGGAATCGACCGTCGATGGCGCCGGTCGTTGGCGCGCGGCTTGCCCGTCTCGGCATCAATAAACAGCGTGTGCACGTCCTTGGCCAGCAGTGCCTCGCCTTCGCCCAGCTTGGCCGCCATGGGCTTGGGCATGTAGCTGCCGAGGCCCATGTAGCCCATGCCGGCGCCGGTCAGTGCACCGAACCGACTGGCCGCCGAGATGCCGTCGTTGCCGTTTCCATTTCCATTTCCATTGCCGCTGCCCGATGCAGCAGCCCCGTTGCTGCCTGTGCCGCTGCTGCCGCTGCTCGACGTGATCTCCTCGACGGAACGCGTCAGCACGTCCACCAGCACGTAGCCCGCGTTCATGCCCACAACGAGCTTGGTCGCGCTCGTCCACGTCAGCGACCGGATCGTCTCCGACAGCACAATCTCCGAGGACGACAGGGACGACTGCTCGTCGTCGTGGTTGCTCAGCTCGCTCGCGTACCAGCTCCAGAGCAGGAGCCGGCGCTTCACGGCCACGGCCAGCCGCGACACGATCTCGGGGATGTTTGTGGACGGGTCCTTGACAATGTTTGACGTCACCGCAAACGAGGACGCGTTCTTTGTGCCGGGCAGCGGCGCGGCGCCGGGCAGGGGTGCAAACGAGTGCAGGTCGTGTAGCGACACGGCATAGTTGGCGAGCGACACGAGGGTGTTGGCCTCTTTGATGACGGCGAGCTGGTCGATGCTGCGGGGCGCAAACTTTTCAATCTCGCGCAGCAGGTGCGTTGGCTCTTTGGCGGTCTTGGGGTCGGGTGCTCTTGTATTTTGGGGTGCCGAGGAGGCGGCGGCGAGTTCGTTGACGCGGTAGATGCGGAGGACGCCGGTGTTGAGGCCGACGAGGAGGCGGTCGCCGGATGCAACGAGGGATTCGAGTTTTGACTTGTCGCGGGCTTTGAACTCGACAATCGGCCGAGCTGTGAATGCCGACAACATCGTTGTGATGGTAAAGCCGTGTCGTCGTCGTGATGGCGTGATGGCGATGTTGACAATGTTGACGATGACGATGTCGAGGGAGTCGATCAGCCGGACGCGGCCGCGGCCATGACAGCACGGTACAGGTCGATAAAGTAGAGATTGAAGTCGGTGCGTTATGGTAGAGTAGTCACTTCAACAATCAATGTGCTCTTGATTCAAAGTCGTCCTTTGCAAAGTCGGTCGCGAGATGCTCAAAGGGAGGACAGCTTGGGCAGCTGGTCGATGACACGGACGGCTGAGCTAATCTCCTTAGCTGTTGGGGGGTGGTGGATACTGCCGGTGCAGCAGCGACAGCACGCCTAGCCTCAACGTCATTAGGCGGTGACAGAATGACTAAGCATGACATGTTTGTATCAACATTGCTTCTTAAATGAAAAGAATGTTAATTGACTTGTGAAATATGTATTATCGCTATGCAGTGAGCAAATTATATAGCAGCATGAAGCAATGCATGACAAAAAAGACAATATCTATACCGTCCAAACACAATGTACAATGTGAAACAGATGCAGAGCTAGATCCAGATGATGATGAAAAGACAAAAAAAAAGAGACAAAAAAGAGAAGAGAGAAAAGAGAAAAGAAACAAATAGCAACTAGAGACAAAAGAGATCCAAAGAAATAAAGAAGAAAAAAAAATAAAGAAAAAAAAACGCCGAGCCTGTCTAGTCTACCAGTCTAATCGAGTGACAGTGTCGTATCAAAGGTGTCGTATCAAGACTACATGCCCGTCACCCGCATGGCGCCGTAGCCCACTGTGAGCACAACCGCTAGTGTCAGGACACTGCTGGGAATGCCCCGCGTGATAAAGTGCTTCACCTGCAGGTACCGCTGGCCCGCCGGGTCCTCCTTCATAATCGCCGTCATGTTGGGGAAGCCCGACGTCGGCAGGCCCATGGCCGCACTGCACATCAGCACACCCGCCATGACCAGCAGGTTCGGGTGCGGCTCCGCCATGTCGGCGCCGACGTTGCTGACCAGCGGCAGCAGGATCAGTGCCGCCACCGTGTGGCTGATAAACGTGGCAATCACCAGGATCAGCGTCGAGAACACGACGAGCACGCCGTACAGGCTCATGCCCTGCACGTGGATGGTAATGCCCGCGGCCACCGTGTCCAGCAGGCCCGACGACTTGACCGCCTTGCCCAGCGCCAGACCGCCCGCCGCCAGAATGATAATGGTCCACGGGAAGTTGTTAAAGTCCTCCTTGGTCAGGATGCCGATGCCAAAGAAGAGCACAATCGGCAGCACGGCCACGACGCCCATGTCGCCAAAGGTATCCTCGAGCTGCTTGCTGGCACACCACAGGCCAATCGTCGTGATTGTGACAATGGTGACGAACCACTGTACGCCCGTAAAGCTCTCGCGCACAGGGCGGATGGCCACAATCGTGGTGCCGCGGCTGGGCCGGAACGAGACCAGCAGCAGAACCCAGATGAGCAGAATGGAAATGACGCCGACGGGAATCGAGATGAAGAACCACTGCAGCCATGTGGGCTCGGGCTTCATAATGCCGACAGCGACAACGTTTTGCGGCGACGCAATAGGCGACAGCATACCGCCAATGTTGCTGGCGAGAGCGATGCCCATGATGACGGCCTTGGACATGTCCGAGTCGGACGGCAGGTTGCGCAGCATCGGCTCAATAATGGAGAAGCAGAGCACGGGCGCCGCGACGTTGCTGATCAGCATACTGGCAAACGCGGCAACCAGCATGTTGGCCAGCAGCACGGTGCGCGGCTGGGTGCCGGCCTTGCTCAGCACAAAAGTGGCAATGCGCTTGTCGATGCGGCACTTGGACAGGGCGGCGGCCAGCGTGAAACCGCCGAGCAGCAGCATGATGACGGGCGTCCACATGGCCGAGAAGATGAACGCGGCCGCGTCCTTGGACCGGAGACGGGCATGTGGCGACGCATCGGCGCGCGCGACACGCAGCACCACACACAAAAAGGGCACCATGAGCGACGTCACAAACAGCGGGATCGCCTCGGTCGCCCACAGCAGACTGACAAACACGAGCATGGCCAGGCAGTTTTGCTGCTCGGGCTCGTCGGGCAGGATGGGGGCGTAGACAAGGCCAAAAAACACAGAGATGATGGCAACAAGCGTGAACATGGTGCTCGACAGCATCCACGCCGGCAGGGTCACCAGCACACGGCGCGTGCCAAAGGGCAGCCGCAGACTCCGGGTCGGGGCCGCCTGGTTCTCCTCGTCGCCCTGCAGACGGCGCTGCACGGGGTCTTTGCTGTAGCTGCCGGGCGCAATCGCTGCCGCACCCGCCGCCGCCATCAGGCCCAGACCGCCGCCGCCAATGGCACCGCCCAGGCTAGCTGCTTCGGCACGCCGCTCGATACCAATCATGTCGCGCCACACAGTGTTGCGCTCCCACACGACATGCTCGCGCAGGTGTGAGCGCAGGTCGCGGCGTGCGGCCTCGGCATCGCCGTTGGTGACGACGCTCGCGTAGGCCGCTTCCATCTTGGCAATGTTGTCGACCAGCACCTCCCACGTCTCGGGCCGGAAGGGGTATGCTGGCTCGACAATGGTGGCCATGTAGCGCGGGCGCAGGTGGGTGTCGATGATCTTGTCGAATTTCTTCAGGACCTTGCGGAAACCCGTCTTGTTGAGCTGCACATACGACTTGAGCTCGCACAGCTGCACGTACGTGTTGATAATGCGCTTCTTGAGCATGATGCTGGACGAGAACAGCACGGCGTCTTCCGGGTGGTCTTCGAACGTCGTGCTGTAGCGGCGCGAGCGGCCAAACTCGGTAGATGCCGTCATGTCGGTAGTGGATGCCATCAGGTTGGACACGGGCCGCCGTTTCCGGGCGCCGGCCGGCTGTGGCCGCGACGTTGCAGCGCCACTGTGCACACTGCCGCTGCCGGTGGTGTTGTTGTTGGTGCCAAAGCTGAAGCGGCGGCGGTGCTGCTGGGCCAGCTGCTGTGCCTCCTGCAGACGGCGCTCGGTCAGTGCCGTGTTGACATCGCCCTGGCCGTCGTCGTGCTGCTCGTCGTCGTCTTCGTCGGATTCGTTGTCGCTCGAGTGGCGCGTGCTGCTGCGGTCGGCCGACACGGGGCGTTTCAGGGACGAGGTGGATGCAGCGACATCCTCGTTGTCTCCTTCTCCACTGCCTCCGCTGCCGGCGGTGGCCTCGCTGTCAAACTGGCCAATGTCCTGCAGCAGCTGGTCGGCTTCGTCGATGAGCTCGCGCTCTTTCAGCGAGTAAAAGGAACAGATTTTTTCGAGTTCGACATCGAGGGCGCGCGCAAAGACGGTTTCGGCTTCCGGGTCGTCGGCAATGAGAGGGCGCGATTCGGCGTCGGCGTGCTGACTGGCATCGGCCTGGTTGACGCTCCGTTCAAGCTGGTAGATTCTAGGTTGTCAGTAGGCACGTAGATACATGTGCAGATTGAGATTGAGCGAGCGGTCTGCTTACAGCTTCTTGAGATTGCTATAGGCAATGTAGTGGGAGCTCCAGTCCGGGACGGCATTGAACTGGATGCTGTGCGAGAACTTCATCTCGTCGGCGGGAGGGAGTGTATCGCCGGCAGCGGTGATGTCGGGGTGGTTGTCGATGACGGAGTTGACAAAAGAGTTGACATACGAGTTGACGAGAGTGAGCTCGGCAGAGGTGTTGGCAGTCGCGAGAGAAGAGGCAATTGGAGGCGGAAGCGTGTCGAGCTCAATGTCAGCGTCGTCTTGAGCGGTAGTGCTGACGGTGATGGTGTTGGTGTTGGTGGTGGCGGCTGCGGTGCGAAAAGGTGTGGAGGTGTTGGCTGCAGGCAGTGGGCTAATTGGTAGCGTCATATGGGAGTACTATGTAGGAATGAAAAATAGAGCAGGTGCGATAGGTGCAAGGTGCAAGGTGCAAGGTGCAGATAAGAGACTATGGCCAGTATGGGTATGCCAATTAATTAAATAATTACTAAAATAAAATGTCCATTGAAAACAGTGAATAAAAGAGGGTATTGTGAGGAAAGAGGTCGAAAAAGTGAAAATGGTTTAGCAGAGTTAGTTTGCGGTCAAAAGAGAAGGTGCGACCCGGAAAGGGGCGACTTTAGTAATAGCACTTTCTTAGTAGAGTTAAAAGGTATTTTGGGACGCAATTGGTATGAAGAATTGGGAAGGTGATGAAACTGTAACTAGCAGGAGCGACCGGTAGATGTGATAAGTAAGATAACAGATGAACACCGACGACGGGAATGTCTGTTGAAATAGGACCGATGGCTGCCTGCAATGCCCTCGCCAGCGAATGCGATACGAAAACGTGCCCAGGCCTGTGGTGATTCGCGTACACCTAGGTGGCTATGGACAGTTAGCGACAGCAGAGTTCTAGGCGTTTGGGCTGTAGAGTCTTGGTGGATTATGTCAGCACGATTTCTCCCATTTCTGTGTCCCAAGACGACTTCTAAAGCAAGAGCTGGCAATTAATAAAAAAGCCAATAAAAATTCAAAGCAAGACTAAAAGAATAGCTAGAAAACAGCATGCCGAGAGCTTGGCTGGCTTGGCATTGAAGTCCAGTGTGGTAGGTGTCTTGGCTGCGTGTATCGGAGATATCTGCATCATCACGGGTCTGCAGCTTCAAGGACACGGTGCATTGCAAAAAAGAAAAGAAAAGAAAAGGGTTGGTAATGGCACCAAATAAAACATTGAAAACTGTTAAGATGCTTGACGATTTTTTATACAAGATGCTGTCCAGCATCATGCAAGGGAAAGGGATGAGAGAGGGTCAAAGTATGGCGCGGCTCAAATAATACAAGTCGAGGTGGACGTGTGCTGATGCAGTTGCTCAAGATGGTGTTTCAGTGATGATAAGGTAGTGTTCAAGAGTTACGAATAAAGTGCCAGCAGTCAGTCACGAGAGAATGAGATAGGTGTCCAACGATAGAATTATTGACTCGAGAGTCATGGCCAATTTGGCAAGTATGTGACAAGATATATGACAAAATAGATGACAAAATGCAAGCAAGATACTAGGAGTAGATGGATATAGACAGAAACAAGATTGCAGGGGTATATAATAGATATGGCGCCGTTTGTGACATGAGAACAGAAGCCGGCAAAATGAAAGATAAAAAGGGCATGAGAGGGAAGGAGAGAATAAGGCTGAAGTTATTATACGTGGGCGCCATTGAGGCCAAGAACGCGCTGCAGGCTGCGCCGGATACCGTGCTGGCCAGTGCCGTCGTCGCCCTTCTCGTCGACTGCAGTCGGGACCGCCGCCGGTGCAGCACCCACTGTCGCCGTCGTGGTCGTCGGCAGAACAACACTCGACTGCTTGCTGAGCATCCTCATGCGATGAAAGGGACCGCCAGGCTGCGTGCGGCCCTCTTTGCGGCGGCGGCCTGCAGATGCAGCAGAGTTCGAGCTCGGCAGAATGCGCAGCGTGGGCATCATGGGAGGCTCAGCACGCGACGGCCACTCGTTGTCGCGCTTCCAGCCGGCAACACACGAACGAATCATGTCGCTCAGGTTGATGGGGCACGACGGCTGTGTAAGGCCGATCACGAGCTTGTCGTACAGGCTGAGGTACAGCGCGGGCGTGATGGACTGGCGCATAGGGTTGCTGGGCGGCAGCAGCGGGTGCGCGACAGGAACGAGTGTCTCAATGGCATACTCGGGGTGCTGGGTAGTGCTGCGGCTGTGGCGGTTACTGCTGCTGCCCTGTGTGGCACGGCTGCGTGTCGGCTTGACGGGTACTGTGTTGGACAAGGCCTGATGCAGCAAGACGCCGCCTGCGTCGACACCCTCGGCACCATCGTCCGAGGTAATGGGGGTCGTTGCCACGGTATCAAGTCCGGCCGACTGCTGTGAGTTGCGCGATTGGCCGGTGTGGTGCGACTGTTGCGAGTGCTGCGAGTGGCGCGAGTTGGACATGACGGGTGACAGGGGCAGAACTGGTGCTGGAGACGAGACTGCAGGTGCAGGTGTGCTGCTGACAACCGTGGCAGGAATGGACACGGCCGGAGCAGCAGCCTGCTCAGTCTTGGAGTGCGAGTGGAAACGAAACAAACTGCGACGCGGCGACGACGAGGCCGATACAATCGGCTTGGCAGGTTTGACGCGCACAGTCTGAGCGCCAGTCCAAGCATCACGGCGAGCATTAAAGCAAGCAAGACCGTCGTTCCACGTCATCTCGGCTCTCACGTCACGTCGCACCTTGGCTCTGTGCTCTTCAGGCGAAGCGTTCTTTGCATTGGCACCGCCGACGGCATCGGGCGAGTCGAAACGGAAGGGCGAGTGCACATAGACGGGCATGCGCTGGTAGTAGCTGCCGCCACGGTCGTCCTCGGAGAAGTCCGAGGTCCACTCGGCCCGAGGCCGGAGGTTGATGGCGTCTTCGGAGATGGTGCTGTATACAGACTCGGCACCCGAATCGGACTCGGTGTCGCAGTTGGCAGCATCAGCGACGGCAGCCGATACCGCAGCGAGAGACACGGTTTGTGGTACTAATGGGCTGGCAAACGTCTCGGCCGGCTTTAGCAGACCGACCTGCTCGACTGCGACAATTTTGCGGCGTATGGCGGCCGCACGTGTTTGTGCCTTATCAATGGCATCAGAGTCCTTGTCGCTGTCCGGCCAGGCAAAGTCCCAGTCATTGCGAATGTTCTTGGCCAGGTAGCGGCGGACAGCTTCTTTTTGCTTTCCCCTGTCTCGGCTAACTAGATCCGGGTCACCATAGTCAATGAGTTCGGCGTCTGCTAGTTGTTGTTCTGAAAGTGAGTGTTGCAGTGTCGAGTTCGTATTGCTTGAGAGGTGCCGGAGTTTAGAAAATGGGGATTTTGGGGACTTGTACAAGTCGGAGAAGATCATTTTGTGTGGGTGGTGGTGGTCTTGGCTGTGCTGGTTCTGGGAATTTTCAGGTGTAGATGAAAAAAGATTTGTTCCTGCACCAGTCGACTGGACAGGGGAGTGAGGCTGCAGCTCTAGCTCCGGGTTGTATGTAGTAGAGGGTAGAGTGAGGGTAGGAAGGGAAGGGAGAGTAGGCGCAAACGAAGAAGAGACAGCAACAGAAGAAAATGGAGAAGAGTTTGAAGGAGAGAGAGTTGGAGCAGGAGCAGGAGCAGGAGCAGGCTGCGACGAAGGAGACAAAGGAGCAGGATGAGGGGAAGGGGAGTCTATATGGGGAGGAGACAGAGAGGGAGATGAAAGCGGAGGAGAGGCTGGCAGGGACAAGAGGTTTATTATTGGCAGCGTCGCTTGCGTCGATGAAGGCTGTTGGTCTTGTGAGTAAGACGAGGGCTGCAGCGCGTGTAGGTCGCTTTGGCTCCTTTGGGAGTGTGGATGTGTGGCGGCTGCAGCTGCGACTGGTTCTCGGCCTGGTGCCAAGGCGATTTGTGCGGGGTCCCGCAAGTCTTTTAGGCCTTTTGCAGTCGAGTTTGAAGAGTCGGACGACTCGAATCCTTTGTCGAGTCGCTCTTTATTGCTGTCTTTATTTTTCTTATTATTTTCCTTATTATTTTTCTCTTTATGCTCGACTTTCCCCTCCAGGGTGAGATTCTGGACTATCGGGGCTAGGCTGGGGGCTAGGTTCTGGGCTAGGCCGGCGAGTGGTAGGACAGGGAGTCGGGCGCTGGCTGTAGAAGGGGAGGTCGAGTCCGGTGCAGGAGACTCGAAAGAATGCACACACTCGACAGGCTCGACAAATTGAGCCGAACAAGTAGAAATAAGCGTTGATGGAGATGGAGGCAAGGCCCGTGCAGTTGTATCAGTGGGCACTGGTTAATTAGCAGCTAATAAGAGGTTGCAGACAAGAATTAAGACTTTGAACGGTGAAGAGATGCAATGATTGCGATTGTGAATAGAAAAATGTAGAGAGACAAGCAAAAGAAATTATGACTTGCAAGTTTTATGTGCTTGAAATGAGAGAGGGGGCTGGTGAAAGATGAGATGGGGAGAGGGTCAATGTGAGATATGAAGTGGAATGCGTGCAAAAGATGGATCAAGGAGGAATGCAGATGAATCCAAAGATATAAGAAGATAAAAGCGGCAAAAGTACCAAGGACGTTGAAGAACAAAGAATTAAGAACGGATTAAAAACTGTTGCTCGTAACAGCCCGAAAGACGAGTGGCGTGACAATGGAGGAACGGGATGATAGGGCCAAGGAGAATACAGATACTGGGGTATACAGCACGAGTAATACAAAGTGTGTTTGCAAATAGAATGGGTGTGCTCAATGTGGACAATGTGGACAATGTGGGCAATGTGGGCAATGTGGACAGAGGCTGCAGAAAGTGAGGACCGTGACGAACGAGTCGACGCCAACGGTGTAACGCAATATATGCTGTCCTCGGGTGGAGAGAGTAGGAGATGAGCGATGGTCAAATGCAACAAACTGGGGTAATATTCGCTGACATGGATCGACTGTTTATGTGAAGATCTCTCTTGACTGATTGAAGCTTTGAGCTGTCTGAGGTCTTGATGTCTTGATGTCTTGAGATGATTTGTCTTGGCGGTGGTATAAATAAAGACGGGATGGTAAAAGGGTGTGTGGTAGAATAGATGGAATATGGAGTGAGATGGGTTCGAAATCAGGTGCGAGGGTGGTTCAAGGGTAGGACAGAGAGAGCAAAAGGGTGAGAGTAAAAGTAAGAATGAGAGTGAGGTTGAGGTTGAAGGTGAGGGAGAGATGAAGTGGTGATGGGATGCGGAATCAGAAAAGATAGTGGTCAAAAGGAAAGAGAGAGACAATAGCAATCCAACTAGGAAAGGGCGAGTGGGAGAAGAACAAGAAATGGCAAGAGCATTGGATAGAATAGGGAAGGAGGGGATAGGTGAGACAGGCAAGATATATTGGCAATAGACAATAAATGTAAAAGTAAGCAGCATCTAAAAAGGAAAGAACGATCGATGGACGTAACAGAAAAAGACAAAAAGACAAAAAAGACAAAAAAAGACAAAAGCAATTGGCAAAATCGGGAAGGCACGAGACGCATGTGGGGAGGCAAGCAACAGTCGATGACTTCGTTTCGACGATGCCGAGCTAATAGCTAACAGCTAACAGCTAACAGCTAATAGCCATGGCTGATGACAAGACAAGAAAGAGTAGTAGCAACTCGTAAGAGATTGACACTTACATGCATCTAGTAGGGTGGACGAGGCAGGTGCACCCTCTGCTGCAGAGCCGGTAACGGTGGCAGTAGCATTGACGTCGGCGGCAAGGCGAGGCCATGCGTTGAGTTGATTTTGGCTGGCACTGGTCTGGCCGGCTTGGCTTGCTTGGCCTGGTAGTTGGTCATGTTCGTGCTGTTCGTGCTGTTTGTGCTGGTCATCTGAGTTAAAGCCAGGCGAGCCCGGCTGGCCGGCGTCTGCAGCGTCCATGGTGGCGAGATTGCTTCGAGACAAAGGCTAAAGTGCTCAACTAGCGACGAGGTAAACGAGTCAGGTTTGGGCAGTAGAGAACAGCAGAGAATGGGAGAAGATTGTAAAGATGACAATGATTGAGATGATTAAGAAATGACGACAACGAGGGCGAGGCAGATGCTGCGGCGAGGGGTTGTCAGACGGCGTGAGACTGCAGAGAACGCCGCAGGAATGAGTGAAAATGCAAATCTCAAAAATAAAGACTATCGATAACGAATATCGAGGTAGAGGAAAAACTAGTGGAAAATTGAGTGAAAATTGCGACTGAAAGCACTGCTAAGCAGTGAGTGGGTAGGCTGTCAGAGGCTGTCAGTCCAGGGCCAGCGTGCCAACGGCGAACCCGAGCCTAGAGTCCTAGACGCTGGGCGAGTTGGTCTGTTACGCACAAGTAACTACTCTAGGCAAATAGGCTGAGTACTTTTAGGCGGACACTTGCCGACTCCAGGGACTAGCAAGATAACTGTAAAGCAGGGTAGAGTAGAAAAATAGAGACTGACAGGCTCTAAAAATACTCTACAAGACTCTACAAGGAAGGAACGCGGTTGGCAACGAAAACGAGCAGGAAGTGAACAGGGCTGAGAAGCTCAAATGGAAGGAGCGGCAGGTGACAATGACATAACAAATCAACTGATATTAAGCTTAATCAGCGGCACTCTACTCTGTCGATGGATGTTGCGTGATACTCTTAAACGGGCATGAACAGCCATTCTTTCCGTTGTTGACTGGTCTAAAGTCATTGCACCTCGTCATTATTGCTACTCGCATCTACAATTGTCTGCCAGTCTCGCCACTGCACTGGCTCTGTAAGCCGAGTGTACCCTCGTCACATCTACACAGCCAATAGCATCCGCTTAGAATCGAGTGCATCACATATCCGACTGATCATGAATAAGAAAAGAAAAACTCGTATGACCTTGCATAGCATCAACAGACTCCATGTTCCATATTCATATTCATATTCGCATTCATATTAAATTCCACTCACTTGGTAACCAATTCCATTCTATAAAGTAACTCCACGCGATATAGTAGATTATGTAAGCGAGTTTCAAACCCGGGACATCACAGACTACACCTCCTCGACCATCTTTCGCGCCCGTGGCCGCGTCGACGGCCCGCCAAATACGCTCGCCCCAATCGGGCCCGCCAGCACATCGTCCGATACCGCCACCCGGCTGCCCTGCTGGTTGCTCGTCCACCGGATAAACACCGACGCCGTCGAGTTGCTGTTCTCCTCGTCGTCGTCGTCGCCCAGCGCGTTCTTCTTGGTCGTCTTGGGCGCCTGGCGCTTGAGCAGCTTGTTGATCGTCTCGGCCTTGACCTCCTCGTTGCGCTTGTCGCTCAGGTTGCGCCGCCGCCGCGCCATCTCCGCCCGCCGCATGCTGAGCTCCTCGGCCGTAAACACCTTTTTGACCTGCACCTCGTCCGACAGCTTCATGTACTCCTGGGGCGTCTCTTCGAAGCGCGCGCGCTGCCGGCGTGTCATTTTAGTGAGGTCGGGTGTGCCTTCGCCGTCGTCGTCCTCGTCGTCATCGTCGTCATCGCCCTCTGCATCTTCTTCATCGTCGTCATCGCCCTCCGCGTCCTCCTCTTCGTCGTCGTCGTCGCCTTCCGCATCCTCTTCATCCTCGACATCGTCGTCGTCGTCTTCGCCCGCGACCTCGACCGACGCATTGATCTCGCCCTCGGCAACGCTGTCGGCATCGCTCAGCTCTTCGTCGTCGTCGTCCTCCTCCTCCTCATCCTCGACCCGGCCGCGCTTGCGCGATCCGCTGCTGCCGCCGCCTGCTGCTGGCCGGCGCTTGTTGTTGGCTGCTGGTGCCTTGCTCTTGGGCACCTTGGCCGCCTTGGTCGCACGGGCAGCAGGCTTGCTTGCTTTGGCTCCCGGTGGTGGTATTGCCGACACAGGCGCAGCCTTGGGCTTTACTGGTGTGGGCACATCCATGTCAAGATCGCCATCGGCATCCTCGTCTGGGTCGCCGTCAGCATCCGCATCAATGTCCATGGCCACGTCGTCCGGGTCGCCCTCGGCGTCTTCGTCGTCATCGCCCTCGGCATCGACTTCCATGCCGTCGCCGACACGGATCACATCGTGCTCCTCTTCCTCGTCGTCTTCTTCATCGTCATCATCATCATCATTGTTCTCATCGTCGTCGTCGCCCTCGGCATCCTCCTCTTCGCTTGACTCCACGTAGCGCTTCTGGGGTCCCCGTGTCGGGCGTGCACGACTGCTGCGCACGACATCGTGGCTCTCGGACCGGTCGCGCCGGCTGGCAGACGAGTTGGACACACCGGTCTTGCGCTGCTGCTGCTGCTTGCGTGGGTCAGCAGACAAATTGCTGCCGCCGCCACTGCTCTCGCCGCGCCGTGCTCGTGATGACATGGTAGCTGATGATGCGGGTGGTTCGGAGCCAACGTAGATATCTCTATCGGCCATGTCAGTAATTGCCTCGGACGCCCGTTGGGCCGCAGACCGCCGTGGTCTCCCCGTCATTGTAGTGTAGATTGTAATTGATTCGAACAGACATCAAGCCGATGTCAACTCGACGTAAGCTGGGTGTAGGATGATGGAGGGTGGGGTAAGGGGTTGTCGCGGCGCGGCGCGGGATGTGGCGTCGTAAAGGGAAATAGTATGCTGACAAAAAGGTAGAAGGTGAGATGCATGACCAGTGAGCGTAATACAGGACAGATGTCCCAAGGCGGAGAGCCAGACAATGCATAATTCGAGTACAGTCGGGCCAAGATGGCCATTGTTTCTGCCGGTCTCCAATAGATCCATCTCACCAAGTCTGCCACACACTTGTGCTGGTAATACTGTCTATAATCGGTTGATAGTGATACCAAAGATTAGGCCGCCTAGACCGGATAAGAGCCATAGATGACATAATACTAGACTGTGAACAGGAGACCGTTGTTCTGCCTTGCCTTGACTGGGATAGTTGCTCTTTATGTTGTATTGAGTGCAGCTGCGACTCATAAACGATATTGAAGCCACCGCTTGGTGCTTTATCCAAGTCAAGTATAATAATTAAAATGAAGATACAACATGAAGATGATGAAAACAAGGGGCAAAATAAAGCGATTCGGCATTGCAACTACTCATAGACATACATGAAATGACTTGAGAACAAGACGCGATGAGATGGAGCTGCGATGCGATTGAGGCAGTGTCAATATTGCCCGAGCCAAACAGACAGCGTGTCGACTGATATATATAGCTGATGCCGACGCACGCGCTTGTTCGACAGCTCTGGTAGCTGTGATAGCTGTGGCAGCTCTGCTATGCTGGAGTGCCGAGTCGCGCTCGATGAGCAGATGTTGAGTCGCCTCGGGGGGTGTGACGAGATATATGGCTGGATCTGGCCTACTTGAGGGGTCTGTAGCTCTATAGGACGCGTTATAGATTGTATCGTCTTGTAAAGGCGTCAGTTGTGGTATTGGGCGGCTTCAATATCGGTGCTATTGCCGTCTCGTCACGCCAGATGCTGTCTCCCTTGGCCTCGCCTTCAAGACGTTGGAGCTCTGGGCTGAGCGAGCTGGGATTGGCGCCTTGTATTTCAGGCAGACAGGAGCTGCAGGCTAGAAGGTCTCTCTGTGGAACACAAGTAGCTTTGTACCTTTACGTAGTGCTCCAATTAACAGATACGGCTACCTACCCCGGATGGACCCACATCCACCTGCCACGCGCGACCTCTACTTCGTATAAACTGCCAGCCGAGGCTGCTGTTGTTGTCACTGCATATCCATCTCCATATTCATCTTCACCTTCACCTTCACCTTCACACCATTCTTCCTGCACTTATCCATTTCGATATTCACAAGTCGCCATTCGATACTCTTTTTCTTCAAATCCATCTTCGCTTATCTATCCTTCATCTTTTACTTCTTTTCTACTTTCCATCACCCCATTTACGAATAATGTCCGACACGAATTCCAAAGACGAGACGGCGTCCTCGACGCCCGAGACACACGACACCTCCTCGACCTCCTCCCCATCATCACAAGCAGACACTCCATCACAGACCGAGCCGGATCAGCTGCAACAGTCACCAGAGCCCGAAGCACAAGCACCAGGCCAGGACGCAGCGTCGGAAATTACAGACTCGACGTCCGAAGCACAGCCGCCGACTCCCCCTTCTTCATTCGCGACTTCCTCTTCATCAACACGCACACCGCCCAACTTTGAAAAGGCCCGCAGCTTCCTCCGCGATCCCGAGGTCAGGGTCCAGTCTGCTGCTCGCAAGGCCGCCTACCTGGCTCAAAAGGGCTACTCCAAACCTGACATTGACCTCTGGCTGAAGGAGGTCGAGGAGGAGGACAAGGAAGACGAAGAAGAAAGGCAAGATGCCGCCGCCGCCGCTGCCGTGCCCGCGGCTCACCACCGGGCTGCTGCCGCGACCCTGCCGCCCATTGTTACCTACCCAGAGTTCGTCGCAAACTCGTCGCCCCAGCCGCCGCCGCCGTTGGTCACACCAAATGTGCTCGCTGCCGCCCTGTACGGCACGGCCGCCACGTCGTCGCTGCTGTACGCCGCCGCCAAGCTCGTCCTCGCGCCCATGGTCGATGCTCTCAATGACGCGCGCTCCGAGCTGCACGAATCCGCCGGCACCAAGCTGGCCGCCCTGACCGAGAAGCTCGAGGGCGTTGTGAGTGTTGTGCCATCTACTGCCGTCACCAAGAAGGAGGACGAGGTTGCCGAGGTTGAGATTAACGACACGTCGTCGGCCTCGTCGTACGATGACCCGGCCGAGATCTACCATCGCGACATTGGCGTGCAGACGTCCCTGCCGTCGAGCCCTGCGCTGCCGCCCACAGTCACCATGGACTCGACTGTGCCCAATTCTTCGGGGGGCTTGTCTCCGATTCCGCCGACGTCCACGCCCACGCCCAGCCAGATCCAGGCTGACCGTCTGTCGTCGCTCGTCGAGTCGGTGCGCTCGCTGAGCCAGGGCTGGGTCGGGTCGACGGACGTGCACGCCGACATCAAGACGACGGTCGATGTGTTCCGCGAGGACGTCGACAAGCTGACGCGGCCGCCCGCCTTTACGTACGGCGGCGGCGGCAGCGGCGGCATGTACAACTATGGAAGCGCCGTTTCAGGCGGCGGCTCGGGCACGTCGGGCACCAAGTACCCTGGGTATGTGACAACGACGCGCAACGAGCCCGACGACGAGATCCGCAAGGCCAAGGAGAACATTCGGCGGGTCAAGGGCGCACTGCTCTCTACGCGCACGTTCCCAACCGCGCGGTAATTCTTTCTCTAGCAGGAGGATCAGGGACGACAAGCACATTTCATAGATACGCCAGCCTTACTATTATTGTTTTTTGACTTTCTATACTCGTATTGATCATGCAAGATTATAAATGCTAAACTGTATGCTTATATCCAAAACGTGATGGCCTAGTTGGTATTATTGAAATTCTCGTCAAACAGATTCAGCACATTGCTCGGCAGGTACTCGAGCCACTGCGGCATGATGTCTGTCAGCAGCGGCACTTGGCTAATGTCGACCTCTTGGCTGTCAAACGTGATCACATCCGTGATCGGGCCCGTTTCCAGGTATGAGTAGGGGTCGCCGCCATAGCCGCCATCTGGCTGTAGCGGCGGCGGCGGGTTGAGGCAAATTGATGCTACCGCGGCTGTTGCTCCCACTTGCGTCTGCCCAAAGTCGCCCAGACTATTAGAACTATTGGTATTGTTGGGGTTGCTGGTTGGCGGCGTCCCCGGCAGAGTAATGCCTCCCTCATACGACGATTGGTGCGATGATGGTGTGCTAAACGAGAGAGTTTGCTGCTGCATATATCCGTGATGTATTTGTTGCTGCTGCTGCTGCTGGCGATGCGCATGGTATGCTGCATCGCTGTTGTTATATATTGCAGCCGCTTGCTGTCCATCTGCTGCAACGCCCGAATTGCCATCGTCAATGATGCCATGGTGGATCGAGTCGTGTTTGTAAGCCTGGCCCTGACCAGTTGAGAAGGACGTGTTGTGCTGGTGGTAGTGCGGCTGCTGGGTGGCTATTTGCGGAGAGAACCGGACGGCAGATAGATTGGCCTGCGGGAATGCCGTCGCCGGGTAGATGGAAGGCACTTCTGGGAGACTTTGCCGTATGGGGTCAAAGACCATGTTACCCGGCGGCGTCGCAGCAGACCGTGGGGACTGCTGCTGGTGTAGTTCAGGCTGTCCCGGCTGATCTGGCTGTCGCTGTTTTGCCTGCTTCTGTTGTCGCGGCCGGCTTGGAGCTGATGCTGCATGGCCCGCTACATTTGCATTGGAGTGGCTCTGGAACAAGACTGTCAGGCTAGGGTTGGCCGAGTTTGACGTGCCTGTTAGAGACCATGCAATCGGTGGTGCACTGGGCGAGCCTGGGGCATCAAACGTGGGAATGTGGTTCAGCGACTCCTTACGGCTGTTGCGCGTAGTCTCCATTTCCTCACACGTAAATGTCTCGCAGTCCCATATCCCCTTGGACTTTTGATCCAACGCCGACAGAATGTACCGCACGCCACCCCAGTACAGGTGCAGTTGTTGCAGAGACTTGTAGCATCGCTGGTAATTTTGGTTCGCATTGGATGCGAGAAGAGAGTGCTTAGCTGCTGTTCTCGCATCAATACTTGTAGTTCCGCCACTAGCCGCAGTCTCGTTGTCATGTCCATGGTGCCCTTGGACCCGATCTCCAACAGGCGGAGGAGACGCATTGCGGGAAGCCGGCAGAGAAGCATTGGCTATTGACTCTGTCAAGAACGCACAGGCCGCAATGTACATGGGCTGAGATGTAAACGGGTTTCCAATGAAGCTCTTGGGGTCGATGAGCTCGGCAAAGGCAAGAATGTCGGCAATTGTCTTCGCACTGGACATGGACAGCTCGTGGCTGTTGGGCAGCAGCTGGTGTCGATGATGCAGGCTACCAAATGGAGTCAAAAGAGTCGGCTGGTGCAAGATGATGATGAGAGCATGAAACCAAAAGTGAAGCAGGATAAAGGTTGTGCCCTGTCCGGCACGAACATATGCCTGGAAGTTGGGCGCATTGAAGTTGAGACGTGGGTCTTGACGCTGGTACAACTGAGTCAGGTCGCTCTCCATCTGGCCAAGACGCTTCATCTTTTCTTGCGTGAGATCGTCGACACTTTGGATGTTGTTTAGAACATCCGAGACACGACCATACAAATGGATAATCTGGGCCAGTATTGGAAATGGTGCAGGCCGCTTGGTGGCAGGGTCCAGCACAGCCTCGGGAAATGCGAGGTCGAAATCATCGTCCCGGAAAGTGACGGGCCGTCCCGTTCCCGAAGAAATGACTCGGTCCAGGAAAAAGACGGCCCAGAATGTGTCGGCCCGTTCCTGCTCTTCAGCTCGTATCTCCTCGGCGGTGATCGAGTCAATACCTCGCCGTCCAGTATTCCCCTCTGCTGTTAAATCTCCATCTTGTTCATGGGCATTGTGGCTATAATTGTGGTGCTGTTTTGAGCTACTCTCTAGGTCCAGGGCAGCTTCTCCGGTCTGCAGGTTTTGGCCAGCCTTATCCTTCCAGCTGCGTATAAACCATGGATCGCTACCACCCTGTGTGGCATCGACAGAGATCCTCTTTTGCAACCCGAGGTCCACGGCCATGCGAATAGCTATTCCCAGGTACATCCACAGTGCACTATCTTGGTCGGCCCCGAAGCCTTCATATGCCATCAACAGACAGGCCTGAACTGCTGCTACAGAGGGGCACGGAAATGTATCAACCGTAGCAGCCTTGGCTCGCTGGGCATAGAAGCTGCCGTACTCTGAGCGAGCCATCCGGCTGTCTCCTTCATCTGTGTCGTCGTTTCCGTTTGTGAATATGGGAAGATCAGAGAAACGTGCGGCAAGCGCGCACATGGCATCAACCAAGATAGGCTCCATGCGCTTGTCTCGTATCTTACGGATGACTCTTTGCTCGCATAGGAAAGGGTAGTTGCAGCCGAGATGTAGAAAGAATGTCTTGATGAGGTTAATGATGATAGGGTGGACCTGGCCGGCGTCATTGGAGTCATAGATAGGCAGCTCTTCCAAGCTCTCAAAGGGGGTCTCAAAGTTTCCTTGCCTCTGGCGGCGCTGCTGGCTCCGAAAATGACTGAGATTCTTCTCTGTGAGAGTTGTGTTAGGCGACGATGTGGAGAAGCTGCTACCGCGACTGCGGCGGCGGTCACGGGATGACACATCGACAACCATTTGCTTGTAGCCCGGCACGATGGCAGTAGGTCCAAAGTAGCGAAAGTAGGGCACGCGGTGGCTTTCGTTGTGGTGTGGAAGAGGTAGCTGGTGATGCGAAGGCGATCGCTTAGAGCTGCCGTGGCCTCCGTGGCTGCCATGGCTTTTGTGGCTTCCATGGCTGCTGCCCTGAAATGACACGGAGCGTCGATAATCTACCCTCTGGGCATTCCCAGTCTGACTTTCCTCTTGAGGAAGTTCGGTCTGTTTGTGCTGCTGGCTCGCGTCCCATTCGAGGATCTGACTGTGCCGCGGGCGGTCATGGGCTAGATCGTTGCCCGAGGCTCTTCGTCGCCGTAGGGGACTTGAGTTGCTGTTTCCGGTATTGTTTCTATGGCCCACCTCGCTGGCCCGTCGTCGTGGTGTCATGTCGACGTCGGTTTGTGTCCTTTGAAAGGTTGAAGTCCCCGGCTCCTCGTCAAAATTGTCGTCGTTTTCGTCATCCTCGTCCTCCAGCTCACCGTAGTCGCTTTTTGTGTCTGTCTCCACACTTTGTTCGTTATGTGATGCCTCTACCAGGTCCTCGACGGCACTTGGCACAGCATTGCTGGCCTGCCTTTTCTTGCGTTCAGGTATATCCGAATAACCTAGACACTCATGGCCATTCTTTGTACATGTTGAGCAAACTGGTCGTTCTCCCGCACATCGCGTCTTGCGCTTGCGACAGGTCAGGCACCTGGAGGTTTGATCAGTTTTGTTTGTCGCGATTGCATAAGAGTAGACACAAAGTAGAGACAAACTCACGCTGCATTGATGCGCCTGCGCTTTGACGGGGGTTGGCCAGGATTATTGACAAAGCGAATATGCTTAAGAGGTGGTAAGAGCCGTGATGCGGTACTCATTGCGAGGCGGCACAGAGTGCGGTGTACGGAGAAGCGGCCGTTATATAGAGATCATGGTCAGGTGTTCGGTGCGATAACCGATGGAGGATGTGAGAGAATGGAAAAGACTCGCGGGATAGTGGCCCAGCTGAAAAATTGTAAAACAAGGCACAGTCGAGTATTCGGATACAGATAGAAGAAGACGAAAGGATAGGCAGGAGAGACGGCGACCGATGGTATGATAGTACAGTGGCCTGTGGACAAACGTCGCACGCGTGTGGGGGAAGTCAGAACACGGGGATCAGAGGAGCATGAGATTATGGAGCACAGGAGTACGACGCATGCTGATCTGTTGTGTGATGGCGAGGCGCGGAGAAGTAAAAATCCGGGGTAAGGGGGGCTCGGGGGAACATTGGAGAGGAGAGGAGGAGAAGAGGAGAAGAGGTCTGAAGCCAAGAAATCAAAAGGTTGGTGACCAAAAGACCCAAAAGGCCCAAAAGGCCCAAAATCAATCAAACAACAAGAGGGGGTGTAGAGCAAAGGGAAAGTTGGAATGGCAGGGAATAAAGACTGGGGAAATTAAGCTGCTAACGGCGCGAAGGAACGTGTGAGGATGCAAAAGGGAGGATAAAGATGGGGTAAATGGGCCCAGAAGAAGCTGAACAGGTGAAGTGCCGGCGTCTTGTGGGCTTGAACAATGAGATTGAGAAGAAGGAAGCGTAGAAAGAAGAGGAGAAAACAAGAAAGATGATAGAATAAACGAGTATTTTTTGGAGTTAATGGGAGGGAGATCAGCTTAGATACAGAAAAGTCAAAAGGCGGAGTCAGAAAGGCCCGTCGATGCTGGTGAGCAGTTGCGAAAAGAGGGGAAAGCGTTGAGTTACATTAGCAAGATGTAGGCCAGCAAAATGCGGGCTGTGAGTAAGGCTGAAGCTCAACAAGATATTGCCTGGAAAGACGTGCGCGGGCTGTGCTTTGCAGAACAGAGAACTGTTTGATGAAGCTATTCGTAGATTCGAGTATCGAGCACTATCAGCGGGCAGCAAATGCGCCAGAGTCGTGGATAGAAAGAGCGAACATGATGCAAGTAATAGATCGCATCAATGTTGAGATAAGATGACAAAGAAGGCAATTGATTGAACTTGACTGGTAGTGAAAGGAGGAGAAGATGAACGACAGAAGTATCGTGAGATGACGATGAGATGTAGACACAGAGGACAGCGGGCTGAAAGAAATATTTCCTACTTTGGAAAGGACTTTCGGGGAAGGAGCGAATGGGAGTTCCAGACCAAGAAAAGAAGGGACGATTCAGTAGATAGAAGGAACAAGGAAGGAACAAAGCGATCAGACACACGGGGAATAAGAAGGACGGAGAAACGCGTGTGGAAGGAGCAACCAAAAGGGCAGGCGTGAGAGAGTGAACAAGGATCTAAACTGACTGTTGATTACGTACACAGAGATATAACGGGTCTATCCTAGACAATCATGATAGCCTAGATTTACAACCAATGTCAGTATTGGGATGTGCTATGTCGAGGACTATCACAAGCAATCTAATGTATGCTGGCAATAGCGGGATTATCAATTAGAATTGACGGATTGTCCCGAGACGTATTATTTTGGTGGATATGGACTATCTGGTACTGCTGCCACGGCATCCAATATCCAAGCCTTGGAGACGAAGACAGACTGCCTCAACATTAATCAATGTATTCCAATGGCTTTGGTATGTTGTATCGACACTTGGTGGAGCACAGGGCTCTCTCCAACTGCTGCTTCCCCACGTTTTAGCGTCTGCCTTTGCCGTTTTGTCTGTCCCTAAATAGAAAATGCCGGCGACGACAAGGTATGGGCGTTTATCAGAACATTTAGCTCCCGTAACTAGCGCAGCCACGCGTGAACTTGCCTCTAAAGGAGACAGCTAAACGGCTCGAGGGCTCAATAGCTCAAAGGCGGCTTAAAGTGAGCTCGTGTATGCGTCAGGCCAGATGGCTCTCAAGTATGCCTCGGTCAGTCACATTGACACTAGTATATTGGACTCTAATGATATATGACTAACAGTGCATAACGAATATACTAAGATGGACGGTATCAAATAATGCATGCCCGTCCCGTCGGTCTCGGTCTTACGTCTTACGTCTTGATCTCGTGGCTGCTTCTGCTGTAACCTTAATACATGCACACTCGCAAGTATACCTATTTCCCGTTTTCTCTTTATTGTCAAGTCTTTTGTAAAGCCGTCCAACTCTACACTTTAATAAAAGGGCACAATGTATGTGCTTTTGTGATAGCAATTGGTGGAGTGACTACAAAATTGTAAAATGTCTGATTATATAATCACACACAATTGCCTACTACATGTCTATCAATGTTTAGTATATATGCTACGGCATTCAATGCCTTTGGTCATTTGCTGAATACCCTCCAGTACATATGATATGAGTTTATTGGTGCAGCTCTTTGGTTAGTAACAAAGTAAGACTGAATGCTTTATATAGTGGTAAAAAATCGGAATCAAAACATACAAATATCAAAAAGGTTTATATTTAGTATCCTTAAAAGCAACATTGAGATATTGTCATTCTAGATTATAACAATATTCATAGCTATATTTGGGTCATAACGTCGTTATAATTAGATACAAACATCAAATATATATATATATATATATATATAAATCAGAATAATAAGGGAATATATATATATATATATAACTAAATGAAGCCACAAAATATAACACAAAAGCAAGATATGGCAAAACTGACAGCACATTAAGTTATATTGACTGTTGTGACAGGTATTTACAATATGTAAGGGATAGTCTCGTGCTCAATATCCTTTGATGCATGCATGCGTCTGATCCAGTTTTCTTTGGGTCTATAAGGACCGTCAGTAAGCTGTCTCAAGAGACGACAAATAGGTTTGTTACTGTTTGAGCACTATTGTTTATTCAAAGATAGCAACTATTTATGCCATCCGCTTCTTCTGCTCAACATCTTTCGGGCATGGGGTCTCCAAATAAGATGCTGCTTGCCGTCCATCCTGATACAACCAACAAAACGTATTTAGAATGTCAAGGATCCAGGATCAAACGTGCGTCATGCGGCCTTGCTGCACAAGCTGCAGTTATTCGTGTTTGCATGTGGTACTTTGATGTCTGCAACCAAGGCATGCATTTGAACAGTATGGGGCGCAGGGAGATCAGGGACTTCAAGGGGATTGTCTGAATATAATTTGATCTAGAGTTTAGAAAGGATCCTCCAAACCTTCTAGAAGTAAAAACACGACAGAAGCTCCCTTTTTCTACGCTTCCTTTGCTCAGCTCTCGGCAAGCAAGGGCTCGTGACGTCTGGGTGGGTAGGCTCACCCTGTTAAGCCTTTGCAATCTCCCCTTGATACTATATCCAATAAAATCACCCAGTTTATATCAGAATAGAAATAATAGAAACAATAACGAAACGAAAAGAGAACGAGAAAGTAAGATTATTCTGCCAACTTTTGACACATTCTGGTCACAAGAGGTTGTGACCCTCGCGCAAAACATGGGTGCATAGTTATAAACACGTACGTGAGAGATTGCAGTTGAAATGCAAAATATAACAATGGACGAAACATGCACATATTAATTCGATATGAACTGTCAATGGACAGCCTCATGCACACAGTTACATAAAAACATTGGCTATTGTTGCTCTGATAGAGGACTTTCAAACCAGCCCTGGATTTCAGCAAGGCAGATGTGCTGCAAACCCGTTTATTTATATTATAAAAAAAACACCGTCCGTAAATGACAGCCAGCAAAGAACACGAGGCGGTAAGGCCCGGCGAACGTCTGCGAGCCGGTTGTTGAGAGAGGTATAAATATCTTACAAAAGCTCTTTGCTCTTTCCCAGTTGGAATTACAATATTATAAGATAGCTACTTATTTGCGAGGTGATCTTCCCTTTCTCCTTTCTAGAACAAATTACCAGTCGTTCCTTCCCGTTGAAACAACTTTGAGATATACTTACTCGGCTATCATTGGCTGCCACTCCTTGCTTCTCGGCCGCTCCCCTTTTCCCTGGTCCACTGCTGTTCCTTTCCTTCCCCCACTACTTTGTATCACAGACAGTCGCGCGCCGACACGACAACTCATTCTCCGCATTTGACCACACCCGCACCTGCCCTCCAATAAGTTTAATTGCTACCGTACTGTGCGACATTCCCTCGAAACACTGAAACGGAAGGAACGACCTGCAAACCCCTAAACACATGACTGCTATTTAGTCAACCGTCATATCACCGTCATATCACCATTATATCATCATCATATCACCTTGAGCCGCCATTGTCACCGCCATATGGCATTGGCTGATCTCTTACGGATTGGACGGCAAATCCAACAAAGTACTACAAAGCCTCATACGTAGGTCCTGTTATTCGTACTTGTGAGCTTTGTCGGTCTTGTATTTTGACATTTGCTTATTTGCTTATCTTGCGTATCTTGCGGGTTCTTGCCTCTTTTGTGTTATCTTCCTCCATTGCTCTTTCCGTTTTCATAATTCTTGTCTGCTGTGCGTCCGCACCATTTAGGTTATTCCGTGTATTTCAACGGTTCACTTGTAGCGTCGGCGAGTGTCGACGAGTGCCAACGAGTGTAGTGTTTCGCGTGTCAATCGTTCCTGCCGCTAGCTGTTTTGCAGCGTTTCCTAGCGTACAAACCGAGAATAGTTCGTCTAGTATCAGCTGTTAGATTTGTTCTCCTACGACTTTTGGGCTTTTTTTGGTTGAGTGTTTGCTCTTGCCTCTTTTAGTTCTGGCTTGGCCGTCGTGCTTTCTTCATTTGCGTAACTTCGTTCTTCCTCTGGTAAGGCGTTTCTCACTTGTAAGTTTTCATCATTCTTATCAATCCCTGTATCTCTGTATCTTTCGGACACGCGTAGCAAGCGCTACAGTAGTTCCTTCTCTTTACGCTACCTCTTGCCCTGAGATGCGCTATGCCCTTATGCTCCTTCCTCTACTTCCCCATATGAATTAAATAAACTAGCAGTTTTATATAACAAAACATAGAACACCACCCTCTAGCACCAGTTCTTACTCTATCCAGCAATTGTCACACATCGCGCCTTCTCCATCTTGAACAATTCGCTGCTTCCTCATTTGTGTTTATGTTTATGTTATGTACTCTCTGCTGCTTGAAAGCCCATTGACATATATTTATCCTTTTCTCCACTCCTTCCTGCTTCTTTTCAACTCTATCCTGTCTCTCCTTTTCTTTTTCTTTGCTACCTTTTCCCACCTGTTCCTCTTCTCTCCTTTTTATTTTCTCCTTTCCCTCTCAGTTCTTAGTCGTCATTCACAAGCTGCCTCAAACTAACCCACTACGCACAGCTCCAACAGCTGTGACACCAGACCAGAAAAGGACCCACGAGTGAATTCCCCGGCGGGCACCCTCCCGCCACTGGTCCTTTTTGTCTCTAGCAGACAATCGTTCAACGAGTCCACTGGGTCGACTATCACCTAAACCAGCAAGCAACCTCGAAACTACATCACTCTCACTGCTTACTGCTCGCCGTCTCGTCCACACCCGTTTCCCCTCCGACCCTTCGACCACTTGTTACTAATTCCGCTTCGTCTCGCGTTGTTGCTCTCCTGTCAACAGCTTGCCAAGCATATCCTCGGTGTCTGGACATATTTTGCTTGCCATCTACCTCTTCTCTACCCCCTCTCTACATTCCTTACTTTCTCTTCCGTCTCTCTCATTTTCCCCTTTCAGCGTCGTCTGCCGACTCATCCTGTTCTCTGCCGACCTTGACCTATCTCACCCCTCCTCCTCACCAACCCGACGCGGCTGTTTTCACTTCTCCACGACTCTCCCGTCTCTTACGACTCTTACGACTCTTACATCCCAGGTCTCAACACCTCTTTGAGCTCTCGACTGCCTCGACCTGACGCCGCCCTTCTCGTTCCGTCCCTCTCCCGACTTCTCCGTCCACTCAATCCCCCCTATACACGTGCCGCCTGTTCGACATGGATGCTCTCACCAAATAGCTCCTCGACCGACTTGTAACCTGATAACCGATCGCAATCAATCTGTCTGTACAAACAGCATACATTTCCACAATTCCTTCCTCTTCACCCACCTTTGCGCCTGTGGCTTCTGTGCAGCCCTTCCAAACGTGTTCACTCGCCTCATATCCTTTGGATTGCGTAGGATTGCCGCGCCTGCGCCCAACAATCCTACAATCCTACAAACCAACACACCACCTACCATCTCACCTCCTTCTCGAGCTGCCCAGTCTACAGCTGCCAGACTCGATTGAAGCTCCTCCAGCATCTAGAGAAGGAAGCGCAATTTTTACTCGCTCCCAAACTCGCTCTTCTCTCAAGGTACGTTTTTGTCGCTGTCTCCCGGTGGCTGCCCCATGTCGCACCTCTCCAGCTTCCCTGAGTCTCTTCTCTCCTCGGCCACTCGTCTTCGTCTTCGCTGTCCCTATTTCCTTGTCTCCGCTTCTTTTTCCCCAGGTCTGTTTTTCTTGCCCAGTTTCCTCTCACCCTCACAGCCTTTGTATCAGGTATCTTATCACGCCTTGTTTCTCGACTCTTCATCTCGCATTACTCATACCCTTTGTCACTACGGCTTTCATGCAGAACTGCCATCGGGATGCTGTTACATTTCCCATTTATCCTACATTGCCGCCTACCACTCTACCTGCTCTTCAAACTACATTCTGCTTATGTCCGCATCACTCTGCACTTGTTTGCTGTAGCTCTTATCGGGGAGGCAGTGGCATACGACAATCTCCTGCCGATCAAAAGTGTACCAAAATACAGTGCACAAAGCTACCCATAGAGCCATACAAATAGAGCCAAAGTCCCAAATCAACACCAGCGAATGTGGCTAGCGCAAAACCCTTGCCCCCTTCCACTCTATCCACCCTTTCTACCTTCCACATCACACTAAGCCACCGAGACCGTCTTTCCCTGCAAACTTTCTTCTCCTCTTTTCCGAGACGAGCTTTTTGAGCTTTCTTACTACCACGACATCCACGTTTGATGACGTTCTAACATTGCCAATTCGACAGGTTTCGCATAACCGTGCCCAACCTTTCTATCTACAGCTGCCCAGCCTGTCGATATTACCCCTTTGCGGTACTTGACGCGATCGTGACACCCGACATTTTCTCCCCCCCCATCCGCATTCTTGCATTATTCTCTCCGCACCTTCACCTCCAGCATGGCTCCTCCGAGACGGGGTCCCGGTGATTCCATGGGCGGCGGTGGAAAGCGAGACTCGACTAGCGCGCCCTCCCAGCGTAAGGATGGTCCCTCCAGCACATTCAGACAGAACGGTAAGCAGCACTGGCTTTGCCGGCGACGACACGTGGCAGCCCAGGGAACAGTGGGATGAATACCCAATTCATAATTGGCGACTAAATTGTCGCCAATCAAGTCTACTTCAAGCTTTTAAATTGCTGGTCAAGATAGAATTGATTGTTAATATTTCTTTTATCAACAGGATCACGGACCGGCTTCCGCACAGACGCCAGCATTTCGAATAGCCGCCCAGGGCAGGAGCGTCAGCTTCAGCAATGGATTCCCGATGGCCCGCTCGAGGCTGATGGCTCTCTCGAGGGCAGCTCTTCGCAGGGCAACGGAAAATGGGACCAGTTCGCTGCGAACGAGCGCCTGTTTGGCCTAAAGACCGACTACAACGAGAACTACTACACAACCGCCATCGACCGCAGCCACCCACAATATAAAGAGCGCGCAGCAATGGCCGAACGTGCTGCACGAGACATCGAGACGAGCGCGCCGACCACTGCTCACGTTGCTGAAGAGCGTATCATGGACTTCATCTCTGGCGGCGCCAATGACCAAGGCGGTGACGAGGAGGACAAGTACAGCGGTGTTCGTCGGCAACCACAAGATTTCCCATCTCTCGTGCCTTCCCAACAAAACAACAAGTACACACCTCCCGCGAGACGGGCTCCTACAGGCCAGTCTACTGTTGCCGGTGCCCCCGTGGACCCGGCCATTATTTCGGCACAGATCAAGGGCGGTCCGCCAAGAAAAGCGCAGAGCCCGGCCGAGACCGACAAGGGCAAGATCCAGGCACAGATTCCTCCTCGCACGGCAGCAGCAGTTGCTGTTCCCCAGTTGCCTCTGGTGAAGACCCCTGAGCTCAAATCGTCTGCGGAGAAGCCTGCAGACGTAAAGCAGGGAGAGAAGCCTTCTGAAGCAGCCGCAGCCCCTACCTCTACCTCTGCTACACCTACTCCTACACCTGCTCCCGACTCCGCAAAGACGCCCGCTCAGCCACCAAGAGGGACTACATCCAAGCCAGTCACACCATCCATTCCAAGCACAGCGACACTGCGAGCCGCAGTGACCCCGGGACGTGCTTCACTTTCACCTGCTGTCAAGCCTTCCGCAACATCAGCATCAGTGGCTAACAGCCCCGCTGGACCAAGTGCAACCGAGGGCGTCGAGACAGCTCTGCTAAAGGACTTTAGAGATTTTGCCTCGCAGCAGCGCCTCCATGCAGAGAAGGCCCGGGCTAATAAGATCAAGGCTGACGCCCAGAGCAAGCTCCAGGAGCTGAAGAAGTTTGCGACAAACTTCAAGCTGTCTACACCTGTCCCAAGTGACTTGATCTCCATCATTGCAAAGGACCCTGCCAAGCAGAAACAGATCCAAGAAAAGGCTATCCAGAACGCCGAGGAGATTGCCAAGGCAAAGACAGATGTGAGCAAGGGCAAGAGCTCTGGCTCCAGCGTAAGCTCGGTTAAGACTCCCGCAACGTCAACACCCGGCAACTCGACACCAGCTGCCAGCGCCACGGGCGCCGCAACACCCAATGCCGCACCTGCTGGTGCATCTGGTGCTGCTGGCGGCGAGACACCAACACCCGTTGCCCCGACTGGTCCTAGCGCTGGCACCCCGGCCGGCCCTGCCGCAACGCCCAGCTCTGGTCCTACGGCTGCAGACAACGCCAAGCCATCTGCAATGGCTGGGGGCCGTCCCCAGGGCCCTATGCACAATGCCCATAATGGTCCTAACTTGGGTATGAACAACCGCCACGCCAACATGCGCGGTGGATACAACATGCAGCAAAACTTCCGCCAGCAGCCGCAGCCATACCGTAACGACCGGTCTGGCCCCCAGCACATGTCGCAAGGCCACAGCACGGGCAATCTGGCTGAGCGGATTCGGAACAACGACCAGAGCCAGAACCGCTACAACAAGAATGTCAACAACCACGGGCACTCCCACTTTAACACACCCGGCGATGGGCGTGCACCCCCCACTGGCCCAGCCAATCCCACGTTTGACAACAACTACTCTCGGCGCATGAGCAACATTTCCGGCAACGGATCGACAACCAGCGGACACATGCCACAAAAGCTGAACCCGACAACACACGAGTTCCGCCCTAGTGCCGCGACATTCAACCCTTCAGCCACGGGCCCTAGTGGAAGCTCTAGCCCGCGGTCAGCCCTGAACCCTATCGGCGGCGCAGACCCGATCGCTGGTGCATCCACGGCTACATCTGTGACTGGCGCCATCCCATCGCCACGCAGCAACCACGGTCTCTTGATCCGCCGCAAAACGCAAAATGTGAACCCTGCGAAGTGCGATATTTTGGCATACCTCAAGACGAAGAAGATTGAGAAGCCACTTGTTGGCCCTGCCCGTAACAAGGACAGCAACGGCGGCCTTCCCAATTCGTACGATACGAGCGCGGTGTGGAGACAACCGACAAATGATGACAAGCCGGACTCGACGATTAACATTACCTACACGGAATACTTTGAACGCCAAGCAATGATGCAGCAGTCTATGCCGACGCCGCTGCAGGGCCACGTGATGCCGCATATGCCGCAGATGGGTCATCAGCACCAGCACCCAATGCACATGCAGCACAACGGACACATGGGACACCGGCCCGGACCGCACAACATGCCGCCGATGCAGATGCACGCTGGCGGCCCTGGCCACATGCCACAGGCGTCGTTTAATGGAACCGAGATGATGGCATCCAACTCTGCACAGTCGTATGCATCCCCGCGCCCGCCACACGCGCCAATGTACCCGCAGCACGGCGGTGCTACACCGCAAATGGCATACAACCAGCCGGGCATGCCGTTTATGCACAATGGCCCACAGATGAACCAGTTCCGCAGCTACTCGAACAACCCGCAAGGATTTATGCCGCCACAGAACATGCCGATGATGCCAATGATGCCGCAGCACTTTGGTGGTGGCATGATGCCGGGCCAGCACCAGATGATGTACCCTGGCGGTCCTCAGTTTATGGGACCGCCCGGTGCGGGTAACGGCCCACCGCCGCAGCAGATGGCAGGGTCCAACGGATATCCCAGCCCACGACCTGTTGCGGCCCCGATGATGGGACAACAAGGATCCCAACAGGGACAGCCAATGTACGGAATGAGCCCCAGCATGCAGTATCTCCAGCCAGTCTTTGGCCCAGCGCACCAGAACCAGCACCAGGGACAGGGGGGTAAGTTTTTATGACTTATCTCTTTATTTCCTTTTTTTCTTTTTTCTTTTTTCTTCTTTTTTCTTCTTAATTTTAAACTACTAACTCTTACTTAGGCACGCGAGGCGGCTACAATAATCCCGGCACACCGCAGTTTGGGACGAGCCCGCAGCAAGGAGGCATGCATTATTACGGCGGGTCTCACCGGAATGGCAGCGGCAACTACTCTGGAAAGAACCACCACGGCCCCAACAACCAACACCAAGGACGCAGGGCGGGTGGTGACGTTCCTGGAGAAGCCAAATGAGGCACGCCAGCATGTTTCTTCTTTCTCTTTTTAAGTACGACACCAAGCACATTTCCACGTCTCCACCGCCAACCGGACATGATTTTGTTCTTTTGAGATTGGTACTACAGTACTGGCGGCTATTGGTCGCTGGTGTGCCTTTACATACGGGCTTCTTTGTGATGTCTCCGGTTCCAGTGTGCAGCAATGAAGGCAATCCAGCCAGTGCAAATGGCAGGTGGCAGATGACAGGTAACAAGCTACGCAGTTGCGTTCTCGACATGCCGCGAGCGATGTCGCGCTGGCTAAAGTTTTACCTGGTTCAGTAGCGCCACTACTTGCTACCTGCCATTGAACCCTCAACCCTCGAATTTTGCAGCACACTGTTGCGAGTGGATACACGGCCGATCATTGGTCGATACGTGTAAGACCATTGGCATTGAGGGCATATGTTTAAGAAAGCATTGCATGCCCTCTGTTATGTCTATTTATGGTGCCGTCCAGTCGACAGACGACTTTCTTTTTCTTTGATCTTTTCAGGAGATACTATCTCCAAAACCACAAAATCAACACAATGCGATAAAAAAAAAGTTAAAACAGACACGGGGATATCAGCTTCAGTCGACAAAATCAACACAAAAAAAAAGAAAGGGACCGGAAAAGGACGGCAACGGTGCTTTTGGTGGCAACAAAGGCGGTTAGAGCGGGTTCATCAAAAAAAGACGTCCAGCTATGAACATTTGGTGGACGGCAGCATATACCAAGACCGGGCAGTGGGAGACAGCAGGCAGCGCACGAGAATATGGGAGGGCAGAGGAGGGATTCTCGAGGGGATGAGCGCTCCGAGGTCTAACTGAGTTGCCTAGACAAAGTTTTCTGGAGACGAGTCTATGAGATGCAGATGAGATGAGATGAGTAGTGATAAGAAACTACCAAAAAAATAACAAAGATTCTCAAAGTGATGCCTTGATATTAAGCATGGCAATTGTGAAGAGATATGTGAACTAGGTGATTGTACTTTGTTTAGACTTGGGCATGTATGAGGAAGGGCTAGCAATCCAAAGTATCCCTTAATAGCCAAAATATGACTTGGTATAATATGCTAGGTGGTTACCTAGACAGTCCCTTTTAAATACTGATGCGGTTGCCTTGGGTTGGTCCCATCTTCAACGCCATGCCACTTCAAGAGGACATGTTGCGCAGGCTCCTTCGTGCCGAGGCCTTGATTCAACAAGAAAAGGCGAGAGCAAGAGGTGCAGTATCGTCTCAGCTTGCTCTTCTGTTCAGCTGTCAGCTATCAAATCAATACCCAATCACCACTCTTATAGCCTCTAGAATCAAAACAAATCAACAACATTCAAATAATATGCATCGATCGTGAATACAGTAGTCGTAGAAGACACAAAAAGACGACTCGTGGTCAAGTGAGTCCTTGATAGCACGGGTAACTGTGGGACCGTTGGTGCGGCTCTGCGGCCACGTTCCAGACCACGTTTATGAGACCTCGACTTGAAGACAGCTCTCCTTTCTCCTCCTGCTTCTCTTTCACCTTGTAGTATCCCGTGTGCATTTACGCTCCAGAAGCTAGGCTGGCCGTTGTCCTTCAAGCGGATGTTGTGACGGGTGGCGTGTGGGAAACAGTCGGCCGGCTCGCTTGATAGGCTCTGCTTCAAGACAGAGGACCTGTCATGCGAGTTTACACCGCCACGCGTCGTCTTAGCTGGACAAATGGCAGAGTTCATGTCTCTGCTCTTGTTGCCTTTACCTTTGTCCACCCTACATTCGCATTTTACACGTACGCACGCATCTTCGCCCTTTCTGCTCACTCGACATCATGAATGCGTACGCGACAAAACCGGGTGACATACCCGCCAATGACCTGTATGCGGATGTTCCGCTCTATGGCCGGTACCATCCTGTGCCGGACGACCTTTGCGCAGACCCCCGGCACATCAATTCTCATTCTTCGGAATCGCTACAGTACTGGGCCTCTGTACTGGATCAATTTTGCAACCAAGACTCCATGATCTATCCGGCCGACGCGACTGGCCGCGACGTGTTCGCCGTGGGCAGCCTCATTATCAAGTCCAGCCATCTGCACGCGGCAACGGACGGTGCGCCTGCCAAGATTGACTACACATATGACGATGCCAATGAAGTTGAAGCAACTGCCCTCGCGGGGCGTGTCTTGAAAGACACACGCGTGCCCGAGATTTATTTTTCCGGCAAGGTCAGAGGACGCCAGGTGCTCGTGCAGGAGAGGATTCCGGGCGTGGCACTCAATGTTGCACTTCCGTACCTGTCGCAGGACCAGAAGCAAAGCTTCAAGCAGCAGGCGCGCGCCATCCTCCGCCAGCTGCACACGGTCAAGCCCGAGGATCACGGCCGGGCGCGCAACCACGTTGTGCCGGACCCCAACATCCTCACCAATGGCCGCATCCAGCCGCGCGAGGCCGATATTCTCTTCTCTACTCTCTTTTCCAAAGACGGCCCGAGCCTCGCCGATGCGGATGTCTCCTTTATGCACAACGACTTTTCGGATTCCAACTGCATCGTGCACAACGGCACAATTGTCGGTCTCATTGACTGGGAAATGGCCGGGTTCATTGGCTGGCAGACGGCGCGCGAGATCCATCGCAAGACCAGGACGCCGCAGCCCGAGCACTTTGCCGCCGCCAATGTGAGCGCAGACAAGCTCGAGGAGATAATGTGGTGGGCGGATCTCTACGACGATGGCATGCCAGCGAGTATCTCGGCGTAGTGGTAGATTTGAGTCTGGCGGTTAAATTAGATGTGTATTTGCAGGTGTGCCTTGTAGACAGCAGCGCGAACGCATTAACAAGTTATTATCAAGCCTCTGCTTTTGATTTTACTTGCTTCTATTTTACTTGATTGACCAGATCTGCACTGGTTACTTGCAGAATCCATCGCAATACGACGCTGCAAGTCTACCGGCATTTATTTCACTTTTTGTCTTGCCTTTTCTTCATCTCACTTTTGCAACTGCAACTGCAACTATCTGCAACTATCCTCCATTCTCTGCAGCTGTGCTTTACCGCCTTGGTGCGCAGTGGTAAGCCTTACACTGCCTGCATACCACGTCGGCTGGCCACTGAGTGAGATTGTATAAATAGCAAATGGCAGACAGCAATAAGAGAAAGCCCGGTTATACTGCCTAGTCCGGCACAGCCTTGCGCCTCTCCTCTATTGTGACCTCTGCCTTAGCACTCTACCTCTACCACCACGTCGCTGCTCGTGGAATTTAGAACATCTCACATGCCACCCTCCCGCCGACATCGTATGATATTGTAATATTACTGCTTATGCTCCGGTGCAGTGGAATAGAGGGGACTGTGTGAAGGATTTACAGAGGATTGAGGCTCGAAATTCAAAATGGGGCTCGTTCACCGCCTGGATTCATGATTCCTTGATTCCTTGATTCTTTGATTTTCTTTGCATGATCGACAAACTTTATTCAACAATTAACCATCCTCTTGGATCGCAGTGTTTTGTTTAGTAGTTTCCTTGATTTCTGCTTGCACTCTACCGACTCAGCCACAGGGCAGGACTCGACGCGTCTGACATCTCACATCTCACGTCTTACTCTCTGGCTCTCTGACGGCTTCTGATTGGCTTACTCGACCCTGTGCCTCTCTCTTCTGTTGTCGATTACGTGTATCTGCTCAGCTGCCTCAGCCTTTTCTATTCTCTCCTCTCTTGCCCCAGTCGACGCCACACCGGCGCACTGGCACATGCATGCACAATTGTACTTGATGCAGTCGATGGCGATGTCGATGACGATGTAGATGTACCGTCTTGGAAATGATTGTAATTTAATCAGTACAATATCAGTATCTACCTGTCGGGGCCGTTATATTGTTTGCTCTTGTTTCTTTCTTCTTTTGAATATCATTATTCTATTTGATTACTGTGATTACTATGATCACTCTTATTACCTCTATTACTTTTATTACTTCTACTACTTCTACTCTTATTATTTTACTACTTTTACATCCCGGTACCATCTCACTCCCGACTTCAACAACTGCAACAATGCAACACTGCAACTGCAACAACAATAACCCCCCTGCTCACACCCTACGCCTTACTGCATGTGCATCCATCCTGCAGCCAGCCATCCAGCCAACCACGCTCGTCCGTCCATCACCACCATTCACGGACAGAACAGCTCAGACACTCGGGTCCATCCTTTCAGGGTGTCTGCAGTAGTCCTGCATCTTGTCTGTTCTGTCTGTTCTGCCTGTTCTTCTCTACTTGTTGTCTGCTTCTTCCTTGATTCTTCTTTTGTTTCTGGCTTCACTTTGTTCATTCGATTTCTTTCTTCTTCTGCCGCTGCATTATTACCACATCGGCGCCTCCATCGTCACCTAGACATGCATCCACTATACGCGCAATAAATACCGGCCCAAGGCTTGTCTTTTCTCCAACAACATGCGCCCATACCCCGGCTCAAGGCATAGGCCATTGCCAAGGCCGGCCTGCCTCATCGGCCTCCTGCTCAACATCAGCCGCGTCGCATCTGCCAACACTGCATATATTCATGACGACGACGACCTCGTCCAAAAGTCCTTTGACGTCATCGCCGTCGACGTCGACATTGTCGACATTGTCAGCATCCAGCGCGTCAGCAAATTGCCAATCACCGCCGCGCCTCGCCGCCCCGACCGCAAGCTCGTCTTTGCCCGCAGAGCATCGTCCACCTGCCCCTCCAGCTTCGCCCAGTGCCCGTCCTCCCTCAGCGGCGGCTGCTGTCCCACCGGCTTCGCCTGCAACACGAGCGACTGCGTCCAGACGTCTGTCGCCAGCGCCACCGCAACAACAATCGAGCTCGCCTGCGGCAAAGCCGGTTACACTGGCTGCGGCGTCGCCGACGGCGGCGGCTGCTGTCCGTCGGGCTACACGTGCGGCCGCCAAAACTGCACGCCGCCGGCCGGTGCGACCGCAAGCCAGTCGTGCCCGTCTGCCTACTACCTGTGCCCGTCGTCGCTCAACTACGGCTGCTGCGCCACCAGCATGGGCTGTGCCCTGAACGGATGCTATGCGACGACGCCGACGACGCTCGTGTTTACGGCCACGTTTACGACGGCGACCGGCACGGACCAGTCGCACGTCACGACAATCACGTCGACGACCGTGCAGACGCCGACGCCGCCGACGGACACGGCGGGCGGCCGGCAGACGGGCAGCAGCACGGACGCCCTAGTGGCCAAGCTGGTGCCGACGACGACGGCAAAAGCGAGCCTGGTCGCCGCGTCGGGCAGTTCGGACAGCGACAGCGACGGTGGCGGCGGCGGCCTATCACCGGGTGCGATTGGCGGTCTCATTGGCGGCCTGGTCGCTCTGCTTATTGCTATTGCCGCCGCAGCGTATTTTATTATCAAAAACGTGCGTCGCACCAGCAGAGAGCTGGAAGAGGCCAAGCGGCTGTCGGGAAGCAGCGACAAGTCAAAGCCCATGTCGAAAACAAAGACACCCGGCAAGAAACCCAATACGGGCACCGGCAGCGGCTCAAAGCCGCGCGTGTCCCTGCACCACCCGACGCCCTCGGTCATCAACCGCATGGAAGTGGACGACCTGCTCGAGGGGGCGTCGGTTGCTGTGGACGAAACGTCGTCGTCGGGCATCGGGCACTCTTTCCAGAACCGAAACCCAAACCGCACAGCAGCATCTACGCCCGCGCAGCCGTCGGTTGACGCCGCGTCGTCGTCGGGCTACTTTGACATTCCCCAGCGCACACACAACCGGCCGGGCCACTACTCGCAGGGCTCGGACCCGCGCATCAGCACCGACTCGCCGCCGGCTGTGGTAGATGGACAGGGAGGGCGGCCGCGGATTGTGAGCCATGCCAGCCATGCCAGCAATGCCAGCAATGCGAGCAATGCCAACGGTGCATTGTCGCCTCCTCTGACTGGAGCCTATACGCCCAGGGTGGGATCACCGCACCAGCCGGCTGAGCTGGATGTCGACGGCGCCTTTATTCCGGAGCTGCCCGTCGCTCCGTCGACGTCGGCAGCAGCAACACGGCCACGTCCCTTTAGCAATATCAGTGCTATGTCGGGGCTGAGCTATGCCGGGTTCAGTCCCAGTCTGCCACAACAGCAGCAGCAGCAGCAGCAGCAACAGCCATTGATGGCAGACTATGGCCACCAGCGAACATGGAGCGACAGCAGCACAAGCACTACCGGCGCGAATACCCCTCTGTATGCGCCACCACCTCAAGCCCAGCAGTCGGCGAGTCCGCCGCAGCCGCAGCTCGATGTCGTCGTCGAAGAACGTCTGCACGGCCACTATGGACCCGACCACGAAGTGGCCGGTCAGACGAGGCCGACGTAGTTGTCTTTGTCCTTGTATTTTGTATTTCTGTATTTTTTTTTTCTTTTTCAGCAATAACGATAGCATTCGGCGATACCACAGTTTAATGATTATTTAAAGATCAAATATTACTACATATGAATTCATCCTCTAGACTTTAAGACTCTTACACCAGTTACCGAAATAACAGATTACCAAAATAACAAATTAACAAATTAACAGCCCTGCACCTTGGTGACGGTGACGGTCGGGCGCGGTGCCGTCGTGGTCTTGCCGGTGATGCCGTAGCAGCTGCAGGCCGAGGCGTAGGCGGCGTTGGACGAGCAGGCCGAGGCGTAGGTGGGCTTGGCGGTAGCAGTCTTGGTGACGGCGGTGGTGATGGCGGTGGAGTAGTAGAAGGAGTTGTCACCGATCCATGTTGTTTTGACGCTGTTTATTAGCAAGGAGCGAGAGCGAGGAGGGAGGAGGGAGGAGTGGTAAAGAGGTAAAGGATGGGAGATGCCAGGAAAGGAGACAAACGAGCATTTGCGCGCTCATGCTGGTCGTTTGGCTACTTACACTGGGCTCGGCGTCACGGTGGTCAGCAGAAAGCTGCTGCAGTCGGCCTTGCGGATGGAGGACGAGGGCAGGTTCTTGTTGGTGCCGGTGATGGCGCGGTTGCAGTTGTTGCCGGAGCATGAGCGCCGGTCAAAGATGTTTCTGGGGAGGTCGTTGTTGTTGGTGACACCGGCAAAGGCGGCCGAGGCCATGGCGAGGAGGGCGAAGAACTTCATCTTGAGAAGACGAGCAGCGAGTAACGAAGACGAGCGAAGCGAGTCTGAGTACTGAGTATCGAGAGACGAGCAAAGCGAGTCTGAGTATAGCGAGCTGAGAGACGAGACGAGACGAGTGAGACAATGTCAAACGAGACCCAAGAAGACGATCTGAGAGGACGAGTCGAGACTGCAGACAGACTGCAGACAGACTGCAGACTACAGACGGTCGAGACCACGGGGATCGGCATATATATTTACATTTCCTCTCAGCTCAAGCATACAGAGTACAACACGGGATGGCACATGGGCCCGGCTGATCCCAGCGTATCCTCTGCAACCTCTGCTTCTGTCCTGCCTTTGTCGACCTTTAGCATTTCCAGACGTGTGCTCCTGTGCAACATTTTACTTTTTACTCTTTGCTCTCTGCTACTACACGATACTTGATATTAAGGAAGGGTCTATCCTCCTGGCTAGCCCAAACGAGCCAGCTAGCCAGCTAGTCTACTGCACGTAGTTGCAATGCCCTGGTCTGTCTCGCTTGTTGACGATATCTACAGTCGCTTTCGTTTATTGATTTCTCGTCTAAAGTGCACTACCACTCTCTGCTCCACGTGGCGGGTCTCGGCAAGGAGGCCCGTGGGACAGGGACGCAAGATAAAGCGTCAATAGTGCTGTAGTAAATCCAGCTAATAAATGACATTATGCAATAGACGCAGGTTGATTGCGACGTCAATGTGAGTGCGCACAATCATCGGGTTACAGCCATGGAGGGTTTGATTGTCGTGCGCATACTCGGTACAAGCCAAAGCAAAAAAGTAAATTGCGTGGCGGATGTGTAGTATTGAATGCGTTTGTGTTTCTTCTGCCATTTGTCTACTTGAGTCAATGTTTGGCGTGTTAGTCTCTTTCTCTATTTTATTTTGCCTTCTATTTTTTGCCTTTTATTTTCTTTATTGTCTTTGTTAAATCTCTACTCCGTAGTCGCGTCAGCTCAAACCAAGTAGTAGCCCGTGGAGGCCCGTGAAAGTAGATAAAGTCTAGAAAAGAAGAAGAAAGAAGAGAAAAAAGAAAAGAAGAAGAAAGAAGAAGAATGAAGAAGAAAATAAGAGAAAATAAGAGAAAATAAGAGAAAATAAGAGAAAAGAGAGAAAAGAGAGAAAGAGAGACCGCAAAAGACTGATCCTTAGATACAATATTCACCTTGCTATTCAAGATAAAGATAAAAATAAAAATACTCTTATAACCACCACTACCGTCATTGTTATCCAGCCGTAGAGGCAGCGGAATCGGCTGTCGGCCGAGGCACAAACTAGGCATACGGTCTTGGCCATTGTGCCAAATCAAACTGCCACTCATCTATCCAGGAAGAAGGCCTCGGTATTAAGCGACAACCCTGACAACGCATTCTGCTACCCGTTACATCGTGTAGCTTCAATAAACAATACTACGGCTACCCTAGTACACTTAAGGTATTTCCGCTGCTTGATACAATAGCATCTTCTGCTTTGACGAGTCCAGCACAGCTCAGATGGACCAGTCCGAGCTGGCGTTGATGTCCGGTTCTGGCTTTGTATTCGATATTCTGTCCAGCTCTGGACACGGAGCTGACGATGCCACCACCATGGTAGACCGAAAGAGCAACGGCAGATGTCACCGACATCCACTCGCAGCTTTGGCTGATGTCACTTTGAACTTGGATTCAAAGTTGGATGGATCAAGAACCAGGGGCTTTCTGATGTTGATTGTCTGTTTTTGTTAAGCGCCTGTGCTTGACGATTGACCGCGCACGCTGCCAACTCGAGGGAAAGTATCTAGGATGCTTCAGGATGTTATGTTTGAGATACGTCTCTCTGGGTGTTTTGGAACGCGGCTGTGACCAAGGACTCTACACAGGCTTGCCCGGCATTTGCTTTTGATGTGTCCTGTTAAAGCCACTTGAACTGTCAGAGTGCCGTTGTTATTAATTACAGATTATAATATCGATATACGCAACCTTCGGACGCCTGCATCAGCGGGTTGTCACACTTGCTTTATGCAAGATATGCTCTGCGTCATGCCATACTCGAAGCTGATAAGTTTGGTCGGTAAACCCATGTGGATAAGACCGAGCTGGAAAGTCTATGGAGTGTCTGAACGGCCTCGATGAGACCAGGCGGGAGACTCGTGATTTTTCATGGCTGGCATCCTCTTGTAGGCTGCGTTTGCTGTTAATGTTTTGTTATGCTATATGAATAACACGGGCAGAGTAGTTGAAGAGTCTTTCTGAGGGCAGCTTGCTTGTGATGATCCGTTGGGTGTGATTCATGCCATGATTGATATGCATCATGATACTAAGTGTTCATCGCATTATATTTGACACGAGCATCACTGAACGTGTATCCAAGTCTTTGTACGATAATAGATCTTTGCATTTGGAAGTGTAAAGTGTGGCGTGCGGCATAAATGTCCTCGGTTCACATCTGTAGTACTGCTGTCAGTGTCGCAACAGCAAGGTCATGAGCATCAAGAACGTGCTACTTTTGAGGACCAAAGCTGTCATAATGAGACTCTGTTGTAAAGAGTAATGCTTCTAATGTGATAATTAAGGAGTTTATCGAGATGATTTCTGCAAAACGTGTTTGTAAAGCGTAAACAGATAGAAACGAGTCCAAATGTAAACACTGGCGATAGCTCTCTCTTTTGTATAGCTAGCATTGCCAGGCTGGTCATCGGTCGTTTCAATGAACCAGCTCTGGATACTTGGTTGTTGTCATCCGGAGGTCGACTATGAGAAGGAAGCAGCCCGTGCCCGTGATCATATTTCTGAAATGTTTGTTGCTCAGCCTTTAACAAATATAATTGAGCCATGGCCAGCCAAGTATACGCTTGATTTAAGGTGCAAGACACTGTAGGCCTCTGAGAACATGTAGCCGATGGTATATAGGACCCGAATTGGCAACCAAGAAAACAGGTCTTGCTGGAGATCACAACTCTGACTTCATGCTTGGGCGTGTTTTGGGATTGCGCTCCCATGTCGTTTTATGTGCCGCTCTAGTATTTTCAAGAGTTTGATGATGTCACTGAGAGTTGAAGCCAAGATGTTTTGTTGGTGTTGGTGGACTATTGAGCAGCACCCGTCGGCGCGCCCTCCCAACTCTTGCACGATGCATTCAATGCGTCTGCGGTATGCCGTTGTTGTTCTTGAAGTTAGGGCCTTGATATAAGGCAAGCTGTCGTCTAGCTCCCTTGTGTGAGCCAGAGAGCATAGAGCGCCTCGTACATTTCCCGCAATTGCTAGACACCGATGTGAGAGGGGGGTTCGCCTTGCTCGTGTCGGTTGGCAATAGCTCACCCAAGACCATACAATCGAGATATGGATGAAATAGTTCCTTTGACTAGAAGTGCTAGACTTTGTCTAAGTAAAAACAAATTGAGTCTCAGTGTGAAGTCCAGATAACTCTTTTGGTTGGGAGCAAGGTGTAAAATGAATGCCCCAGCAATGCTAGATAGCCATCCTAACCCACGACAGCAATAATATCTGGTCTGGAGATTCTGTTGGGATAGATCTTGAATTGTATGCTTGTCCCAGCCCAAGATGGGTTTCTTCTTGGCGGCATAACGATCATAGACTCGTGGCCGGGTACCACGCCGGCCACGCCGGCTCGCAGACAGACAACACTATAATTCTGTCTTTTTGTAGCCTGATGGTTGTTCATTCGGGTATGTTTGAATTCGTTTGAAAAGAATGGCATAGATATAAGCCTTTGATTGCTGGACGTTGTAGCGAGCACATTGCGATGGCTGCGTTCCGCGTCGTTAACAAATACAACCAAGGACGGCACGATAGTCGACCCGCGCGTCGTTGTATGTTTTGTTCGTGGTCGAAGCTGGCGTATTATCCAACGATGCCTCCGGGTATTGCATACTAGCGTTATTAGCAATCGCGGTAACAATAGGTTGCGTATATTGCTGTGACGCACAATAATGATCTTGTGGGCATCGTACTATACCTTAACCATATCAAGGCCAAGTGCCTCGTTTATATATTCATCGATGAAGAGCGAGCCGAATTCCTTCACTTGAAAGTAAAGGTAAAGTCGGGCTATAGTAGTTGTTTTATAACGATGCCGACAGACTCGACATTGAATCGAATCTCCATATAGTTAGAATTTGTGTGAGCACGCCTTTGATGTCCCGTGTGGAACGTATGAATGGGGTGGCACTCGCAGATACAACTTTGTCCTTCTTAATTCCTGAGGCCAGCCAGCCAAAGATAGGCAGTAGCGGCGCAGGACCTGGGCTTTGTCGAAGACGACCAGCGCGAGTTCTCGGTCCCGTGTGGGATTCCGGAGAACGGCATACTCGATGTCGGTCTCCACACCATCTTCTTCACTCTCTCGTTGTCGGACATTGAGGATTCAATTGCCTCTTGTGCTTTTTTCAGAATTTAAGGCGGATGAGGACGTCATGCTCGCCTGGTTTATATGTAGATATGGACGTTGCATCAGTCACCCTTTGTGCTCAGACGGTGGGATCTTCTCCCATGCGGTTTACAGCCGCACGCGGTCAGGATGATCACAACGTGCCTTTGACAGTTCCGTTACCAGCCAAGATCGAAAGGCCTCTGCGTGTGTCCGAGGTGTTAATCTGCTCCAAGAGTGTCGAGGATTCGATTTCATGTTTGAGCTCGGGCGTTTAAAACAAGAGGTGTCAGCGATGGGGGGCGGGAAGAACTAGAAACCAAACTGCATCTGTTCCCTGCTCCCCTCCTAGCACATGTCACAGCAGTCTCTCTAAAATCTGTCGCTCAAGACTGGGGCTGATGTCATCTTCAGTTAGAATGCGCAAGTTGACGAGCACACAAACTATTGATAAAGGACATGGCTTTTCTCTTGCGGCCAGCCAAAGCTACAAGATCCCTCCATATCACATGGAGCCCGGGGTTGATGTGTACTTGTCTAGTATGCACTGGCACAGACTCTTGGGTGACAGTCTGGAAGAAGAAGGAAGCCAAAGATCATGTATTGGCGGTCTGGACTGTCTCGAGTTGACACACAGATGACATATGATCCTGTGCTTGTCTATTGGAGGCGGCTGGGGTGGCAGATACACCTCTCGACTAGCTTTTGACGGCCCCGAGTCAAAAGTATGAGCAACAGCGGACTGTTTTGTGTGTTGCGGCCGCGGCTGCTATGTGGCTGATTTGTTGCCCGTCGAAAATATTTGCTTTGCGAGTGATACAAGTGCCTGCCAACATTTTCTGTTGGTGATTCCAACATGCTGGTAGTTCTGTAGACTCTGGTAACTGATAAAGCGCCGACAGAGGCATTAAGAGATAATAGGTTAGTGGCCCGGTAGGGAACAAGACACAGCCACCCGGCCACAACACGATTAAAAGGTATCTGTGATTACTGTCGTAGACTCTTCTCTGTGGATATAATTCAGTGCATAAAAGTCGCTCCGTCTCGAGAGTTCCGTCGCAGAGATGCGATGCACGTATTCAACGACAGGCAGTGCCAATACCAAGACGGACTCTGGGATAACCACGATGAACGATATCAGCCACTTTCTGTATTCATTGGTCGATATTATAGCTCGCAATCCGCGCACTCAAACCAGGCCGTTTTCATTTATGTGCCTATGATCGCTTGTATACTACTATGCCGAGCATAGAGTTTGAACGCCATCCCGCTGATAGTGGACAGCTTGCTTAGTTAGTTGTCTTGAGGATCTGCTCACTGGGAAAGTTTAGGACAAAGGCTGGAAATAGGTAGACGTTTCTAAACATGCTGCATCCAAGGCATCCAAGGAGAGCGGCCTGATAGTAGGCAGCCGGAGAAGGGGGGGTCTAGTATAGCTGGAATGAAGAACACAAGGGATTTCCCTGCCGCGTTGGGCCGGACTAATACTGTGACTGAGTATGTCTGAGGAGAGAGAGCGGTGGCGACGGTGTCCTGATGTTCTTCCGAGACCCAAGTAGTACCTGCATCAAATATCTTCTCAAGCCCTTTTTGTGCCTCTGATAAGAAGGTTCCTTGCCGTCATTGCAACTATTCTCGGGACGATTTGTTAATCTCCAACCAGCGGAGAACAGTTGGACTATCGATGGAGGGTGAGAACTGAAAAGCTGCGGCATCTTGAATGCTCAGCACAACACTCGGCACACTGAATGGGATCTTTTTGTGGTTTCTGGTATCTTTATAGTGTTTGCAGACTTTTGTTTTGGATGCGGCTATAGTCCTGATGCACTAGAATATCCTGTTTGATAGGCAATGCCACGTAAAGGTTTGTCGTTGTGTTCCGCTGGATGAGACTCTTAATTAATAGAACACCGTGTGGTAGGAGTAACTGCATCGGTAGAAATTGAGCCATCTGGCAATGATACTCGGGTCTGCTTGTTTGTTGGAGCACCGGTGTTGAGCCCAGTTCGTATACTCGCAGTCATCGGCCGCCAAAGCAGCACAGCCCAGATGTCCCGCCTCGTCACACAACTTTGATCCATTGCTCTTTCAGAATGCAACGTCGTGATAGAAAGAGTCAAGGGATGATTGTGATGCAATTAAGGTCAAGAAGCCAAGATCTAATGGGATGGGAAAAGCTGTCCTTGATAGTATGTACTGGCTTGATATATCCCCTCACAGATTCCGATACATCCAGGCCTGCACAAGATATTGCATTGCGGTTGGCCTTCATATGGCGTTGCCTCTCCAGTAGGATAAAATCTGTCCACTTTAATCTCTACTGAAGAGAACGCAGTAGCTGCGTGGGCATCTTCGACGACGATGTTCATCCAGCATCTGTCAGCACTATTCCGGATCTTCCAGATCAAGTCTTGGGCCGCAAGTAAGATCCCTTTAGAGTTGGACATATCAAGGATGGTATTGATCACATTTTCTTTTAAAACTACCAAGGGATTATAACAGAAAGTCCCTTGGATGTAGTAATCCTCAAAAGTTCGCAAGCCGAGCATCCATGGTATATTTGAGACTTTATTGTGCAGGCTTTGTGATATCTCTGCCATTGCAGCATCTGCTCCTGCCTCAATGTTTCGATTACATCGGCTTTCTCTTGGATAATAGAGCCCGTAGTGCCTTTTGTTGGATGTCAGGAAGCTCACTATCGAGGTAGCAGCACTTTCAAATGGTTTTGTGACAGATCAGCTCGCTTTTCCTAGTATTTATTTGATAATAGACTAGTTCAGCGTCGCAAGTAGATCGTAAAACAAGAGTCAAGGTATTTCCTGTAGACATTGATGTTTGGAGGTCGTAGCGTTTTCCATATCGTCTGGATCTCGCTCCGACGAGGCTGATATTCGTGCCACAGATGTAACTGGCCTTATTGTCCTTGAGCCTCGCTGATCGTTGGGATATCTGTCTTTTGCCGTAATAAGATGTCGTATCATTGTTTCCATTAATGCAACGGCCCAGCCAGGTCACCAGATAAAGTTGCACACATACCCCGAATATGCTCTGATCATGCATGTCTTGAAACATTCCCTGAAATAGTGATGATGTTTTGGTAGTCCAGAAAGCCTGAATCGTGCAGGATACTAAGCCGCGGGATGACTCCGTCATGGTGGAGATGCTTCGTCTGTTGAGACATTCAGGCTCGAGAGATCTTCATGTTTCGTGTCTCTAGGGAGCAGAACGCGTAATGATATCATCTGGCACTCGTCTGGTGCGGTGTCAGCGGGGGGCGTCAGCGTGAGCTCTTGGCCGTGTATCGATTTAATCAGCTGGTGATAGTTCTGATAGTAAGGATTTCCCCCATTTTTCTCAGAGACTGATATGCGACGTCCACTGTTCCCGAGCAGCCGTTGATTTGGTTTTGGGAGAATTGGAGGCCATGCTCACGGTGTTGGCTCACGATGTTGCATGCTCAGATTGTTTCTTGTCCTCCTCGTACGGCCATTTGGTTTCATCGGTTGCGGAAGTGGCCAAGCCAGGGCTGAATAATGTTCGACTCTCACTGCTGTTGTAAGAGACTCTGCAAATGGTGCTGATTGTATGGGCATTTATCTAGTTTGACTGCTTTCCTCTTGTTGATATTCCGTAGCCGCTGTGACTCTTGTATTTTGGTTGATAGTGGTCTCCTCCTGAATCGTGCAGTCTTTGTAAATCAAAGGCGTTTGGGCATCGATAGGATTGTGAGATAGTTGTCTTGTTGGCCGTTTGTAACAGTTGTTGATCTGCTTCTTTAATATGCTGTGTAGAGAGGCTCAAGAGTCTCATACAGCGAGGAGTGAGTGCTTGTGTGATGGCATACTCTGCTCAGCTTACTGGCCGAGTTGTCGCAGCCATTGCAGCTGCAAGTGGTTGGATCCATGTCCGAGTAAACACTCTGCTGTAATGAAGTCTAGGAGGGAGCTCAAAGCGGATGCGCCACTTGCACGTGCTGCCAGAAAAGACTTGCCTTGATGCCTATACAGAGGCGTGTGGTATCTGATGTCCACGATGTTTCAAAGTCGTGGTATTATCGTTTTCAGAAAAGCAGATTTTGTGATCAAAGGCTCACGATGCAATATGTAGGCGGCTCGGTTTTGTGGCCTCGTTTGGTAGATAGCTAGCTTTGAGTTTCATGGCCACCATCCCGAGTCTTGGTATTGACAAACAGACAGTGTCGTGTCTGGCGCTGATGTACCCTGCGAGCTAGTACGTCGCAAATGGCCTGCTTCCTAAGCAGCATCTTGACATGCATCTGTGTCCTTGGTAGGTGGGCATAAGGGAAGGGTGATATTGTGAGCCAACAGACACTCTGCATAGGAGTGTGCCAATGAACTTGTCCAGCTGACTGCGGCCTCGCCGCCCAGAATGCCAGTCTCGATGGCGGCATCCTAGAGCCACGACCATCGCCGCACTTGATAACTCTGCAATAATACAACTTGCCAACGCAAGCAACACCCTCGTGCATGATCATAACGACAGCTTTCAAGTTTCCGTGTGAATGCAGGCATGAGTCTATATATTTATTTTCGGCTGCGGTTGATTGTGGCAATAGGTCTACACATTTCCGAGCTTGATAAGTCTCATTGTCAGCGTTGCGGCTGTGGCCACGCTCGAGATGGACCTATAGTGGTTGTGGATAACAGATGGCGTGGCCCTTACTATGAGCCATCTTTGAAGATCTTCGCTGCTTGTTCTGCAAGTCCGCTTTGGGATTGTGACATGATACTGTCTCTTGACTGCTACAGCTAGCTATACCCAAGGGGCGTGAGTAACCAGTGATATAGTCTGGTAGCTTGCTAGCAGTAAGTCAATCTGTTGCCTCATAGACTGCAAAGAGATTCCCCGTTTTCTTGTATGCATCAGGTACAATTGGCAGCATTGGGCTGGCATCCAATAGGGATAGACTGGTGTGGCCGAAGCGAAATGATGTCATAGATGCACTCTTTCGTGTTGCAGTATGCCTTTTGTGCTGATCAGAGCTTGCAGACATTTTTTGTCGTATGATCAAAGGCGCTTGTGCTAAGCTGCGACGTGCACAGGATGAGCATAGCCGTAATGCATTTCGGCGACGATATAGTTGCGATCATAACAATACTGCTGTCTATGCCGCAGACAGGATCCAAGCCGGACTCGATCATATAGCGCTGCCTCTCCAGCAGGATAGCATTTGTTGGCTTTGATTATGGCAGTTATCTATCCGATGACAAGAGTCGCCTCGTCTCACGCTGTTTGATAGTTGCTCCTTTTGAGCATGCAGCTGTACCGCAGCGCAATGATCCGTGCGGGAGCGCTTGGTTTTCTGCTTCCGTGAAGCAGAATGATCACTGGTATTTTCCCTTGGTAGCTGCAGATGTAATTTGACACAGCACACCTGCGATGGCACATCCTTCTGGTCTTTCTGGCAATAGTATTGCAGATGACCATGCTCCGGTAAATTCTTCTGTCTGCTTGGCTTTGTGTTGATATGCTATGCTGCCATTTTGTTGATCGCGATTGGCTTTGCTTATACCTCGAGGTCTGATACTGGTCTCGTAGCAACTGTCAACTGCAGACGAGGCAAACCTTTGACGGCTGCAGTATACTGCTTGATCTGATGTGGGCGAGCCAGTGTTACTCAGACTGCCATGATATGTTAGACACTTGTAGAAGGCTTTTGCTTGGGAAACCTGTGTTCTAAAGCCTGGTCATACTGAATGAGGGAAAGGCTGGCCTGCCTCTTGGGCATTGTTGCGTTTCCGGCAAAGGATGGAGGGTATTGTGTGTGTGCGGAAGAGAGAGCGCAAGATATAGCATCGATAAAGTGGTTGTAGCAGACATATTGCCTGCCACGGTCTGCGAAAGTGCCAGCCCTTCTTTATCCTGGGGCCAATCTTCGTTGAGAACATCTCGGAATTCTAAAGGAGTTAGCTAAAAATAAAAACATGAAGAAAAAGGGTAGAGAACTCACGAGGCAGCTATCCTTGATATAAATATCAAAGCCGCACTTTACCATACCTCCTGTATGGGCCCCAGCCACTCCTTTTGAGGCGTGATATTCTGTGTAATAGCTTGGTCGCGGAGCTCGACAGTTTTGAACTCCACGATGTATTGGCAAGAAGGTCCGAAGCGGTTAATCTGATTGATGCCCTCAATCGCCGTCAGTGATAAACACATCTGATTGAAGTTTGGGATGATCTTTGGGTGGTCAAGCTTCATCAGGGCATGGCGGCCGTCAGCGTATACCTCACCCGGGGATGCGGTTGCTGTCTTGGTCCGCTTGATAGTTCGGGACTCCAGCTCGGCGGCCGAGCTGTCTTTTTTGCCCTTGATCCCTGCTTTTCTCGTGTGGCGCTTGGTGGGCTTGGTCGACACGCCGGGCTTTGCCGGGCTCTCCTCTGTCTGCTTCTCCCCTTTCTGCTTCTTCTTTTCGAGATTCGCCGACTCCCTGTCGGCTTGTGCTGCCTTCTTAGGATAGAGTGCCTCTTAGTGCGGCTCGCCGCATGTCCGGCAATTCGTGGTCGGCTTCAGGCTGTTGCAGATTTCGCACTTGAAAGGCCGTTTCTAGAGATCTAACAGGTCAGCAATTCTTCTTCTTTATTTGTTTCTAATAAGTGAGATAGACGTGGTACCAGTAGTACAGTTCAGGTGTATGTTCCACCACAAAGAGCCCGACACCATTCTCTTAGGAGTGCAGACTCGGTACCTCGGCGCAGACATGATAGTCCAGTATCGGTCTGCGGAGCAATGTCTTCGTTGGTAGTCTGTCTGATGCGTGTATCGTATGCAAGGGTCGTGGACAGATATCCAATGTATATGGAACTCTTTTGTAGGTGTCTTTGCCATCGCATGTATAGAGCTGTCTGGCGACTAACATCGCCTCCCATGTTGTAGTCGAGGATGAATCGCCGTGCTACCCTTAGGCCAATGATGCACCATTTTTTCCGATCCTCGGCCTTTTGTGAGCTATGCAAGAGGAAGACAAGAGCCAGTCATCCTGCAATGTAGCTGGGACTTGTATGATATCTTTTGCGTCTTCAACTCGAGACGTTTGGCCGTTGGCTTTATATGATCATCTTTGCCAGGTGCGACTGAGATAATATGAAGTAGTAGCATAGCGTTTTCCATGACTTCTTTGCGCTGAGATATTGACGGTCTTCCATGCAAGGCGATAAAGGTGAATTCGCATAGTCACCCCGTGGTATTGGTCGTTGGTCAACATCAGGTCGGGGTTCAGTCCCCTGAAAGTCTTCTCCCGGCAGTGTTGATAAGTAGTTATGCTGCTGCTAGTGGTATTGATTGCAACGGCCTAGATGCTCTGCAGTTATTCTAGACCAAGAAAACGCCTCCTATCTAGCTGGAAATCTGCGCAGCTCAGATGGTATGGCATCAGATACCTCCTCAGTGGCCATAGCTTTGAGTCACGCCCGTCTGCTCTGTCATGACGTACTGGTCTTTCCGACTTTGGCTAGTGATAAATCGGACATGAACCATCCGTCAGACCATCTTAGTGATAATCAAAGGTGGCCGACCCCGTTCGTCATTGTGGCAGATGCGTTCCTTTTCCATGATTGTTTAGGAATCTCAACCCAATTGATGGGTAAGCGGCCTCTACTATCACGTCCAGATATCTGCGTTCATGAAGCCAATGGAGATGTCAGCTATAGATGAACAGGCAGCCGGGTAGCGATTGACCAGCTCACACCCGAACAAGATGGCATGTATCTACCGGCACTGCTTCTCTTTATCTATCATTGACGTTTTGGCTGTCAAAGATCTGGCCAAGAAAAGTGCAACTGTTTGATATAGTTCCATGTCTATCCAAGGATAATCAGATCTGAACCAGCCGTATTTAGGTCCGGAGCTTTCTTGTACTTGTCATGGCAATAGCCAAATGTCATTTACCATTCAGAGTACCATCATGCCACTTCGACACAGGGTGTTCTTGTCTGCGTCAGGTGCAACTGCTAGTGGATGTCATAGCAGTATCAGCCTCAGCGCTGCGGTGTGTTTCCATGCAGATGTTGAGTTCTGTATGCCATAGAAGTCTTGCAGTTAACATCCCATGTATCTGTAGAGATGGACTGCCCAGTCTGCCGGTACCAGTAGCACGTATAAGTAGATGACCCGCCGGTTGGAAGGCTGGTATTGGTATCCCGGGTGTGCTACCTTTGATATTGTGCCTGTCGTCGAAGGCGACCAGAATGTGATCAGTTCTACCGGTCTCCCGCTCCAGTTATGCGTGCCATAGTTTGTTTCCTGTAAGGTGGCTGTACAGTAGATGCCACATCTGCTTATGGTAGTCGATAGCACCTAGCCGCGAACTGCCTGACATTGAGCACAGGATTTTCTAGCCCTGGTGATTTCCATTGCTTGTCGCGTCTGTATATCCAGCACGAGACGTAGCATATGTGACGATGTGATTTTCTGCCTTTGCGTGTGAGGCTAAGCAGATGTTCCGACTGCTGATACCTAGACGCCACATCCGAGTTGGCATTACTGATCACTTAAACTTGATATTGTCTGTCTCTGCATGGCCGAATGTTCCTTTTCGACCGAGGATAGGCAGTAGGCAATGGAACTTGTGGCTCGATCAGTAACGCTGGCTATATACTCTTAGAGAGTGATAGCTGCTTCTCATCACCCCCCATTGTATTGGTTGAGACTTGGACTTGGTGAGTATAGTGATGCCAGTAGCACTTCACTTACTGTTTATCAAACAGATCAGCGGTCGTGTCTATGGCAGAGCTCCTCTCGTTGTTTTGGAAATTATATATATATATATATGATGTCATTGCCGATGAGCAAGTTGGGGGCGAGGTTGTCGACAACGAACACAGGATGGTTGAAGAAAGGCAAGGGCGGTGGAGTTGTCGAGAACTTTATGTCCTCGGAACAAGATGGGAAGGTTGACAAAGTTGGTGATGCTGTATGTGGATTTGTCAATTCCACGGAGTATTATGGGCTTGGGAGCCTGTTGTAGCTCGAGAGAAGGGAAGTGATGTTGGAGGAACGTCCGGTCAATGATGGATTGTGAGCGACCTGTGTCAGCACACACAGTAAACGGCGTGTTTGTGGTGGCGTCCGTCAGCAGTTGAACGCGCAAGTGAGTTGTTTTAGTGCTCGTGGGAGCGGTTGATTCGGCGCGTGAAGAGCGTGATGTGATGACTGGGGTGTGCTCTTGTTTCACCACGTGCCAGCTAGGGATGCATTTCCAAAGCGTCCAGTAGAGGCGTGTTTCTGATCAGTGTAGATGAGTCTTTGGAGCTGACTGGCTGTTTTTGCCGCAAACATAAATACCCGCCAGATCACAGACCTTCGGTACGTCTTTGCGTGATTTGTGCAATGTCATAGCCGAGGCCGTGTGGTGTAGTGCGGAGATGCGATTGCGTAGGAGCTGGTTCATCATGATATCTCCACGCAGCGAAGTGTCTTGGCTGGGAATTGATCTTTTATCTTCCAGCTTGTGTACTTGGAAATAATGGCCTATAACTTGTAAGTGTCGGGAACTGCCTTGTCGTCATTGAGATACAGAGTCCAAGCAGATATGAACAGAGGTTGTTTATTGACAAAGAAGGCACATTGTCTTTGATTTTGCTGACTGCAATTTTCTCTCGATCACATACCAGATGTGCCTCTGAGTAGAATCCGACTTTTATTTCAAATCGTGGTCCGCATGGCAGATGATCTCGGATGAGTATTGAAACAGCGAGCTGATAATATAGCGTCCATTTCCCAATAGACGGTTTGATGAAAAGATTTTGCGTATTTGTCGCTTTTTGTGATCATCCACGACAGGAAAGACAGACGCATGTATCTTGGGAGTGCACTACTGAATGTGCTCCTCTGCCCGGCCATGTCACATTGTGAAAAGGTGATCCACACCATCAGGGCATCCTGACTGATGCACACATGGCATCATATATGGCGGACGGTAGTGTTGGATGTGCAGATGAAGTCTGCTAGAATAACATCCAGAGACCAGCCATCTGCGGCGGCTTCGTGATCTTCAGGGGCGTCGCTTGTTGAAACAGGTGCCACTGATCGAAAACACCCCATGCACGTATCGCCACGAGTATACTCATCCTGGATTTCGTTTCCTTATAGCCAAATCACAAACTTGCTCAAAGTGATCATATTATCTTGCCACATGGGCGGATAGGGTAGCCGGAGCCAAGTGCGGGCGTACCTGGAAGATGTTGGTACTTAGGTCGTGCCACCACTGAAGTTGAATTTCAACAACTCTAGGCGAGAGACACCCCGTAGGATAAACTAATACTATTGCGGCCGAGCTTGGATGGAGACAACATGGACCCAGACTTTGATATTGCTGATAGCAACATGTGTCGGGCACTCGCATGCATGGGGTTGGTATGTGCTCCATTCAGGCACGAGATTATACACGTCCATGTACAGTTGTGTACGATGCGTAGTTGCTCTGTCAGGACAAATGTTCCCTGACTAGAGAGCTGGTGGTGTGCCAACAGTGAGGTCTTGGTCTCGTTCAAGAACTCATTGGTCCGCTCCATTGCTGGAGGGCACAGCTGATTGTTGTCTCCTGCCATGGCACATGGCCGCATCTCTGAGCTTGCTTATACTAGAAAGCTCAGAGATGCAGTACGTCTGCGGCCTGTTTGATAACCAGCCTCGCAAAGTGTTCCAGTCATGAGTAGACGAGTGCCGGACACTTGCCAAGTGACTGGACAAAGAATGATGACAACCATTGGTGCTTCTGGTTGTACGGTTCTCCGTATCATTGGGGGTAACGGCTTTATGATATAAAGAGCTTTAAGCTTCGTGCCAATCGCATTGTCGTCAAGGTGCATACAATGGACCGGCGAGCCAAGTGGGAATCAAGATCGAATCTGCTTGCTGTGGTTCTCTGGATAGATAGAGTCGCATGTAGAAACATAGTAGATCCGTTCATCAGCAAAGCGTCCATTATAGAAGAGTTCTGGAAGAACCCGTCCGCGTCGACTTTGTATGAGAATACCCATTTTGAGTCAATAATCTTTTGCCCGTGGGCTGTTAATGTTGCCACCGTCAGCCAGGTTTTGGATTCTTGGTGTGTTTTGAGGTGGCGTTGTATGGCTTGTGTCCACTCGTCTGCTTGTGCCAGAGGTGTTGCGTCGAATGCAATACCAAATACCAAGCGAGGAATCTAACCAAGTAGCAAAGCGGTTGGTCGTTTGAGCTCCAAGTAGCTAGATATCTCTGGAAGGTTGCGGATATTAGTATCAAAAGGTTCGAGACATTGGGTATTAGCTAGGGAACAAGCAAAGACAAAGGAAAAGTAGGGGGACTCACTGGCTTGCACCCACTTTTCTTGTACGTTGAGAGGCCCCAGTTGCTTGAGTCGATGGACTCTTGGACTGCCAGGCACGAGAACCCCACACCAGTATTAGAGCTGGGGGCTTCATTATCAATGCGCCGGAAGAAAGAAGAGGAACCAGAGGGAGCCCCCACCGCTGCGGCAGAGGAAATCTCTGGCACACTCCCGCTGGGAGCGGCCAAGAGGGGCAGACTGGGGGAGGATCCGAGTCATTGCTCAAAGCCCAGGGCGAGCCGTGACGGCCTACAGCGATGAGGGGCCGGTCTCAGGACTGCCTGGGGAGTCAGATGGGGTTCCAGCAGAAGCCGCAGCGGCTGCCGTGGCCTGGCGAGTCGTAGGGCCAGCTGGAGTCACGGAGACAGCTGGCGGCACTGCGGCTGGAGCAGGGGCAGCAGGAGCTGCGGGACGAGACGAAGACTCCGCCGTTATAACTTTTGATTTCTTCTAAGTAACGGTTCTACCATGATGTCCGGTGTCAGATGTGGGCTACTTGGTGGGACTGATAATGGGACATGCTGTGGTCCCATTGAGGCCGATTACCGTTGTGCGTTGCTACCGGTACTGCACCTCGGCTGATGCCTCTTTCTGTAATGCCGGCAATATACTTAATATCAAAGAGCTCAGCGAGTGCATCCATGATAAAGCGTGGCCATGTGTGACCTGATGGAACTCCCTGGGTGCAGCTTCTCACCAAAGTGTCTGCGTTTGTTGAATGGGAGCATGTCCAATGCTGAGATCACTTGGGTATGCGACGTAGGCATGCGTTCTCTTTTGATGAAGCTTCAAGACAAATTAGAAAATGCCCTTTGGCGTGCGCAAGTCTGTTTTTCTGGAGAGTGCATGTCTTGGATAGGCCCTCATCTCTGGCTTGGAGTCGTGCACATAGTAGGCAGAGGGCAGAGTATATCGCCGATCCTTGCTTTTATTCTCTCTTCTATACCAAGTGTAGATGAGAATAGTGGTGGATTATTTTCCCGGTTTATTGATGGACAACTCGAGCTCAGTTGCCAAGGAAAACTCTGATGTCTGTCTCGTGTAGTTGAGAGTATGGCGGATGGCGAGACTAGCTCGACCCCCTCGGCATCTTGAATGGAGATCAAGACAATTTCGATTCAACAGAACTGCTGGTAAGATTCCGCCAGTTAGGACGAATGAAAGATTTACCAGTTACTATAAACTTCCGACGGAGCTGCCAAAAACTAAGCAGACGATTTGCCCATGATGCTAAATGCGAGGGCTCTTTTCTTGGCCGAGCATTGCAGTGGCTGAAGAAAGCCAGTTTCTGATAACCCGGGAAGACAAAAGTATGTTCTTCCCGCAGCCGGAATGAACTAGGCTGGCGGGCTTCATAGTCGAGCTATCCCAGAATTATACATTTTGCTGGTGCAGTAAACTTACCCCAGGATATACCGGTGACATGATTTGTTACTGGGAGTTGTTTTCCGTGTTTTGATGAGTTGATTGTCCGACTGGGCTAATGTTAGTAAGAATAATAGTTGGCCGAATAAGACAAACCAACCTGGCTAAAACATACTGCCGCACCAGCCAAGCACGCTTCCAATATTGAAAGATGCTGGTTTCGGCTGTCTGCTTTGATGGATGAAACAGCCCGTGCAGAACTTTATAGAGACCTGCTGCAGATGGCCCATGATGAAGAAATAATTCCTTTGGCGGTGGTGCAAAACTCCTCCATGGGCACTTTTGTCGGTTTATCCTCTCAGATCACTTCGTCGGGCTCTTGTGAAACTATATTGGGCTTAGATCCCGGCTCTTTGGATATTCACCATGCCGTGATAATGACTGTGAACTGTATAAGCCAGTTACCAGAGCAGATGTGTCACACATGTCATCTGCCTGAAGACATATTTGCGCAAACTGTTTCTTTTCTGACTTGTTCCACAATCGATTTCAAGAGTGCCAGATAGCTCTGCATTGAGCCGTCACTAACTTGTGTCTCCATGGTGGCAGGTATGGCGGACGAGTGTATTGTACTGATAAGACCCAAGGGTTAGGACTTGGAGAATTAAAAGTCACAGCCCTGCGCTTCAATTTGGCAGCTGACGGCGCATCCCGCTTCTGGATGGCTGCCAAGAGAGCTGGCACAATCCACTTGTCGAGGCGATTATAGATTTCCTTGGCTACCACACGAGAGGCTGGTGCTCTCCAAGTCTGGCGGGATACAGCCGTTTATGGAGCAGAAGTTGTCGGCCGGGTGCGGTCATTTGGCTGCGTGATATCCATCAAATAGCTACCAAGGTCAAGATGTAAGCTAATCTGGGGTTCTTCTGGATAGGTCCACAAGCCCAAGCTTTCGATTCTGATGATGACAGAAGAGAAAAGAGGAGGATAACGAGGGAGGGAAGGGCCCTTTATATACCCAAATCGTGGCCATAGAGGTCCTCAGGGAGGCAGCCCGTCTAGAGGCTTCTATTCACGTTCAGATGAGAAGTCTCACTTCCTCTTTGTGTGTCTGTTTGCTTTTTCGGCGTCAGACAGTGAGATCTCACTGCGTAGAAGGCCCTGGAGATGGCATGTGACTGTGTTTTTGAGGTGTCCAAGGGCCTGCTCATGGTCAGTATGAAGAAGTGGTGATAGTATTGTGAATAGAGAGCAGCGACAGCATGACCAGTTCCATGTCAATGAGAGTGATCCAGAGGCAGTAGAAAACTCAGTTTCGCTTGTCAACATCTCCAAGTTTGCTGTGATCATCACTCGCACTCTGATTGCAGATGATTCTGATGGAGTGACTATACGGTGAGATCATGTTTGATTATATAACGGCCAGAAGGTGCCAGAATGCTATTTCTTTGGCTGTCTACAATCTACGAGTCTACATCTACCCATTCATGTATTTTAATCTTCAAACACTGATACTGTGGCTGTCTACCGTCATTTACTGTCTTGTCAGACCTTTTGTTTACTTTGCCCCTGACTGTAAATTGTGGGTCTGCTACTTACACTATAGCTTCACTAACATGACAATCACCATTTCTCATTTTTAGAATAAACAAAATCCGTATCATAGTCTCAATAAACAAAACAGGTATATAGTAAAGACAGCCCATAACAGTCCTGTAAAAGACAGGGATAGAAAGATAATAGACAATAAAAAGAAAACGCCTTTTCCCAGTACGCTCGCCGGCATTAGAATAAACCTCGTTCACTGTCGTGATTGGAGAAGAGCAAATATCCAGTAGCTTTCCAACCATACTCCAAGCGCCGTGTACAAACAAGAACAGTAGAGATATACATATAACAAAGAAAAGAAAGAAGAAAATAATAAATGAGAAAAAGACAAGAAACAAATATTACCAAGGCTACCCTGCCCGTCCCTAAACAGGCGGTGATGCTAGGAGACGGCGCAGAACAGACTCTTCCGATGCATCCTCTTCCTGGCGCTGCTGGGGACGCGTCGCAGGCTGGGGTGTAGGGGCATGCGCCGGGATGGGTGTACCCGTGTTGCCGGCCGGTGCAGGAGTAGAGCTGGTCGTGGCCGAGGGAACAGCTGCAACGACCTTGGGCGCAGCAGGCAGAGGCGCAGCGGGTGCTGGCGGTGCTGGCGGAGCTGATGAGACAGCAGGGGCTGCTGCTTCTTTGGCAGGGGTAGCAGGCGCAGCTGTCGACACGGCAGGGACTGCAGCGGGGGGTGCGGGCGAAGGTGTAGAGATCGACACAACAGCGGGTGACGGTGTTGGCACAGCTGCTGGAGCGGGGGAGGTCTTGGCTGGTGCAGCAGGAGCAGGTGTAGTCGGTGCAGCGTGCGCTGTCGCTGCTGCAGGCGCGGCAGCCGCAGCGGGAGTACTAGGCGCTGCCACAGGGCCAGGTGTCGAGGCTTTGCTGGCTGGGTTCGCCAGTGTCGCCGCAGGAGGTGGCGGAGAAACCGTAGCCGGTCCAGAAACCCCAGGGACAGCAGCAGCTGTGGTGATTTGTGCGGCGGCAGGTTTTGGCGTGCCGTTGGCGCTTGCAGTCGGTGTTCCGGCTGGTGCACCATTTGCGGGCGCTGTCGGGGCCGCGGGCTTGGGCAGAGCCGGTGAGACGCGTGCAGCTTGAGCAGCCTGGGCAGTCTGGGCTTGAGCGGCACCCTGGGTCGGTGTAGGCGTGCGCGCTGGAGGACCGGCAATGCTGGCTGCAGACAAGGCAGGAGAAGGCGTGGCACTGGTGCCAGCTGCCATCGGGGGCTTCTGCACGGCAGGCTGTGCACCTGCCGGCTTCGGCCCGAGGGCGTTTGCAGGTCCTGCTGTCACAGCAGGTGCTGTCGTCTTCATCAATGTCGGTGTTGCCGCCTTGTTCGCCGGCGTGGTCATTGTCATTGTGCGCGCCGGCGAGTTGGTCGAGGATGATGCTCCGCCTGCTGCACGACCGGCGGCCGCGGCGGCTGTTGCTGCTGCCTGCTGCTGCTGCTGCTGCAGAGCGATCCGCTGTGCTGTCGTCATGTACGGCGTTGTCGACGGTCTCGCTGCGGCTGCTGCACTGTTAATGGCAGCCTGCAGAGCCGCCGACATGCCCGCTGTAAATGGCGATGCTGCTGTAGTTGCTGCATTGTATGTGGTCGAAGAGAACCCTCCATTGACGAGTGCCTTGGCCGTAATAGGGTAGCCTGTACGCGACATTGCTGCGGCCAGGGTGGCGCTGATCGGCGACTGCTGCCGAAGGTTCGATGTTGCCAGGTTCGACAAGTTGGTGTTTGTCGCGCCGGCTGTGCTCGTGATACCGGGGGTCGATGCAGAAGTGCCTGCAGTCGTGGCCGCGCCTGCTGTGGTCGTCACAGGTGTCGTTGTGCGAGGCTGGAACTTGTTGGTCGTCTGCTGCTGCTGCTGCTGCTGCTGCTGCTGCGTCTGGTTCGGCTGAGTCGGTGTCGACGGCGGCAGACGCTTCTGCAGCTCCAGCTCGATCTGCTGCTTGAGCGTCAGCGCAGCCGGTGACGCGGTAGCATTTCTGGGTGGTGGTGTTGCTGCAACTGGGGCTGCTGATGCCGCGGTATTGTTTGCAGCAGAAGGGGCGCTGGCCGACACGGGAGTGTTCTGCGCAGTGTTTAGTCCATTGGGCTGAACACCGTGCGCAGGACCGTGCGAGCCTCCGTTGGCTGCAGGCGCGCCCAGTGGGCGAGACACGGGTGTTGCAGGGTTGACTGCAGCATGTGCAGCGGCATTCACCTGTCCGACACCATTGTTCATGCCAGTAGGGGCGACAGTTGGTGCCAGAGCCGGTCTGATCATCTGCTGGCCGCCATTGGTCGTGGGGATACCAGTGTTGTTGACAGCGGGCTTGATGGGGGCAGCACCGACCATGCCGCCATTGTATCTCTGCTGCTGCGCACCGGGAGTGCCATTACCAACAAAACTGCGGTTAAAGGCACCGGGCACGGACTGGATGGGCGTGCCGGGTGTACCGGGCATGCCGGGTGTGGTGGGGAACCCGACCGTCCGCTGCACGCCAGGGGTAGCAGGCGCAACTGATGGGGCCTGCGCAGGGGCGCCCTGCGTCTTGTCCTGCAGACCGCCGGCCAGAGTCATGATACCCTGAACGCGCGCTTGCTCCTCCTTATTGTTGGCACGCGCTCTCTCCTCGGCCTCCTTGCGCGCGGCTTGGCTGGGTGCACGCGTCTTAAGCTCGCCCGTCACACACTTGAGGTAGTACGGCATCTCCGTGTTTGCCTTGAGGAAGAAGAGCTTGAGGTTGCGCGCCTTGTCCTTGAGCTGCACTTGGCTACGCTCCTTGAGGATATCACTGAGAGTTCCGTTGGCGCCAAAAAGCTGCAGGATCTGTGACCAGTGAGGACCCTTGACCATGTCGAGGCCTGTCATCAGTGCCTGCTCCTCATCTGGCGACCAGGGCCGCCGTGTGCTGTGCAGGCCTTCACGCCGCGTGTGTGTCTGCGTCTTTGTCGCTGCGGCCTGGCGTGCCTGCTGGTACAGTATGGCACTGGGGGACGACTGGTTCGGAGGCAGGTTGCCACCGTTTGCGCTTCTTTCACCCGACGCAGCAGACACGGGCGGTGGCGGCAGGGGCTGCTGGTGAGGCATCTGCGGCGGGAATCCAAACGTCGGCGTGCGGTTCTGCTGCTGCTGTTGCAACATCACGTTGCTATTGTTGCCATTGTTGATGTTGTTGTTGAACGAGTTGCTCATGTTCATCATACCACCACTGGGAAGCGGCATCTGGCCTGGAGGATTGTACGCAGACAGAGAAATGGGTGCAGGTGGGGCTGGCATGGGATGCTGTGGCGTCACTGCAGGCTGCGTGACGTTGGCTCCGTCCTTGTCGATCTTGGCTCTGATCAAGTCCGCCAGACCCATAATCGTGGACGGCTTCATGGCCTGTGCAGATGCTGCAGGAGCAGGTGCTGAAGTGTTTGGCGTCTGGTTTGGTGCAGGCGAGGCGGTGGTGGGACTCTGCATGGGCTGTGCGGGTGCGGATACGGGTGTGGGTGCAGAAACAGGGATCGAGGCTGGAGCAGAAACAGGTGCTTGCGCGGGGGTCTGGACGGGGAGAGGCGCCGGAGCTGGAGCTGCTGTCGACGAGGACGAAGATGCTGCTGCTGCTTCTGCGGACATGCGCGCAGCGCTCTTTTGCATGGCTTCCTGTAGCAGCTTGGCAACACCGCTAGTGAACATAGACGAAGGAGCAGACGGTGTGCTGGCTTGGGGTGCAGGTGTGTCGTTGCTACTGTTGCTGCTGTTGCTGCTGTTGTTATTGCTTGCACCCAGTGCAGTCAATGCGCCAGCTAGCGAATTGTCGGCAGGTTGTGTGGTTGCAGGAGCGTTTGCTTGCGATGAGACGGACGCAGGTGCGGACGCTGAAGTTGGCACATTGGCTGTTGGGGCCGAAGCCGAGGATGAGCCTGCTCCCAGAGCGGACAGCAGTGCAGACGCAATTGACGGTGTTGCCATTGATGTCGTTGGAGGCGATGAATTTGTGGTAGTTGCAGGGACGGGAGCAGCCACAGGGGCAACCGGGGGCACGGGAGCGACAGATGGCGTGTAGGCGACCGGCTGTTGTGCTGTGCTAGTTGTGCTGGTGCTAGGACCGCCAAGAGCAGCCTTCAGCATCGAAGCAATGTTATTGCTAATGACAGAGAACGACTCTGAGTTGGCGCTGGCCTGTGCCGGCTCATCGTCAATGACCATCTCGTCCGACACCGTCTCCTCATCAAATGGAAGGTCGATACCGTGCGAGTCGGCATAGCGCACCACGGCATCTTCGTTGGACCGCAAAAATGTGCGTAGCTCGTCCCGGAGACGGTCAAAGGGGTACTCGGCCTTGAGCATTCTCCGCGTCTCTTCAGACTTGGCCGCTTCCGCGAGCTTTTCTTTGGCCACCATCATGTCCTTGATAAACTGCTCTTCCTGGTCTGAAAAGGGTGCGTCGACGTGCAGCTGCTTCAGCTGTTCCTCCAGATCGACTGGGAACAGGCGCTCCAAGAAGGCGCCGCGCTGCTCGTCGTCTGACAGACGGATAAGCTCGTCAGCCAGCAAGCAATGCTTGAGAACCATAAACAGCGACGCAACTTCCTTGTTTAGCGAGTCCGGCTCGAGCAAAAACGTCATGAGAAAGTTGTCGTGCACATCGATCAGCGGCATCTCATTGGCGTCAAAGATGCTGCAGCTCACAGTCGCCATGTTGGCCATAAAGATGGTCTCCTGGTCATAGACATCCTTAATATCTAGCTCTTCTGTGCTCAGAACTGGGGACGTCTCCGAGAACAGCTTGCGTGATCCGCAGAATGCGTTGTGCAAGGCCTTGTACACCCGCCGCAGCTCACCTTCTTGAGAGCTTTCGTTGACCTGTGCGTCTGGCTTCGCAACATCATTGAGGCAGTACAGCAGCTGGACCGCAAAGTTTCCAAGCAGTGGGAGAGTCATTGACCGTGCGACATAAGCCGGGTTCTGCACAAAACGCATCCGCCTCTGCTCTTGTGAAGAAATCCCATTTGCTGGTGACGGCACTGACTCCTTCTTGGGCGAGGCCAATTCTCGCGATGGTGTCGCTGTCGGGATAGCAGGTGTCCGTGGTGACTGGTAATGCATAACAGGTGTAGGAGGAGGGAGTGATCCCGGAGTAGCATGCGCAGCAACTGGTGAGGCAGTCATTTCGAAGAACGCAGATGGCGATGTCGGTCCTGATGCAGGCGGTACAGACGCCCGGCTCTGTGAGGGTATGGCTTCGGAGAGAGCAGCTGCCAGAGACACATTCAATGCTGCTGTGATCGGCGACATGGCCGAGGACACGCCTGGAGCCGGAGCAGGTGATGATGTCCGGGCTGAGTTGTCAGACGTGATGGAGCCCAAAGCCGACTTGACCATGGCGCCAATGTCAAAAGCAGACGACATCTCGGCATCTCTTGGAGGCTGCGCCGAGGCCGGCGGGGGCGCTGGTATGGTAGAAGCCGGCATGGGCGCGGGTGCTGAAGTGGCGACTGGTGCCGGTGTTGGTGCTGGAGCTGCTGGCATGGGGAAGAGGGACGCCAGATTGAACGAGAATGGAGATGTTGTCGGAGCGGCTGCTGGAGCTGCGGTAGTAGTCGTGGCTGGTGCTTGGCTCGCTGGGGTTTCGCTATTCATGCTAGTCGTGGAAACAGGTCGCGGTGCTATTGACGGTGGTGGCGGCTTTGGCATGGGTAATTTCGCAGCGAGTATCTCTGCCAGTGTAGGCTTGGCTGCCGGCGTAGGGCTACTTGAAGATGGTGCCGGTGCCGGTGCCGGTGCCGGTGAAGGCGCTGACACCTGTGTTGCCACTGCTGGTACCGGTGACAGTACTGCTGCTGGTGTTTCCGGTGCTGCCGGTGCTGTCGGTGTTGCCGGTGCTGTGGCCTGTGTTGTCGCTACTGATGGCACATCTGCTTGTGATGCTGGAGAAATCGCTGCTGGCGATGCTTCTGGGGCAGGTGTTTGTGCAGATGGTGAGACAGAGACTACTGGAGATGCAATAGCCGGTGCTGAAGCTGCTTCTGCCGGTTCATTTGATGGTGCAGCTGCAGGCTGAGCTACCTCCGGTACTGTCGTCGAGGTTGCCGCCATCGTCGGTTCTGCCGAGCTTTGTTTTGTGGTAGCAGCGGCTAGTACAGCCGCAAGATTGAATAACGGCGGTGCCGTTGGTGTTTCTTCAGATGGTACCGGAGCTGGTGAATCGGCTGCCGCTGTCGTCGCTGGTTCTGATGGTGCCTCGGAAACGGTCTCTGGTGCTTTGTCCGTAGCTGTTGGTGCAGCCTCTGCTGTCTTCGGTGCTTCTGCCGCTGCTTCCGCTGCTGCTGCTGCTGCTGCTGCTGGTGTTCCTGCTGCTTCTAGTAGAGTCTCGGGTGCTGGCGCGGGTGTCGCTGCCGGTATTGGCTCTGCTGTGACTACTGGTGTGGGCTCTTTTGATGTCGACGCGACGGGTGCGGGACTCTCTGCTGGTATTGACGCTGACCGAGACTCGACAGCCGCCTTGATTGCGTTTGCCATCTCTTCAAATGGCGAGGGCGCAGGCGGTGCTGCAGCTGTAGAGCTTTCCGGTATTGACGCGGCGGTGTGCGATTGTGGTTGTGACGGTGGTGGTGCGGAAGGTGTTGCCGAAGGAGCCACAGAGGGACTTGCCGAGGGAACGGGCACGGGTTGCGCCGACGGCGTTGCAGCCGGTTGCGACGGCTGTGAAGAAGCATTTGCCGTGTCGACCTTGGCGCGCTTGGTGTCGGGCTCGGAAGATATTCTACCAGCATTGCCGTTTGTGTCGTCAATATCGTCTGGCCGCGCGCGCTTCAACGCGTTCATTATGGAGTCGGAGAAGCCATTTGTGATGGCTTGGGAGATGGCCGAGAAGTTCTCCGCTTCGGGCTCGCGCTTGATGTGTGTTTGCGACGCTGGCAGTGTTAATAACGCGCTCGATGCTGCATACCCCGAGACATGGAGAGGGTGTCAACAAACCTGGTGTTGGCTGGGACGTGGCTGGCGGGGTGGGTGCGGGGGCGACAGATGTGCTGCCGCCGCCGTTGGGTTCCGCCATGCGAGATGATCGGACGCCGCAGACCAGACAGGAGCTTGCGGCTGGTTGAATGATATATTATAAAATGGATGTATAGATGTTGAAGATGAGGCTCAAGGTCGCGTCTGGCCCAGGGCGGTGACTGGCTGCGCTGGGTGGCAGAATTCGGCGGTGGGGGGGGGGGGACGATCGGAAGTCGGGGAGGGAAGGCGCGACTGGGAAGGCTAAGGGGATAGGCACGGTGTGATATGGGGGCTGGGCGGTGGCCGGCCGCAATCGGCGCGGGAGAAAGCGGTAAAAGGCGGGAGGGTTATCGGAAGCAGTTGCCGGGAGTGACGCGCACACGACGCGACAGCGGGAACGGATGGATTGGATGACGCGAGGGTATGCTTGTCCGCTTGCATGCCTTTGGCTTTGCGATGCAATGCAGCCGGCAGAAAAAAAGTGGAAGGCGCCGGAAAATTCTTTTCGAGGTTTTTCCGGAGGTTAATCCGAGATTGCTGCCCTTATTTCTTGCCCCGGCGCTCCCCGCCTTTTGATACACATCGCGGTCAGTGACGTCCGCGACCTGGGGAAAATCGACAATGACGACGTAATTGGGATTGCAACAAATGAAAAAGAGCGGAGAGTCAACGGTCAAACGGGCTAATAATTGCAATGACGATGCTCCCGTCAATCGAGGTGTACATTCTATACTTGAGTACATGAATTTCTTAGTTAATTGACTGACAGATTGCGTACTCGTCAGTGTAGCATTTGTAGAGTTGAAATACAGATGACAGTCGTAACATGCTACAATGTTTGTACTATTCAATTGCAATTACCAATGTCTATTGATGGAGCGGCATTGATGAGCGTTCATGCTGTCGACGCTCAAAGTGTCAAATGCGGCTGTGCATAGTGGTCAGCCACACAGTGATCTGACACAGTGTTTAAACAACACACACTTTGCACTGTTTCTGGTCACGAATGCGGAACAGCGGATTGTCATCATCTGGGGCCGAATAGCTTCAAAATGGCCTGACCTTTGCGTGTTTTTCCCCTGTAAACCCCAGACGGAGTGCTAACTTCCCCGTGGAGGAATTATAGATCTGGAGAAGAGGAATAAGTGAAATGGATATACGGAAACAGAAAGTTCATGATGTTAGTCAATTGATGATTATCAAGAATGTTAATATTTGACGAAATTATTCAGAATTAATTTTTCTAATTGCGAATAATGGATTTAATATCTTCAAAGTAATGCATCAATAATCTTGAAACAACAATACAAATAGATAATAATAATTCAGTCAAAATTACAGTACAATAAATTAATATTATAGAAAATATCAAGATAAAATAAATACCCAAAAGTCAGAATACTGTAATGCTGTCTTTTACATGGGGCTTCCGCAGTGCGCCAATTAGACGACCTGGAACAGACAAGAGTCGGACATGCCCAAAGTCGACAAGTGGACGTGCCAAAGTTGATAAAGAGCGGCAGCGCATCGAAAAAAACAGTCTGTCGGAGCCGATTTAGGGTGCGCGTGACCAAATATGAGGCCGGGAGCTGCCGGACTGCGGATAGGATGTGAGTGGGACAGACACTGCGGACATTGCAAGTTTGTGTGTGCATCTATGGCATGCGGCCTGCTTACGGCATCTCATCCCAATACGGACATCGCATATGCGGCGCGTCAGCACTGCCGCGCAGATGCGACGCGTTAACGAGCCGCATCATGAATGTCCGCTGACTCTTGGACCAACTCGAATACGGGCTGGCATGTGTAACATGAATCGGATGTGCCTGGCACGCCGTGCTGACAGTGTCCGACACGGCGCCATCGCTATACGGCAGGCACTTGCACCGTAGAATCATATACGACGCGTTATTGTGAATGCTCAATGATGAAGCGAGTCTCAATTGAAGAGTTGTCTATCCAAACAGCCTCGGCCATATCCAACCAAATATAGCCAGGGCAATTCGGGACGCGATGTATGTCTTGCATGGAGATGTCTTGGGATGTCAGCGTATTCGTAGAGGCCCATACACATCTGGACAGGCACCTAGTCCACCAAGGACACTAAGCATATAGAGCTTAACACCTATGGCCGACATATCTTATCAAATTCCACTCGTTACGCCTGACGCAGCAAGGCCAAGCTAGAGACTCGGCGACAAGGAACCCAAAAGGCCAGTCACATTTCGGGGTTCCGGAGCCTAGTAGAGACTGGCCAGTAGTGTTTAGGTGTTTAAGACTCGAGCCATAGCAAGAGCTACGTAGCCAAGATGACAAGCATCACGGGACAGATAGCGGTTGCACATCTCTATTTGAAACGATATGTCAGCATGCCAAAGGCGATTCACTGGGGGAGACACCCGGTCTGCTCCTCTACGAAGGTGAGACAGAGCCATGTGAGGAGAAACGAACAGACGGGTAGGATCGAGGAGGGGGTGGATGAAGAAGAGGGGAACTACAAAGTACGATGAAGAGAGGAGGGACGAATGAGGTGTTGGGACGCTCAACGACCATCTCCAAACTGGTTCAATAGATTTGTCAACTGATCTGCCCATCTTCAGGCCACTATCGAAACATGCATCCTCCATCTTGTTACGCGACGTCTTGGCCGATACGGGGATGGCACTGCATGAGTATGAGCACCAGCAAATCAGCAAGCGGGGAATCGCAGGTTCACAGCATCATAGCAAATCACAGAGCATCAAAGGTGCGGGCTTCTTTCAGACACATGCAGACAGCTTGCAGGCGGAGTTCTCTGGGGCCGACTCGTGTACGATCAAGTTGCTAAATTGTGGGGGAAACGATGTTAGTTTCATCTAACCAAGAGGGTGTGGGACTCCCACCTTGTTTCTTTCTCTATTTCTCTGATTGTCTTTTCTGGGCTTAGCACGTCCATGTCGGAGCCGCTCTGTAGTCGCCACCTATTGTCCCGAAAGCACGTAGAAGGGGGGAGTGAGAAAGTCCATCTGCCGTCTGGGGCAACCGTAATGTTGATTTACGAGGTGTAAGAGCGCTATTATGTGGAGAAATAGATACTCCTCGCTGTAAATTGCTGACGAGCGTCTTTGTGCTCGCAGAACATATCCCGAGATATACGACTCTCCTGAACATGGCCACAATTAGTGAAAATCAAGATAATGAAGAAGCCGTATATTTAGACGACTCATGCATGCATTCAGTGGGATTAATAAATGTGCCAGGTACACCGATTCGTTTTCTCTACATGCCATTCCTCACATCACCATTGCGGATGGCCAAAAGTATCCTGGGCGGAACTAGAACCAAAAGCTGCGGAGCCGTTGGCTGCCCCGTACACTGTTCCTGGCACAGACACCCAACGGTATGCGACGCGCAGGACAATATACTACTACCTGGTATTTATTTTGGATTAGCTACTATTTCAAATCAGACAGAGGCGATGGCCAGGAAACATGGATCTGCGAGCGGCGAATGCGGGGATGACGGTGGCTGGGGCGGAAATACAAACAGGACGATGGGAAAGGGGGAAGGGAAAATAGAGCACAATATAGGCTTTGGAAGAGGGGGGCAGCGTGACAGGCTTGTCAAAGCCGGCTAGGACTGTTGGTATCAGTGCTGTACTGAGTACACTGTAGGCGTTGACGCAGTCGCGAGTCGTAAAGTTCACGATGTCAAGTGGTGATTTGGATCTGAGCGCTTTGGGAAGGTGCGATGGAAGTGTCAACTCGTTGGCAACTCTCGCTTTCCAACTTGATCGACGTAGTTGATAACTAATCCACTGTACTTTGAAATATTATAAACACCAATTATTGAATACATGGAGCTTCTAGCTAGTCATACTGCCCATTACCCCGAGACAGACTGCCAGAGAGGTGTTTTAGTCCCAATTTAAATGCGGCTTGCGACAAGATATGCACCGTAACGAATAAACTAAAATGTATAAAATACAATTGTCCAGCGAATGTAGCAAGATAGAGCGAGAAATAGACAGGTCAAAGTACTTGTTGCGACATAGCTCGCCCCCGCCCAGTCCATCGCTGTCTTTCAGGCATTTTCCCTCTAGGAGCACCTCTCCGGATGTATGGCCTCGATGGAGACGAGGGGGAACTCCCAAAATGGGGTATTTCGTCATATATAACATACCGTCCCCCTCCCTCATTCTCTGGCTGGTTTGGAGTCCCTTTCTTCTTCGTTCTTCATTCTCATTCTCATTTGATTCTCAATAGTACTTTGTTCATCTAGCCTTATTTTCATCACCATTTCATACTCAGATACCCATACACACACATCACAATGGCTGCCATCTCGGTCGAGCTGAAGACGCCTGTCACCGGCACCATAAAGCTAAACACTGGCCTGTATGTATACACGGCTCAAATATCCTCTGCTGCCTGCTTCATGATCTAACAAACAGCTTTATCAACAATGAATGGGTCCCCTCCGTCGAGGGCAAGACCTTTGATGTCATCAACCCCTCCACCGAGGAGGTCATCTGCGCCGTCCACGAGGCTACCGAGAAGGATGTCGACATTGCTGTCGCCGCTGCCCGCAAGGCTTTCAACGGCGCCTGGTCCGAGACCACCCCATACCAGCGTGGCCTGTACCTGACTAAGCTCGCCAACCTGTGCGAGAAGAACGTTGAACTGCTGGCCTCTGTTGAGTCGCTCGACAACGGCAAGTCCATCAACATGGCCCGCGGCGACGTTGGCGCCGTTGTTGGCTGCCTGCGCTACTACGGTGGCTGGGCTGACAAGATCGAGGGCAAGACCATCGACATTGCTCCCGACATGCTGCACTACACCCGTCCCGAGCCCCTTGGTGTTTGCGGTCAGATCATTCCCTGGAACTTCCCCCTGCTGATGCTGGCCTGGAAGATCGGCCCTGCCCTGGCCACCGGCAACACTGTCGTCCTCAAGTCTGCCGAGCAGACCCCTCTGTCTGCCCTGGTTTTCGCTGACCTCGTCAAGGAGGCCGGTTTCCCCCCTGGCACTCTGAACATCATTTCCGGTTTCGGCAGAGTCGCCGGTGCCGCTCTTTCCTCGCACATGGACGTTGACAAGGTCGCCTTTACTGGCTCGACCGCCGTCGGCCGCACCATCATGAAGGCTGCTGCCGCATCCAACCTCAAGAAGGTCACCCTGGAGCTGGGCGGCAAGTCCCCCAACATTGTCTTCAACGATGCTGATATTGAATCTGCCATTGACTCTGTCAACTTTGGTATCTACTTCAACCACGGCCAGTGCTGCTGCGCCGGTTCCCGTATCTACGTCCAGGAGGGCATCTACGACAAGTTCATTGCCGCCTTCAAGATCCGCGCCGAGAAGAACAAGGTCGGCGACCCCTTCCACGAGGAGACCTTCCAGGGTCCCCAGGTTTCCCAGCTGCAGTTTGACCGCATCATGGGCTACGTCAAGGCCGGAAAGGACGAGGGTGCCACCCTCGTCACTGGCGGTGCCCGTCACGGCGACAAGGGCTACTTCATCCAGCCCACCATCTTTGCCGATGTCCGCCAGGACATGAAGATTATGCAGGAGGAGATCTTCGGCCCCGTCTGCGCCATTGCCAAGTTCAAGGACGTCGAGGAGGTCATCAAGCTGGGCAACGACAGCGAGTACGGCCTGGCTGCCGCCGTCCACACCAAGGACCTCAACACTGCCATTTACGTCAGCAACAAGCTGCGCGCCGGTACCGTCTGGGTCAACACGTACGTATTTCCCCTTTTGTTTTTCATTGCATTATGTCATCTTCGTATTTCCCTTCACCTTCCTTCCCCGTTCGCTCCTCCCCTTTCCCAAATCGACTATTCCACATCGGGCCACGGTCCATTTATAATACCCACTCTCGTGCATACCAGACCCACAGTGTTGGAGCTGGTGCGGAGGCGGCCCGTTACCTTCCCAAATTGATTTCCCATCCACAACGACATCACAGCATCGCGAGATGTCGACAACAACTTCAACAAATCATAAACAATTCAAAACAAACGAAAATTGAACGCAGCTAACTAGAGGGCGCAGATATAACGCTTTGCACTGGCAATTGCCTTTTGGAGGTTTCAAATCTAGTGGAATTGGTCGTGAACTCGGCGAGTTGGCCCTGGCAAACTACACAGAGAACAAGTCTGTTGCCATCCAGCTCGGCAAGACTTTGTAAATGCTAGAAATGAAATAAATTGAGTCGAATTGTACATACCACCAATGATCTACTGCGGATGGCAAATTATTTGAGAGTGATACGTCAGTATCAAGTAAACATGTATGCTTGGTGATATGAGTTTGTCCAGTGAGCTGGGAGAACGTTGATTGTCATGACCGCAGTTGTTGATTCTGCTTGATCACTGACACGGGTTGTGCGGCAGCCCGATCAGGAACTAATAGAATGATATTGCCTGATTGGGAATATTTTGTGTGATTGGTAAAGCGCTGCACTCAGCTGCTCGCTTACATAATATTTCCAATATCATTATGGTCGTGTACTGTCTACGACATGTTATTGTGAAGACTTTATACAACTAATTGACGTCGGTGGTATAGGGATACAATATCATGACTGAAGGAAGACAAGAGATTACTTAGTATGGTGGTATATTTTGGTCAAGTGCTGGAGTGGAGCAGGCGTTTGAATAGGCGTACTTGCGTGAGGAGGATGGACCATCAGGAGCTATCAGTGTTGGAGTACTGAATGTTGGCTGTATCTGCTGGAGTAAATAATATTATATATACTACATCTAAGATGTGAGGCTTATTATTTATGCCTCTTGTTGCTTTTCTATGCCTGTCAATATACACGCGAAGTCTCTGTTTGCTGTCATCTTCTGGACCTAGATGACTTCGTACCAGTGGATCAGCAAACGAAGGAGACGCAACACTATTTACGTAGTCACATCTACCATAGATGTGTTTTATAGTGACGTTGTATTATGTTAGTCAAGGCTGAAGTTACAGCCCTTGGGTTAATGACCTTGTGTTACTGACTATCATGCAGTGGTTGAACTGGCTACCTCACCAGGTCAATTGTATGAGCATCTGTACTGGCAAAACATATGATGGTGGCATCAAAAATCTAGAGCGCTCATCATGTATGTGCACTTGTATTCCATGTATGAGTAAGCTTACTAACGCTGACCTAACTAATTCGATACTGCGTCCGTTGCGTGGGATCAGATGAACGCGTACGCGTCAAAGGTGATTTAGGAGATGCGTAGGGAAGGAGCAATTCAAGGAAGGATCGACGTACTGATGAATGTCTATTGATAATGGTATAAGGAAGGAGCAATGCAGCAAATAATCGGTGCACTGATGACAATATAAGCAATAGCAATACAAGGAAGGAGCGTTGAGATGTAATGCATTTTGACATCAATGTGAAGAAGGGGTGATGGGCATAAAAAGGGGTGTGTCGTAATACCTGCTTACGTGTAGACACAGAGACACGTAAGCCGTGCATCATCATGCATATAAGGAAGGAGCGATGGGCTGCTCACAGCTCTGACTGTGAACTTCCACGCAACATCACATACAGAGCCGTTCACCAGCCCATCGCACCTTCCACATATAAATATATGGTACTCCCACTCCTTCCTTCTTCTCTTTTCTCTCCAATTTTCAAATCATTCACTCTCTTCACCTTTTCCATATCTGCTTTTGTTTATCACTTGTCCCCCTTTTGCTTATTTTCTTCCTGCAGTCGAATACTTTGCTCCGAGTTCACTTCAACTTCACGCCATCTTCACTTCACTCTTCGCCTGGACTTGAGACATTGCTTTCAATTTCACCATTATAAATCCTCTGCACGGATGAAATTGCATTGGCCCCGACCTGCCTTCCCTTCTCTACGTACTCTTTCATTTCGGACCCAGCTATCTCTCTCTCCTCGGCGAGACTTCTCTTGTCTAAAGCATCATTTTATACATGTAAGTACCAATGTCCTTTCAGGCCCTGGCCCTTTCCTATAGGCTAATGAGGTTGTTTAAGTAAGTCAAATTGTCGCCCAAGACGAGACCCTTTTGTATGGTCTTTTTGCTTCGTTCTTTACGCCATTTGGTACATGCATGATGGCAACGGCGCATTCTCGTCGGTAGTCCCAACATTGGCAACTATATCCGCCCTTGCACTCCATTTACCTGGGCATGGTCAGCTTTCTCCTCAATGAAGGGGTCACAACGTTCAGTCACCCCAGTGGTATGATGTGCAAGGCACACAAAGTCATGTTCTGCTCCCCTCAAGAGAAGTCCAGACCAGAAGCCGACATGTCATTTCAGCATCAAGATGAATGATGGCTGCCACCCTATTGTGTATGGACTGGGCGCAACAGGTCTCTCGGACAGCATCACACAGTATTTCCAATCGGATGCCAAGTTTGGTGGAGTTGTTTCTATCCAGGACACCCTCAATGCAGACAAGTTTGATCTTGTGCTCAGCTCGTGCCTTCTTCTGCCTGGAGCACAAAACCACTTCAATGCGGCATTTGCCATCATGAAACGGTCATACTCATACGGTAAAGAGTGAGTCAATTCCGTCTGCCATTGACATTTTCACTTGACTAACAATCACAGACACCACTGGGACATGGACCGCTATATTAAGACAAGTCTAAAGGACAACCCGGAGCACTTGTGCTCGGTCTTTGAATATGGCGACGCGAACAATGCGCAGACCGCAATGGCCTAGTCCGCGGTGTAGGATGTCCTGCATCTAGCTGTTGAAACCAGCAAGATCAGAGACATGCCGCTCAAAGCGTGCTTTGTCCAGGAGGACAAGGAGACTGAGAACGAGTTTGTCGTTTATGTCAGACTCTCAAACGAGATGGTATGTCCACCCTTCTTTGACCTGTATCTTCTCAGTGACTAACAATTTTAGACGGGAACGTACGAGAAGTCACTTGCCAGACTGATCGAGCCGGATGCCCTCGTTGGCATAGCGTTCCGCACTGGTCCAAAGCCGGGCGAGACAAAGTCTGATGCCTACTAGGAGGGCATTGTCTTGTCTCGCTCCGGTGCAGACCTTTGTGCAGTAGTGCGGCGCCCACCGCCGGTGGAAGGCAATAATGCCACCCAGTCTGTGACGGTCAAGGATGTTTTTGACCATGTGTTTCTTGACAAGGTGTACCTCCGCTTCAACGACCAGACCCTCGTCGCACAGAAGCGTGTTGCTGCCGTCAACCACATGTCCAACTACGTCCAGGATCTGGCCGCTATGCGTGCCAAACTGGATGGTGGTCAGTCTCATGCCCAGGATGCCCACAGTGACGACGATGATGGCAGTGATGACGAAGTCGTCATCATATCTTCTACACCGCTGCCAAAGCCTGCACCACCCGCGGCCATCACAGAAGAGGAGATTGAGCGCCGCCTGTTGCTCAATGCTGCCTCCATAGAATACTTTATGGGCAATGGCTTCCGGACCCACTACACCAGACCACGCAGCAGTATCACAGACATGGGAGCACTGTCGCTGCATCCATTCCAATCCGTTGAGATCTGCACGTCCATCCTACGGCACAAGACGCACGAGCGTCTGGTCAGATATCTCAACCAGACGTGCCACCGCCTCATTTCCGTGGCTGGGCTTGCAGGCTCTGGAAAGACCACGGTGTTGGCCAGCTGTGCAGTTATCTTTGCGCAACAATCAGACATCTCGTCTGTCTACGCGCCAGCCCCCACACATGTTGCAGTCAGCAATATCGCCGCCCGCATCAAAGCCGTCTCTAAACAAGTCGGCTTTGATTACATTATCATCCGGGGGTTCAAGATGGACGGAGAGCTGCGGCGATTTGTCAGCATCATGCAGGGTCTCCCAGTCCTGCAGAGCAAGTGGCAACCATCAATATGGCATCACGAGATGTCACTGTGCTCCTGGCTAGTGGACTTTGTTAGATCCTCCATGCCCCGCGGAAAGCTTTTCAAGCTCCACGAGGAGTACAGCACCAGCGAGATGTATAGCGAGCTCCGACTACTTGTCGATGGGACCTCGTTAGAGGAGTGTCACCCTGCTGGCAGCACCAAGCCGCCACTCATGGCGCTTGTCAAGAACATTGCAACGCGTCTCGTGGGCTTAGCGGACTTTATCTGCGCGAAACCGTATGTGTCCCGCGAGCCTCCATACAGACAGGCTTGCCGTGCTACCGGGGCAGTCGTCCTGACGGCGCGCTTACCAAACAAGATGCCCTCATGGTGTGGGGACTATACATGCGGCCATGTGCCATGGCGGGAGATGACAAGCAGCTGTACCCTCCATTAATGGAGTGGTAGAATAAGTTCCACCATGAGGCGCAGAATTCGTTACTGAGACACCATTAGCTCTCTGGTCAGGGATCATTTGTTCTGACAGAACAACTACGCATCGGCCGGGGTGGCTTCGGCCTCGTCTAGCAAGCGGTATACTCAGACATCGATAACTTCTCATATGGCGAATGCTGTGACGGGAACAAGACCGCGATGGCCACCTGTACAGCCTAGCATGCAACAAAGTCACCATGTCACACCTTCCAAGCCTGCCTTTGTACCATTCACTCCAAACCTAACATTTGTGCCGCCTAGCATACAACAAACGCAACTAATACAAGACAAGCTCAGGCATGCCAGGCAGTGGTACCAAGCGTACCACTGCCTGACAGGCCGCAACGCTCCTTGCATGTCATGTACGTTTATAAGACGCTACAACGCGCAGCAGTCGGCGGCGTGGGGTGCGGGAATCGGGCCGCACAACCCGGCCTGCATCTCACGGCCGCCGCACTACCCGATGGGCGAAGAGAAGCGGGCGTTCTCCTTCGCGAAATATACGACTTGCTTCTTTTGTAAAGCTCCGCAAGACGCCAATTGGTGCCCCTACATCAAGGGGCACCGATGCGGCCGAGAAAACGTGATTAATACCATCATTACACGAGCAACAAAAGCAGGCAGCTGGGAGGCGGCGGTGGCGGAGGAGTTGTCACAACAACCGTTCGACTCCATCCAAGACTTCGTATCCTGGGCGGGGCAAGAGGCCCAACTAGGGAGCCTAAGAACTACCAACGGCTTCCGTGTCCTTGTGGAGGTTATTTACCGCACAAGACACGGAAGCCAGACTACCAGTTGGCCTGCCATGTACCCTCATTACTAAGTGCATTACTAACGTTATTTTCTTGTTTTTTGATCCTGCCTGTGTTTATTGACCATTTCCATGTCTGTTAATCCTGTCTATGTTTATTGATACTTTTTATCTGTGTTTATTTATCCTTTGTCTATGACTATCAATCTTTTCTATCCATGTTGTTCTGTTATTTATAGAGGAATGGGCCAGTCAGCAGGGCCTGGATATGCGCTGCCAATTTTCTTCAACTGCCTGGACTCTGTATGCATTTTTACCGAAACAATGTTTCGCGTCAACCTAGCCTAAACCTACGCACTCCTTGATTCTCAGCCGTTGGGTTTAGACTGATAGTTGAAGTAGTAGCCTACGACATCAGATGTGAAGGCTTGGGGGACACTGCTGGGGAAATACGAAGATGAACTTTCTGGATATTGCTTTCATCTGAATTTCTGAGACAAAGCTATTTTGGCAGGATACAGCCAAGTACTTGATGTTCAGATATTCACGCCATCGGGATTGTCAGATTAGTCATTTCTGTTACATACTTCTAAAGTTATTTCATCTAAAAGTTCATTAAATTCAACCCCAAGATTAGTAATTAGTAGAGAAATAAGTGTTCGTAGTAAAGCTGTGACAGCTGAACCTTGTCATGATCACTTACTTTACCTTTCTTGACCATATGTTAAGATGAGAAGCATCCAACCAGTGATATGCTTTAATGGTCTACCAGTGGCTAAGATGAAATGATACTGCAATTTTGTTGTAGCTCCTGTGATAAGCCAGACGCTTGCTTGATTTTTTCTCTTTGTCACAGAGTAACTTTGTTGAAAGCACTTGTCAATCTTAATCATGGTGAATGTTTGATATTGATTCTCCGTACTCAGCTTTGGTCGCCCACAGGATATAGCCGAGCCTCGTGATAGTTATCATACTCTGAGTCTTGAACTAGCTCACGGCAAATGTTATCTAATCTCAGGTTCTCCAATAATGAAATTCCGATCCTCCCCCAGTATTACCAACTGCATTGTAGCCAATCACCCCATCCATCATCGACAACAGTCTCGACACCAACATTCATGACCCTGCCATTATCCTTCATATACTTGAACATCTTGTCCATACGGGCCTCCTTGGATCTGGTGACTCCGCCGACATGGCGTTGGTGTCACCGACCAAGAAAAGTGCAGCAGTGTGCCAAGTTGTTGAGACACACAACTGGTTCATGCTTGCCGTGAACTGCGGCTCAGACATGCGGTCTGTGCACATGATGACAACAATTGATGCCTCTTCTCCTTGAAAAGAGTCGATACTGTGCACTTTGATTGTAGACAGATTATCGGCAGCAAGTGCTGTCTCAGCAAGCTTGACATTGGCCTGGTAGGGCGTAAAAAAGATGAAGTCAGCGGGGGTGAGACCACTGACCTCGGCCCTACCATATAACAGACCGTTGGCCGGTTTATCCGACACCGTCTCCAAGGTTCACGATGCCACCAATCATAGGATCATCGTGTATGGCTCATTTGCCCGCTTGTGGACTAAAGCTGTTCCAAAGAGGTCTCAGCAACTGCGCTGGTCCGGAGGGCATGAATCAAGATCATCTTGATCGGGCATGCAACGTTGTGCTCAGGCTTGTCTAGTTCAGTGACTTCAAAGGTCAAGTTCGAACTTGGATCATTCCTAGATACAATATCAGAGACTGGACTGTTGCATATTTCAAAACTGTTTGACAAACTTACTTCCTGCCTTTGGTGTAGGCCAAAGTAATTGTGGAATAGTACGGCCAGTTGCCATCGACCCGCTGCACCCGCATCACGATGCCACTTCAACACAGGCATTGTTCTTCCTTGTATCGGTGTGGCCGGAGAATGCCACTGGCCCGCCTACAGGGCACCTCTCGCAAGAGCAATGTCAGGGACGACATTATAACAGCGTCCCACGACTGGGCGCTATTAACAATACCATCTAGAATCATAGCCCGCATCAGACGGACGATAACACTGCTGGTAATCCAACGCTCCGGCTTGCCAATTCGCTCATTGGTGGTAGCTCCGGCAGACAGGAGCTGCTTGAGCTGGTACTCTACACACCCCTAGTATTAGCCCCTCTGTGACATATTGCAACAAAATGAATGATAAAGATAGACTGACCGATGCGCATTCGATGGTAAGTACCCAACCGGAAATCCTCATAGTGAAATTGACACTATTTCTTCACATTCATGATTCCAATTTCGATGTACTCAGCCGAGATCCGGCCATCTTCTCCTCGGCCTTCGACATAGTTTGCTATCACAGAAGCAAACCTCTCGATGTCTTGACCAGTTGGTGTAGCACGCAATGTGAGAGGATCATCCCTGGATACGTTATAATGTGTGCATCACTCACTAGCTATAAGACAAATGCTTTTCTTACCCGTAGTAGTCACGGCGGAACTCATCCAACCGTTCTCCCCACATTTGGACGATACCATCTAGAATCATAGCCCGCACCAGGCGGGCTACAATATCGCCGATGATTCGCATCTTTTGCGAGGTAATTAGCTCCCTTGTATATGGAAGACATGAAAACTCTCGGCTTGAGAAAGTGACATTGGTAAAAAGAACCTATGTGAAAAAATGTATGAGATAATGCTGGAAAAAGGTTCCAGATATAACAAAGTTGCGAGTTGGTCAAAGAAACTAGTCTTGCGAAGCTGAGATGATAAGTGAAAAGATGAACTTGATCTTGTTTATTCGTTTTGGATGAAAAGGGAAAATATAACAAATGTGCTCACAAGGGATACGCGCCAGCCTTGGTGTGCACATACTCGGTGCTATGCTTGACCAAGAGGGAAGGTACGACAAGCATTACGTCTGCATAGGGCCACAATGCTTCTTGTTGATGTCATTATAATAGCAATGGAAGGCAAGAGATGGCTATGGAAGCGATGGAAGCTATAATCCACACACCTTTCTTACTCAATGTTTGGAGGAAAACAAACAAAATCGGCAGGCACGACAGGGGCTCCTTACATTGAGCGATATTTTACCAAGCATCCTCTACATTTAAGCAATAATCGGATGGAGGGGGTCCTTATTGCAGTTCCTGTAATCTACACTACTATTAGACTTCTTTATTCATGCTTCTGGTGTATTTTATTCAGTATTACAATAGATTACCGCACATTGTCCACACTCTGCTCGCTTAACATTGAAGCTTGGTAAGCAGTAAAAGTCACGCTCTTTCGATTCCCATTTTCTCATACTCTATACCGTTTTGGCTACCGGAGGTGGAATTCGTCATCTTCGTTCCTTCCCTTTTTGTGACTCTTCTCTCGCTTTCATGCAGGAGCCCTCGTCAGGTGATTTTACCCTGGCCGTTCCTTCCTGTTTTGTCAAGAGAACAGTAACTTGCTCGTCCCGATTGATATGTGCGTGAAAACAAAACATACACTAGACTTGAGCCCTAAGGTAGCAGTGTGAGGGTATCGTGAGATCACCAGATGCTGCTGATGAACTGTAAGACAGTATCCTGACTCGGGGGTTATGTCATTCCCGTTCGTTCACAGGATATGCATGGAACTTACTGTATATAGTATAACAACGATACAATACGAGTGGATTTCGTGTGTATTAAAGTGCCTGTAAGCGCCACAATGAATGAACGGAACACTACAATAAAGCAAGAAGTGTAGCCTTAATCGAGCAAGAGACGAGGCTCTGTGTAAGCTGGACTACACCTCTTGCATTGTGTATTCATCATTGTCACATATTATGCTCTTTTTACCAAAATCCCAGAGACAAACAACAACAATAGCAAGATGAGTAAACAAGCCCTATGCAGTTGTTCAGAAACGGAAGGAACGACCGGCTCGAGGAAGGTGCAAACGCACAATATTAAAATAAGACACACAACATATTTTTGCTCGGCTTGCAATATTTTCCCATCATGCCTATAAATATCTTCCTTTTCTCCTTCCTTCTTCTCTTCCTTCTTTCCTTCTTTTTTTCTCAGGGCGCGATTCAACATCCGTCCTCACCCTCCCTTCCCTTGAGGTTCAACACCTCTACCATCTGGGTTCCGCTTCGCGGGCCTATTCTTTTCTTCCCCCCCCCCCCCCCCCCCCCCCTCCTCTTCCAACCGGGTTCCGCTTCGCGGGCCTTTTTTTTCTCCCCCCCCGTCACCTCCTACTAACAGGGTTCCGCTTCGCGGGCCTATTTTTTTATCATTTCTTCTATCTCTCTAATACGACGTTGTGGTCCCGAGCTGGGACCGCTTCCACCCTCCATCACACTTCGGATGAGACCCTACAGACTCTGCTCCAGTCTCGTGCTCGGCCAATGTCCAGGGCTAGAAGCTCTTCTTCCATATCAGCCGAGTGAGTTCTCCCCCCGACCCATCGTCTATTACCTGAACAGTTATACTGACCAAAACAGCCGATGTTGGCATTTCCCTGGCAGCTTGAGCACCCACAGCAACAGCCACAGCAACATCAGCCAGAGCATCACATCAGCCAGAACATCACATCAGCCAGAACATCACATCAGCAGCCACAACATCATCAACAGCTACTGCATCATCCAGTCCCACTGCATCATCAACAGCCACTGCAGCATCAACAGCCAGTTCCTCAAGCACAATCCAACTAGCAGTGTCGGCATTGGTGACAACGGCCGCTCTCTTTTTTTCTCCATGGCTGTCTAGCTGTCTAGCTTCTGGCGCCCTGAGTGGTCTACATGTTTGAGAGATCGTGATGGAGAGCCTGTCCTCGGTGGAGTTGGACTTTGGGACTACTGGCAATTTTGTGTTTGTTATTCTTCGTGCTTTTCCAATCTGGAGAGCTTCTTGTCATATTGATAGAAACCACGCCCCCGGCTGCTTCTTCTCCTGGGAGATACAACTTAGTCATGTCTATTCGTTGAGGCCAACCTCAGCAGCAGGGTTGGCCTCTATTCTAAATTGACTTGGTCCACCAAATTAAAAGGAAAAATATCTTGATGTGACGATTAGTCAGTTCAATCAACCAAATTAAACCCAAATAGAGTGTAGAGACCGCAATTGTGACCCATTTGGCTGACGGCGATGTAGAGATGCCGTCAAACTTCCCTTTTGGGAAATCACGTGATCTTCATTTATTTCCAGATTATCGACGGATTTTTATTGAACGATTATCGAAAGATTCAAACCCATCACCAGCTTGTAGACTCCGTTTCTCGATGTACAAAGCAGCCTTGCGTCGTCAGTCCTTTGTTAAATCAGTATCAGGCTCGATACAGACAACTCGATTTTTTCGGAGAATGTCACAAACAACCGAGCTCCACCAGACCAGCGGTGTTCGAATTGCCATTGAAGGATGTGTATGTTGAGCAAAAAATGCCACTAATATTGACAGAGGATGAACGAAGAGACGAAATGAAAAGTCAATGAAAGTCACAAGAAAATGGAATTAAAGTACTAATTTTTAAAAAGGGACACGGCACTTTGGATGCCATCTATGCATCGGTTGATGCATCGTGTGCCAAGCGCGGCTGGGACGGCGTCGACCTTGTGATCATTGGTGGCGATTTCCAGGCTACGCGCAATGCTGCCGACCTCGCGCTCATGGCGGTGCCTGTCAAGTACCGCGCCATGGGCGACTTCCACAAGTACTATGCGGGCACTCGCACGGCGCCGTATTTGACCATCTTTGTCGGCGGCAACCACGAGGCGGCAGGCTACCTGTGGGAGCTGTTCTACGGCGGCTGGGTCGCGCCCAACATCTACTACATGGGCGCTGCCAATGTGCTGCGCCTTGGCCCGCTGCGCATTGCCGGCATGAGCGGCATCTGGAAGGGCGTCGACTACCGGCGCGCACACCACGAGCGGCTTCCTTTCCGGCAGGACGACATTCGGAGCTTCTACCATGTGCGGGAAGCCGACGTGCGCAAGCTGCTGCTGGTCCGCGAGCAGGTGGACATTGGCATCAGCCACGACTGGCCGCGCGCCATCGAGTGGAAGGGCGACAGCGAGCAGCTGTTCCGGGTCAAGCCGCATTTCCGGCGCGAGGCAATGGACGGGCAGCTGGGCAGTGTGGCGGCCGAGTACGTGCTGGACCGGCTGCGGCCGCGGTACTGGTTCTCTGCACACATGCACTGCAAGTTTGCCGCCGTGAAGCTGTTTGACCCGCCAGCTGCAGAGCCGGAAGAAAAGAAGGCCGAGCCGGTGCCTGCTCTGCCACAATCAGCGCCTGCAGAGGTGCCAGCGCCAGCGCCAGCTCAGCGGGCTGAGGTGGCCAACCCTGACCAGATCGACCTCGACGATAGTGACGACGAGCAGGCTACTGTCAAGGAGGCATCAAAACTGGAGCTGCCTGCTCCGACACAGTCAGCAGCCGGCAACCCTGACGAAATCAGCCTCGACGATAGCGACGACGACGCAGAGGTGGCAGAACCCAAAGAGGCAGCGGCAGAGTCTACGCCTGCACCTGCCGCCCCCATGTCCAATGTGGACGGCGTGTCTAGTGAACTCCTCGCCCAGCTGCCCGCCTCGTTCCAGCGTCCCGTGCAGGGCTCCCTACCTGCCAGACAGGGCCGTCCCGGCCAGCCCGTGCCGCCTACGATTACAAACACGCGCGTCGACTTTTTGGCGCTCGACAAGTGCCTGCCCGGCCGCCACTTTCTCCAGCTTATGGAGCTCGGAGCGGGAGGTGTAGTCTCTGAGCAGACAGAGCAGGCAGAAAAAACAAATACCCCCAGAGAGACATACACCCTAGAGTACGACCCCGAGTGGCTGGCGATTACAAGAGTGTTTGCGGCGGACCTGGTGATTGGCGACAAGTCGCACACGGTGCCGCCCGACCTGGGCGAGGACCACTACCGGCCGCTGATTGATGCGGAGCGCAAGTGGGTGGACAAGCACATTGTGGCGGCGGACAAGCTCAAGGTGCCGCACAATTTCAAAGTGACGGCGCCGGTGCACGAGCTGATCCCCGGGCAGCCCGAGACGTACGCCAAGGGCCAGCCCGACGAGTACACAAACCCGTCGACGGTGGCTTTTTGCGAGCTGCTGCAGGTGCCCAACATCTGGCACGCAAGCAAGCAAGAACGCGAAGAGCGCAAGCAGCGCGGGCCTGGAGCGTCGTCGCCAAAGCGCGACCGTGGCGGGCATAGCGAGCGTGACGAAGGACGCGAGTTTTCTGGAGGAGGCTACGGTGGCAGAGGAAGAGGCGGACGAGGCCGGGGCCGCGGATTCTACAGAGGCGACAGTAGAGGTCGTGGGCGAGGTTATTGACATGTCACGATTCACGTTGCAATTTACAAAGTTCTTGTTAAATTGTTGAATTTTTCCAAAATCATAATCATTAGACATGTCAATCATAATGTATCCCTTTCGTAAAAGCGAGAACTCCACGCACGAGGCAAATGAGTCAAGCAGAGTGTGGGGGACTGGAAAGTTTAATCTTCCACCGGCCACACGGCAGACAAACCAAAGCGAGCAGCAGGCCGAGACCTGAAGCTGGCCGAGATGCATGCACAGTTGAAAGTGTGACCGATGGTGGGTATAGTGTTGGTCTCTTGAGATGAGTGCTGTTGGTAGTACGCGGCTAGACTATAAGCCACGATGGAACTCAGGTGCAAGTCATGCTAAAGCGATGCTAAAGATATGCTAGTCATGTAAAGTTATGTCGCAGTCTCGTGATTGTTCCATCGGCTTCGCGAAACAGCTCGAGGGTTGGTTCGGTTGGCTAGGTATTACGAATCTAGCCCAGTTCTGCATTGTTAGATGGGACACCTTTGAGAAAAGAGACGTCTGCAACTTACTGTCCATGCCGAGGTAGTCGGCGGCCATGAGCAGCTCTAGACACTGCTCGGTAGGGATCTCGAGATCGGGCACATCCTCCTTGTTGCGGTTGCTGTACCAGTACTGGAAGTACTCGACGACTTTTTCGAGCACAGCGGTACTATGCGGTCAGTCGGGGTCATATAGCCAAGGGGCAGGTGTAGACAGGCAGACAAGGAGACAGTTCATTGTTCATTGTTCATTGCCGACCTCGTCAGATCAAGTGTAATGGGCTCCCATGTGGTGCCAAAGGGCGGCCGCAGTTGCCTTGCAACCGGCACACCAGTGGCTCCATCGAGTGTCTTGTTCATCACGGTCGTCGTCGTCTTCTTTTTTTTTTCTCTTTTCTCATTTGCCATTTGCTCATTGTTCCTTCAGCTGTGTTTGCTCTAGTCCTACCTTATTTCGGGAAAGTTGCAGACGCCCGACTGGGCCTCAGCAAACTGACTCCGGGGATCGAGCATGCGCTTGATGACAGGGCTGACCTCTGTAGAGGCGCGCGGGACGACAAACTCGTAGCCCTCGGCCGAGACGAGGGTGACATACTCGCTGGCCATTGTGAGTAGTTGCAAAAGCGAAGCGCGTCAAAGGGGGAGGTGTTGATTGATCAAGCGATCAATAAAGACAGTGAAACTGTTTATGCAGGACCCAGGAGCTCTGGCGCGTGGATAACAAAGAACGTGAGCGTGGCGTGGGTGCAAGCTTGGAGATGTAAGGGTAGACAAGAGAGAGGCTGAAGAGGGAGTCAAATGCAGGCAGCAAGGACAAACGAAGAGGTGAAAAATGCAGTGGTTCCAGTTAAAGTGGTGTTGGAATAAGTGGACCGCACGCGCTTGATAGGCTGTTGATTGGCTGGTTGGCTATTGGCTATTGGCTATTAATTGGCTGCAGCTGTCACCGCCAAAACCGCCTAAAAATACCTAAAAATACCTACAATTAATGCCAAAATACCTACTCGGCGTGCGGCGATCACCCATACAACGACCCCACAGTGACAATGGTTTCAACGGTTGCCCGGTGAATACGTGCAGGCCCGGCTACCTATGACGAAACAGGCAAGACGAAAACAGGGACGCTCTTTCCAGCTCTTTCCACCTGTTTTTACTCGACGTCGTTCGCTCTTTCCTCTTGTTTATGACATACGATCGTGTCATTTCTCTCATTTCTCTCAAACCCTCTTTAATTGCTCCATTCCTCACAAGCACATTGAGCACCGCAACCCTGAAGACTATCCTCAAGATAAAGAACAATACAGAGCAGACTACATCAACTTGAACAATACTATTACAATATCGATATCGACTACGTTTTCAGATATCCCTCAAAGAAGAGAGTCGAGTCATCACATCGCCTCATCTTCTGCCGAGCTCAAGCCTTGGCTGACCACCTTTCACATCTACGGCTTCACCACACCATGGATTCTCAGTACCGCACATCATACTACCAACAGCAGCAGCAGCAATCCACTCGCGACACATCCGACTACGGCGTCCAGCGGCGGCCAACAACCAACACAGACCGCCGCGATACCCGGCCGGCACGGTCAAGCGACGGTACCACAATCAGTTCCTCGTCTTCGTCTACAGGCCGCGAGTCTTCAGGCACAGCCATGACAGAGCCACCTACATACTCCAAGAAGATTGTCGTTGTCGGCGACGGTGGTTGCGGCAAGACATGTCTTCTCATCTCGTACAGCCAGGGCTACTTTCCAGAGGTGAGTCAAAAGCAGACAAAAGGCGAGCAATCGAAACATAACTAACTTCTCAGAAATACGTCCCGACAGTGTTTGAAAACTACATTACGTACCCCACCCACGGCCCCTCGGGCAAGACAGTCGAGCTGGCACTGTGGGATACAGCCGGACAGGAAGAGTATGACCGGCTGCGGCCACTGTCGTACCCCGAGACGGACTTGATCTTTGTGTGCTTTGCTATCGACTGCCCCAACTCGCTGGAGAACGTTATGGATAAGTGGTACCCTGAGGTGCTGCACTTTTGCCCCTACACACCGCTTGTGCTGGTGGGCCTCAAGTCGGATCTGCGCTTCAAGAAGACCTGCATCGACATGCTCAAGACGCAGGGCCTGACACCAGTGACGACAGAACAGGGCCTGGCCGTGGCCAAGAAGATGAAGGCGCAGTACATGGAGTGCAGCAGTAAAGAGATGAAGGGCGTGGATGAGATCTTTGAGCAGGCGCTGCTGACGGTTGTAGCCAATGACCGGCGCAACGTCGAGGCCCAGGCTCAAGCCCAAGCCCAGACTAGTGGCGGCGGCAATGGCAAAAATAGCGGTAATGGCGGCCACCACAGCAAGGGCAGCAGCAGCGGTGGCATCACGTTTGGCAGCAGCAGCGGTGCAGTGCCCGTGGCGCCATTGAAGCGCAAGAAGAGACGCTGCATCCCCTTGTAGGGTAGCGGATACATGCGAGCGTGGCAGCAGGCGCAGGCTCGACTCCAGCGGCGAGGCGCGAGCAAAGCCAGTGACGGCAGCAGCGACAGCTGGAGCTGCAGTACCGACGACGAGCTAGAGGTCTGATTATTCACCCATCATCCCATCACATCACACACGACCATCACCTTGACCTTTACCGACACATAATGATCCAACATCTCAGTATGATATGACCACGACACACCACAACATTATTCGCTTCTCTACTTTCTCTTGCTGTATTATTTCCTTTGTCAGTTTTGCAGTCTTTTGTCTGTTATTTCTTATTTGCTTCGTTGCTTGATCGGAGCAGAAGATAGAGGAAACCCAGGTTTCAGGGGCGTGTTCTTTGCTGGTGCACTTTTTTGCATTCTCTTCGCTTCTGGGTTGCATCGCCGGCGACTTCTGTTCTTCTCCCGTCTTTGGTTTTCTTCATTCCTCGTTGTGTTTGCTTTTGGATGGCTGTATCAACAACAGGAGAGGCACGCCCAAGTGGACGGTCTCTCTGTATTTCCTTTGTAGCATGAATAATTGGACTCTTGAATTCAATGCGCTGTGTAGAGTAATCAAAGTGAAGCAAATGTGAATATAAATAATGAAGCCAACGCCAACTCCCAAGACACCCAATAGTGCCATCAAATGGTATCGTGTGCAGTGACAACCGACCCTAGTAGTCGATCTCCATGTCTGTCTTGTCTTGGTCTGCCTCGTCCTTTACTTTGCCTTCTACTGTCGGCTGCACGTCCTCGTCTTGTGCTTGCTCGTGCTCGTGCTCCTCCTGCTCGCCGGCCTGCACCGGCGCCTCGTCCTTGGCCATGACGCCCTCAAACTGCGACCACAGCGCCTCGACTGCCGAGAACTCGTTGCCGACTGTCGTCACGGCCTCGAGCGACCGGTTCAGCTTGTTGATATTTGCCAACACTTGCTCAAAGGACTGTCCGTTAGTAGAGTAGGGGTCTGCCTCTGGAATAGGTCGACTCACCATGGCAATCTCGCCGAGGAGGAGCTCGCGCTGCTGCTCAAAGTATGTCTTGCGCGCCGCCGAGGACGCTGTCGGGCGAAAAGACATTGTATTGACTGATCTGATTATTTGTATTACTGTAGATGCTGTAGATACGGTAGAACTGTTGAGGAGTGTCGGTCTGATCGGTGTGTCGCGTTATCGATAAACGCGACGCGATGCGGAGCTTAGTCATTTTTAGTTCTGGTAGTGCACTTTAGCCACCAGCCAGCACAGACGATCTGCGGCTCTCTATCTACGCTCCCATTCACTATCTTGTGTTTTCTATTTTCTATTTATGCTTTGAGAACATGAGTTTTAGAATTTAATTAGTGATTTCAATTCAACAAGTCAACAGAATTGGCTGTCCAGCACTATTCCCACCATACTCTTTGTACATCTCACACGACAACATGCTGGTTATAACATGCTTTATCACTCTATTTATATTGTTTGTAATCTCTAAAATACCAGGAAAATATACAGCATTTTTTGGTATTTTCTACTATTTTCTGGTATTTTCTGGTAATTTGCAAGGCTCATATCCTCTCACTTAATAATTTATTATGAATTTAAGAATATCAATTTTACTTTCTTCTTTTATCCTCACTTGCAATTAAAGTTATAGCCAACACTGGTCAAAGTATCAAATAGTCCTATTTTCCTAGAATAAATCAGACAACATTATCTACAAAATATTCAACAAACTCACACCTGAGACTGATGTAAACCCAGCAAATCCCATCCAAGAATCCCATTTTTGTCATGCAGCTTGCTAATAGAACCCCTCTTTTCCACAGCGCTCGCCCGCTATCTGCACGCGCCAACGGAGCTCTTAACCCCACTGATAGCCCCAAATAGGTATTTTTGGTGTAGTTGGTAATAGCTAGAGCAGAAGCCAACGTTTTGGCCGGCGGCGGCCGATAGCACCTTTTTTCAACGTCTCTTTATGCCTCGTCTGTCTGTCCGTGTACACATCAACAACATTGTAAATTCTTGATTTATTTTCAGCACCCGATACATATACACAATGTCGCACCTCCACTCCCACGACGGCGGCATCACAATGCACGCCAGCCACGGCCACGACCACAGCACCACCGTCTCTGCCCAGGAGCACGGCCACAGCCACGAGATCCTCGATGGTCCCGGCAGCTTCCTGGGCCGCGAGATGCCCATTGTCGAGGGCCGCGTGTGGGAGGACCGTGCCTTTACCATTGGCATCGGCGGCCCCGTCGGCTCCGGCAAGACTGCCCTGATGCTGGCCCTGTGCCTGGCCCTGCGCGAAAAGTACTCCATCGCCGCCGTCACCAACGACATCTTTACGCGCGAGGACGCCGAGTTCCTCACCAAGAACCTGGCCCTGCCCGCCGAGCGCATCCGTGCCATAGAGACCGGCGGCTGCCCCCACGCGGCCGTGCGCGAGGACATCAGCGCCAACCTGGCTGCGCTCGAGGACCTGCACGCCGTGTTCGGCACGGATCTGCTGCTGATCGAGTCGGGCGGCGACAACCTGGCGGCCAACTACAGCCGCGAGCTTGCTGATTTTATTATTTACGTTATTGACGTCAGCGGCGGCGACAAGGTGCCGCGCAAGGGCGGCCCGGGCATCACGCAGAGCGACCTGCTGGTTGTGAACAAGACGGACCTGGCCGAGGCCGTGGGCGCGGACCTGGGCGTCATGGAGCGCGATGCGCGCAAGATGCGCGAGGGCGGCCCGACCGTGTTTGCGCAGGTCAAAAAGGACGTGGGCGTTGACCACATTGTCAACCTGATCCTGAGTGCATGGCGGGCGAGCGGTGCCGAGTCAGTGGCCAAGGCGCAGGGCGGCCCGAGACCGACCGAGGGACTGGAGGCTCTGAAAAAGTAGGCTCGACGGTTATATGACCGATCAACGTGGCATACAAGAAATATACAAAAGTAAAAAAGTAAAAAAGTAAAAAGGAATCATTATCATGCTAGTAACTTTTGAAATCGTCTATGGTATGTCGAGGTAGTCCATCCAAATCCTCAGTCTTTTCCGTCCATCCATCCATAATCCTATAAATCATTTTTTTGAAAACCTGCCTACTCCATGTCCTCGTCTTCGTCCATCTCGGCATCGCCAGTCTCCTCGACCTTGGCAATGGGTGCCCACTCCTGGTACGCCGCAGAGTTGCGCGGGAACACGCGCTTGTACAGACTGACACCCACGCTGTCCTGCGGGTTGATGCGGCCGTCAAACGTCGCCTTGAAGTAGCCGTGCGTGCCCAAGGCCTCCTTGATGTAGCCGGCACGGCCGCGCTTCGTCCACAGCGGCAGCGCCTTGAACCACTCCACATCCTCGCGGTTGAAGAACATGTAGCGGATCGTCACAATGCGCTTGTGGATGTGGTACGGGTGGCCCGTCAGCACCACACGCTTGGCCACCACGCGCGACGTCGACGGCGGCAGCGATGTGCCCGTGCCGGCCAGGCGCAGCGCAGGCGGTGCAGACACACCCGGCAGCAGCGGTACCGTGCTCTGCTTGGTCTTCTTGAAGAACAGCGTCGGCACAGAGCCCCAGGTCACAGGCGCCACAAATGTGGCCACGGCCGACTGGCCAGGGTGCAGGTAGCGGTTGAACTTGTGCACGTCGTTGGGCGTCACGCCGCTCTGTGAGTACAGCGGCTGTACCACGAACCGGCGCGGGCCGCACTGCACAATCAGTTCGTCCTTGGACTTGACCGACCGCGGCTCGTCCGCGTTCAGGTTGATGAGGAAGTTGACCACCGTCTGTTTGTTCTCGTGCCGCAGCAGCGAGAACAGCGTGACCGGCTTGGTCGGTGTGTAGGCAGTGCGCACGGCGGCCGGGATGCCGGGCACGGCGGCGCTGCGGGCCAGGTGCACGCTGACGCGCGTGCCGGCAGCGACACCGCCAATGAGTGCCTCGCGGGTCGCCCGGATGCGCGATGCGCGATAGTCGGGAATGCGCAGCAGACGGCGCCAGTCCTCGGGCTCGTGCGGCCGGTCCTCCTTCTCGTTCCAGTGACTCGACCGCAGACTCTTGAGACCGCGGTACCGCGCCAGGCGCTCGCGCGCCAGCACGTTGGGGTGCAGCTCAATCTCGTCGGGGAACTCGAGATCGTCCTCGGCCTCTGTGCGCTTCTGCTGGCGGTACATGGCCAGCTGTGCAGCCTCCTGCTCGTCGTCGTTCTCGACATACGGCATCTCCGACTGCGGGTATTCGGTGCCGCCGGCTTCAGTGGGGGCGTACTGGGCAATGCCCTCCATACCGTCGGCGGGCTCGGCCTTTTCTGTGGGAGCACCCTCAATGTTCTCACTGTCCTCGTCATCCTCGTCGTCGTCGTCCATATCGGAGCCGGACTCGGACGTCACATCGTCCAGAATCCATGCCGACTGGTACTCGGACGTGCCCCGGGGCAGTCTGCGCGCCGGCTTGGACTCTGGGTTCTCCTCCTCGGAAAAGTAGTGGTGGTCGTCCAGCAGCACACCCTTGCGGTTTTCCTCGTCCTCTTCGTCCATATCGTCGCCGTCGTCCAGCACGGCACCCTCGGGTGCCAGCTGCTCGAGATCTTCGCGATCCTCAGTCGGCAGGTCCAGCACGCCCTCTTCAGCACCGTCGGCATCGACAGCCATGGAGTCGATGGCAGACGTCTTGGGTTTCCGGTTGTCCAGCGGCGCGGCTGTGATCTTGTCAATCTGGAATGTGCCCCAGTCGCCAATCTGCACGAGACGGTCGGCCTTGAGGCCACGGCCGCGCACGACACCCGTCAGAATAGCAGCTGGGCCCTCGGTGCTGTCCTCGGCGCCAAACTGCACATCCTCCACCAGCATCCAGCTGCGCTCCTCGCGCCAATGGATGCCCTTGGGCGTCGCACTGCACAGCGACCGGATCAGGTTCGAGCACTCCTGGCGATTGTCCAGGCTGAACAGCTTCTCCTGGTCCGGGTGGAAGTGGCGCATAAACGACTTGAGCGAGTCCATGACCGACAGGCGCTGCTTGTGTGATTCAATCAAGTTGATGCCGTGCACGGCTGTGAACAGGGTCGACAAGCCCTGGCTCTCGACACTGCGCAGGATCAGCTCACCGCGCTCGTCGACCTCCTCGCTGGCCGACAGCAGAAATACGACAAAGTCGGCAGCACGGGCAGCATCGATGCTGGCCAGCACGTCACGGTCGTTGGGAACTAGGATGTACTGCAGGTTCTGCTTGAAGCGGTCGACGGGCACGCGGAATGCACCGCCGTCCGACTTGGTGATGGCGTCGCTCGTCTCAATGTCCAGGCTGCTGTTGAGTGCACGCACGGCGGCAATGGCGTCGCCGTCGGCACACAGCGGGATGACGGCGACATTGCGGGGCGCACCGTCACGGCCGTTGAAGATGGATGCCTCGAGGCGGTGTTCCTTTTGCTTCTCGAGCTGGCGCTGGCGGTTCTGGTTGCGGCGATCGAGCTTGGAGAGGACTTGCTGGTGGGGGGTCTTTGGTCTCTCGTCGGCCATCTTGCCTGCTGGAATTAGCTTCTGCCCTCCTTGCATATTCTACACAAGGCATCTATCTACCCGACTGACCTTTGCGGTGACGACCCTTGCCGCCCTTGAAGGGCTTGTGGTCCGACTTGGTCGTCGACTTGTGGCTGTGGCCAGCCGTGAATGACGGCATGATGGGCGATATTCTCGACGGTGTGTGATTGACGAGGTGTATGGTTACAAAAGACAAGAAAGTCGTGATACTTGCACGGGTCCAATAACCGATTATATCTACAGCCCTCTTGGTGTCCCTCTTTTTTGCCGTCCTTTTTTCTTTTTTTCTTTTTTATTTCTTTTTTTTATTTAAATAAACTAATATAATTTTGGCTGGCAGAAAATTTAGGCTTGAAGTGGGAGTGCATTGGTGGGGGGCATCTTGCATTTGGCACTTGATCAAATCTTATCGATAAGATGATAAGAAAATGGATGATTACGATAACATTTTTTTTAGTGGATCCCAACGTCGATATCTTTTTTCAGCCTGCCTTTTGCTGCGACCGGCATCGCCAAACTTCATCTATTGTTTCTGGCTGCTTCTTTTAGTCACAGAGTATCTCGTATCTCAACCACCACAATGGCCGACTTTACGACAACCACGGCGGCACCGCCAACAAGACAACAAATCCCAACAGACGAATTTGCGGCTGCATTAGTACCAACGACATCCTCCTCAAAATCCAAGAAGAGAAAGAATTCCGGCGCCGGCGAGGTAGCCCAGTATGACAATGGCGCCGAGGTTGTCAAGGACCTGCGGCTGGAGCTGCGGGAAAAGAGCGAGGCTGAGCAGATACGGCGGCACAAGCAGGCGCAGCAGCAGTATGGCCGCGGCAGACAGATCAACGTCAAGAACATCAAGGATCGCAAGCTGAAGCGCAACCTCGGCAACCTCGAGACCCGGTTCCAGCGCGCTGCCAACCAGGCCAAGGACTCGGAGCTGCTGCTCGAGCACACGGGCGGTTTCCTCGAGCCCGAAACAGAACTCGAGCGCACGTACAAGGTGCGCCAGTCGGAGCTCGCCAAGGACGTGCCCATCTCTGTGGCCCAGAAGCGCTTCGACCTCAAGCTCGACGACCTCGGCCCCTACCTGTGCGACTTCACGCGGACGGGCCGTGAGCTGCTGCTGGCCGGCCGCAAGGGCCACATTGCAACAATGGACTGGCGCGAGGGTAAGCTGGGCTGCGAGATGCAGCTGGGCGAGACCATTCGCGACATCCGGTGGCTGCACAACAACCAGTACTTTGCCGTCGCCCAGAAGCGCTATACCTACATCTACGACCGCAACGGTGTCGAGCTGCACTGCCTGCGCAAGCACGTCGAGGTGTCGCACATGGAGTTCTTGCCGTACCATTTCCTGCTGGCCACGATGAGCATGTCGGGCCAGCTCAAGTACCAGGACGTGTCCACGGGTAACCTGGTGTCGGAGATCTTTACCAAGTCTGGCGCGCCCGTGTCGCTGGCACAGAACCCGGCCAATGCCATTCTGCACACGGGCCACCAGAACGGCACTGTGACGCTGTGGTCGCCCAACTCGTCGGAGCCGCTCGTCAAGCTGCTGGCTCACCGCGGCCCAGTGCGGTCGCTGGCTATTGACCGCGAGGGTCGCTACATGGTGTCGACGGGCCAGGACTGCCGCATGAACATTTGGGATGTGCGCATGTTCAAGGGCGAGGTCAGCAGCTACCACACCGACGGCCCCGTGTCGACGTGTGCCATTTCCGATACGGGCCTTGTTGCCCTCGGCCACGGCACGCGCTCGCTGGTGTGGAAGGGCATCCTGTCGGGCTCGCCGCCGTCGGGCAGCGCGCTGTCATCGGTGGAAAAGGTGCAGAGCCCCTACATGTCGTGGGGCGGCGAGGGCAAGACGCTGGAGCGTGTGCGGTGGTGCCCCTTTGAGGATGTGCTGGGTGTGAGCCACAACAAGGGCTTCTCGTCGCTGATCATCCCTGGTGCGGGTGAGGCCAACTTTGATGCCCTGGAGGTCAACCCCTACGAGACGTCGAAGCAGCGGCAGGAGGCAGAAGTCAAGGGTCTGCTGAACAAGCTGCAGCCGGAGATGATTGCGCTGGACCCCAACTTTGTGGGCAAGCTGGATCTGCGGTCGGAGCAGCAGCGGCAGGCGGAGCGGGATGCCGAGAAGGGCGTCACGGTGGCCGAGGAGATCCGCAACCGGATGCGCGGCAAGAACACGACACTCAAGAAATTTATCCGCAAGCAGCGCAAGAAGAACATTATCGACGAGAAGCGCATGCGTGCCGACGAGATGTACAAGGAGCAGCAGGCGCGCAAGAACGACAAGTTCAAGGAGGCCAAGGCCGAGCTGGGTCCTGCGCTGGGCCGGTTCGTGCGGAAGGATTAGGGATGAGGGGGGTTTGCTTTTACATTTTTGTTTACTGTTTACTTTACATTGCCTGTCGTGTTGACTTTTGTTACTCTACTTTTATTTTGCATAATTATTAGGACGGTGTTTGGCGCATCAAAAGAATTCAAAAGAAATCATACCCAGAGTTGCGAGGAGGAGTGACTTAAATAACAGTGTCAATAGCACAACACGCTGCTTATTTACTAGTAAAGTGCTAAATGCAGCATGCACGTGGAGGCGGTGAGGCAGAGCAAAGCCCCAGAGGTTGGGGGAACCTGCCTGTTTTGGTGGGATTACATGGTGGGCATATCAGGTGGGTTTAGGTTTAAGCCAGTCTTCCCACCGCCACAGAACCGGACAGCCACCTGCGACCCGCGACCTGCCACCTGCATCGACGCCGACGAATAAAAGGACCTTGTTCTTGACAAATTCTTGACGAGACCATGCGATAACGACTTTTGGACCTTTTACTTTTCAACGAATAAACGCGAATAAAACGAGTAAAACGAATAAAACGAACCAACCACAGCCGCATACTGAGTCTGCGCTTCTTCGACAGATCCTTTCCTTTCCTTTCTCCCCCTCTTCTCAGCTCCCACCTCCCACCTCTCACCCCACCCATGGAATCGACGGCGGCCACCCCTATATCGACACTCCTGTCCTACTTTCCATCGCTTTCGAAGCCGAGCTCCGGATCCGGAGAGTCAATGACTGCAGCACTTGCAGACAAGGCGATGCAGAACCCTGCGGCTCTGGCCGTGGGGACGAGCGCCGTTGCTTTTGTAACGGGACTATTGCTCGGCATCTACAGCACGCGTGGGTACCTCATCTCGCCCGAGCTCGCCGAGGAGCGCCGGCGCAACCTCACAGACCCCGTCGAGAGCGAGTTCTCGGACATTGATGACGATGTTATACTCGACCACGCGCCCAACTGGACTAACGGCGACGAGGCAGATGCTCGCGACGGTCTGCGCGCATCGCATTCGCACCATAAATCGGGCCGCCCGGCCAGCATATCGGGCGCCAGCATCAGCAGCAGCAGCAGCGGCAAGAAGAAGAAGAAGAGCAGCAGCGTTGTCGGCAGCAGCAGCAGCAGCAGCAAAGACAAGGACAAGGACAAGGCACGGCACGGCTCCAGCCACTCGGAGGACGAGGAGTACAAGATGGTGCTTGTCGTGCGGACCGACCTTGGCATGACAAAGGGTATGTACATGTCAACGAGCTTGTGCAGCTAAATAGGACCAAGCTCAAGCTAACTCTACACAGGCAAGATTGCGGCACAGTGCGGCCATGCCACGCTGGCGTGCTACAAGGTGCTCCGCAAGACGGCCGAGCGCGACCCGTCGTCGGGCGCCGGCAAGCTGCTGCAGCGCTGGGAACGCCGCGGCCAGGCCAAGATTGCGCTGCAGGCCAAGGGCGAGGAGACCCTGATGACGCTCATGGCCACGGCACACAGCCTGGGCGTGACTGCCGAGGTCATTGCCGACGCCGGCCGCACGCAGATCGAGTCCGGCAGCTTCACCGTCCTGGGTGTCGGCCCGGCGCCGAAGAGCCTGGTTGACAAGGTCACCGGCCACCTGAAGCTTTTGTAAGGATGACAGACGAGCTCTGTTATAAAGTTATTTTTCGTCTTTTTTCTTCTTTTTTCTTCTGTGTTCTTCTATTTTTTTTTTTGTATTTTTTCTGTATCATGCATTCATGTAAAAGCACACGAGCACTAAATCCAACACATATAGCTGCTCTCCGGTCTCTCAATGTATATAGGTTTTAGGTGAAGCCTGATACACGTGACCATGGAAAGCGGCGGGCATTGCCTAGACTCGACTCGGGCTCTAGTGCTGCACACCACTGCACACCACTGCACATCACGCTACTAGAGTACACAAACGGAAGGTGCAAACCAGTATTACCACTCAACCATGCATCTTACCTGTGTCTTACCTGTACCATATCTAAATCTCCTATCATATTCCATATCTTACATATATTGCATATATTACATAAGCAATCACATCAGAGCGTCTGACAGTTGACTCATTTTGACTTTATCTTCTTTATACACTCTGCTCAACCGTAAACTCACCAACTGATATCTAGACACAATGGCAAACAAGGCCGTCGTCGTCGGCATCAGCGGCTGCTCGTCCAGCGGCAAAACGACTCTCGCCCGGCTGCTGCGCGACATCTTCCCCAGCACCTTTATCCTGCACGAGGACGACTTTTACAAGCAGGATGACCAGTGAGTCTTGTACTTGTTACGATAGCTATATTTGCAGTATAGACAACTGACCTGCAGAATCCCTATTGGCGTCGACGGGCTAGCGGACTGGGATTGTCCCGGAGCCATTGCGCTGCCCGATATGGAGCAAGCCCTTGCCTACATCCGCGCAAACGGCACATCACCGGTCAGTCGGAGCTCTCTCACACACCGTGCCGACCATGGGACTCGCGGTGCTGTCTATGGAAGACGTGGCAAGTGCAGGCCAGTGCCTCAGTCACTGTCGACATCGGTCATGGTGTCGTCCACAGACACAGTATCTGCACCAGCATCTGCAGCATCTGCAGCATCTACAACTTTTGCATCTACCGTGAACACCCCGCTTACCATTCAACAGCCCAATCTCTTCTCCAAAGAAGACCAAAACTCCGTCGGCAAGTGCCCGGTGTCTGACGAGACCATTGATGCTATGAAGGCCAAGGTCAAGGCATGGCTCGAGCCCGGCCAGCCCGGCCACAAGCTGGTTGCATCACAAGAATCTGCATCACCGCTCAAGATATGCATCTTTGACGGCTTCCTACTCTACTGCGAGGCCACACGCGCCGCCATGGAACAGATCGATGTGCGGCTCTTTTTGCGCGTCAGCCACGCCAAGGCCACCCAGCGCCGCGAGGCACGCGACGGCTACGTGACGCTGGACGGCTTCTGGCAGGATCCTCCAGGCTATGTCGACAAGATTGTATGGCCCAACTATGTCGACGCGCACAAGTGGCTCTTTGTCGGCGGTGATGTTGAGGGCCCTCCGGACAAGGCCGTGCTGGTCGCGAACCACATTCTGACACAGGCAGACCAGGGCGTCGACGTGGACATGGCGACAACGTTGGAATGGGCTGTAACCACGCTCATTCACGAGTTGGAAAGCAAGTATTTATAGACATAGAATCTTTGACGACGCAATACGACACTTATTATGTTACATTCTGATGCCTGTTCTGTGTTCTATGTTCTGGATGTTCTTGATATCTACAATCAAGTCCAGACAACAGACATCTGCAAAATAAATCTATAAAATGGATGTGACCTAGTCATGGTTTTCCCCTAACCTCATAGATCGACGATCTTCGGAAAACGGTTTGGAATATAACGGTCTCACAGCTCTCTAGTCCACGTCGCTCAGCTTTTTACGGCGAACTCGGCATCTCCCCAGATTGCTGCGATTCTTCTTGGACCTGTCGATAGGAAATTGACACCATACGCCAAAAGACGAGTGCGATGTCTCCATAGGAGTTATCGAACTGCCGCAAACATCGACTCTGAACTCGCCGAAGCAAGCAGAGGACGTCTGGGCACAGATCCGTGATTGTAAAAGAAGAAAGAAGGAAAGGAAAGCGCAGCAAGGAGAAAAGTCTGCGCTTAGATATTTATGCTCGCGAGACAGGACCCACTATTTGCAGTTTTGGCGCTAGCCTGATTATGTAAATTTACAGTCACGTGCAGGCGGGAGCCTATTATGTATTTTCTTTGCATTTTCTTTGCATATTCTCGTTTGCTAGCATTTGCATTTGCACGCTCGCACTGACCACCTGCTGTGCTTAGCTAATCCGGCTCCATGCGTGGAGCTTTTCCAGCCTTGCGCTGAGCATTGGCCATTAGCAGTAGTATTAGCAGCCAGCCTTGACGGTTTGTTGACGTCGTGGCCATATTTGCGACATTGACGACCATTGCGCACTACTGCGCTTCAGACCTTTCAATATACACATATATACGCATACACACATACCACTAAACAAACCGATCACCACCATGGATATCGCCGCGCTCGAAGAGGCGAACCGCCTCCGCGAGTCGATGGGCATGAAACCCCTACCGATTCCCGGCCAGCAACCAGCAAGCGACGACAGCGGCAGCGAGAATGGCGAAGACCGCGAAGAAGAAGACCCCATGGCCACCCTCGATGGCCGGCACGCAGCTGCCTACGAAAACTACCAAAAGATGCAGGATCTCGAGGCCGCCAAGCGTCGGCGCGAGGAAAAGGCCGAGGCTGTCAAGGCCGCACGCGAAAAGGCGCAGCGCAAGGCCGTGCTCAAGGGCAAGACGCTGGCTGATCTCGATTTTGATGATGAAAAGATCGACGACGAAGGCGACGCCAAATCGTGGCTGCGCGGTCAAAAGAAGCGCCAAAAGAAGATCTCCAAAGTCGAAGAGAGACAACGGGAGGAAGAGGAGGAAGCACGGAGACGGCAGCGGCGCATGGCTGGCATCGACAGCGACGGCGAAGACAGTGGTGCGCTCACGGGCCTCAAGGTCGGCCACGATATGGGCGACCTGCTCGAAGGCGACGACCAGATCCTCACACTCAAGGACGCGGCAGTGCTCGACGATGACGAAGAGGGTGACGAGCTTGAGAACCTGGGCCTGCGCGAGAAGGAGAAGCTCGAGGAGCGGCTGAAACTCAAAAAGAAGCGCCAGGCATACAATCCGCTTGACGACGACGACGAAGGAGGTGCGCGCACAGTCCTCGGCCAGTACGACGAGGAGATCTACGGCAAGAAGCGGAAACACTTCACCCTGGACCCGAATGCGATCCTGGGCGAACTCGGCGACAGTAAGAGCGGTCCGGGTGCTGCAGTAGGAACCACGGGCCGGAGCGGATCGAGCACCCAAGCACAGCACCAACAAAATCTCGGCATCGACGACATCCTTACTGGAGGCCCGTCGACAGATTACCTTGACATTTCTGAAATCAAAGTCAAGAAGCCCAAGAAGAAGAAGTCCAAGTCCAAGTCAACAAGACAGCGCGGCGGCGACGACGACGAGGGCCTTTTCCCGGCTGAAAGTGCTGCCGACGACAATGCTGGTGAAGATGCGTCCATGGATGTAGACGACGGTGCTGGTGCAGACCTGGCAGCAGTGAAACGTCGGAAACGCAAGACTCTGGACGACGACGACCTGCTCCGCGACGAAGACGACTTCCAGTCTGCCCTCACTTCACAACGGCGCACTGCGCTCAAGAAGCGGAAACGCTTGCGACCCGAGGACCTGGCTAAGCAGCTGCGCGAAGAGTCTGCAGCACCGGAAGGCGACGACGAAAACGGAGACGGCACACCCAAGACTGGCGGTCTTGTCATTGACGAGACGGCCGAGTTTATCAGCAACCTGAAGCGCCGCGAGGACCGCGAAGACGACGCGCCGCGCAAGAAGGCTGTGCGTGCATCATCGGTCACTGCCATGGACGACAGCGATGACGAGGACTCCAAGGATGTTGCGATGAAGGACGGCGGCGATGTCGACGAGGACGAAGCCGATGCAATTGCCCGGGCTCGGCGCGAAGACAGCACAGCCTCTCACAACGGCGTTGCCGGTCTCGAGGAAGAAAAGATGATCAGCAAGGGCATGGGCGCCGCGCTGGCTCTGCTCAAGGAGCGCGGTATCCTGGACGCCGATGTCGGCTCCAACACTGCGCGCAGCGCCGAGCGCAATGAGAAGCTGCGGAAGAACAAGGAGTTTGTGACCCAGAAGCGCGTCATCCTGGCCCAGATCGAGGAGGAGAAGCGGCGTGAGCGTGAACTGAACCGGTCGTCGGGGCCCATGTCGCAGATGACCAACCGCGAGCGCGAAGAGTACTCCCGGCGCGAGAACCTCAAGCGCGAGCTCAAGACATCGCGGCTCGTGGCCGAGATCTACAACGAGAGCTACACGCCGAGCTTTGAGCTCGAGTACCGCGACGAGCAGGGCCGCGAGCTGAACCAAAAGGAAGCCTTCCGCGCGCTGAGCCACGGTTTCCACGGCCAGCAGAGCGGGCGCGGCAAGACGGACAAGATGCTCAAGAAGCAGGAAGCCGAGAAGCGGCGCATGGCCGAGGGTATTCTGGACGCGAGCCAGAATGTGGGCATGAGCTCGGCGACGGCGCAGCAGCTCAAGAAGCGCAAGGAGGCGGGTGTGCGGCTGGATTAGGTGTATATGTTGTATTTTTGTATTTTAGCTATGGACAGGATGGGTACATTGCATATTGCACGGAGTTGGTAAATAGCGACATTGATTTTCTTGATTTATTTTATTTGAATATTTTGAATATTTTGATTCGATCGTGTCCTGATGTGAACACTGGTTAAGCTAAACGATCGAACAAGCAAACGAGGAACGAGAACGAGAGAACAAGAAAAGATATCATACAAAAATGAAAACATGGGAACATGGTATGCTAACAATTTGACAACAAATTAAATAATATCAAAGCACATCTACACCTCAGTCTCGACATCAGGCGACCGGCCGTTGAGCTTGCCCACGTTCAGTACCCGCCGCACCGCAAACGTCGCCTCGTTCTTGGCAAACTGGATGTTGCGCATCGGCTTCCACTGCATCAAGCCGCGCTGCCGGCGGTGCAGGTCGCGGCTGCGCGTCTTGTAGTCCTTGTACTTGGTAATGGGGTTCAGGCTGCCGCTCGTGCTCTTGCGGCCGGGCGACGAGACGCTGGGCGAGCTCGACGAGCCGCCCGAGGTGGCACCCGAGGGAGCCGTCGAGATGGTCGAGGCGTCTGCCAGAGAACGGCTATCTACGCGGGCATGTGTTGGGCTGGTTGGGCCGGACGGACCAGCACCACCGGCAGCGGCAGCGGCAGCGGCAGCGGCAGCCGAAGACGAGCTGCTCTCTCCGGGCACGGCACCAATCACACCTCCCTTGACGGCGCGTGTCGAGCTTACATCGTTGACGCCGAGGTCCGGGCCGCTAGCTCCGCCTGCAACAGCCCGGCTGCTCTTGGGACTGGTTGGGCTCGAAGGGCTGCCGCTGCTTTCAGAAGAGCTGTCGTCGTCGTCATAGTCCGAGTCTGAGTTTTCGTCAGAGGACGGGGTGTGGCCGTTGGCACCGACGATGCCGCTGCTCAAAGTGTCATTGCGCTTGTGGCCGCGCTTGCCAGTGGCGGCATCGTCTTCATCTTCGACATCGGCATACTCGGACGGGTTCTTGCCAAAGGCGCCGGTCCAGTCGGTGCCGTCCTTGGCAAGCCACTTTTTCTTGTCCTCCTCCGAGGCCGACGCAAGCACATCGCGGCCCTGCAGCAGCGACTCCTCGTGCATCTTCTGGACCTGCTCGGGCACCTCGGCATGCACGACCTCAGAGCGCACGCCCTCGGCAAAGCAGGCCTCCCAGGTCTCGATGGTCTCGCGCGAGTCGTTGTCGCTGACAAAGTTGAGGTGGTCGCGGTCGGTGCCGGGCTTGAAGCGGCCGCGGAAGCGCAGACGGCCAATCTCCTCGAGCTCGAGGTCGGGCACGTCCTTGTAGTTGGCCTCGGTAATGTAGTTCTGCGACAGGCGCAGCGGGTTGTCGCACTTCCAGATGGGAATGTCAAAGTCGACCTCTTCGTTGTCGACAAGGTCCTGCAGCCACAGCGAGGCGTACGCGTTATTGCTGCTGCGGTGGCCCTTGGGGTGCAGCTCAAAGAAGATGGGCGAGCGGTAGCGGTACTGCACGGGCAGGCGCACATAGTCGTTGCCCCTTGGCTTTTCCGACCCGGGGACGACACCGGCACCGTCGCCGGCACCACCGCCAGAAGTCTTGGGATCGGTCGAGGCAGGGGCATTGCCGGCACCTGTTTCATCGCTGTGGCCGTGGACGTGGGTAATGTCCCACTCCAGGCTATCGGTGCCGTTGCGCTTGCACTTGTCGGCATGGATCTTGGCAGTGCTGCCGCCTGTGCGCATGTGGATCTTGACGCGCGACGACGGCGCGTACTTGCTGGTGGAGATGGACTTGGACAGGAACTCAAAGGTGCCGACCTCACCGAAACCGATCTGGGTAGGCGGCAGCTTGAGCTCGACCGAGCGGAACAGGACACTGATGCGGGCACGGCCAAAACCGATGCCGCCGTCAATGGGGTACCAGCGCGTGCTCTGGCTGCTGTTGAGCAGCAGGTCAGACAGCTTGAGGGGCACAACACCAATGATGGGATCGTGCTGGCGGTTGCGCGAGTCGCGGACGGTGACCGTGGCAATGCAGGACCGCCAGTCACGGATAAAGCGCTCCGTACCGGCCTCGAAGATGGGCTTGGACGACACGACCTTGGTGCGCGTCTTGTAGACGAGCTCGTCGTTGATAATGATGGTGCAGTACGAGCTGGGTAGCCTCTTGCCCTGCTCCTCCTTGAGCTCGCCGGCCTCGGGGCGTGCAGGCTCGTACTCGCGGCCCTTGCGCTTGCCTTTGGAGCCCTTGACGTTCTCGAGCTCGAGACCGACAATCTGGTGCACGACAACGCTGAGCACACCGCTGGGCCACAGCGGGTCGGGGGGCGTGCGCACGACAGCGTCTTCCTCGTCGTTGTTGATGACGCCGTGGTCGCCCTGCAGCTCCTTCTTGTCCTGCAGCTCTTTGGGAATGAAGGGGTCCTTGCCGTCAGTGCGCAGGGCACGGCGGAACTGGGTCTTGCCAAAGAAGCCGACCTCCCAGTGCAGCTCGCCGGGCATGTTGCTCTCAGCCTTGACGCCGCGCAGGCTGGACACCTGGGGGAACATCTTGCCGGGGTGCTGGATTAGCTTCTGGATGCTGAGCTCGACCTTGCCAACAACGTCATCGGCCGACGAGCGGTCGCTGTCCCACAGCTCGAGCGACAACTGCTCGTCGGCGCGGATGATATCGGGCGTGACAAGCAGAGCCGTTGTCTCGGAGAAGATGGGGTTGAGGTCGTCCTGGATGACACGCGTGCAGTACTGCGGTTTGCCAAACTTGGAGAAGGCGACACAGATGTAAGGGTCCGATCCCCCACCCTTGGAGCCGCGGGCATCCTGCTTGCTGAGGCCGACGGCCTTGTTGATGCGAATAAACAGCACACCGAGAGCGGCCGTGTCCTTTTGGATGTTGTCGCCCTCGAGCATCTTGCCAATGTCCAGAGTCATGGACTTGGGTGCGACGTACATGTTGGCGGCGGTGGCAATGGCCCAGTTGACAAAGTTGGAGATGAGCGGCAGGTTGAGAACATTGGCGCCCTTCTGGATAAGGGGGATACAGCTGGCGTCGATCTTGGGCAGACCCATGAGCGTAAAGCTCAAGGTCTTGACAAAAGGTGCGTCGGGCGTAAGAGCGACCCGAAGACGGATGGTGGCGACAAGACCGTTGAGCTCGACCCAGATGGGAAAGGGCACGCCAAAGACACCCTTGATACCGAGATAAAAGACAAGCTGCATGCCCATGTTGCGCGCCTTGGAGGCCATGTCGTTGCCCGAGGGCAGGCTGTGGTAGGCGACGGTGGCCTCGAGGTTGTAGAACTCGCCGCCCTCTTCGTCGGCCAAGATCTCCTGCTCGTCCTTTGTCATTTCGCTGGCCTTGCGGATCTCGTCCTTGAGATCCTCAATGTGGCTGTCGGGCAGGGCACGCAGACTAAGCACGCGGATGGGATTGCTGCCCTGTGAAATGTCATTGACCTTGACGTTGTCGACAATGCTAGGCACACTGGCCTGCATGACATCTTCAAGGGTATCGGCGACGCCGGAGAACATGTCGGGGTTGATCAGACCCCAGAAGAGGGCCAGGGCCGAGTTGAGCCACTCGACAGACTCGGGAATGAGGTTGACAACGGCAGTCTCACCGCGCTTCTGCTCGCTGGACCACTCAATGTTGCGGCCCTGGCGGATCAGATCCTTAATCCAGAGGAAGATGCCAGATACAATACAGACGGCCAGCGGAATGAGACCGAGCAGGCGGCCACCAAATATCTTGCCAAAGACAATGATGCCGAGGAAGATGCCGGCACACAGGACGTTGCCTTTGGCCTCAAGCGACTGGTACATGGGCTCGTAGCTGACGGACGGGGTCGGGTGGAAGAGGACATTGGTCTTTTCGCCGTGAATGGGAACGTCGCTGGTCGAGCCGGGCTCAATGGGGTCTGGCGGAGCTGTGATGTCCTGGTTGCGGCGGTACGCCTCGCCAGACTGGCTGGCTTCTGTCTTGACAGTGGTGGGCTTGTCGAGGTTGGCGTTGGGGATGGACAGCACGGGGTCCTGGACGGACTTGAGCATCTTGCTGTCCATGTCATCGATTTCGACGCCTGCCTGTTAGTAGTGTTGACGCCTATAAATACCAAGAGAAAGATGCTCACTATTTCCAGTTACTGGATCGGTGACGACGCGGCGGTTCTTGCCGTGGTTGATCTGGTAGTTGGTGTGCTCCGTGACCTCGCCGTCCTTGCCAGCCGGCTTTTTTGGTGTGCCGCTGCCGCTACCACCCGGCTTTCCCATCATCTTTGCATCGATCTCGGCATCGCGCATCTTCTTGTCCCTGTCGAGGCCCTCGATAAACTGCTTAATGTTGGGGATGCGGTTCTGGCCCGAGTAGTGTTGGCCCGAAGGCACCACCGTTTCCTGGACGTTGGCCATGGTTGGGTTGATTGTTGTGAGTATTTTAGCTCAGCGTGGTGAACTGAGAACTGTCTTTCCTCGTGAACATCTGCGAGGTAGATATAGAGATGCAGAGTAGTAAGAGATGAGAATACTGAAAGAAGAGGGAGACAAGACTACATGAATACATAAAGACTACGGACAGTCCAAAGGGGCTACAAAGGATGTCAGAAGTACTGACTTGCTTAGCATATCAAGGAAGTCGCATGCGTTGATTATTTCATAGGACACACAGCACAGATGACGACAGGTCCGATTGGCATGCGGCAGCTCCTAGCACTGCATTCAGAGCTCTTTAGCTGCGTCTAGCTAGAGATGGGCTACCTCTAGTCTCAGCTAAGATCAACTACTGCTCCCCACGCAAACAAAGACCTGAGCATAGTGTTTCAGCTGAGTCTGGCCTAACTCTAACTCTAGACGAGCAGAGGAGGAGGAGGAGGAGGACCTACCACACCCGGTTGGACCAAAATATGCGCACAGCAGAGACAGCAAAGACAGCAGAGACTGAGTGACGGCGTCAAGTGAGACAGCACTGAACGGTTCCGGCGACGTGCTGGGGTGCATGCGTGCCTTCTGTATTTAGATGCCTACAGTGGAGAGTGACGTCACTGGCATATTTTTATGTACTTATGTATATTTATGGAGACACGTGTGAGACACGAGTGTAAGTGGACAGCAGCTGCCGAATCGGTACATACTATACAGTGCGTATACAGTGTACCACCATACTAAAAGCATGGTAGGCGACGTCATAGCACTGTGCCAATTGGCATGGCATATTTCGATCCAAGTGCGACATGGAGATCTGTGTAGAACGCCAAGAGCTGAAGATGCTAGCATCAATCTATTAATTTTTTTTGCGGGAGCCGGAGAGAATGACAGCTGCGGCTGCATACGATATTGACGTCGACGCTGCTGAGGCGTTGCCGATGTCGTCGAAGTCGGAAATGAGAAGAAAGGGAAGACATCAAAAGAAAACATCAAAAGAAGACTACAACAAAAGGATTAGAGTTGAAGGAAATGAAAGCAATAGCTAGACATCTCGGCACTTGGTGTAATGATCTTGGAAATTGCTCATGTGCTAGGTCGACTCGGCTCGAAGCGTAGGAAGGAGAAGATGAACAAAGAGACAATCAAAACAAAAGGACGAAAGGAGCAGCTGAATACGGCAATTATTGTTTGGCAAATGTTTTAGAAAGATGGACAGTTTAGATGATATATATATTCATTCATCGGTCGTAATCATATAAAGTAAGAGGAAGAAAAGAAGACAAGTAAAAGCAAAGGGGCACACAAAGCAAACGTGCACAAATGCAACCAACGGATATAAAGACAAGACAATCAACAGTTGAACGATACAAATCCAACAAGTAAACAACGATAATCAAAAAATAATCAAAACAACAATCAAATAAAACATCGCTAGAAACGCTGTCGTCCATGCTAGTATGTAATGCAAGTCATAACTCTTCATTCTCCTGTCCCAGGCGGTGACGCTCTCCTGTACTCTCCTGTATCTCCTGCACTCTGCTGTACTCTCTCGTAGCAACACAGGTTCTCTCTACCTCACTGAAAAGTGTTTCGTAGCCGACTCTGACTGCTCACACCCGCCGATGCTGTCGCCTGTCTGAACCATGTGCCCTGCAGCTGGGCCGTGGTTGGCGTCTGCATGTCCAGGTCAAAGTCGGCCGCCTCCTCCTCGCCGCCAAAGTCGCTCTCGCTGTCTGTAGCATATGGCGTCGGCGTGCTCTTGCGCTTGCGGGCTGTTGTGTTGGCTGCTGGGATAGATGAGGTCTTGGGTGCGGCTTCGTTTGCGGCTTCGTTTGCAGCCTCGTTTGCAGCCTCGTTTGTTGCCTCGTTTGCTGCCTCCATTGCAACCCCCATAGCGTCCTCCATCTCAACCTCTTGTGAGCTGGACTCGGACATGGCAGACAGAGTGTTTGCCGGCTGGACCGCTGCCAGCGGCGTCTTGAGATCGGCCTCCGTCTGCGGCTGGGCTGCAAGTTCAAGTGCGGCTGCCGCCTCTTCCTCGGCCTTTTGCGCTGCTTTCAGTGCAATCATGGCACCACTAAGCGTTGCCTCTTCCTCCTCATCCTGGCCCAGCGTCCACACCCACCGCCGCTTCTTGTCCTTTTTGCTGGCCGACGACTTCTTCTTGCGGATCCCGCCGCTACTGCGCGGACTCGCCATTGCGCCGCCCGGCGAGGTGGGTGTGGCAGTCGTGCTGTTGCTGGCGCTGCGAGTCCCAAGTCCGGCCATGCGCCGGCGCATCTCTTCAAAGGGGCCGGGCGTTGTGCCGCCGTCGCGCGTCTCGTTGCCCGTATATGCCATTGTTAGGTCGAGCACACGGTCAGCGTCGGCATTTCCCGAGGGTGATATGACCGACGGCGATGCAAAAGGGGATGCTTCCTCGCACAAAAGATCCACGTGCGACCGTGTGTAGAGGTTGGTGGTAATGGTCTGTGTCAGCGGGTTGTTGTACATGACATGGCGGTTGGCCTTGTCGATGAGACGCTGGGACTGGCGGCGCGGAGATATTGGCGTGGCGGCCGTGTTTGGCGGCAGCGGCGAGTTGCGAAGGATGCTGTGCAGAGCACGGTTGCGAATGTAGGGTGTCGGCTTGGCGGGGATCATAAGACCTGGTATGGCTGCACGCCGACGCGAGATAATGGCAGTGACTGGCGTTGTTGCCACGGGCATTGCAGAAATTGCGGGCATGGGAGGCATTGCTGGTATTGAGAGCATAGGCAGGCGTTGTTGGGGCCCGGGTGGTGACGAGTGCAGGTCCAACTGAGAGTAGCTGTCGACGCTGTAGTCGGATGCAGCATAGCTGGACTCACTGCAGCTATCAGTAATGGCCGTGTCCTTGTCGTCACCAATACTTGGGCGAGTAGCATTTCTGCAGTCGTCAGATGTCACGACATTATTTGGGTCGTTTGCACTGAAAGGCTGGTTGTGTCTCTGGATGTCGTCTGTCGAGAAGCAAAAGGCCTGCTTCATACCATTGCTGGTGTCAAGGGGGCCGGCAGACAATGGGGGTGTCGAAGTCATGGTGCTAGGGAACCGCATCTCCATGGCTACGGCTGGCGACATGGGCTTTGCCGTCAAGGGCGTCTCGGGAAATTGTGTAGAAATATAAGGTGTGAGTGCACTGGGCATCTGCAGATGAGGCTGGTCCGGTCGGCTCTTGTCGTTCATGTGAATGGCAGTAAGAGGCTCGGCCGTTGTGGGAAGAGGGGTCACGGCGGACCGGTCAATGGCTGTCGAGTAGACATTTGTAAGAGTGTTGAAGGACGTCGGCGAGCGCGGGTTGGTGACAGCAGCAAGAGTGCGAGAAGCCCGGATATTGGGTCCGGTGGTGAGAGACTTGATCTGGAGAGACAGCCTCGGTCTCTTGGGCGGGCTAAGATTTGTCATGGTGACTTTTACTTGTTGTATTTTTTGGTTGTTTGTTTGTTTCGTTTGGGTGCGTTGTTTCTTTTGGCGATCTTTTGTATTATTTGATGATCTCGAGTGAAACCAGAGATCAAGGTTGAAGAAGGCAGACAAGCTTATTTAGACCATGAAGAAGTAGAAGTATAGAGGAGGGGTGATGTATTTTCTCTGGCGGAGGATGAAACGGCCTGGCCAGGTGGCCGAGGTCTGGGTGGAGGAGAGATGAAGATGGGCGGCTGGAGGTCGATCGTGGTTGGCGAGTCAGGTGAATACTTATAGATATGAAGCAAAAGAGAGGCAAAGAAGGATAAGATATAAAATAAGGAGAGAAGAGAAGTGGAAAATATTACGTAGGAAGAGAGAGAGTAAGCAACCTTAACGAAACGTCAAAGAGAGGAAAAGAGATGAGAAAGTGGTAACAGACAGAGGGATATGTGCTGTGATGAGAGGTGCAGCGGCTATGTAATGGCGGCAAATAGGTGTGATGAGTGATGGAGGGTGAGAAAGTCTAGTGGTGATGATTAGTTGGTAAGAACAAGGACGAGAGAGAGAGAGAGAGAGAGAGATAAACAGAAGGAGAAGAGGAAGGGGGAGGAGAATAGGAGAGATATGAGAAGAGGATGAGGAAGCGATATAAGAAGGGACTGACCCTCCCAGATGATTACGCTTAGTTTCCCTTGAGGCCCTAATCGAGATGGACCGTTGGGCTGGAAGTGAGATCAAGGCTGGATGGGAAGAGAGTGGAGGCCAAGGATGAAGGATGGAGAGCAAGAGATGACAGAGAGAAATAATAAGGAGGGGAAAACAGGAAGAGGTAATAAAGATAACGGCTCAGAAATAAGCGAGGGTCAAGCGCCAGGTCGGGTCTTGACAGAGTTGGAAAGGGCAAGACTAGGCAAAATACTGTAAGGTGCACGTACCATGTGGTAGGTAGAGGACAGACGAGAGAAACTAGGATACAAGAGAGACAAAAGAGGAAAAGGATAAGAAAATAGACGCGATGGCAGGGATGGTGAGAAGGAAGAGATAAAGTAGGCGAGGTGTAGTGGAGAGTGGATGCAAGCATGAGGGGGGGAGGCGGAGGGGACGACTGGAGGAGGCCAGGGGGGATACAGAACTGCACAAAATAAGAGGATATAAGAGGTGGAAGAGACGCGAAGGATCGAGAGTGGGTATTTGAGGTGGCAGATAGCAAGTTGGAAGATAGCAAAGATATCAAAGAGGAGGTGTCGGAGCGGTCTGGCTTACGAGTATTGAGTGCTTGGTAAATTGTGGTGTGAGGGGGTGGATGTCTGGTGTCTGGGGGGTGTGAGAGAGGAGATGAGCCCAAGAAGAAAAGGAGGAATAAAAGTTTAAAGAGGTGTTTACTCTTTGGGTGGTCTGGATATTGTCCGGACTGTCGGGTGATGGTTTATGCCAGACCTGTGTGTGGTTGTCTGAAGAGTTGGTGTGGTCGAGCCGGGCTCATAGGTGACAACTCCCACCTAATCAATAACAGCATTTATGAGTACTCCGTATATTGTTTCTTATCAAAAAGCATCGGTTGTGTGCTTCTTAAACATCTGCTACTGTTTGTAGATGTCTGCCATGGTCGTCTGGTGTAGCCATCTCAACCAGGAGGAGCATGTTTGATTTTTATCCCGCCAGTATAAACTATCGGTCAATGTTGTATTATTTTTCTCGGTAAACAAAGCGTTACGCACATTTTAAGGGTACTTACAAGCTGATCAATCCAGTAATACAAAAAGCACTACCCGTTCCTCCTGAGTAGCATGGTGGTATCCCAACACCCTCTAAGCGCCCAACCCCTGTCGTGGAAGTGCGTGATGAAAGTAGCAGTAAGAAGGATTAAGCATGTCACTTGAACACACTATTGGATCAGCAAATACTGACAGGCTCAAGCTACAATGATACACACTACTGGAGTCGTCTTCGAGTATCGCACCATCTGCACCTGCTGGGATGAGGTCGTCGAGGCCGGCCAATGGGGGCGGCAGATGCAGCCTGGCCACTCACACGCCGGCGTCTAATTCATCCCATGCATATGCAGTCCAACCCTCCATTATTGTGTGCTTTGTCTTGTATTATGTCTTTTACTTTTAATATTGCTCTATGCATACATACTCCCTCGTCGTCGCCCTGTGATGTCTTTCTCTAATTCTTCTCTATTTCTTCTCTAATTCTTCTCTATTTCTTCTCTATTTCTTCTCTATTTCTTCTCTATTTCTTCTCTATTTCTTCTCTCTATGTCTTCTTTCTATTCCTTCTGCCATTCCCACCCACTCCGTCCTTTCATTTCAATCACTGCAACTGCATTTCCCTCAACTTTACTTATACCCCTTTTATCATCCCCCTCGCCGTTCGATCACATCGATGGCCGCTCCCAAGGCCGTCTCACAGCCCCCCCTCATGCGACCGCTTTACAGACCGCTGTCAGTCACAGCTGCATTAGCCAACGGTTCTTAAACTATCTCTTGGTCTTCTTTCTTCTTTTCTTCCTGTTTTCTTTTTCTTGCTATTCTCCTTCTCATAGCCGCCCATCCAGCGGTGAGCAGACCCGGCCAGGGCCTTCAACTGGATCTTTCAGGACGAGGTCTCGTAGTACTTGTGAGAAAGAGTACAAGATACAAGTAAAAGAGTGCCGAAATCCAATATTGTTTCTGTCTTGTTTCCCTGTCTCTCTGGTCAAATTGACGCGCCAGAAGCGCCGAGGGTGGTAAAGGATGCGGTAAAGTGGATCCGTCTGACAGACGTCGTAGCAGAGTGGATACTTGTAGCCCGGCGGCTTGGTGTGGGATCCACTCCTTTTCACTTGCACTCTGGGAGCGGAAACATTGAAACGGAACATCGCGTATTACATAATCCGCCCTTTATACATCAACAAACTACCTATTCGTCGGCACAGTCCGTGGCACGCTTTGATACGTGCAGCTGCTTACTACGTACACCACTAGTACGGCCCAAGTGCTCCGATAGGGTTTACCAGAGATGCACCTTGCAAGTCATTTCGAGCCGCGTAGCCGAAGTGGGTGTTAACTGGTCTTGATTCGCGTGTATCTTGAGGCTCGTGGCTCGTCCTCGTGGGTTGTGGGTTGTGGTTCGTGGTTCATGCTTAGTAGGGTTGTGCCCTAGGCTGGTAGATTGTACTCAGCCGGCCGAACACCATGGTACGACCACCCGCTCAGTCAGGTCAGCTGGGTCAGCTGGGTCGACCACGGCCGGCCTACACCCCGGCCTACCCTCCAGTGCGCAACGATGACCGAATTATCCTGCACTTTGACTATGACTGCTTCTATGCCCAGGTCGTACAAAACAATCCGCCAAATGGCATGACAAAGGCCGACCTTGCCGGCAAGGCCGTGGGTATCACCCAAAAGAGCATTCTGGCCACGTGCAACTACGAAGCCCGCCGACTTGGTGTCCGCAAGCTCATGCGCATTGCCGACGCCGTCAAAGTGCTTCCTTCCTTGGTGCTTGTTGACGGCGAGGATCTGTCGCCGTTTCGCGATGCGTCCAAGGCGCTGTACCGGCTGGTGCAGGAGATTGTATCGGCTGGAAGCGACAGGCCGTCCCACATGCCGGTGCCTGTCGAGCGGCTAGGGCTGGACGAGTTCTTTGTCGATGCCACGGCTCTGGTGGATGCCAATGTTGAGCGGCTGGAAAAGCGGCCGGCCAGCAGCTGGTCTAGCAACGAGTTCTTTGCTATAGGCGGTGACGGCGACGGCTTTGTGTTTGACTGCACAACGTTGAGCGGCTGCATCGTCGGTGCTGTACCAAATGGCAGCGGAGACGCTGGCTTTGTCGGCTTTGCAGAGTATGCCTCTCCTGCCCAAGCCCGCAAGATGCTGCGGTTTGTGCTCGGCTCGCACCTGGCTGCCCACGTGAGATCGCGCCTAAAGCATGATGGCGGCTATACGTCCTCGGCCGGCATTGCCACGAGCAAAGTGCTCGCCAAGCTAGCGGGCAAGCAGAACAAGCCGGCCAACCAGACGACCATCTTGAGCTTAGGCAACGAGGACGACGAGAACTATGACGGCGACGACGGCGACTCTGTTGTCCACGCGTTCATGGACGTCCTGCCGCTGCGTGCTGTGCCGGGGATTGGATACAAGACAGCCACTCTGTTGAGCGACTACATCCACGGAAAGAAAGTCCAGGAAAGCAAAGACGGCTCCAATTGGCATCCAAACGAGCAAGAACAAGAACAAGAAGAGGAAGACGCGCAGACTGTGACAGTCGCCGATGCCCGCTTGTTCCCGGGCATGTCCCCACGACTGCTCGACTCCATCCTGGGGAGTGCGCAGTCTGCAGGTGCTGCCGGCTCTGCTATCCCCTCGGGCGACCGTGTCTGGCAGCTGCTGCATGGCGTCGATACTCTGTCTGTCCGCGGCGGCCGCGACCTGCCCACGCAGATTAGTATCGAGGACACCTATGCCGGCCCGCGGCAGGGCACACTCAAGCCCGATGCTGCCAATGCCGTCGCCGCCGAGCTGAGGCGACTCGCAACGTCGCTCCTCAAGCGGATGCACATTGACTTGAGAAGTGACGTGCCCACGGCACCGAATCAGATGAACAGAAAGGGCGACTGGGCAGTAAAGCCTCGCACACTGCGCTTGACGCTGCGGCCACAGCTGCCCAGTGTCACCGACAACCGCATCACGGAAAAGAACTATCACTTCTCGCGCATGAGCCGCAGCGAGCCGCTGCCAGGTTTTGTGCTGAGCCTGACAACGCCGCGCGAGCAGATTGTAGAGCGTCTTGTGCAGGGCAGTCTTGTGCCCATGTTCCGCAAGCTTGCGGCGAGTGTGCGTGTGAGGAATCACGGCCAGGGGTCATCTTCGTCTTATTCTTCGTATTCTTCTAATCGGCACAACAACTCCAATAACAGAGGGTGGACGATCGGTCTGCTGAATGTGTGTGTGGCCAACATGGCCCCCGTGGCGGGAGACGGGGGCATTGCGGCCATGTTCCAGAGGGTCAAAGAGCAGGAGGAAGAAGAAGAAAAAGAACAAGGCCAAGACGGCCAGGCTACAGTCGAGGACAATGATGCTAATGATTACGACAACTACGATAATTACGACAACGATGACGACGAAGAGATGGACGGATGGGACGATGGAGGGCATGCCGATACAGAAGGCAGTTTGTGCAAGCAGTGCGGTCAGTTTCTACCAGCGTTTGCAATGGAAGCACATACACGATTCCATCTCTTAGGAGAGGACTGATCGAGACTACGACCTTGAAAGACACATTATGCTTGAATATATGAGAATGGTTTGGCGTGAGAAATAGTATTAATAGAGTATAGGCAAATAATACAGGGATATAAGGGATATAGGGATAATGCGGATATCCTAGGCAACACAAAAGGAAAGCAAACAGACAAGTGAAGCCCGCGAGAGAAACAAGAAAAACCAATCAATATAAAACCATGCTCCCAGGTGAATAATGCGAAAAGCAGACCAAAAGCAGACCGTGTGTACCATGAGAACAAAACCACAAGAGCAAACGCAATAGCAAAAATAAAGACAAAAGCAGAAACACCACGCCCAACGTTATGATATATACTCCAGACCAATGCAGCGCATATAACAGACAAACAAGAAACAAGAAAACAAGAAAACAAGCAAAACAACCCTTCCCTGTATCAACCACCTACTGCCCAAGCTCCGCGCGCAGCTGCTTGTTGCCCTCCAGCAGCTCCTCCAGGTAGTTGGCCGCAATCACCAGCATCGTGCTCTTGCTGTGGTTGCCGCCGTCCAGACCGGGCACCAGGATCCCCAGGTCGTCGAACCCGTTCTTGATGAGAGTGCGCCGCTTCTGTTCGCTCTTAATGTGGTTCTCGCGCTTCTGCTCTTCCGACAAGTTCTCGCGCGGCGGCTTGACCTGGGCCGACCGGCGTCTCTTTGTCGCAGAGCCCGATGCCTGGGCGCCTGGGCTGTCGACACCTTCTTGAGAGACTGACCGCTCGGGATTGGCTTCGAAATCTGGTGATGACCCAGACGACTTGACAGGCTGGGATACATCGACGGCCGCAGACTTGCCCTTGCGCTTACGCGACTTGCCGTTCTGTGTGAGCCCACCGCCATTTGCTGCATCGTCGTCGTCGTTTTCGCCGTTGGCATCGATAGCACTCTCATCTTCGACCTTGGATAAAGCGGCACTCTTGCTCTTGCGCTTTTTTCTTGGCGGTGCCATCTTGTCAGAAGGCTCAATCACTGGCGCCCGTCCGTCGTTGCTAACAAAGGATGTCGTCCGTGTTTTGAGGTTAAACGGTACCGACGCGCTGCTACCGTTGCCGTTGCCATTCGCGGCATGAGTTCCGTTGCTGCCATTGCTGCCATTCCTGTCAAGACCAACGTTGCCATTGCTGTGACCATTGCCATGAGACTCAGACTCAAAAGTAGGCGTTGCTTGCCGTGTCGTGCTCGCACTAGGATTGACCTGTAAACATTCCATAACTGAAAGCTGGTGGTTTATGAGGGCATCCGACGTTTCCTTGGCCGACTGTGGGATAAATTGCTGATTTTGGAAGCTTTGGTCGGTTCCCCATGCTAGCTGCGGTCGGTGTGCTGCGTGGCCATTCGAAGGTGCAGACGCCGGGATGAATGAAGACCCGTTGCCGCCCAGATTTGCTGCGTTGAAGTTGCCAATGGTAGGGGAGGTAAGCTGGAGACCCTGAAAGTTCATATGAGCGGTTACGCCGCTCATACCGTTCACACCATTTGCACCTGCTCCGACAGGGTTGGCTATTGACGCATGCCGTTGAGCCATTTGCGGAGTGCTGGCGGCTTGCAGGAGCATCGCCGGGGTCACTTGCGAGGGGTCTAGTGATTGCTGGCCTCCTCCATTCTGTATCATTAGCTTTATATTCGAGCAATTCCAAAGGGTCGCGGGTCCTACGTGGTAGCTGAGGCCGGCATTGCGCTGCATGGGCGCATTCGAGCCGCTCAAGAGCACATTGGCGGCGTATAGGTCCTCGGATGGTGTCTGGTTGTGCTCTGAGGGTGCTTGCATAGTGCCAGCCGCAGCTGCAAGGAACTGGTGGGAGATGCTCGGCGAGGTGTGCATAGGAAGGTTGGGAGTCGAGTTGGATCGGGAGCCACCCGGCTGTCCAAGTGGTAGGTGCTGGTGTTGCTGGTGTTGTTGATGATGCTGAAATTGTTGCATATGTTGAAACTGTTGATGCGGCTGGAAGTGTGAGTGTTGCTGCTGTTGCTGGTACAGCTGATTTTGCTGCTGGCTCTGGTTCTGGTTCTGCGGCGGCTGCGCACCGAAGAAAGCATTCGCCGCGGAGATGTTGAAATTGGGGGATAATGCGATCTGTGACGACGGACCGAAGGAGGTCGCCGAGCCGACAAAATGAGGCGGCATTTCGTTCCAGTTCTCCGAATGTACCGGGTCGAGCGAGAGGTTGTTGTCCACAGCGTCCATGTTTCCGTTGCCGTTCATGAAAATGGTCAGGAATTTGTCAATGTCGGTTCGCTCGTTGTCGGACAAAAGATGGTTGCCAGCCGGGTTGGGAGGAGGGATAGGAAGTTCGTCTTGGACAGAGTCTATTTGATGGTTAGTATCTCTGTAATGCGTACAAGGGTGGGAGCAGCCTGATGACTTACATCCAAAGAACGACAAGGGAGGCTCGTCTAGTGATCGCCCGGAGGCCATAGCTGCAGGTTGACTCTGGGCGGCAAGCATCGGCTCGCCTTTGGGGAGGTATGTGTGTTTTTTTTTTGTAGTTGGCGAGGGATGCTATGTTGGGACGCCGAAAGTACGTAAAGTACGGTAAAAAATCTGGTGAAAGGGCTAGATGCTGTCTGTCTAGGGTTATCTAAATGGCGTGGATGCTGTTGCAAGTGTCGTGGTGAATATAGTCATGAAGGCGCAGAACGAGAGTCGTCCCGACGCTGTGCTATCGTCTGCCGTATATCTGAGAGACAAGTCGATGTCTTGAGGTGGCCGTGACACTCCGGTAGTGTTCTCGGAAAGTCGTGATATGATAATGTCGTGATGTCGCCGTCGGGGCAAATCGAGGAGGCGACAAAAGGCAACAAGGCAGCAAGGCGACGATGCGACAACTGGGATGGCGACTCGACTGATTCGTGGATGGCAATGCTAGTAAGTGTACTTTAAAATTGTGTCATGTGTCTGATGGTTAAGGCGACGAATTGCAGAGTCCTTGTCGTGGCAGTAATGATGGCGAGTTGTCTTGTGGACGATTTGGTTGTGGCGGGGTGAAAAAGATTGAGAAATGGTGAACATGTGAAAGAGCCAGAAATCAAGAAGAAAGGAAGGAGCCAGAGAGACTGTAAAGAGAGAACGAGCCACAGCAAACGGAAATCGACAGGGTTATACATGGTGGGCCTCAGGGCTAGCCATAAAGAGATATATAGTGGATATTTCGATGGGTCTAGCAGAAAGCTGGAGAGTTTGTCTCAAGTAAGCTTGAGGCTTGAGGCTTGAGTGCGCAAATGTCTTTGATGTGCGGAGAAGCGAGTTAGCGCAATGAGCAGGCCCGTAGCAAGGACATTTTAGGCAGGAGCGACCGAGCTGCAGGGGCAAACGAGCCTATGAGAAGGCGTGAAATACTGAGTACAGCTAATTACTAGCAACTACAGCGGTGCAGCAAGCAAAGACGGAAAGGGCGACCGACACTTACACCACTGCTGGTAGAGCACTATTGTAATGCAGTTTTAATGCAGTTTTAATGCAGCTCTGATATAGCAGCCACCGTGGTATTCAATTTTAGAACATAAACTCATATTACAGATTACGTGTTCGCATTGTTATCTCTTTGCTGCAATGCAAGTAAGTACTATCAGTGGCAGTCAATAATAGTCACCATGCATGAGACATCAGGCCAGAAACAGAAAGAGGAAAGAAGGTCGAGTGGGGCCGGTGAAGATGGCAGGCACGGCGCTGCAAGGACGCCGGGAAAGGAAGGAGCAAGCCAGACAGCAGACACGAAACGAGGTAGAACAGGAGGATGCGGAAGGTACGGCGCTGGAATGTGTGCAGAGGCAGAGTAGAGGCAGAGGGAAATGATATTAAAATGATGTGTGATATAAGTGGGGCATACAACTTTGAGAGATGAGTATGCGAAAACGAGGGGAATATGTAGATGAAGAAAAGAGGCGAAATATGACAAGAGGCTTGAAGTAGAGCGGGAAGAAAAAGAAAAACAAGCACCAAACGTGGAAAAGAACGCTATGGGGGTATGGGGGACTGGGAAGTATGGGGAAAGGCTAGGGCAAAAGTAGAGAAGGACTATGGAGGTGAAAGAGAAAGGGGCGAAGAAAAAAGGTACAGAAAAAGATACAGAGGACATAGAGGAGTGAAGAGTAGAGAGAATAAAGAAGAAAGGCAGGGCTGTAGTTGGAAGACGAGAGCAAGTCTGGGGAAGGATAGGGGGAGCGCGGAGGGAATCAAGAGACGACAAAGAGACGAGAAATGGAACGAGAAAAAGAAACGGGTAAAAAGGACAAAAGAACGGATGTCGGAGGAGAGCATGAAGAGGGGAAGACGGCGATGAGATGAAGGACAGTAAGAAACAGGGAAGAGAAAACAGGGTGTGGCAGGCCATATCCAATATACTCCTGGGCGAGGCGGAGAGCATGACGCAGAGACGCAGAAACGTAGAAGCACCGAGACGGCTGTCAGGAAGGGCTCCGTATGGCTACGGTGGCATGATCCTAGGACGACGGCAGGCAAGAGGAGGTGCTAGTTGGAGCAAGCCGTGACATTGATCATGGTTGAAATCACTTCTCCGGGACTTCATGGCAAGTCGCAAGGCACGAGTCGGGTATGGATATACGGCAGATTATTTGTATAGTTGGCTGCAAGTAAGCATAGAGACGTACTTGTAAATATGGACAAACCAGTAGTATGCGGGGAAGCCAAGGGATGCAGCAAGCGGGAAGATGACGAGATACTGGGTGCCAGCCCGGAGGATAGAGGCTGTTTGGGAAAGGTGGGAGCAAATAGTCTTATCTTATCCTCCGTGATGTAGGCGATCTGCATAAAAAAGACTGCATTATTACTGAGTAGTCGTGATTAGTTGGAAGTGTTCGATTACAGAAAAGGGTGCAAAAATACACCCAATACACCGGAACAGCCTGGCTGGAAACGGAGTCGATGCGCATTGCTGTGGTGTTGCCAATTTCACATGCTTCGGCCTGTTTGTGGGGATGGCCATAAATAGTATAAACGGTTAGACAACAGAATGGGCTGTGTAAGATGAAATTAAAGAAACAAGGGGACGAAAAGTAGAAGAGGGATTGCCTTGAGACTTGAGGGAGATGAAGCATCAGAGTAGACAAAAGTAAAACCCGGGGGACAGCCGGTTCTTCTAGAATAAAAGGAAAAACCCGGCACACGATCAAGAAGTTCAGTCTAGGTTTCAAAGAAGGAAAAAGACATGGACTTGTATTGAAGTGTTAGTGTAAAAAGGATGATGCACTACAGAGAGATGTCGTCGCATCGTCGTAGATGGAGCGTTTAGATAAGCTGACTGTATTCGTACTAGACCCAAAGAGGGTCACGGGATCTGAGTCAGTCTCCACTCGGTCGAGGCACTGAATGCATGACACGGGACAGCCAGAGAAGAGACAGTTCTCCTTCAAGCATTTCTCGCCGGTTGAGATGTCTGTCTTTTGTTGTCGATATTCACAAACTGAGTATCTGTATTAGATGGTATATAACATTTTCACATCGATACCTATCAATATCATGTCACTAAACACAACCCTTATTGATGGCTTATATAATCAGTCTCGTGCCATTATCACATGCAGATTGCTGGCCGAGCCGCTTGCCGAAGAAGGGAAAAGCGCCCGTCTGGGAAGGAGTTCGCTGCTCGAGTAAGTAGATCTCCACTTCCCCAATCGGCCGTTAAATGAACCAATGGGGATGTTTTCATCCGCGGTCCACTCTATTCCCCAGCTTCTCCTTTACTACCTAATAAGCTAACACGCCTAATTACAGGGAACTGAGGCTTGGGACGTGCCTTCCCAAACGCGTAATTATTACTGAGTAGAGGTGCTCTTAGTATTATCATTATATTACTGAGTAATATCGCACTGAGGAGATGCCGTAAGCAATCCAACTAGAGCATCACGAACAGTTTGTTGATTGTCTCTGCAGCATAGTCTTTGCTATTCTGCATAATCTGTATGATCTGTATGATCTGAATGCCCAGACTTCTTCTAGTCCAACTGCACTACCCCTGCACCCCTGCACGACATCCTACGACGCGCTTAGCACGTTCTTGACTGCCGGCTGTCGTCCTGTAGTCGTCACAAGTACCACCAAGCAGCAGCTTCTGGCTTGTGACAGCGACAGCGACAGTCCATAAGCACACAGTCCCAAGGGCTGCTTTAGGTCCGACGCGTCGGGTCGGCTTGGGGTTGGTTCACTATTGTTGCATTTTATTTTCTCTACAGGAGAGACTACCACTTGCGTCTTTGCGTCTTTGCGTCTTTGCAGCCTCAACGAGCAACAGACATCGCCACCGCTGATCGCAAAGCTTTACTCTCTCTATCGCCTCTTCCCGGTCACACTCTTTTTACAAAATCAGCCACACAATGGCCCGGTCTTCCACAGCAGTGGCAGCCCGTGGCCCGGCCATCCCACCCGCCCTAAAGCCCATCATCCGCGCATACCTCCTCGGCTATGCCTCCAGCGTCGGCCCACGTCTCTTCACTGTCCTCGTCGCATACTTTGCCGCCGTGCGAAGACAGCGCCGCAAAGGCAAGGCAGTCGACGGGTCGCCTGTGGACGACTCGACCAACAAGGCCTCCTTGACACACCTCCGCAACTCCCTTTTCTACTCCCTGCGCGCCGGCCTCGAGTGGCGCCGCTTCCCGGCATTTTGTGCTACCCTCGTCGGCGGTACCACGCTGTTGGAAGCACCAGTCGCACGCGTCCTCGGTCGCCTATTGCCTGGCCTGTCCCTTGTCGCACGCACACGCCTGTCGCGCTGGCTGGCTTCGTTTATTGCCGGCTACGGCGGCCTGCGCCTGCTCCAGAAACAGACACCCAGCTTTACAGACGTCATTGAAACGGAAGTTGTCGCCACCAACCCCGAGACAAGAGAACAGACCAAGGTTGTGAGCACATCAAAGACAGTCTATGCCGGCCGCACGCTCGACCTTACTCTGTTTGCCGTGACCCGGGCTCTCGACGTCATTGTCGGCGAGCTCTGGGCCCGCCGCAAGCAGCGCAAGCTTGCCAGTGGCAGAGGGTGGTCGCGCTTCGAGGCACTGGTCGGCCAGCTTACCGACCCGGCCATCTTCTCGGCGTCGTCGGCTCTGGTGATGTGGGCCTGGTTCTATGTGCCGTCGCGTCTGCCGCGTGCGTACCAGAACTGGATCACAGCCGCTGCTGCCGTCGACGTGCGGCTCATTGACGCCCTGCGTATGTGCCGCTCGGATCAGCTGATGTACGGCGAGGATTCAGGGCCCGAGTCGCGCCTGCTGCAAGGCATGTGCACCGAGTACGACTGGCCGCTGACGTGGGGCGACCCCCAAGAGACGGTGCCCTTTCCCTGCACCATAGTGCACATGGACTGCGGCCCGTCGTGCGAGGTGCATGCCGCATACCGGCTCTGGCGGTCGTGGCGCTGGGCCATGGCCACCTACCTGCCCCTGAGCATGCTAATGGTGCTCAAGAAGCCCAACCGCAACGTGCGCGGCGTCGTGCGGGCCCTGCTATCGGCAGCCCGGTCGTCTGTGTTCCTTGGCACCTTTATCATGCTCTTCTACTACGGTGTGTGTCTTGCACGCACACGCATCGGCCCCTTTATCGGGCCACACCTGCTCAAGCTGGCCAAGGCAACCGGCTCTGTCAAGGCAACATCTCAGCCTGCACACTACCACGTGCGCCAGATCATTGACAGTGGTGTCTGCACTGCAGCCGGCTGCTCTCTGTGCGGCTGGAGCATCCTCATTGAGCGTGCCAGCCGCCGCAAGGACATGGGCCTGTTTGTCGCCCCGCGCGCGCTGGCCACCCTGTTTCCTCGGCGGTACTCGCTCAACAAGCAGTGGCGCGAGACAGTAGCCTTTGCTGCGAGCGCGGCCGTTGTCTTTACAGCCATCCAGGAGAACCCCAAGCGCGTGCGCGGTGTCATGGGCAGTCTTCTCAAGACGGTTCTTTGCTAGGCAGATGTGTTTTGTGTGTTACTTGTATCTTCTTCAACCTTGAAGTCTTGTTCTATATTGTATATTATTCCTTCTTTTCTCGCATTCGTTGTCTCTTGTCCTTTTTCTTATACATTTTATAGCTATTTTAATTCAAAAGCATATTGCTTCCGGGATCACGAAAGACTGAAACGACTGAAAAAATGAATAATCATGAACATGATATTACTCTAACAACGAATAAAATATTCTTTTAACCATAGCAAACGCCTCTTCCCCATATTTACGACCGCAGCCACGAGCACACACCCAATACAAAGATGCACACCAGCAGGTCGTTGCGCACAGTGCTAAAGATCTGCCAGTACTGCATTGCAATCTCCAGGTTGCGCTTGAGCGTCGGCGGCAGGAATCCCATCGCCATGCTCACAAGACTGCCGCCGGCACCGCCACCCTCGCTGCCGCCGCCAAATACGCTGCTGCCCCACCGCCGCTCCAGGAAGATGCGGCTCGTCAGCAGCACCGTCTCGGCCGTCGCAAACGCATAGAAAAAGTACCGCTTCTGCTCCTCAAACTCGTCGTCGATCCCGCCGGCTGCAATCGCCGCGTCGGCCAGCTGGCGCTCTTGCAGAGTGCCCTTGAAGGGTGTAGACAGGGCCACGTACAGCCCGAGCGAGATGGCGACGGCAAAGTGCACGAGGCGCCACAGGGCAGCAGGCGTCTGCGGAATGGCCGACTTCTTTGCCTGTGGCTGGCCCATCATGCCGGGGAAGCCAGGGAAGCCAGCGGGGAATCCGTCCATGCCAGGCATTCCAGGCACGCCACCCATGCCACCAGGACCGCCGGGACCACCGGGGCCGCCCGCACCGCCTATAGCCGCCATCATCTGCTGCATCATGGCTGCCATCGGGTCATCCCCGCCAGCGCCACCGCCAGCACCCATTCCTGGCATACCGCCCATGCTGCCGAATCCAAAGGGATCGTTGGCGCCAAAGGGGTTCATCGGTGTATCCTGGCCCGACTGCTGCTGGCCCTGCGCCAGGAGGAGCTGCCGCAGCTGTGCGTCCATGTCGCCCCGCTGCTGTGCTGTCGAGTCTGCTGCTGCTGCTGCTGCTGTTGGGCGCGGGGTGGTGTTGGGCTGGTAGTAGTGCTCGGAGATGTCGACCTCGTCGGGGTCTGCAACTTCAGCCCTGCGCGGTGGTGCCTCTCTCTGAAGACCACCACCGAGACCGGTGATCTTGTTGAGACGGTCGGTGCCGCCAGCGCGGATTTTGGCTTCGCGGCGCTCCTTGCGGCGGCGCAGGTTGGCAGCAGCAGCGTCCTCTGCGGGTGCAGGAGCTGCCGCCGGCGACGGAGATGCTGATTCCGCCATGTTGTGTATTGTCTTTGATTTTGTTGAGGAAATATTGAGGGGGGAAAGGAAGGGTCGTAGAATGGTGTAGGGTTGGGTCTGGCGTGGTCTTTATTCTGAGGCGACGTGTGCGAGCTAGTGCCAAGATGCCACTTGGGTATTACAGCTCAAAATGGCAGAATACCGGGCGGTGTCATAGGGCACCAACCAGTTTTTATAGTGTATTTAGTAAACTACACATAATATTGGACTATGCACACCGACATGTGATTGCTCACAATATATATAGATCGATCAATTTGAACAAGCAAAACAAGGAATCAAAGTACAGATGCAGAATTAAACGCCGCGGCTGATTATCTACAGCCTGTCTTTTGATCCCTCCAAAATACCGTCTACCCCGGCAAACACAAACTCGGCTATCGCTTCGTCCCACAGCGCATCCATCACGGCCTGTCCCTCGGGCTCGTAGACGAGCTTGGTGAATCTGGAGAGAGATGTCAGTCTATATGTATGACTTGTATTGTATCGCCTGTCAGTATAGACTCACGGGTGCACCTCGTAGTCCATGAGAAAGCTGCCGTGCGACTCGGCACCCTAGACGACAGCCGTCGATATACGTCCATGCACCGTCCTCGGGCTTGCGGCTACACAGATCTTCCAAGCATTGAGGACGACGCCAACTGGTCTAGACACGTCATAGTGTAGATCAGAACTCTAATTGGTAAAGGTGTACTTGATCATGCCGGCAAGAGACTGGCTGTCGCCACCGCCGTCATGTCGCAGAGACTTGTTACTAGCAACATCCCAGCACTATTCGCCAAAGTGTCAGCGATGCACGGAACGCTTCATGCCAATAATCTTGCATGGTTATCATGGGGCGTTGACGGGTAGATAACGAGAAAGCCCTAGTCGTCGGCATGCCTGGTGTGGCCAGATATTTGCATGTACTGCTGCCCGTTGCCAACACAGCCGTGCATATATTTTAGGTAAATTTGCTGGCATTTGGGCTTTTATACGTTGGGCTAAGGTTGTCCTCGTTTCGAGATTGTTTATATTATTTTCTCAATCGTAGTAATGTAATTTAAATGGCTAATCAATGTAATTGTTTGGCCATCCTAGATAGAAATAATGAATAATGAATATTTAAAATATTATGGTTATTGTTTGAAACTCAATCATAAATTACATTAATATACTCACGAGATAATGTTCAAATAATAATCCAAGATATTAATCAATTCAGAAACGCAGATACAGAATCAAAAGCTCTAAAACCGGTACTAGTTTAACACATGTTGCGTCCAAGTCATTGTAGTTTCGTATTTTCGTCTGTCGTGCTTTCGTGTTTTCGTTTTTTTTCCGTAGATGTCACCGCTACCAATACAACTAGCCTCTTGTTTCACCCACCCCAACAGTGTACATAAGTTCATAGCCTCAAACCATAATCTAAGGCGTAGCCTTGCTCATGGCGATAAGGCGCTTGACACCGACCTATAGATATGTTAGCAATGGTCATCAAAAATAAGAACTAGGACTGCAACTTACCATCCAGTTGCCGCACTCCTCGGGCTTCTCGCGGTGGATGTCCACCTGCATCTTCTGCGCAGCATCGTACGCCTTGGCCTCGAGTGCCACAGCAAGCTCGTGCAGCTGCTGGATTGTGTCCTCCTTCAGCAGCTCGGCATTGTTGAGATGGTCGAACAGCAGGTTGAGACGCTTGCGCGTGTCGTTAACCTGCGGCTTGAACGTCTCCGGAGCACGTGCGGCAACACGCTTCAGGTCGCTGTCGAGAACCTGTACAAGCTTCTGGGCCGCAGGGGGGATGTGCGACCGGTCACCGGCAGGGTGCCTGGCCTTGCGCGGCGGGGGGGCTGAGGCCTGGGGAGGAGGAGTGGAAGTGGCAGCCGCCGCGGCAGCACCGGGGTTGGCACGAGGAGGGCCGCCTGCTGCGGGGGGAGGGCCGACAGCCGATGGCGGAGGTCCAACAGGAGGATGGCTCAGGCCGCCAGCAGCACCACCGTTGAATGCGGGAGGCGCGTACTGGCCAGAGGACGTGCGGTTGGGAGGAGGTCCGACGGGGTGGCCGCCCTGAGGAGCGTATGCTGCGCCAGGTGTCGGCTGGGCAGAAGGTGCAGGCGCGTAGCGGTTCGGGGGTGGTGCGCCCTGGGGAGGCGCGTTGTAAGGAGACTCAGTCCGAGGGGGAGGGCGGGTCATGGAGCTAGGGCCGCTATTGGCCGCAGGGGGGGGAGGGGCGTACGCGTTGGCAGCCGACGACGGGCGAGGGATAGTCGCTCCGACATGGGGAGGCGGTGCAAGAGGCGACGTCACACGCGGCGGGCCAGCACCTGCCTTTGGCGGCGGAGGCGGTGTCGGGGCACCACGCGAGCCGTAGGGACTAGCAGGTGGCGGCGGGCCATTTACTGCCTGGGCACCAAAAGGCGAGGCAATAGGTGCGACACTGGGGGTGTTTCTCCGGACAGGCTGCTTGACGACAAGCGGTACGTCGTTCCAACTGCCAGCATCCATGTCACGCGGGGGTGGAATGGAGGGGGTGGTGTTTCGTGGGGGTGCACCATAGGCAATGTTGGAAGGAGCAGGAGGGGCGCCGTAGGACTGGGTGGGAGGAGCGTAGGCAGAGGTCGTCTGTGGCGGAGCATAGCCCTGATTGCCGCCGTATGCCGATTTCGCAGTGTGAGGCGCGTAGGGGTTGGACTGCACAGCGCCGGCCGGGGCATAGGGGTTCGAGCTGCCGGCCGGAGCGTAGGGGTTGGCGTTGCTGGCCGGCGCAGGCGTAGGGGCAGCGTAGGGGTTGGGGGGCGCAGCAGCGGGGATGCTGGGCTGGGCAAGGGGCTGGGACACCGGGTAGCCAGAGCTGACGAGCGGGGTGCGCGACAAGGGGGTTCTGGTCTTGGGTACGGCAGCGCGCTGCTGGGCTGCAGCAGGCTTGGTAGCCAGCTTGACACGGCTGCGGGACAGCTCGGCGGCCTCGTAGGTGGCAGGCACCAGGTCCAGGTACTTTTGAGCAACAGACATCAGGCCAGTAGAGGCAACAATGTCGGCGTACTCGACGTACTTGTCGTACAGGGCAGCAAGCTTCCAGCCAGATGTGAGCGAGGTCTCGGAGTCGGTAAACTTGGTAACGGTGCGGAACACGGTGACCTTCTCGATGAATTGCTGCAGGGTCTTGGTGTGCACGGAAAAGGACGAGTCCTCGGTGGGCTCCTTGACACTGGCCTGCTCAGCCTCCTCGAGCTCGGTGATCCAGATGGCGACAACCTTCTCCAGCTTCGAGCCGACAAGGTAGCAGAACGACGCATCCTTGCGCGAGCCGGTCTCGAGGACACGGTCACCGAGAGTCTCGCAGAAATCGGGGAAGTCGGCAGGCTTGGCGAAAGTGCACAGAGTGGCCAGAGCCTCCTTCCAGTTGGCCAGGTCAGCGTTGCGCACAACATCCCACAGGTCCTCGGAGATGACAGATCCGATCAGGCGGAGGTAGCTGGGAGCACCGGTGGCACCCTCCAGATAGGCGGTCTGCACCTTTTGAACCAGCTCCTTGCCGCCGCAGTTAGCAATGACGAAAGCATCAGCGATGCGGTTCTCCTTGAGGCAGATGTCAACAGCGCTCTTGAAGTCGCCAAGTATGATCGCCTTGGTGATCTTATCCTCCAGAGACGTGTTGCCCTGGCCAAAGAGGTGGAAGGGAGTGGCTGCCGGCTTCGTGTCCTTGCTCGAGGACAGGCCCAGAAAGTCGTCGTCGCCCTCATCGCCCTCGTCGTCACCAAAGAAGTTGGACAGGCGGTTCTTCTTCTTCTCAGCGTCGGTAGCATCCTTGGTGGTCTCGTCTGTGGTCTCGGCCGCCTTTGTGGCGTCCTCCTCAGCAGCAGCGGCAGGCTCGGCCTCCTTGGTCTCGGACTCCTCGTCGCGCTTGAAGCCCAGGCGCTCTATGACCTTTTGGCGGGGGTTGGCATCGAGGAGTGTCTCCAGTACCTCCCAGTCGGCCTTTTCCTCTTCGGTCTTGGCCTGCTCAATGTGCGAGTCGCAGATGGACTTGACATTGCCCGACTTGAGCGCCTCCTCAAACTTCTGGGTCGTGGGAACAACTTCAGAGTCGGCGGAGAACGACGAAATGTGGACAGTCGACGTCTGGGGCTGGCCAGCAACGGCCTCGTTCAGCGTAAAGTAGACAAATTTGCCACCAAAGCCAAAAGCGGCACCGACGGGTCTCTGGTACCAGCTGGGTGGGGTGGGAAGCGAGAAGTTGGTGACCTTGGGCGCGGCGTGGGCCGTAGCAAAGAAATCCTCGGCGTCCAGGTTGCTCTGAGCTGCCGCCTGTGCATCTGCAGAGTTGTTGGTGTCCTGGAGGGTCTGAACGATAATCTTGCCGTCGAACGAAGCCGTGGCGACCAAGTCGGGGTTCTCGGGGTTAAAGTTGGTGAGGAAGGCCCAGTTGGTGCCCTCCTGCAGCTCGCCAAAGTTCTCGCCAGTGTTTGGGTTCCAGACGAGCGTGCGGTTGTCCTTACCGCAGGACAAGAGAATGTTGGGGTCCTGGGTGCACCACGACAGGGACAGCACGCCCTGCTCGTGGCCGGTGAGTGTTCTCTCGGGGGCGTTGGAGTTGCGCAAGTTCCACAGGTAGATGACGGGGTTGTTGTCGTCGGGCGAAGCAGTGATAAGCTTGGTCGAGTTTGTCGGGTCCCAGGCAACGGAGCTGACAGGCTTGCGGTTGTTGTTGAGAGTAAGGGAAGCCTTCTTAGTCTTCACATCCCAGACGGTAATGAGGCCGCCGGCACCACCCGTAGCCAGAATGTGCGACACCTTCTTGTTCCACGCGAGCGATTCGATGTCGTCGGCCCGCGACACAGCGGCGTTACCCAGGCGGAAGGGGTTCTGGATGTCTTCGACGTTGTAGACAAATAGTTCGCCCTTGGCACCGGCAGTAGCGAGGATCTGAGGCTTGAGGGGGTTGAACTGGACAGTCTTGACAGCGCCACTGTGCTTAGTGGCGCGGTCAATGAGGGCGTCGGAGGCACCAGCAGCGAGTTTCTCGGCATCCCACAGCTCCAGGGAACCGTTTTCGAGGGCAGCGGCAATGATACCACGAGGGTGGTCGGCATCTGGGGGGCCCCATGCAATGTCGTAGAATCTGGGAGATCAGTTAGGGGATGTTACTTTGATAAACAGTAGGCACGATGCTGAAGAGTCTAGACTCTAAATCGTGGGGAGTCGAAGTCGGGGCCTACTTGGAGTCGCTGGTGATTGTATGCAGGGGCTGCAGCTCAACGCCGGAGCCAGGAGTGTCGAGGCTCAGGTCCCACAGCTCGAGCTTGCTCTCATCAGAGAAATCGGCGTCAACGGCGCCGGCACGGGTACCGGTGACGAGGAGGGGCTTGCCGGTGCCGGGAGACCAGGCAAAGACCGCCGTCCGGGGGATCTCTCTGAGATTCACCATACTGGACGGGAAGAATGGGGGGGTTCGGCGAGTAGTTGTGGGTAAGGATTAAAAGACGGTGAGCAATGGGGGAGAAGAAGAGGGAAGGGGAGAGAGAAGGGGGACGGAGGGAGAAGAGAGTAGAGGTGAAGAAGTGAAGAATTGAAGAGTTGAAGATGTCTAGGGAGAAAGGGGGAAAGGGGCACCAGGAGATGCGCAGATGTATCTTCTAGCTGGGTGCTCCACAGTTTGGCTGTTTGGGAAGGCGCGATGATGCCAGTTCCTGCTGTTTCTGATTTATTTACTCCAGGTTTCCTTGTTGGATTATGTAATTAATTGTAGGTATGAAATAGGCAGTCACTTGAGAATTAGGAGCTGTCAAATAGCAACTACAATATCATCTACAGCTTCGAGATGGTTTACATTGGAAGGTGAATTGTCAAGTTGACCCGGAAAGTTGGAACTTGCGATACTCAAGGAGGGCGGCGAGGGACAAACTGGCTGAGTTGTCCTGAAGCGCAAAGCAGTAAGGTGGCGTTCTGGCTGGTATGTGGATCACGTGACCCTGCTTAGAGCTAACTCTGAGACAGTAGCACTAGACAAGGGTGCTGGCTGCCCCGCAAAGCTCAACAGTGTTTTGCGCTGGAGGTGAGCTCAGTATGGAGTAATGGAGCACGGCGCATAGTTTGGCGAGGCTGGAGTTTTCTTTGTGAGACTGAATCGCATCAACGTCAACTTTATATTGGCTGATCTTAATTGTTAATTTATTATATTTTATATTTCTTTTATAGCACTTCACTATTAAGTGCAAAATAGTCATATACCTCAATAAACCAAGCTTACTACGATATACGACCCTCCACCAAAATCCAAAATCAAAGACATCGACACACAGCATGACCGACTCGACACGGTGGAAGGCTACGGTTCATGTGGGCGGCCTTGGCCCGCATGTGACTGTGAGCAATCTACACGATGCTTTCATTCCCTTTGGTGATATTGCCGATGTGTCCCTACCCAAGAGCGACAGACGGCCACCAAGACAGGACGCAAACGGCGCCGGCGATGCCAACGGAGACCATGCAGCAGCAGCAGGGCAGGACGATACCGATGCACCATCAGGACACCGGGGCTTCGCTTATGTCGAGTACGAGGACGCAGACGACGCCAAGGAGGCCATTGACAATATGGACAAGTCCGAGTTTTTTGGCCGGATCATCAAGGTGACGGCAGCAAAGGCACCCAAGACGGCGACAGAAGGACTCGGCAGCAGAACAGCACTGTGGAATCAGGTATGTATCTTATCCCGGCTGATGTGCACCAATTTGTATCAAGGCCAACTCACTAACGAAACAGGAAGCATGGATTGCACAGAATGCAACGTCCGAGGAGGACCGGCTGGCTGCTGAGCAAGGCCTGGACGGCGACGTCGATGCCAAGGCGGTCGATCCCATGCAAGGCTTGGAAGAGCTGGACGTGGCCGGGCCTCGGCTAGGCTGATATTTTGTCTCTTGTCTCTTTTTTTCACCACATTGTTTCGCGTTGTTTGGTTGCATCTGCTGCATTTGTTTACAATCTTCCTCACAGTGCTGCATATTTTAGAAGGCATGACCATTGGCGTCGGCAGGTTCTCTACGTTATGCATTATACTAGTGCTATTGTTACTGTTGCTGTTTCATCTTTTCTTCGTATTCTTCTTCTTATATGCACAATACAAAAGAAAGAAAACCAACTGCCCAACTGCCGCTCCGACAGTCAGTCAATTTCAAGTCGGAAGCGAGTTCCCCTGCTTCGGTCCCCCAAAAAGATGCATAGATGCACAAATGATGTGAATATGGAAATAACAAGATGCCTCAGCACCGGCTCAGCCCCTTCCTCCGTCCATCCCCTTGGTTAAAAGTCGCAAATGAATGGCTTAGTGGTGCTCCTCGCCGGCAACCTCAATGCCGCGGTTCTGGCGCTTTGTGCGGATGGTGCTGTCAACAACAAAGTGGCGAACGCAAGAGTAGCCGGCAGCCAAGACGGCAAAGCCAACGACGACACCTGGTGGTATTAGTAATGGGACAGTAAAAACGGCACACACGGCTTGGCGATGAAAATGACAATATGCCGGCAAATCAACAGCTTATGACAAAAACATACCGAGGGGGATCAGCTCAGCAGGGATGTTGCTCAGCCGGCGCAGTCTCTGTGTGATGGTGTGGCCTGTAGTTGGAAGTTAGTCGTTGTTTTATTTCTGTTAGAGCTCGTCGTCGTCGTCGTCGTCGGTTTATATCGCAGATCGTGATCGGGGAGTGTGAAGAGTTCACATCGGCGTCGATTGCGCAGCAGACAGCTACATACCAGACTGAGGGTCCTTCTATATGGTCAAAGTTAGCAACTGCACCCAATTCAACACAAAACCTGCATGTGACAACACAATTGGCATGGAGTGACACAGCCGGAGGGAGCGGAGGTAGACATACGGGGACCGGGGCCATCATGCGGTAGGTCGGCCGGAAGGCCTTGAGGGCGGCGCGGGAGGCGAACATTGTGAATAAGAAGTGGAGAGGTAGAAACCGGGTGGTTCAAAAACGTGACGGTGGGCAGCGGGTAGCTTGATATCGTGATCGGACGGGGTGGGATGCGAGAAGGCGAGGAGGGAGAGGAGGGAAGAGTCGCTTGTGAGAAAGAGGGAAAATGTGAGGTCACCCAGTTTGGCAGTAGCGGCCGTGGCAGCCCAGTGCTCGAATCAGAACGCTACGTAGCAAAATTAGTGCGGGTCATCAAATGCACTGTGTACTCATAGTGCTGTACATATGTAGACAGTACGTAGCTTTGCGTGCTGCCGGTGCTACGGATTTGGCTTTGCCAGTGTTTCGGTTGGTCGGCCATGCTGAGATAATTTTATTAAATTAATTCCATTTTTAACTGCTATATTCGCGAAATGGGTACACGATCAGCCCACCGCCCAAATTGATGCCCGGTAATTCAGGCACCCATTCCTCGCGCGGCTCTCCGTCTTGATTCCTTCCTTCTTCACCCGCCATTCTGCAAGTAATACAGTGCACTCCCCTGCGCCTGCTGACTGTACAGACTGTAATTACATACCCCCCCTTGTTCCGAGCCAACGAATTGCGCCCATTCTAATCCCAAGCTTTTGCTGCCGCCGCCGCCCTCTCTCACTGTCAGACAACAGCTCACCTCTAATATCTCTCTATCTCTCTCTAGTCTTTTCCACACCACCCGTCGACCATCTCCTCTCCTCCCCCCCCCCCATTTCCCACCCCAATCTTCAACTCAACAACCCATCTACCGATCAATTGATTTTCTTGTCCAGTCCTTCAAGATGTCTGACGAAGATCGTGTCACCAAGCCCTTCAAGTTCGTCACTGGTACGTCTGCAAAAACACCCTGTTTCTCTCGTTTTCCCTCGGCTCGCGCAGCCCGAAAAAAATTCACATACAAAATGAGCGGCATCGTATGATGATGATATACGGCCATGTACGCTCTCCAAGGTCTTCCTATGCTAACAATCTCTCACAGCTGGTATGTTATGATCCCCCGACTGCTTCTACGCCCCGATTACTTCGTCCACCACCTCCATCCGATCGACCTTCCGACCCGTCTTTCTTGACGATATGACGTGACATCTCGGCTCCCTGTCGCGGTCCGGAAAGCGATTCCGGACCACCCGCAGTCTGCCGGACCCGGACCCGATCATCGCTCCACCACACCATGTCGATATACTCTCCGTCCTTCTCAATGTCATGACTTTCATGCTCTACCGCCTCCGACCCTCGTTCTCTCTCTCACGTCCATATAATAACATATCTCTCGCTTCCAGGTGTCGACGCCCGTTTCCCCAACACCAACCAGACCAAGCACTGCTGGCAGAACTACGTCGACTACCACAAGTGCATTCTGGCCAAGGGCGAGGACTTTGCTCCCTGCCGTCAGGTTCGTCAACCCCCCGTCGACTGTTCCCCGGCTGTCCCGTCTGGTAGCCTCCGCGGCTCCGGATGCCGAAATGCGCGAGATATTGCCGCGCTCCGATTACGACCTCATACTGACTCATACTATAGTTCTGGCTCGCCTACCGGTCTCTGTGCCCCAGCGGTTGGGTAAGTCACCCCGATTGAGTTGCTGCGCGCACTCATCCAGTCATATCCCGTCGCATCTTCACATGCTGGCGTATGCATACGGATTGCACATTCACACACACGTCTATAGAGATAACAACTACTAACGCATCACAGTACAAGCGCTGGGACGACCAGAGAGAGGCCGGCACCTTCCCCGTCCGTCTGGAGTAGACATGTGTTTTTAACGAGCGTAACAGCATAGAGTTGAACGCGATGGAGCGCAGCCGCATGGGGAGTTTTGGCTTGTTCGATACATAGGGCGAGAGGTGCACAAATACAAATACCGAAAAGAAGAAAAAAAACACTTCAGACGTTGTTCACGCTCTGCAGACGTTGGCTTGACATTGTACCAGTACCATGGATCTCGACACGCATCGTCCTACAGCGCACGTTTCGACGGTGATCTACTCAGTATATATTTGCATTACATAAGACTTTCATAAGACTCGGACTCTCTTTGCTTTTCTCAGGCTTGTTTCTCAGACTTGTGAAGCCGTGAGATTCTAATGTATGACATGTGACGCAAAATGGTATTATTCTGTAATTATGAAACATAGTAATCGATATAGAAGAAGAGAATATCGCTAAACGCCCGCTTGGAATAAAGGTATATCAAAGAAAATCAGCAGTAGACGGACTACTCCTCTTCCTCGTCAGAAGAGCTCATGAACTCGTCGTCCTCGTCGTCGAAAGCAAAGAACACCTTGGCTTTCCCCTTGCCCTTGTCGGTCGACGCTGGCACAGGGGCCGCCGCAGACTTGGTTGTCGCTGAGGCTTTGGAACTGCTGGCTTTCTCCTTGCCTTCCTCCTCTTCCTCCTCGATGTCCTCCATATCGTCATCCTCCTCATCAGCCTCTTCATCATTGCTGGTGTTGCCGCTACCGCTGCCGCTGCCGCTGCCTGAGGCCTCGGATGTGTTTGAGCCTGCAGACGTGCCGAGGTGCAGGTTATCCTTGTAGTAGCCGCTCTTCATCGCTGCCAGCACTGCCAACCGGGTGCGCTCGCTAGCCTCGGCCTTGTCGTCCACCCACTTGCCGTCCAGACGGCCTTTGCTGCCACCAGTGCCGTTCTTGATCTCCTCCTCTTTCTTCTCGGCCATCTCAACAATCTCCTCCCAGCGCTGGCGACGGCGCTCCTTCTCCTTACGGTCCATCTCCGGCTTGATGGCCAGGTACTCGGCGAGCGCCTTGGCCTCGGTCACTGTGCGCATGCGGCGGCCATCAAGGTTGCGGCTAGAGCCATTATCCTCAGCCTGGTTCTTCTTGCGCTTGGACGACATGCGGCCACCTGCAGCACGCAGCTGCGAGCCGAAGCCACCCTTGCCACCGCAAAGTGGGAGAGAGAGCCGGAGCGAGACAAAGTCATCGGTGGGTGTGGATAGCAAGTCGCTAACATATTGGCTGTGTGCGGACTTGGGTGATGATAGTTGTCTGTTGCCAAGAGTTGTGAGGATAAGGCGTGACTGGATGGGCGGCAGACGCTCGTAGAGCTCGTCCCAGATCTCGTTGATGGATGTCGACGCCGGCACGGGCAGAGAGAAGGTAGAGGGACCTGCACCGGGCAGGCCGGTGACGAGCACGTTGACTGTTCTGTCCATTGCTGTGGTGTGTGGAGTGTAAAATAGGTTGATGTAGACGTTTGTTGTTGCAGTTGACCTCGAATGTGGATGTGGATGTGGATGTTGATGAATTAGGTGATGCAAGGCTGTCGTTTGTTTGCCTCTGGCAAAACCAGGCTGGAGAATAAGGGAATAATACTGGGTCGCTCAGGAGATAAGATAGCGGGGAGAAGTCTCTTGTATCTGTGGCTGTGTGTGTGGCTGCTTTACACGTGACTGTCTTTCATATGTCGCTAAATTGATCTAAGGGATGACATAATCAGTATAGCAAGCCCTACTGGTCCCGTGCACTAGTCAGAAAACTTTCACAAAAAATGCCACTCTCAAGCCAATGGCAGCCAAGGGAGAGCCATTGTGGGTGGATCCGCGCGCAAAACAATGTGGGGCCCAGGCCTACAATTTTTTTTGCCCTCTGCTTTTTTCCCTGCTCTCAAGCCCTCACTAGGTCCGTTTTGCTGGCCTGTGTGCGTTAGAGTAGAGATTCTCATTTACTCGATTTCCCCGTCCATCTTCAGACTTTCAGCTTCCAAACCACCATCGACAACAATACCAGACATCACCCACCTGGACCACCCACGCCATTCAAGATGTTGATCCCGAAGGCCGACCGCAAGAAGATTCACGAGTCCCTCTTCCGTGAGGGCGTTCTCGTCGCTCCCAAGAAGTATGTTTATTGATGGTTTTTGAGGCTCCTGTCCCGTTCTCGATCCTCGTCCTACGCCGCGCCTCTAGCAACCCGACGAAATATGTTCACAACCACCAATTGGAGCCAACACGCCGAGAATTAAGTCGATATACGCACCAGCACCGCAACGGTTGATTCAGCACCAAGCAAAGCGGAAGAACTCATGACGAAAATATTATCACCAAAAATGGCGGGGTGTCGTCAACTCATCCCGTGGCCAAAACAGACACGACGCACACTCAGACGCACACGCACACGCAGACACACATAGACAACAACACAGACGAGGACGAGACAGTGGCATAGAAGAGACCGCTCTTGCGGTGTGGCTTCAATGCATCATGGCAAGCAAAGGATACTAACCGCCGGCATAGCTACGAGATCCCCCACCCTGAGATCGACACCAAGAACCTGTACGTGATCAAGGCTTGCCAGTCCCTTACCTCCAAGGGCTTTGTCAAGACCCAGTTCTCGTGGCAATGGTACTACTACACTCTCACCCCTGAGGTACGATATATCCCCAACCACGGCAATCCCGGCCGGACGACGACGGTGATGGACTGAGCGCACTCCATGGAACGCTCAATTGCAGTCTACGTCCACGTCTACGTCTACGTCTACACCACACCTCTAGATATTAACAATCCAGGGTCTTGACTACCTCCGCGAGTGGCTCCACCTGCCTGCTGAGATTGTGCCTTCCACCCACATCAAGCAGCAGCGGTCCCACGCCCCTCCCCGCGGCATGATGGGCGGCGAGGAGCGCGAGCGCCGGCCGTTTGGTGGCGGCCGTGGCCGTGGCGAGCGGGGAGACCGCGAGGGCGGTTACCGGAGACGCGATGCTGGCGAGGGCAAGGAGGGTGGCGCACCCGGCGAGTTTGCTCCCCAGTTCCGCGGCGGCTTTGGCCGTGGCCGTGGCGCTGCTCCCCCGTCGTAAACTTGTTCTCTTTTAATGTTTTTCTGGCACTCTTCTTTTTCTCTCATACACAATTGACAAAGTGACAGTTGTGTTTTTGATAAAACAGCAAAAACGAGAAAAAATTACAAAAAATGGAATACGACTATTGAAAAATAAAACGGAGGGCGGTTTCTGGGCAATACAAAAAAAGATTTACTGGCAAAACTACCGAAGCCAACGCGAATGTGATACCGGCACCCTTTTTACTCCGTCTTCTCGCCATCTCTCTCTCTCTCCCTCTCTATCCCAACATTTCCCGGATTCCTATTTCACACGATACGGCGCCGGGTGTAGTGGACATTTGGAACGCATGGAAACAAATCGACACAACGGACATGGGAGGTTTTTATTTCATGAAAAACGCAGCCGATTTGGGAGTTTATCATTGTTTTTGTGTTCAAGGGAGACAAATGTCAAAGGGTCATTTTCTTCTTTCTGCATCGCTGGGTAGAGGATATCTATTTGCTTCAAAAAAAAGTTATAAAATCATGACGTCGAAGAATGATGTGACCTACTTGTAGTCGTTTGTAAGGTGATGCAGCATTGTAAGAGTGTTGATTCTATTTGAATAAGCTGTGTAAATCTAGTGAGAGTGAAGCATCCTTGCAACGCATAACCATAACTCCAAACAAGTCCTCCTGTCTAGTAGGATAACCAAGAATCATAATGAAATAAAAGTAATGCTGAACAAAAGGACAGTAGAACATAACGCCGGCAACAATACAACGACATCCACAACATTACTAAGGTCGGATGTGTGCACCGATCCCATATCCTTCATAGTGAATCGTCTCTCTCCAGGCACCAAGCCGCACATCGACATCAGCCTTGCCATCCAGCTTTAGGTCTCCTCCAAGAGCCTTGAGCAGCTTCTCAAAGCCGACCGAGTCTGTCGACCAGTCCACCGGCAGCTTGGGTGATTCTGTCAGGCCCGGACGCACTCCAAACTCGACATTGGAGATGATGGTGCCGACCGGCTCGGTGTGGTTATAGTACGCTGTTGCGTTGATAGCCTCGATATAGATGGTGTTGGCCATGAGAGGCGAAGCCAGGACAAAGTTGGCCGTGGACGAGAAGAGATGGAACGTGGCACCCCGGATGAAGTTTGGCTTCTTGCCTTTCTTCGAGTCATTGTCACCATTACCGCCGTCATCACTACCGCCTGGCATCGCAAGCCGAGGTGCAGGAACCGTGAAATTGAATTTTGACAGCGCATCACTGATGAGCGGCTGCGACGGGATGCTGTCATGGAAGGCCTGGATTGTAAGTGATGTGTTGACGCCAGATACAAATTGGGACAGCAGATCCCGGCCAAGCTTTTGTCCACGCTCGCCGCCCATGCTCGGGCTCCATATAGCATCGACGATAAGGTTTGTATTGTTTCCTCGGACGACTTCCAGATCTTCGGCTTTGGCTGTACCAATAATGGTACCATTGCACAGGATATGGATGCTCATCTCGGGGATCTTGGCGGAGTATTCGGTAGGGTTTGTAATGTTGACAAGTGCACGTAGAGTGATGGATGTAGGTGTTGAATCCAGGATTTGAATGTCTCCAACATGAGGAGCTAGTCCTTCTAATGACCCGATGGGCAAAGCTGTACACAAGAATCATCAGCAAAAAGCAATATAAACAAAATGAGGGTGCATCCGTTACAAAAAGGACCCCCAAACAGTCTCAGTAACACACTAACAAGATGCTCAAAAAAAAACAATCAAAATAAATTCTAGTACGGACGTTTTACAGGAATCTTTCCCTCGGCGGGCACATCCTTCAACTCGAGCTGGCCTAGGATGGTGTCGACGCGGATATCGACGAGGGCATTGATATCGAGATCTACTTGCTCGCCAGCAAAGATCAGCTTCTGAATGACGTCGGTGAGGACATCGCCATCAGTGACATTAAGGGGTGCATTGTCGATAAGAGATTGAATCTTGAGTGTTGCCTCGTGGTCCTTGGTGGCGCGTGTCATGGTCGAGTTGGCATCCTGCCATTTGTTGAGGATCAGCTCGCCGAGCTTGTTCTTGTGGTAAAAGACATCAGCAGTGGCGCGCACGCTGGTTACATTAATGGCAAAGTTCATCTGGTCGGGCAGGCCAGCAGTGACCATGATCTTGCCAGACACTGTAGGGTTGGAGGCCGGCTCATCGGGCTCAGCCATGGGGTCTGGCAGAGTGAAGTGGACGTCTGACAGGGAAAAGTCCCGGATCAAATTGTCAAAGGTGCGACCCGGGAACGGAACCGGTACAGTGACACTGGCGAGAATGTCGGTGATCCAGTCCGGGGTATCGCCAAACGGGTTCTTCTTACCGCGGACAAAGACGACGGCATCCTTACCGCTCATGTACTTCTTCAAGAAGTGGTCTAGCGGCGATGATCCAGAGCCGGGACAGGCGGCAGTGAGGGAATCTGGCAGCTCCTGGACGGTGCCATTGACCTCAACGATAACAATCGACTTGGGGCGCACAGGAATCGGCTCGGTGATTGCATCGGCAACCACAATATACGGGTCGCCAGAGTTGCAGTTGGGAACGAGAATCTCGAAAGCCAGGGATGGAATGTCGATCTGGACAGGGAACGAGTTGAACGCCGAGATCCGCACTTCGGCCCCCATGGCCTGGTTGGTCTTGCCGGGAACATCAATCTCTTCAAAGACAATGCGTTCGATATCGTATTTCGGGACGGAGGGCAGTTTCTTGGCTATACAGACGTCAGAATGCAATAACAATAGAGTAAACAGGTAAAAAGATGGAGTGGTAGACAAGAAGAATGAAAAATGAAGAATGAAGAATGAAAAATATTAAGCTAGGGCCCTTCCTAGGCGACCTCCAAGATTCAAGACGGCTTCAAAACAACTATGTTTTCAATCCTCGAGTCCTTCCAGCAAAAGCTCTTGTTCAACTCAACACCACTCTTTTCCTCCCCCACCACCCTATAGGATTGATTTCTCTCCAAAGTATAAAGACGCAAAGGAACGGTAGAGGTATTGACCTTCAAAAACAAGCGTTTCAGCAACGCTGTGTGTGCCCAGTGGGATGAAACCCGACTTGAGCTCGATATCGGCCTTGCCCAGCAGCCGCACCGCATCGAGGCGGCCTTCCAGCCACTGGTTGGCGATACTGCGGACACCCTCGGCGTTGCCTGGGGTCAGGTCGGTAATAATGTCGATAGCTGTCGTGTGGCCGTCCACCAGGCTCACGGTGAGGGGCGGGATCTCTGCTGAGCCCAGGAGCACATTGGCGTACTCGGGCAGGTAGACATTGACCGTCGTCTTCTCGGTACCCAGCTGGCGGACAATCCAGGTGGTCACCTGTCCGATGCGGCGAACCTGGTCGTTCTTAACACGTGACCCATCGAGGCGAAAATTTGCCTGGATGCGGGCGCGGATGCCATCGGTCGTGATGGACTCAAGAGACAGGTCTGTCGGCTCGATGACGGCGCCCTGCTTGGCATATTCTTCAACCGCCGCGGGAACAAAGTATGCCACAACAATAATGCTGACAGATATCAGCGCGAGCAGAAAAATGGCAATGATGGACGGCCACGGCCTGCTTGTTTTCCGTCCGGCGGAGGATGACCGGGCTGCAGAAGACAAAGCCGCGTCATCGTCATCGTCGTGATGTGAGTATGGATATAAGTGTGATTGTAAGCGAATAGAGGCAGCACTTCTGCTTCCAAGCAGGGGTGTGGTCTCTACATGACCGTCAGCAGGCTGCCTTTCATGTGGCGACCGGCTGCCATCATCGCTGGAGTCACGGCTCAACAGCGGCGCCGTCTCTTCGGAGTCGGCCATTGTGATAAGTGATGGGGGGGTGCAAAGAGAGCTCCGCAGGACAGACTAGCGTGTAGCCTGCCGTGGATGACGCTGAACTATGCTGTATTCACTATAACGGGGCGGAAATGAGATGGGGTATACGGTATGGCTCGGCAATGTAGACGTGCGCGTCGCTGTTATGCAGTCGTCTGGCCGTGAAGCTGTCCGAATCGAATGACTAAGAAGTAAATAAGAAAGAAGGGAACAAAGAGATGTATGATAAGGGAAATGGAAAGGAAGGAGCGAAGGGGGACAGGAATGAAAGAAGAAGGAAGGGGAGATGCTGGACGCTGACGCCAGTCAGGTGACCGTACTTGGGCCAGGCCGCCTCGAGTCTTTACTGGGCTGGGGTCTGGACAGCACGATTGTCTGACGTGGTGAAGCGGCAACGTCAGCTGGTATGGGTCTCTTTGTTACTTTGTTGGGAGCTTGATAGGCTCGCCGTCGGTGTGGGGCCCACGCCCTATGCTTCAAGCTTGTAGTCGATATAACACAGTGTCGAGCGTTGCGTTCATGGTGTAATTGGTACAGTGCAGCACAGTGTTCACTTTCATGATAGCTTGAAGCCGAGTCATAAAAAGATTTTATCACGACCAACAAATGAGTCAATATAGATAAACAATCATAAAAGGTTGGCCAATCGCACCTCTCTGGATATCTGGTACATCAGTTTCCGTTGTATATTTATTTTTGTATTTTTTTACATTCACGGTTGACAACTATCTTTTCTGTTTGGTATTTTATTTTATTTTTCAAAAGTTTGCATATCAAAAGTGAAGCTATTCAGATTTCAGCTCATAGCTTTCTCTCTCTTTCTTTCCTCATCTCTCTCTCTCACACATCACACACAGAATGAGCTTCTCAATTTTCCGGGCCGTCAGCATGGCCTCGCGGGCCCAGGCCCGGTCTTACTCTACCCCCCGGCATCTGCTGTCCATTGCCGACCTTACACCCAAAGAGTTCTCCAAGCTTGTCTTAAATGCGGCCGAATATAAAAAGGCCTTCAAGGCCACTGGCTCCATTCCCGACAAGATCAAGGGCGGGCTTCTGGGACAGCCGGCCGTTGCCATGATGTTCAGCAAGCGGAGTACGCGGACGCGTGTGTCGACCGAGTCGGCTGTGGCCATGCTCGGTGGCCAGCCCATGTTCCTGGGCAAGGACGACATTCAGTTGGGTGTATGTTGCCACTTTACATTGCGAGATTGAGCAGTAGCTAACAAATTAGGTCAACGAGTCTCTTCGTGATACGTCGCAGGTCATCTCGTCCATGACCTCGTGCATGGTCGCTCGTGTTGGTCCTCACTCAGACGTCACTGGCCTTGCCGAGCACTCTACCGTCCCCGTCATCAACGCACTATCGGCAGATTTCCACCCGTTGCAGACCATTGCTGATTTCCTCACCATCCACGAGGCATTCCCGGCAGCCAACATCAAGGAAGGCAGCCTTGGCCTTGAGGGCAAGAAGGTTGCTTGGATTGGTGACGCCAATAATGTGCTGTTTGACCTGGCCATTGGCTGCTTCAAGATGGGCGTCAACGTCTCGATTGCTGCACCCACAGGCTACGGTCTCCCCGACCGCATGCGTGACCTGATCAAGTCGTCTGGCAGCTCCAGCGAGCTGATCGAGACCACTGTCCCCGAGGAGGCCGTCAAGGATGCCGACATCCTGGTGACAGACACTTGGGTGTCGATGGGCCAGGAGGCCGAGGCCAAGAAGCGTCTGGAGGCTTTTGCCGGCTTCCAGATCACCAACGCCATGGCCAAGAACGGCGGTGCCAACGCAGACTGGAAGTTTATGCACTGCCTGCCCCGTCACCCTGAGGAGGTTCACGACGAGGTTTTCTACGGCCCCCAGTCGCTGGTCTTCCAGGAAGCGGAGAACCGTCTCTGGGCAGCTCTTGGTAAGCTTATTGGTATTCTCTTCTCGTTTTCTATTATAAACACAATGCTAACTATATACAGCTGCTCTCGACAGCTTTGTCCTCAACAAGGGCAACATTGTTTAAGTCACAAAAAACCATATGATAGCGAATTTACAAGCGAGAGTGTTTTCATAGCCACAAAAGCAAGAACAGTACCACACATCAGACCAGAGTAAGAGCCAGTGGTAGTAAATGATATACCGGGTTTTTAATAAATATCAGGAAAGACATGAGTAAATATAACAGTAACACCATTTTTGTATGCAAAACAAATGCCCCATAGATCCTATTTGTGGACTAGATTACAAGGTAGATACTTTCAATCGTTTAACCAGGGGGCAGCTGGCTGACGTCGACAACATCATCAGCCTCCTTGGTAGGGGTGTCCTCACCAGGACCGTGAAGGGGCGAACGCGGCAGAGCCATAAGACCGGTACGGGCAGACTCGAGGATACCGAAGGGAGCAACCAGCTTGAGGAAAGACTCGATTCTGTGAGGCTTGGCAGAGCTGTGATTGTTAGTATTGTAAATTCAACAAGTAATGGACGATAAAAAATGAGCAAAACTTACACCTCAACAATGCAGCTGTTGGTGCTAATGTCAAGAACCTTGCCACCAAACTGGTGGGTAAAGTAGGTGATGCTCTTCAGGTGCTCGTGCTTGTGGCGCAGAGCCTCGGAAGCAGCCAGGCGGCTGGGGTGGAAGTCGTCGCTGACCTGGGCCAGGGTAACCTCGGCACCAGCAGCCTCGACCTCGCCCTCATCAGAAGCAGGGGCAGTGATCTCACGGTGGTGAGCCAGCAGCTCCTCAAAGTACTCGGGGCCCAGGATGTTGACCTTGGCGAGCAGCAGCTCACGCTGGACGAGGGCGGCGTTGGTGTAGTCCAGGACAGCCCAGACGGGGACCAGGTCCTCGAGCTGTCTCCGGGCCTGCTCAACAACACCGTCCTGGCCAGTGAGCACAATGGTCATGCGCGAAAGGTCCTCAACCTCGGTGCTGCAAACAACAAGAGAGTCAATGTTAAAGCCGCGGGCGGCCAGAATGCCAGAGACACGAGACAGAACACCGGGCTCGTTCTGGACCAGGCAGTTCAGGATGTGACGGGTGGAGGGAGCCAGAGAGGGAGTAGGAGTCTCGTAGAGGATGTTGGAGACGGCAGCCTGGGCGGACCACGATGGAGGCGCATCGCTCACGGGGAGGGGAGCCTGGCGACGGCGGAGAGCCTTGTAGGCAATGGCGGAGGTGGAGGAGGTGGTATTTGAGCTGTAGCGGACAGCAGCAGTCTGGAAGCCGGCGGCAGGACGCACGCCAGACGACGTGGCCGCGCGCCAAGGCGTGGATAGTAAGAGGCGGCGAGCAGCCATAGTTGCGTTCTTCTGTGGTAGAAAAGGTCGGAGGTCGGAGTCGAGCCCTATCGCCACGGGGCCGGCCGGGGTATTATAGGGAGGGGGTGTTAGGAGGAGAGGGGAGAATATACAAAAGAGGAAAGAACGAAGGAGAGAAAGAAGACAAGGAAGGAGCGAAGGAAGGAGCGAAGAGACCACAAGACGCAAGACGAAAAATGATGTCTTGACGGATCAACAAAGTCTGATACCGTTGTGAGTCAGATAAGGCAAAGACAGACCGGGGAGAAAGGAAGCGGATTAGGCCTGGGAGGAGGGATGGAAGAGGAAAAAAATAAAAAAATGGATGAAGATAGTGAGGGTATCCGATCGGCCATTGAGAAAGTGCCAAAAAAAAGAATCTAAAAAAAGCAGAAAAATGACTGAAAATGTCCTAAAGCGACCCAGAAACAACCCCGACTTCGCACTACTGTGCACGGAGTAGTCATAGTTGTCGCTGAGACGGAGGGCGTACCCGGCCGCAGTGGCTACTATGCAGAGGTACAAAGGAGTCGACGGAGTATTAATTACTGGGTGAAGGTTGAGTGAAGGATCCGTACATTACCCCACTTAAAAGCCAATTGGCCAATGAAAAGTAGAATAGAGACTGCACACCGCAAGGCCTGGCCAATTAATTGTCAATACCGCTGCTTTCCGCACGCACAGTGTCGGAACCAGATTAAGATTTTCACGGTTTATTAGTCTTTAGCACGCATAAACACAGTGTTTACTACAGTGCACATAACATCATCTACGACAGGATGACCCACAATCTGCCAAAGCCGATCGCTGTTCTGCTTCCTGATTGGCCATATCAACCTCACATGGCCTTCCTCAGCCTCATGGGGTACACTAGTAAGAAAAAGTTGGAGCGGAGCCATGTCGCAAAGGAGCAAGCTTGCGATAAACAGCCATTAGCCAGTTCGGAGACGCAAACCTGACCGCGACCACGAACAACGACATACGACCACGCAGGTCATCTCCATCAACCTCGACAACTCCCCTCCACAACCAGGCCCCGACAACGCTTGGCGACGTTGATCTCACGGAGACATTCTTCTTTGCCCTGCGCCTATCACGCTGCCACGCGATCACTGGCTACGACTCTCACTATCACTATCGCTTTATCGGCTTGGTTCACCAATTCGATCTAGCCTAATTTTATTTGCTTGTTTTGCAGCCAATTGCTTATCACCCGCCATACGACGACACCCATACGATACCTCTACTATACCCCCTTCCTTCTCGATAGCCATGGAGTCCGGCGAGCGTCGTAGTGTCAAGCGGTCACGCTTCGACCAGACTGAGCCCGAGCCCAAGAGAGTGTCCCGGTTCGATCGCCGCTCTCGGTCGCCCCCTCCGAAGCGAGACGAGCCAGCGCGCACTCGCAGTCCCCTGTCGCGCGACCGAGACACACCTGCAGACGACAAAGCCCCCAAGCGTCCCGACCCTGCAGCTGCAGCCGGTGCGTATGCCTCAAACCCCATCACTCCTTATCTTCCAATTTATTTCATTTTATATCATTACCCCGGCATATGCTAACTCACCCCGAAGCTGCTATCGCGGCGAGAATCAGCGAACAGCTGCAAGGCCGTAAGAGCGAGGATCCCGCCACCGTCGCTTCCCCCCTCCCTGCGACAACCAATGCCAAGGCCACGGCATCGGTCTCGGCCGCCAACATCAACGGCGAGATCTACGTTTCGGATGGTGACTACATCAAGGACATTGAAGTCAACGATCTGCGCAACCGCTACATTGTCACCAAAGCGTCGACTCAGAAAATGGTAATTACTTGAACCCTGCTGACCGCTCTCCAAGAGAGACTTGTTCACTTTATATTACTGTTATATATCCGTTTGGACCGTCTTGCTCACACGCTTGGCAGCCCAGGCACCACCTCCTCTATGGCATCCGCTGACCTCCGCTCCCTTGATTTAGATTAAAGACGAAACTGGTGCTGGTACGCTACCCCACGTTATCCGTTTATTTACCTGACTCTACAGTCTATGCATATAGTTTATTGGAGAGCATTTATTGACATTTGCTTTGTCCTATAGATGTTACGACACGCGGAAGTTATCTGCCGGACAAGTCGATGGCCTCAGCCTCGGTAAGCAGACCCCCCAGATCATGATGATAGGAGCCAAGCTAATATCATATAGAACCCACCGCTGTACCTCCATGTCACTAGCACGTCCAAGGAGGGCCTCGAGAAGGCAATCGCCAAGATCAACGAGCTGATCCACCAAGAACTGCCACCGCTAGTTGATGAGAGACGCTTCCGGCGCAGAGAAAGAGAGGATCAGCCCCCTGTGGAGCGCGATGAATACGGCCGGGTATGTACAGACCGTCCCGTACAGGCTATGTTATAATGCTAATTTGGCAGAAAAAATGGCCCGACCACCGGATCCCCGTCAATCTCGAGCCCATTCCCGGATTTAACCTGCGTGCCCAGGTCGTTGGCCACGGCGGTGCATATGTCAAGCACATCCAGCAGGAGACCGACTGCCGTGTTCAGATCAAGGGCCTCGGTTCTGGGTTTATTGAGTCCTCAACGGGTCGCGAGAGCGACGAGCCCATGTACCTGCATGTGACGTAAGTTGGCCTATTTATTCCCTCTCCCCTCTCTACCATAGACTGACAAGACAGTGGCCCCGATGCAGCAATGGTCGACAAGGCCAAGGAGCTTTGCGAAGACTTGCTAGAGAACGTCAAGGAACAGTACGAGTCGTTCAAGAACCGGCCACCGCGGTCCTACGGTGACCGCCAAGGAAACTATGGCGGTTACAACGAAGGCCGCGGCGGCTATGAAGGCCGTGGTGGCTACGAGGGTCGCGGTGGCTACGAAGGTCGTGGTGGATATGGTGGCCGGGGTCGCGGCGGGTACAGTGGTCGTGGTCGTGGCGGCTATGAAGGCCGTGGCGGCTACGGCAATGGATACGGCGGCGGCGGCGACCGCTACGAACGTCGTGGAGACAACGACAGCGACAGATACGATCAGGGCGGCTACAACCAGGGCGGTTACTCTCAGGGAGGGTACAACTCGCCTAACCCTGCTGCTGGTGGTGCTGGCGGTGGCCACGGTACGCCTCTTGGAAATGCGGGCAGCCCGGCGACAGCCACACACAACGGCGCCGGTCCGGGATCTGTTGACACACCAGGCACACCATCGTCGGCTACAGCCGGTACTCCGACAGCAGCCAGTGCCGCTGACTACAGCGCCCAGTATGCACAGTACTACGGCACGGCTGATCCGTACGCGGCATACGGCGGCTATGCAGCCTATGTGCAATACTACCAGCAGTACTATGCTGCCGCCCAGCAGGCCCAGCAGGCCCAGCAGCAGCAAGGCACACCGGCGCCGCCGGGAGTCGGTGCTTCTGGCTCGCCTCCTCCGCCGCCCAGCGAGCAGCCGCCGCCGCCGCCACCCTCTGATGTGCCCCCTCCACCTGGCATGTAATACATTTGTACCACCGAATACTCCTAGTCGGGACGGGCGGTTGATTGTAAAAAGCACTTGGGAGGCGTTGTCCTGTTTTGTGGCGATTTAGTCGCCTGTTACCACCACATGTAGATTTATTATTTTGTTTTTTTTCAATTGTCGTTTTCTTATTAATTAATACTATTCATTCCGTTGGTTATTCTTTTCAAGAAATACAATAAAACCCTCAGTTGACTGCGCGTCGTTGACACTTTGTCGTCGTTGTGGCTGGGTGAGTGATGAGGTTGTATTATTCTAGTACCCGATTTAGGCTCTGTTTAGTGCATATTACGTAGTGACTCTTGATCTTTGGTGGGGAGCTCCTAGAGCTATTGCGCTTCAATCACAGCTCCCTCTCAACTTCAGTTGCTAATCTCACTACTGCGTATCACAATCTCATCTAACGGCACTTTTATTCCTCATTATTAAATCGACGACAAGACGACTATAGATAGAACAAAATACAAGATTATACCGCACACAGGCTCAGTTAAATTCCACGATGAGCCAGCATTACCCGGGGCAGGACGTCGTCAAGGAGCCGCATTCCATATCGCTCAAGGTGCTGAGGTAGGACTTGCTCTCATGGCACACCACCAGTAATTTCTTATACTGACTGCATAGGTTATCGCGGCCGTCTCTTGTATCGCAATATCCGGTGGCAGCGCCGCTATCTTCTGCACAACCACCACCGACCGTGCCGGCATCGCTCTCATATCGGGGCGGTGATGCCAACGGCGCGAGTGCAAGTACCAACACAGACCCATTCCTGCTCAGCCCTATTGTCAATCTGCCACCAGCATTTGGCTCTGCCTATGTCGGCGAGTCGTTTGCATGCACACTATGCGTGAATCACGATGCACCGGCAGGCGTGGCAGCAGACGCTTTGGCAGCACCAGCACCACCTCGCAAGGCCATTAGAGATGTCCGCATCGAGGCGGAAATGAAGACGCCCGATGCCAATGCCGGCATTGTCAAGCTGGAGCTTACGTCGGATGGTGTCCTTAGTACTGAGACTGTGCCAACGTCTACATCTACACCTACATCTACGTCTACGTCTACGACTGGCGTCGACTTGGAAGTGGGCCAAACGCTGCAGAAAGTAGTGCGGTTCGATCTCAAGGAAGAGGGAAACCACGTGCTGGTGGTGACAGTCAGCTACTACGAGGCGACAGAGACAAGCGGGCGCACGCGGACATTCCGCAAGCTGTACCAGTTCATCTGCAAGTCGGCCCTGATTGTGCGCACCAAGGCGGCTCTGTTCCACGGCAGCTCTTTGTCCGCAAAAGCAATGGCCGCAAAAGAAGCTGGCTACCGGGAGTGGATGCTCGAGGCACAGCTGGAGAACTGCGGCGAGGATGTGGTACAGCTGGACCAAGTGGCGCTGCACCTGGAGCCGTCGCTGACCTATGTCGACTGCAATGGGTGGCAGATTGGGGCAGAAGATTCAAAGCTGGTGGACAAGAAGGCGAGCATAGCCAGCCGGGGCAGTCGACGGCCAGTGTTGCAGCCAGGTGAGGTCGAGCAGGTGTGCTTCCTGATTCAGGAGACGGCACCCGGGCTTGTGGAGCAGGGCAATGGACGGCTGATTTTCGGAGTGCTGGGGATTGGGTGGCGCGGCGAGATGGGCAGCCGGGGCTATTTATCGACGGGCAAGCTTGGTACGCGGGTAGCGAGGTGATGGGATGGCACTTTCTACGGTGTCTGGTACGTCAACAAATTATGATATACGATCACAATCATCGCGCTGTGTCACTGTATACTGGTATCACGCTCAATAGGCCACACACTTATACAAGTATATGATGTGTATATAAACGGCCGAAAAGGGTTGAGTAATGTTGTCGAAGTCCAAGTAGACGCATGATGAAGTAGACCAGTATTGCGGATCAAGAGAGTAGAAGGTCGAGTGTGCCGTCAATGTCGTTGTCTAGGTTGCCGTGTCCGTGTGTATATACAGTCTCCCCCTTGTGGCTGTGAATGCTTATTTGGTTCTTGGTGTCTGACATTTATAAGTATGCTTGTTGGGTTGTACAACAGCTGATGCTTATTATGTTTGGCACCGTCTTGACTGCCTGCTGTCTTGTCCTCTATCTCTTTATGTCTCGTCGTCATTTCATATGTCTGAGTAGCTGACTCTCATCTAACAATGCCCCATACCAACAAAGTGAGTCAACTATGCTTAATCTATTACCACAATACTGCATGATGTCTCAAAGGTTCGTATGATTCTCAGATGGGCGGTCAGTATCGATGTCGTAGATACCCCATAGTAGTACCGCGCATACACCCTTCTATTTATATGTTTATACAAATAAATGTTTATAAAAGTTCATATATATTTACACCCCCACAACGACGTCAGATACGAGAATGAACATGATAAGAACAAGAAATATTTCCACACAAATATGCAGAGGCACCCTACCCTTGCAGCATGGATTGTCCCTGGAGGGTCGGACAGGACTCCTGCTCCTCCGCCCCCCTGGTTGATATGTTTCCAGCAGGTTGGGGGCGCACAGCTTTTGTGAAATACAAATAGATGGGATGAAGCGACTATATGTTATTCCGCACAGCATACCAATATATCACTTGGGTAGGATTGACTATATAGAACTATATTGTGAGAAGCAAAGTTCCATGACAAGCACACTTTGCAGCCTCACTATATTCGCCTGCCACAACGCAACATCAACAATGTAACTGTGTAATAGTCGTAGCATATCCCTAGGCCTAGGACTGATCAACTCTATTTATATTAAATACTACAATACTACATTGTCCACTCTCGACATTGATTCCCCTTTACAGGCCCTTACATATACATCGGGGCTGTCGGGGCAGGACGACCAGCGCCTGTATCTTACGTCTAGCAATAACCTTAAGCCAATGTTACTTGTTACTCTGTATTCTTCTATTTCTATAATTGTATACCTTGATGCTTAATTTCCTTACATTCTATTTTCATCTTATCCTCTTTCAATTATCCCCATCGACGTGGATCTGATGCGTTATTGGCTGCTGTCGAAACTCTGCATCTAGCGTGGCCAGTGCAAGTACAGCTTATTCGGCCTATTACAGACTTTTACTCCTAGACCCAACACCCAAAGGAGATATTGTCTGCATCGCATTGCATTGTCGGTGCTTTTTGGGTTGCGTGGGTGCGTGGGTGCGTGGGTGCGTGATGGTGTCTAGGGTTGACCTGACTAGGGTCGCGTGCATGCAGATGCAATTTGTACCTACAGGGAAGTCACTCTGGCACTATGACTGGTCATACAATAAGGCAAGAAACGGCAGGAGCAAATCTTCAAGTAGAAAGAGAAGGAGCGACCGAATACAGTAAGCTGACACATTGACTGAAGAGATAATCCAAAGACAGATTACTCGTACACATTATTGGGATAACTTGGGCATATAACTTTAGTAAAAAGAACACGGGTATCTTTAGTAAAAAGAACACAAAAGAGAATGTATGTCAGATATCAAGGTAGGCCGATAAGCTATGACCAGTCAGCCAGAAATACGCAACGGCTCAGGGGCATTCCGCTTTTCTGAACAGGTTCCATATTAGTCTCTGTATCTCCATACATGCTGCAGAGGCCTCAAGTTTGCCACTGCATCGGAGCACTTTCCTTCCGTCTGACATACGAGTACAGCATATCAAGTATCCCAAGTATCTCAATGTGCTCTAGAATTGCGATCTCTCTTCATGATCTTCATTACCTAAGAAAACCAAGCAACGACGACTGGTGACAATATGGGGCAGGAGGTGTGGGGTACTGAAGGGAGCTCCTGCTTCTTTCGTCCAGTATTAGAGCTACCATCGGACTGAAAGTTGAGAGAACAAGGTGACTCTGTAAGCCCCAGACTTCAGTAAGATACATATACTGAACTTGTTACTTATTGTGCTCCACCTGGAGCGTGTTAGCATACAAAGTACAGTGTGGAGCGATACTGTAGTTATTGTGCCTTGGTTATGGTTGTTTGTATTAAGCTTCGTGCCTATGTCTAAACTCTGGATAGTTCCATTCCAGCTTGAGAGAGCTCACAAGAGCAAGCAGATATAAATAGATAAAGTATGTAATACAGCATGCCGTTGCCGTCGTCTGTCAAGAGGTCTGTTAAAGAGTATGGTACTTTGTGAAAATTGAAAGGTCACTAATTGTGGTATCATCTACTAGGTTGATATAACTGATATAGCTGACATCTGCATTTGGGATATGTCCCATGATCAAGTCGATCAGTCCTGCCACATTGTTTCTCACTCTCAACTCCCGATTGCGACGGGTAAGCCAGGCTGATAGCGCCAATGTTCAGTTCACTGCTGAAAAAGACGTAAACGGTAGCATAGAAATCAAACATGACTTGTTTGACGCCCAGGCTGGTGTGTGCCATCCAAAGTAGACCGTAGTGGCCCGAGACAGTGATCTTGTATGACAATGTCGTTTGCTCACGGAAATATGCTACTGAGAAGGCTTTGGATTCATCATCGAGAAGAGTGCTAGGCCGTGATGTGCTGGCGGTGGTTCGGTTAGTCGTATAATTTATGGCCTGCGTGAGTGGGTCAATGTCATACGCAACGCGTGCATCGCGGCGAGAGCCTTGCATAATACTTGTAAGATATATATTCTATTTGAAGCCATATTTGAAAGTTGGAAAACCCAAATCAAGTGGAAGGATGAGAAATACATGGCCGTTGTCATGACTAATCTCCCACGTGACGTATAATTGAATACACTTTCACATGAGAATTCACATTATTTTCACCATAATATCTCAACTATGTCCATTGTAGCCTCGATTCAACACAGGTCATGACCACCTTTGATCTCTCAAGTCTGCAAGTCAATATACACCTTTCTTTGTCCGTGTCCTATCCGCTGGAGAGTAGGGGTCCCTCGTCCATCTCCCGCGGCACCATTACAGTATCCAGGAACACCGTCAAACAAGGACACAAATTAAACAGTCATTTGTAGAAATAACTGTGGCCCAGAACCGGGTTTCCAGAATATACTTTGTATACTAACTCGGGCTATATTTTATGTTTATGTGTTGTCATGCTATCATCAGGCTCTCGTTTATATGAGAGCGCCAACTGTCTTATTAAATGGCGTGTTCACAGTGTCGCACGGCGTGCTGTCTTAGGTCGCGCCTTCCGTTTTGGATGCCTCTCCATCACCATGAATACGCTTGAATGACAAACATTGTGATTATATAATACAGCGTACACACAATTTCATTTGAATAAATACACTTTCATGTCTCAATTGCCTCCCTGCTAGCGGGCTGTGACCGTTTGTTTTTTTCTTCTTCTAAGCTTTATTTTCTGGGCTGCCTTGGAAGAGTCGTCGACTCCGTATTTGCTAGAGGAGACTGCTCCAGCTTTAGAGGGCCCGAATAGGGGGCTAGCGTGAAGTAACTGTGCTGGCAGACGCTAGAGTCTCGCCACAACCTATTATGTAGATATCCTATCACAAACTAGACTCACTAGGAACTGCAAGACACTAGAAGGGGCTAACAGAAAATTGCCAACCGAAACAGCAGAATCGGGAAAGAGCCAACGACAAACAACGCGCCAGGAACCTTCCCACTGACTACACTCCAACACTCCGCCTATTGAGTACGCGTGCAGGCTTGTGCTAGCAGCTTTCAAGGTGCTAAGATACCCTAAGATACAATCAGCAAGGCCGCTCTTTCCTCAAGGATTCTGTACATGGGGTGCTCCTTCCAGGCCTGGACCTGGAAGACTCATATTGGACCCTCTCTTGCTCTCCACCACCCCCCCATCTTGGTCGCGCCTTCCTTCTTCTTTTCACCGCACCCCTTTTGGCGTCAGGTTTTCATGAGCTTCCTTCCTGTTTAGATGTTTGATATAAGTATTTATTTTTATATGAGGAAATAGGTACTTTATTCCCACAGCCTTCTACCTCTTTCCTCACTTAGCATCACCAACTCACCTCATCTGTCTTCATCCTCATTTCCATCCCCATCCATCGCCGTCCCCGCCAAACCAACGACTTACCAATATCCCCCTCACCCAAGCTTACCCCCCTCCTTCGTACAAATACTGGCCTTTACTGTCTCTCGCATCCTCACCCTTCGTTCTAGGTCTGGCCATAGCCTGTCCTCCTCCCGTTACTTCTCCACACGCGTGTCAAGGGGGGGTAGTTTCACCCCTGTCTTGTTTTTGTCTTTTCGTCTCTTCTCAAGGCAAAAAGGCTGTACCAGATCCCTTTTTTCTTCTTTCCTTTTTTCTTCTTGTCCTTTTTCGTCTATTTTTGTGCTCTCGATTTCGACCCTACCTCCGTATTCCTTGTCCTGAACCCTGTCCACCGTTTGGGCATCTATCATTTTTTTTATTCGGCTTTTATTCATTTTTATCTGTTCATCTTTGGAGCTGTTCCATCTTTTCCATCATTACGACCGCTCTATGCTCCATGCTCTATGCTCTAGCTTCTCCTGTTATTTTCCCAGAGTCTCCATCATTTTCTCCTCTTCATATCCATCAAATCGTCTCCATCTCGTGAGTGCGTCCTTATCCTATCTGTCACTTCACGCCTTTCTCGTTTCTCTCGGCCTTCGACATCTCGTCTCTTCCTACGGCCCTCTGTCTTTTCCTCACTCTCGTTGTCCTCCTTACATTATCCCTCGCCTATCGGTGATTCGACTATTCTCTCCAATGTTCCAATTCTGAGGCCGCGGCCTGGATCTCGAATGTTTTACACAATAGCATAGAGCTACCCTCATTTCGTCGCCACCGTCTTGCATCTTATTTTAGACCGATCTCTCCAACGACAGCTCCCCCAGCGTCTCAACTTCCTCCCTTCCATCTCCCCGTCTACATGCTACCATGGACTCGTCCGCTTCGACGCCTTTGGCGGATTACTTCTGGATCGCCGGTATCGAGCAGATTTCCTACCACGACTCTCTTCCCCTATCCCAACCCCAACAGGTGGAAGAGACCATAGATGAACACGACGAGCCCGACGGCAATGAATCCTCTGAACCATCCGACACCCAGAGGAACTCAACTGTTCCCCATTCGACAGCTCGCCACTCGCGCCAGAGCTCTACAAACAGACTATCCAAGCTGTCTTTAGAGAACCGCTTCTCCACCGCCACCATTGACGACCTTGACGGCACCCAGAGCAATCGTAGCAGCACCACTATCCGGGCCCCGACTCAGGTCACCAGCCCAACAACTACAACCTCAGCCAACCCGCTTGACAGCTCGACGTCTACGACAGCCTCTAATGGCACTATCAATGGCTTACCCAACAGCCTTGGCACCGGTACCGGCGGCCTTGGCCTCATGAACAATCCCGATTTTGACTTTGATCAAATGCTCGTTCGATTCGCCGCTGAGCGGGAAAACTTTCTTGAGGATTTGACCTTTAGTGCCGGCGCCAAGCTGCACACGCGACCACCAATGGTCAACCCCCGGGCCGAGAGGCTCAAGGTAGATGATATGGAAGCTGGTGGGCGGAGAAGCCCGATGGGCCTCCGTAGTAGCATTAAGGGTAGCATCCGTCGGAAGCTCAGCTTCCGGGACATGAACAGCAGCGTCCGGATCAACAGTGTGCGGAAGACACCCGGCACAGCACGAGCAGGTATGTTATCAATTATGCAATGTGCAATGTGCAATGTGCACTTTGGATGGTAATTCGGCAGTTCGAGTTACAGCATGCAAACCGAAGTGGCGGATGGGCTGAATACAAGAAATTGAAGGATAAGCAGCTGCAGCTTCGTGTGACCAAGAAGCTAATACCCATGTCTCTTCAGCCTCTGTTAGAACCTCCAAGCGCTTGAGCAACTACAACTCGGTTATCCCGCCTCCCGAGCCCCTTAACTTGGACCCGGACATGCATCCCCTCAGGCGCCGCTTCGAACCCGTTCTGCTCGACCGCTACCCCCCACGAAGTGCAGCTGATGAAATCACACGGCGGGGCAAATTTCCGGATTATGTGCCCATGTTTGCCTTCCCCAATGACATCCAGATTGTGTCTTCTGACGACCGGCCTCGATCTACCTGGCACGGCTTCACCATGACGTCCGACAACAACTCCAAGATCTACGGCATCGGTATCACAATATGGACCGCCCTCAAGGCGGAAACCGCCGAAGAAGTCGAGAAGCGCTGCGAGCTGTGGCGCCAGAGCCACATGTCAGACGAGGAGAGAGAATTGGCCTCGAGCTTGGGCACGCGCCTAGCTGCTGAGCGGGCGAACCTCTCGCAGCTGCTCGCCCAGCTACCCAGCGTTCCCTCTGGCTCGGCTGAGCGCGAGGTTCTGGACGACCAGATCAGCTCTGTGGAGGAAAAGATCGGCCTCATGGCAGAGATGCTGCGGCCGCTGCGCCACGGAGCTGCATCCAAGATTGACGGCCTGACTTCGGGCGAGACTGGACTGTGGGTTCCCCGGGCGTACGGCATCCTCGGCCGCGACGCAACGCGCATGACTTTCTGGAAGGAGTGGCTCAAGGCCGTGGTTGTGCCGATGACCGACGGATCGGTCCTGCGCATCCCGCCAAGCTCACCACGTGTGGGCCGATGGCAGCCGCTAGAGCGGTATGTGGTGAACCTGTGTACAGAAGCATTTAGCCCCTTGAGCTCCAAGACTCAGGTGGAGGTGGGCGTACGCGAGCTGCGCCTGTATGCGCGTAAAGAAGCAACCAACGAGCTTCCTGGGTCCCGAAACATTGACCTGTACGCGCTGTTCCGCTGCTTGTCACTGGAGAACATTGTGATGCTGTTCGAGTACGCGCTGTGCGAGTCGCGGATCATCTTTCTTTCGTCGCACCCGGCCATGTTGAACCTTGCCTGCCACGCCCTCGCGAATCTTCTCTACCCCATGCAATGGGCGAGCATCTTTATCCCCCTCCTGCCGGCACGTCTTATCGCCGTGTTGGAAGCACCGTGCCCATACATTGTTGGTATTGAGAGACGGTACGATAACATTGATCTTCCCGAGGACGACTTTGTCCTTGTTGATCTCGACAACGACACTATTGAATCGACTGCGCCTCCCACACACCTGCCCCGGCAACACCGCCGCAAGCTCATGTCGCTGCTGCAGATGGCCGCACCCCACCGGATACGATATGGTGTAGCACCGGGCCCTCCTCCCTACGCGATTGAGACATTTCCGTACGATTCATTCTCTGTGGAAAACGAGTCCCTGCTGAACCCGATCGCACCACCCGCAACCCTGGGCAAGTGGGTAGCACAGAACTCGGCCAGCTTTGGAGAGGCGGACGAGCCAGCGGCTATTCGCGTGCCCATCTTCAACGCATTTATCCAGCTGAGAAACGAGTTTGCACGCTCCGACCGGCCGCAGACGGCCAAGTCGACCAAGACAAGCCCGCCCGCATCGCTGTCACCAATGTCGACAAACTTTACGTCACAACCTATGACGCCAGCGTCGCGGGCAGACTCTGGGCTTGGCATTGCGCACACGCTGCGCGAGAAACGGTCGGGCCACTTTGACGAAAAGTCACGGCGCAGCTCGTCATTCGGTGTCGCAGACCGCAACCACCCACTGCACCGGCCTAGCCTACAATATCTTAGTGGACACAGCCACGCGCAAAGCATGTCTATGTCGTCAGTGTCTGTAGACTCGCAGTCGTCCTATGGAGGCTACGCGCCGTCTACATATGCGCAATCCACACTGGCAGCGTCGACGGTTATGCCCAACATGATTGTTCAGCCTGTCTGTAACACGGACACTACAATGTGGGTAGAGGGCCACTGCTTCAACTGGAGCGAGGCGGACGCATCCGGAACGTGCGGTATTTGCGAGGAGCGGTCGGACGGCGACGGACTGTACCGGTGTGCGGGCTGTCAATGTCTGGCACACAACAGATGTCTGGGCCTAGCGTCGCTAGTGTGCCCCGAAGCATTCAATGCTGAAAAGGTGCGGGCATCGTTTGTGCGGTGCTTTGCCAGCATGTTCTACACGTACCGCAAGTACCTAACGCGGCCGAGCAAGGACCAAAAAGCTGCTGGACAGATTTACTCGTTTGACATGAATGCCTTTATCAAGTCACTGCCATATGATCAGCAGGAATACGTTTCGCTGCTGAGAAACACACAGGGTAAGCTTTGTTTGCCTTTGATCCATATAACCTCTACTGTGCCCTAGCTAACAATCCAGCCTTCAACGAGTTTGTCCACGAAAGAGAGATCAACCAAGCAGGGCACCCGTCGATTCGCCTGTTTGACGAGATCATCCTGGCAAAGAAGGCGCGTGGCCGGCCGGGCTTGTCTGGCCTCAGCAGCCTGTCGCGACTGTCGACCCTCCGGGCATCTCACGGCATATCAAGCTCGGCACTTGGATCGAGCAGACAGCAGGCGACGCGCATACCGCCATTTTTGAGCGATACAACCGATCATATCTGGCGGACAGCATCGGTGCCTGTGCCGAGTTCCAAGTTCCCGGGCGAGTACCGGGCGGTTACGACACGGGTGCCGTCGATGCTAGACCCGTCGCTGATGAAGGAGCCCCGGTCAATCCAGGGTGTGCCGCGGCAGGAGCAGCGAGGATCGCGCCAACTTGTACGCAAGCAGGTGGCCAGCATGCTGGGACCGCCGGCCAATATGGCGCCGATGGGTGACTTTATTTAGAAGAGCTGCTTTTGTGTTGCTCTGCTTGCCTTGCTGTCCAGTCTCTTATTTTATCTGCGCAGTCGTCTTCATATTCTCATATTGTTTTCTATTCCTTTATTCTCATGTACACTATCACTTTGCAGTTACGAGCGCATCAAACTGGTCGATGCTTGTTGTCTTTTGCCTTGTTTGTCTGCTCGTTTTCCTCTCACATTTTACATTTTTATCATCTACCTGTCCCATGTTGGCCCTATACTACTATGCATGCTGACCTTTGGATTTGATCATGGATAGAATAGGAAAATCACGTCATTATCAGTTACTGCATTGTCTACAGCAGACTTCATTGCAAGAACAAGGGTATTTTAGTACGCTCTGAAATAGTGACAACCAAATGCACGCCGGCAAATATCATGAATAAGAACGCCGTAGATGATGTAACAGAAGCAGCACTGACACGAATCATCCTCGCTTGACGTAGCGCGGCTGCTTCTCGTAGGCGTTTGGGCTTGGCTTCCGCCGTGCCTTGCCCTTGCCCTTGTCCTTGCTGCCCCGGCCTCGGTCTCCGTCGCCGCCGTCCTTTTCGTCGTTGTCGTCGTCTTCGTCGCCATGTTCGTGGCCGTGGTCATGGTCGTGATCGTGGGTGTGCTCACAGTCGTCTGCATGCCGGTGTGCCCGTCTTGTGCCGCCGCCGCCGCTTGGCCGTGCTGGCCGCCGGTCCGAATCTGCACGAGCTGCCCGGCCGCCGTCCGAGTCCTCCGAGTCCGAGTCTGCATCCGAGTCCGAGTCTGAGTCGGACGACGACTCGTCGCTGGACTCGTCTACTCCTTTTGTTCTGTGGTAGATGCAGCAGACTGCGCAGTTAGTATTTGTAGTTCCCGATAACGTGCATCGTTTTCGAACGCACCCTTTGACTTCTTCCGGTTCATGCCCTCGTTGTCGACAACCGAGTCATCCCACTGCACGGATCGCTGATTACGCGTGTTGTAGCCGTGCAGCCGAATGACTAGCGGTGCTTCAGAAGGACCGGACGCGTCGGTAGAAGTGCGTGAGGATGATGCGGCGCCGGCCGTGGCGCTTGACCCTGAAGGGTTCATCTGCGCCATTGTGTGTGTTTTTGGCTGCGTAGGTGGTTAGTTGATAAAAAGACGCTGCAGTTGAAGACGAGGAGAGCAGCTGTTAAGTAGGTTATATGTCGAGTGGTGTGATATTGGGCTGTCAAAGAAAAGAGTAGCCGCGATAACGATAGCGGCGAGGCTTAGTGATATTCAGTAGGTGAGAAACGGCCCTGGAAATATTTAGGCCAGGCCTTGATCGCCGCCCCGCGCTACGTCATTAGTCACCCAACCACAAGCCTATTGCCTCTGTATTGCTTCATGGACGCTATAAATGTCATGCAAATCTTGGGAATTCGGTAGAAATAATTATAAAATATATACAAAGCAACGCTTTTTATCTATAATGCTATACACACTCTATATCTTACACGTATATTTGTCGTACAATCATTGAATGGCCATATATGTTGTAGATGTGGGAGATGTTCTGTTATCTCAACTCTGGTCGTCGCACCGTCTCGTCTCACTGCTCCTGACGATTCTGACGCCGGGCTGCCTGAGCTGCCTTTTCCTGCTTCTTGGTACCCTTCATGCTCTTGCGAGGCCGCGACTTCATAGACTTCTTCTGCGCCTTGATCTGTTTCTGGAGCATCGCCCATGCACCCAGGGGCTGCCGCGAGCCGATAAACTTTCCACCCGGGCTGAAGACGTCAATCACCGGCCAGTTGGGCTCTGGCTCTTTGATCTCAGGTTCTTTGTACTCGGGCTCGGCCTTGAATCTGGGCTGGATGGCGTTGTCGTTTCTGACCGGGGCCGGGGCCGGTGCCGGGGCCTTGGCCTTCTTCTTTGGTGCAAACTTGGCGTCAAAGATGGCAGTAAAGGGGTCAGCCGAATCATCGTCTTTGCCATTATCCTCGGCAGGATCAGACAAATCCAGAGACTGCAGAACTCCGTTGCTGCTGACCTTGTTGACCTTGGCATCCCGTTCTTGCAGAGCCCGCTTGGCCTTTTCGGCCTCGTACTCCCGGCGCGCTTCTTCATCATAAAGGTGCCGCGTGCGCACCTGGGCCACTATCTCGACCCAGCCACAGCCCTCAATCAAAAGGTCGATCGACAGGACGCGGTATGGCAGCCGGTCTACGCTGATGTTGACGGCATCCTTGCGTGTAATTGGACCGGCACGCTGCTTGGTCACATCGTACTTGAGCTGGAACGAGCCGGCCAGCTTGATTTTCTCGCCCGTGCCGGGCATAGAGATGTTCTCGACATTGATCTCGCTCGACTGCTTCTGAATCTCAATGGCCCGCTCGGTGCCCGTGCGGTGCTCCTGCAGCGGTGTAAAGTTGTATGTCATGAATACGAGATCGGGCGTGCGCGGTGTAATGCGGATAAAGCCGCCAATCAGCAGCGAGTGCCATGTGCCTGTGAGCACAACCTGCTCCGGCTGCACGCGCGTTTTCATCACAAGCGAGTTATGGTGCTCCTCCTGCAGGTGGTCGACAAGAGCGGTGCGTTCCAGACCGGGAAGATCAATTAGCTCGCCCTTGCCACCACCAAAGGGGATGCGAATGGGCGACGCCGTGGTGCCTGGCAGGTTGGACACGACGGGCATCTGCGGGTAGTTGGTCTCGACGGGCTTCGGCGGCAGCAGGGCATCGTCGGCGAGGGTATCTGCACGGTGGGCGTCGCTCTTGGCGTCATAGTGGTCGTCCTCGGCTTCGTAAGATCCAAGTGCCTCCTGGAAAGGGTCCATGCCATAGCTTCCCGACGCGGACTTGGACATGCTCAGCATGTCCGGCGAGTTCTTGACGACAATGGCGTTGTTCTTCTTCTTATTCTTCTCGTCGTCCATGCGGCCCTTGGGGAACACATGGTGCACAAGGTAGCTCTTACCCACATTGGCCTTGCCGACAAGCCAGTTCGCACCGCCGTTCTTGTAGATCTCCTCGCGCAGCTCCGACGTCCACCAGTTGCGCCGCGCGCTGACACAGCGGATGTTGCCGAGGCGCACATCGCGGCCGTTGCGACCAAGGGCCTGGCGCAGCGTCTCGCGGATCCACGGCATGAGACGGTCGACTTGCTCTTTGCGAGGGGCAAGCAGGTCTGCGCGCGTAATGACAAAGCTCAGCTCCGTCTTGCGGCCGCCAAAGAACTTGCCATGGCGTGCGCGACGGTTGCGCGACCGCAGCGGCATGGCATCGAGTAGGTCGTTGATGCGCGGCAGCAGTGACATGGGGAAATCGGCTGCGTCCAGTACATGGTAGACGTGGTTGTACTTGTAGGGGGACTCGGCAATAGTCTCGCGGATGGCATCGATGCCCGGGTGGAAGATGGGCTTGCCAGAGTGGTGGTGGACAAGATCGTGACAGCGCACACAGATGATCTCGGGCTCTTTCTCGGGCTTGGGCTTCTCCTCTTTACCTTCTTTTGCCCCTGTTGCTTCTTTGCCGTCCTTGTCGGCACTTGGTTCGGGGCGTATAAACACGCCCAACTCCTGCAGCTCTGGACTTTCGCTGCCCTTCTCGAGCTCTAGCCGACGCATGGCCTCCTGGACGATCTTGTCCTCGTTGCGCACCCGGTCGGGGTATGCCGTCTTTGGCGCGCGCGTGCCGAGGTACTCCATTGTCGAGTGGCGGTTGACGTCAAAGTAGCCCGGCTGGTCGGGCGATACTGTTTGCGAAAAGGCGCCGCATCCCGGGCATTGCAGAGGAAGACGCCTGGTCTTCTTGAGTTGCGGCTGTGTCTCTGCTGTTTCTGCTGTTTCTGCTGTTTCTGGTGATTCCGATGACTCTGTGTATTCCACAGACTCGACAAAGGGTATTTCAGGTGCAGCCTCTTCTGGGGCAGTCAGTGTTGCTTGTATGGGCTCTTCCTCCTCTGGCGCAACAGCAGACGCCGATGCATTCGTGAAGCAGCGCTTCTGGACGCCGCTGCATGAGGTCCATGGCTGCCGTGTGGTAAAAGCTTGGGATGACTGTGGTCTCCGCTGACTAGACTGTGCACCAGCTGCACCAACGACAGCTGCTACTCTAAGAGACGGGCACAGAAAGGCCGGTGGCAGGCCTGCTGACAACACACTATTGCTGCTGACCTTGCTGTCGAGGGCAAATGCTGCCCGGAGCCATGTCCGCGATGCTCCTCCACCGGGCGGCATTATTCTGTGGGCGGCTCTCATAAGACGTCGGCCAGATTCAACCAGGAATCGTCGGTGTCTTGAGATATTTCTTAAAACCTAAAACGCTCGGGTTTTGCCAAAATATGCCTGCAATGGCATGTCGTGTGAGGTCGGTCCGCCGAAAATCCAAACAAAAAAAGTTTATCGATTAGCACTGATTAGCAGGAGATGGGAGGGGCCTGTCGCCTTTTCAGTCCCCTGTAAGTGGCACGTGATGGCACCTACCTTAACTAACTATTGCTCTACTACGAACTAATAATACATAGCACACTGGTAATAAGTCAAGAGAAGTAAAGACAGCTGGACCCACTAAAAACGCTCTGCGCTGTATCCTCACTATACCGAAAAATTAGACGATTTCGACGTCGATTGGAAAATCATCGCCAGATTCCAATTCCACGCCTGCTCAATCAGCCACAACCCCCTCGCTCGCCCTATACACGACCAGCCGGCCAGATACACCTCTCTTGCCGTTGATCCGCTTTCGATCTATACCCTCTTCTCCCACAAACCCGAGCAGCTTCAAAGCTGTCCAGACCGACAAGATGGTGGGCATCGGCCGTCGCATGAACCGGCTGAAGACTGTGAGTCTGACGACGACGATGAGAACGACTTGAGCAGCAGCAGACATACTAACAGTCTCTCTTCCCCTTTTACAGCAGCTTATGGGTATCCGCCTTGGCCCCGGTGCCGCCATTCTTCCCTCCAATGTCACGAGAATACACTTGCACTTTGCCAAGAAGGGCAACGGCGGCCACTTTGGCGCAAAGTAAGTAGCAGCGCCTCTTCAAGAGCTGTCTCAAGCCGTCCTGCAGAGGCTAACTACCCAGGGAATTCTTCAGCAAGTGCTTACCGCGCCTCAAGTACTGGAACCCGTCCGTCCCCATGATTGTCAACCGCATGCCCGACGCCGACAAGGCCGTCATGACCATCTTCATCCGCCGCACACCCGCCGACGCAAACGCAGACTCATCATCACCATCATCATCACGAACACAACCCCTCATCAACCCAAACAACCAGCCCACCTCCTCCTTCCAGGGCAAATCCACAGTCCCCGAGCCCCTGCCTGAGGAGCGCACAGTTGAGGTCGAGATGCTGCGCGCCAAGTCGTCAGAGATCCTCAAGGCATTATTGAAGGAGACAAAGGCCGAGCCGGTGAAGCCGACAGAACAGGAGGAGATTGAGCTGCAGGAGATCCGCGAGCGCCAGGCCAAGGCCGAGGTCGACCGCGAGCTGATGGCAAGGAAGAACGCCGAGAAGAAGAGAGAGGCGGCCATCATGCAGCAGGCAAGAAATGAGGCTGCTGCCATGAAGCAGGCGACATTGTAGGACTGCCGGGCAGCATGAAGGATGACAAAAAAGAGAAATTAAAATATAGCACATTGCATATAGTACATACAAGAGCATGTATGGGATGTGTGTTGGGTGTGCTTATGTAAGATACGACGACAGCCAAAATACATGAACTAAAAGCATAAAGGATGTTTGTAAAAATTGAAAAGGTTATCATCTATTTGAGAAAAGGTGGTGAAGAGTTTGGGTAACTAGCTGACTGCATCACTTCAACCCAAAACCCTCGCTCTCGTTTACAGCACCCCACAACCTGGCCCGCATGGCCTCTTTTGACGCGTATCGGTACAGAGTCAGTGTGTTGAAGCATGTCCGGGCAGTTGGGAAGCGGCCCGTGTCGTCGCCGAGACAGAGCACCCTGATCGACAGTGACGCCGGCCCGGTGGCAGGGATACGGTCACTGCCAGTGATGAACACGAGCAGCTTGCGCTGGTCCTGCGGCGACGCCTCAGCAACAATCTCCCACAGCCACTTGATCGTCGGCTCATTCTCGAGCGGGCTCCTGCTGGGCCAGTTCTCATAGCTCGCTGCCAGACGCAACGACGCAACATCCAGTGGCTCGTCCGACCCGCGCACAAGCAGCTCGATCTCTTCAGGCCGGAACAGACCAAGAGCGTTGCACCCACACACCGTATAGAAGCCGCGCTTGAATGGCTCAAACTGCCTGAATACAGCCGTGTCGAGCAGGTAGCGAATGTACAGGCCCACGTACTCCTCGCGGTTGGCATTGGTGACCATCCGCTTCTCACCGCCGGGGCACAGTGGCACTGTATCTGCATGGCCGTACCGCTCGACCGTAATGGTAAACTCTAGACAAAACGTCTCCTCGACATTGCCGTTAAAGTCAAGAAGTTGCTGGAGGCCCTTTGCCAGCCGTGGCCGGTATTCGGCAAGGTCGGACAGTGTATACTTCATGGATGCCCGTGGCAATGCTGCACCAGGGCCTGAGGCCGGACTAGGGGCTGCAAGCAACAGCTTTCGAAATGCAAATGGAGGCAACGCCACATCCAGGATAGTCGAGTTGTAGATGGCCAGGCCCAGGACAACACCAACTAGGAAAAACTGGTCCGAGGTCTCGAATGAGGCCGGGTTAAAGTAGCAATACTGCGACTCCTCGTCGTAGACAAACATTCCTAAATTGTTAGATCAGATGATGGGAGGAAGAAAATAATAGTATAAACACGATAGAGCCATACCATGATCAGGATTAAACACCTCGCGGACAAGAAGTAGAAACCACTCCTTCCGCAGGCCGCCGGCATCAATGCCCTCTTCGCCGCTGAACACAATACGCAGCCCCTTCTTGATGTCGTCCGTGCCGTTGCCAATCACCGCACTCACGCCCTTGAGACTGTCCTCGACTAGGCAGTCTCGACGGACTTGGAGAATCAGGTGCTGGTCAAAATTTCTCGACGTCATGATGCTGTCGAAAAAAGCATCGCGAGCCTTGTTCTTCATCTGGCGACGCGCCTCATACTCGAGAATCTGGATCTTGGCCCACACGCTCAAAAGAAAGGGGTACTGACAAAAGTTAAACTTTTTCGTCTGCTGCTCCCACGCCTCAAAGTCTGCCACCAGGTCGCTGTTGTCCAGTAGCGTAATATAAAAGTCTGACGTGGGGACAATCTGCCCCTTGAGCCGCGCACGAGCACTGGTCCCGTTGGAGCTGAAGCCAGCTGATGTGTTGGACCCCGAGGGTCTACGTCGTGGCGACATCGCTAGATTGTTGGCAGCAAATAGGAGGCCCAGAACACGGACAGCCGCCTTGATCTGCCAGTCATCGCCGTGCGTGATCTTCTTCTCCGTCGGCTGCTTGGTCTTCTTAGACGACCCAGTAGCCTGGTTCAAGGCGGCGTGGAAAGTTGCGGCAGACGCACCTTCGGCTATATTTGGCACAAGAGGGTTTGAGTCGCACTCGGGTGCTTGCTTGCCCTCCTTCTTCTCGTTATATCGTACAAGCCGGTAGGCAAGGAATCCACCAACCAAGTCTTTGGTCTGGTGGAACTTGGTCTCGGAGAATCGAGAAAAGCATGAGATCATGCGGCTGTGCCAGTCATCGGGTGAGTTGGATATTAGCCCCAGAATGCGCTTGATAATAACTGAGTGCTGGCCAGCTGCTGGCCCTGTTCCACGTCCAACCTCTACTTTAGGTCGAAGCTGTGCGTGCCGCGTATATGAATCATGCTGGTAGTTGCCGTCAAACGGCCTGAAGGTGGAATGCAAGAGAGGGTTGGCAAGTGCAATGATCAAGAAACGAAAATCTCCAGACTCGCTGATGCGGCGGCCTGGCCGTTTGAGAACTGTCTCGACGGCTTTGAGCAGCATTCTTTGGGCATGTTCTTGGCCTTGAAGGATACTGGCCTCGATCTGCTCTAAAAGGAAACGAGGCTGGCGCGAGCATATCCCTTGACTGATGAATTGCGTGTAAACAAGTTCCCACGTTGCGCCACAGTTGATTACACTATCGTACCAGTCGTCCACCGAAGCCCAGTCAACAAGAATAGGTCTACTCGAGGAAACAGAAGAAGATCGCGTATCTTTTGATCGCCCTTCACTTGGTTGCCGTATATGGCTGTGTTCTGTGGCCGTTGTCTTGCCATGTGTATTTGGTCGCCGTAGGTTCTTATCCGCTCGATCCCCGGATGCAGCAAGCTTGCCGTCTTTCTCATGCAACGGAGGGGCAGGTGGAGAAGATGATAAGACACTACGTTCTCGCGAACGTGAAGGCTGCCTGTAGCGAGAGGTACCTGTGGCGACATGTGATGAAGTCGACTGTCCTTTAGGTAGAAATGAGGTATCTAGACAGTCTATTGAGAAAATATGACTGATGATGTAGTCTTCTAGAGGTCTGAATATCTTCTTTGCCTCTTTGACCTCTTTGACCTCTTTTGTATCTTGTTTTCTCGGAGTAGGACCAGTAGATAAGGAGGGCCCCGGGACGTCAGTGTGTAACGGGGGAGCATCTTCGTACGGGCGAGACTGCATGTGGGTGCTCGAGAGCGACCGGCTATGTTGCGATGCTTGGCTCCCAACCGGCTTTCGCGGCATCCCTTGCTGTGCTATTTCCGTGGGATTCACTCGAACATTGGTAGCTTTGCCTCTAGAATGTGTTTCTGGCTGGTCATACGGCCGTCCAATGCTGTTGCTACCAGTCAGTGACCGTGGTGCGGACATCGTTGACGAATCCTTCTCAGGTTCCCTCGGCTTAACGTGCACGTCACATAGGACGGCCTCGAGGTAGACATGAATGCATTTGTTGATAATGCCCCGAGTTTCGTCAATTAGGATCGGCCCAACAGAAGCAGTGCGAGATTTATTCGTGGACGATTTCCCAGCTGCAGGCACGAGGTCGTTCACAGTCAGGCAAATACCACATCGAAAAGCGTCGACGCCTTGAGCCCAACGCATGAGAGAGCCGCATGTGATGCAGGGGCCGGTAGAAAAGCTAGGTCTGCGGCTGTGAGATGCAGATGCGGGACTCAGGAAGTTGCCAGCTCCCCCGCTGCCGGATGCAGCACCTATTTTGCTATGTGCCTGGGACGCAATCCGCGACTGGGCAGGCAGTGGTGGAGGCGGTTCATCTTCGCCACTCGAGGCGTAGTCTCCAAAGCCTGATGGTGAGTGGTCTCGTTGTTGCTTCTTCTTCTTTGGAGAAAATAGAGACGGGAAGGGATTGCTCAAAGAACGCGAGTGGCTGCCGCCATTCGGTGGACGGCGCGAGGGCCGGGCGTCAATGTCGTCGGAGTCGGAGTCGACATGGAGCTGGGTAAGATCGAGATTGACATATTCCGATGTGTCAAGGTTGTCAGATATAGAAGATGTGTTGCGGGCTCGACGGTCAGCCCGTTGGCGACGTTGGGCAGATGAATATGTAGAAGCCGCGGAAGGAACTGCTGCCGATGCCGGCGCTGCCGTTATAATAGGTACCGAGGCAGTAGATGCACCCACGGATGGGGTCGTACTTGCAGTAGCACTCGCAGATGCAGTTGGTTTATGTGCTTGTGTTTGTGTGCCTCCTTGTGTAGCCGTACTTCCTTGCGGCCGCTGTGGTTTCCGCGACTTGGGCGGCTTTGCTGTCCGCGGTGGCACAGAACTGGACGCAAGCGACGGTGTGTGGTCTCGCAGCCCGATGGTGGAAATATCAAGCCCGTTGTCACCAAGCGTCGGCACCAGGTCCGTCAGCCAGGCTGGTTGCCGCGACATGACATCGAGGCAGGCGTGGAGTCTTTAGGAGGGCATGCGAAAGCGGTTATGAGCAGATGCAGAAGCGGAGTCTAGAGATTAGAGACTTGAGGTTGATCAAACTGTTATAGGTATGAGGATGTAATATGTACGGAGTAGAATTCAACGAAATGAAGCTATTCAAGTTTAAGCAGGAGAGCACCGAGCATGAGAGCACGAGACAGCTTGAGCCGACCAATCCGGGGTATGTGTGCTTATGTGTGTATGGTGGGCGGGTGGTTCAAGCAAACAAAAGCCCAAGCAATGAGGAAGGAGCTATCCTGTCGTCACTTTCCGCATTGGTATGCAACGGACGGGCAGTCCTGGCATCTCCTGATGTCGCAGCTTTTTGAAAGTAGTGGGGAATCAGGCCAGGCGTCTCACAATTACCGTGGAATGGACTCGACTAGAAAAGAAAGGATTAGAGGATTTGCAAACGCGGTTGTGACAGCCCGGTGGATGGGTGGGACGAATACGAGCCCCAAATTCAGTGATGAGCACTTGAATCCACTGGGATGCGTCATGGGCGTAGAATGCTGGAGCTGCCCCTGATTATGTAATTGCTATCAATGTAGCGACTATTATCAGGTACAGTACTATGAATAAGTACCGGTAGCGCGAGAGACTACGCACCAGGAACGCGTGGCAGCAGTAATTAATCTGGGCCGGATTCGGTGTTAGAACAGAGAATGCGAATGTACTCAGTAAAGTACACGATGTTGGCAGCCTTGCGGCATAACTGGGTAAGTTAAGGTTGCATTTTAATTACTTGTTGAATTGTACTGCAGAAATGGCTTTGCTTGTCGACTGGCTGTATCCGAGCTTATGAATAAGTGATGTCACTTGTTTGTGGTTTTCGAGAAGATATATTGTTGTGAATAGTAAGACCATGAGAATAAAATAAAAACAAACCAGGAACCCAATTCACAAATATCTAGCAAGTTGTAATCGTCGCACACTTGTATTCCATCATATCTGCATATTAATACCCAATTTAATTTAAGAACTATTCGGTTTATTGCAGATATAAAGTAACATTGCTGCCATGAAAGTCAAACGGAAGCGTGTTACTAAGCACGATACAGCTATTAAGATACTAAACAGAATATTATTCAATATTATTTCTATGTTAAATAAACTACTTACCTACTCCAACTTTCGTTGATTACTTTTGCCAGACAAACAATAGCTCACGTACAAACAAGAGGGCGCCGACTGATTCACTGCGTGTCTTATCTCGTGGTAATTCACTACGGATTGCACATTCACTTCTCTATATGCAGAACCCTTTAAGTTTAATTTACATTGCTGCTTATATAGTCGTGATTTAGTGCCTCATGCCTGTAAAGCATACATGTATCTTTATATCTGACCTTGTTGTTCAGGGCCCAACCTCATTACACGCTTGCTTGGTTATATTAAGAATCGTAGCCTTTATTCTATGATTACCGGCTACAGTGTCTGCTATCTAGTCCTCTGCGACGTTAATTTTCATTGCTTTTACGACTGCGTTGTATTTCCAAGTATATAATGAACAACGTGGAGGCTCAAGAAGCACACATGATTAGTCATCAACAACGACGTGCGATGGCCATTCCCTTGAATGATATCGTCAAACAGGCTCGACTGCCAGAAGCTAATTATAACATAAATAGATAAATATAAATAGACGAATATGAAATGAGAATACCCGATCACACGAGTAACTTCTGCCAGCGCAACTTCCAATCCTTGTGTCCCAGTGTCCCACAACAATGTATGTCCGACGAGACGCAGCTGGCCAGAGCAAGTACTTCCTGGCGAAGTGCACCAAAGTGCAAAATTGCAGGCCAAGGAGGACGGGAAGGCACAGAAACAAGAAGCAACTAGCGGAACAGGGACAAATTGCCGTGCCACAACTTCATCGTTGCGTGGGTCGAATACTGTTGTGTGTGGTGACACAGACGGAGGAGCACAGGTTGCCTAGGTCGTCCAAGTCGCCCAAGTCAAGAGCAATGTAATGGAAACTCGACTTGATAAAGGAGGCACTCCCCGACGTAGCCATGCCGAGGAAGGAGCAATTGGATTTTTAACAATAGACGACAACACAAACGAAGAACAACCTTATACAGAAAGTGCGCCTGGCAAACACAGGTCTAGACAACCCCAGATAGTCGCAATCAGTAAGAAACACTCCGCATTGTATCTCGAAGAGGAAGGCACGACTGGTGCACCTTCCTCGAGTCTGCTCGTCACTATCCACCAGTGCCGGTCGCTCCTTCCTCGAGCGTGCTCTCCTGCAGCTCCAAAGCCGGGACTAAACATGAGCTTCTTGCTCATTGCTCGCTCCTGTTGACCATGTTGCTAACCAGACCGCAGAACACCTGCCCGTACCTTCCTTCGCCTCCTCCCTATTCACTGCCGACAACAACCGGCTCCTTCCCAAAGTGACAGTGTTTACTGTAGCCCGGTACTGCTCTCGTTGCCCGTGACTGCCCATACCTGCCTGTTTGATCTTGACCGAGCCATCACGATGGCTTCACCTCCGACCCCCCCTCCTTCCTCCAAAGCTGCTTCACCAGCTCCCCTCTCTCCTATTTCGCCATTATCTCCTCCTGCAACTGCTCCGCCCTCTCCCTCACTACCAAACTCAAATAAAAACAACAGCGGCTGCACCAAGCAAATCCCGCCAGATGGCCAAGATTTAAATACTCGACCAGCCTCTACCGACCAGTCTCAAGTCTCGGCAGAGCCCAGTGACAAGATGGCTCCCAGAGGTCCCCCGCGTGGTGGCAGATCTCCAGGCCCGCCCCGGCGTGAAGCAGATTTCAGCAGTGTCCTGACCCCGAACCAGAAACTCGAGCTCCTTGCCATGCTCAACGCCACAACAAATGCCATGCAAGATGAAATATGTGCCTATTTTGAACGCGCAGAGAAGCCGCTTATCGATATACCAGCCAATACGTCTGTCAACAAGATGGCACCCCTCAAGGACCTCAAGGATCTCAAGGACGTCAAAGACTTCAAGAACTTCAAAGCTTTCAAGGACTTGAATGTGGACGGCATGACCGGCAGCAGCATCCAAGATATCACGGAAGCGTACGGTGTACAGGGCGAGCTCAAGAAAGAGGCAGTTGCAGGATTTCAAAAGTGGCTGCTTCTTATCATCAAAAGATTCTCAGACATATCCGCCGTGAAAGAACAACCTCCTCAGACACCCCAGTCGCAGGGAAAATTCTCCAATGGCAAGCAGCCAGCAAGAGGCTCTGGACGAGGTGGCGGTGGGAGAACATCTGTGGTCCCAGGACGTCAAGGCGGCATCGGTGGTGGGAAAGGATTTGTACCTGGTAAGTTGATAGTGGAAAGAGAATGTCAAGAAAAAACTTGTCAAGAGAAAACTAGAACAGAAAGGTGTAGAAATTCTAACAACATATAGACCCGCGCAACAGCCCTGCGGCTCAGGTAGCCGCACAGCTACCTCCCGGTGCACAAGGCCCTACACTGTTGCAGCTTTCACTCGAAAAGCGGCAGCTTCTGTTGCACACCCTGCTCTTGCTAGTAGTGTCTCTAGATTCATACCCTGCATACTCGCGGGTCCTTGTGGCTCGCGTGGCAGCACAACTCCGCCTCCCTCAGCGCTTTGTGGCTGAAGAAGAGATGCGCATTGCTCGGGGACTCGCTCTTGCTGCTGATAGCGTTTTCCATGAAGAGGGAGTGCTCAAGAGGAATGAGGATGGGAAGCGAGAAAGACGTCCGCGCCCCAGTGGGCCGCCCCCGTCTACCTTGGCCTCAGTCCTTGAGGATGCCAAAATCGGCTCTATCGCGGGAGGACCTGGAATCGGCACGTCTGCGGCAGCTTCCGTTCTTGGTACAATGGGAACACTATCTGATGGCGGTCTAGCAACGTGCGTTTTCTTTGGTATGTGTGGCCCGAAAGGGTCACCTGCTAAGACCTTGGATATCTATACCAAAGATATCCAGGACGTTGGTCTGGTACCTCTGCATGGGTCAAACAAGCTGCAAGTCCGCGAAGGTAATACAGTCGCAGCGCAAGACAGACGCCTTCGCCTGACCATTGCAATCAGTGGCTGGACTAAGCCTGATGAAGATGCCGTTGGACCCTGGCGGGTCCTTGGTGACAAGACAGAAGCTTATGCTCTGTCCTGGGAGCACGAAGCCCTGGAGAAAGTTGGCTCTTCTATCGAAACAGTCATGAGCAGCTCGGCATGGAAGAACGGGAAAAAAGACTTTACCCAGCGAAACAGTAAGTTGCTCTATTTGCCTCTAGAATTGGTCCCTAAACCTGCATTTGCAAAAGTGGTTAATAATGCTGACCTGGCCTCTCGGGAAAATAGTCTTCGCAAGCACAAAGAGCTTTGCGTGGCCCAGCAGCATCCTGAAAACAAGCAAGATCGTTGACAACCCCTGGAGCGTGGGCATGGTTCGCGCAGATAAAGTCGGGATAGCTCTTGCCGACGCCATTGTTAACAAAGTCCAGGGCGAGCGCGGCGTGTCTCTGCTTGGGTTCGGTCTTGGTGCCCGTGCCATCTACACTTGTCTGATGAGCCTCTCTGAACGGCGCCTGTTCGGCCAGGTTGAAAATGTGATTATGATGGGCACTCCAGCGCCATCATCCAAGTGCGTATGGACGGCTATCCGAAGCATCGTCACTGGGCGTGTGATCAATGTCTTTTCCGAGAACGATCACATCCTTGCATTCCTTCACCGCACTGGGTGTATCCAATTCGGAGTGGCTGGACTGGAGCGTATCGATAATGTCAAGGGAGTCGAGAATGTGAACGCATCGAAGCCCATTGATAGTCTCCTTGCCTATCCTAGGCTCGTTCCACGGATCCTCAAGGACATTGGCTGGGAAGACTTGGATCCAACCGAGATAAAGAAGGTGGAGGTCAAGCAGGCAGCGGCAGGAGACGGTGGTCGGGTGCACGGGAAAGAAAACGCGGCGCCAGAACAGGTGCATACAAATGGATCGGGTAGGGGTGGTCGTGGCCGGTCAAACAGAAAAAAGATGGACGCCTTGGAGGGCCAGTTCAAAGCCATGAACATTGCCCACTAAGGTGAGATTCTGCAAGAGCTACTGTTGACTCTTAGCACTCAGCAAGGTCCAACAAGGCCTGACGGTGCGAGATATCCTGTTTGTCTATCTATTAGCACCGTGTCTTATGGTTAATGTCCATCCTTTATGTTTACATAGTCGTTGTTGTTTATGCCTCTGCCTTCTTACACCAGAAAACACCAAAAATAAAACCATAGCAAATTCAATGCTTTATCCATTCTACTATCTCCCTCGAAGTTTGTTCCGCTTGTCCTGTACTTGCTTACCTAAGATACCTCACGATGAGTTGGATTAAAATTATGCGAGCAGACTACTGCTCGGCACCATTGACAACGATATATCTGCCCGCTTTACGGGATGCCGTTGCCAGTGCATCCCAGTCCTCGACGTCGCTGGTGTCGACTTTACCGTTGCGCCGTCTCGGCCGCCGATTGTGGCCGTAAGACTCTTCTTGAAGCAGAGCCTCCTCAACTTCCTTAATGCCAATCGTGTACTGCTTCATGCCCTCTTTGGTCTCGTCACGAATAGCTTGCAGTGGCTTCAACCCAGTAGTATCGACACTTTGGACATTGCGAACAAAGTGAAGCTGGGTTTGTAGCGTAGCAATTTTGGCGGCCTGCTCCTCGGGGTCCGTTGGAAAGGGCAGGGCTGACAGCCGGAAAAGATGGCGGAGCTGGTACGTAGAGACCTCGGAAGCTTCTTGAGATGCGCTATTGCTTTTGGAGAGAAGAGATGCGACAGACCACGTCGGCTGTTCCAGGAGTTGGGCAATATCGCTGCCCTCGCTGCCCTCGCTGCCCTCGCTGCCGGCGCTGGAGAAATTATCGGATGCCGTCCGCGCCGAGATGGAGAAGGAGCGCATAGCTGGCCGAGCCCGCCTAGAGACAATCTTCGACACAGCTAGCATTGGGCGAGTATATGAGGCCATTTTATTTGGGTTTTAGATACGTTGCCTTGGGTATGTATGAGTTGTCGTTATTGGGATGCGGCCGTTCGACGTGGTATATTTTCCCATATTTTCTTCGTCTTCTTTCTGCGCCCTGAAGCTTATTAGTGTGTCTCCATGTGTCGCATCGGTTCTGTCGGCGGCCACTGTCAGCCCATCCGCCCCACTATTCGGTAACAGCCACTGATAGCGGCGGCGTCATAGCTTGGGCTTGTTACTCTAGCCAGCAACTTAACACCTCCCCTCCTCCATCTTCAAACACTCCTGTTACTGTCTTAAATCATCGGTCTTACATACCCCCATCTGCGAATACTCGACAACTACATTCCGATTCCATCGACAACCCGATTTCCAATCAACTTACCTCCCTCACATCGACGATCACCATGTCACAAGATCCTCGTGCGCTGGTCCAAAAGGTGCGTTCTATCTGCGTCCTGTAGCCCTCGCCACCAGCAGTTCAGCAGTTCAACAGTGCATCGCAACAGAGCACTGGCGTCGGACGCGCACTCGGACCCTGCTGCACTGCTTCTACCATACCCCAACATAATTCTGACAGTATTTTTTGTATATAGGCCGAAAAGACGCTTGCTGGCGCAGGCAGCGGCTTCAGCCTCTTTGGCGGCCGCGAGCAAAAGTACAGAGATGCCGCCGACACTTACACCCAAGCTGCCAACGCCTTCCGCCTGCAGAACCAGAGTATGTGCAGTTTCTAGCCATCATATCTCACAGCGCCAGCTAACCATACTAGACCGCGAGGCCGGCAAGGCTTTTGAGGCATCTGCCCCTATCTTCAGAACAAAGCTCGACGAGCCCGATGAGGCGGCCAGCGCCCTGCTAAATGCCTACAAGGTGTACCGCAAGGAGAGCCCAGAAGACGCTGCGCGCTGCCTCGAGGAGGCCATCCAGTACTACACCGGCACCGGC